>JARHVA010000168.1:4760000-5960000 GCA_037957365.1 Torreya grandis | reverse complement strand
AATAAGAAATCTAATATATAGGAAAAAGTTACTATAGTATTGAAAATATGTCATATAAAAGAATATCTAGACACAGGTAGAAATGCAAAGAAGATGAGTTGTTACCAAATCTAAAGTTGTTAGTGTAGTTTGATAGTGTCAAACAAAATATATATAGGTGCAGAACCAAAAAGCAAGAAGGAGAAGAAGACCCTGAAGAGAGAGAGAGAGAGAGAGAGAGAGAGAGAGATAGAGAGAGAGAGAGAGAGAGAGAGAGAGAGAGAGAGAGAGAGAGAGAGAGAGAGAGATGAAGTGTGTCAATTGAGATATATCTGGACACAGAGACAGAGGGGTAAAGATAAAAAAGGCACAAAGAGATAATGTGTAGAGAATGTTTAGTTACAAATTAGACTTGTAATAGAGAGTTAGAGCTAGATTAATTTATGAATCCATTTTGTAAATTAGATTTGTAGTTCCATAGAGATCTAATTGGTTGGTGCCATTAAATAAGTTGAGTTGGTGCTCAATTATGGGATTGGTGTCTCCTTGGGTTGGTGCCCTTAAACTTTTGTAACTAGTGAGGTTCAACTAAGTTGGGTGCTCAATTAGGGAATTATTGTCTCCTTAGGATTGGTGTCCTTAAAAGTGTAACCAATGAGGTTTGTCAGTGAGGTTTTAAACTATGAGGCTGGAAAAAAAATTTAGAATAGTAGATTCTAGTAGCTTTTCTCACTGTGGTTTTTTCCTTTGGGTTTTCCATGTATAAATTTGGTGTCATGTGTATTTGAGTTTGTATGATCTTTGAATATTTGATTTGATATGCATATATCTTCTAATATGTATTAAAATTATTTAAAGGTCTAGTTTTAATTGATATACTGATTCACCCCCCCCCTCTTAGTATCTAGTTGTGTTCCAACAATTGGTATCAGAGCCCTAGTTCCTTGAAAAAAGCTTAATCAGCTCAGGTAAATCTTGGAATAGTGAACACAAATGGCTAGTCAATAAAGATCTGCATCAAACAAAGAACCTCTTTTTGATGGATCAAACTATGCATTTTGGAGCATAAGAATGGAAGCATATCTATCTTTGTTAGCATTTGATGTATGGATGCCTATGGTAAATGGATATACATCCCCTGCTATAACTCTTATTGATCAGGCTATCAAGAAATCATGTGAGAAAAATGTTAAGGCAAGAAATTGCTATTCTTTGTGGATTGTCAAACTTAGAGTTTGTCAAACTGATGCATTATCAAAATACACAAGATATTTGGAACAAAATGAAGAGCATCTATGAAGGAGATGATAAGGTAAAGCAAGCCAAGATACAAACATATAGAGGTATGTTTGAAAGTCTTAAAATGATTGAAGAAGAGAAGATTGCAGACTACCTCCTCAGGGTAGATGAAATAGTCAATGTAATCAAAGGTCTTCGGGAAGAGATGAAAGAATCAATCATTATTGAAAAGGTCTTAAGATCTTTGTCATTAAGATATGACTCTAAAATATCTGCAATAGAGGAATCAAGAGATCTAGATAAGTTCATTGCATATGAGTTGCATGAAACCTTCACTACCTATGAGATGAGAATGGGAGAAGCAGAGTCTTCCAAGATAAAAGTTGCATTCAAAGCATCCAAAGAAGCAAAATCAGAAGCATCTACATCCATATTTGAGGACACTGGTGAAGAAGAATCCAACTTTGTCAAAAGATTGAAAAGAGGGTCTATCAAGTACAAATCTAAGTTGCCCCTTTAAATGTTTTAATTGTGATAAAGTAGGACATTTTATTGTTAAATGCCCTTATGATAAAAAGGATAACTCTAAGCAAGAAGAGGATAGAAAAAGGAATGAAGCCCCCCCCGCTATTCAAAAAAGAGAAACTTAATTAAAAATATGAAAATCTTGTATATAAGAAAAGATAGTGACTCATTAGATGATAGTGATAGCTCAGATGATGACCAGGACTGTGTCTTTGTGCTTGAGGGAAATGAATCCATATTCATGGCATTAGGATCATTTTTTGTGGATCTAGATCAATAAGAAGTTGAAGACTCTGATGAAGAAGAAGGAGAAGTTGACCTTGAATGTGAACTCATCTATGCTTTAGATAAGATTAACAAGCTAAGAAAAGATAATTCAAGGCATAATAAGCTTGGATGAAAGGAAATTGAAAAATTATCCAAAATTCTTGAAAGATCTGATTAGATGATAGTAAGCCTTAAGACTCAGGTTCAAGAGGCTACTACAATAAAAGATGTAGTCAAAATTGAAATACAATTCAAATCTGATGAGTGTATGAGGCTAGAAGTAGAAATAGTGGCTTTAATAAAAGAGCTTGAAAATGCTAAAGGATAAATAGACAAAGGTCTGAAGCTAAAAGGAGGATCAGACATTCTTGAAGAATTGATCAGCTCTCAAAAGCCATCAAAATGGAAATCTGGTCTTGGTTATGAACAGGGGAAAAGTCCCATAACCAATACATTTTTTAAGTTATATGATAATTTCAAAGTAGAAGGATCAAAAGAAAAGAAGGAGAAAACTTGAAAGGATACACAGACAAACACGAGCAATGTTGATTTGAAGAAAGCCAAAGCTAGAAAGAATCATGAGGAAAGGAAAAAGAACAATGAGTCCATCTCTTTAAACTCTCAAGGAAGATGTAGAAGACAAAGGCAGCTGATGTTGATGGTTAAAAAAGAGTGAGAGACTTGAAGAAGCCAATTTCAAGAACTTCCCATCTTACACAAGGAAAAGCTATGACCAGGTATTCCTCATCTTTCTATGGTTATTATTATAGCTATAATTATTTTGGTCATAAGGATATTAATTGTAGAGTTGTACCTACAAGGAGAACCAAATTTTCAAGAAAAACTTCATTTTCATCTTTGTTAGATACAAATGTAATGTGCTATAATTTCAATAATTTTGGTCATATAGCTAAACATTGTAAAACAAGCTTTGTAAGATCAAAAGTGCAAAGTAAGAAGAAAGGCATACCTCCTAGTGTGAACAAAGGTTCACAAGTCTTTGTTAAAGAGAAAAACTAGACATTTAAGAAGCCCAAGCATGTATGGAAAGAGAAAGATCAAGCTATGATGGAGAATGCTATAGAGGTTGCATAATGTCAACAACTTTCAATGTCTACCCATGTTGAGAATGAAAAGACCAAGCTCAAGGAGAAGACCAACGTGTTGATTGAGGCTAGTTCAGAATTGTGTATATATTCAAGTGAACACCCTACTGTTGCTAATCAAGTTTAATGTATAGGAATGAAACATCAGTCTTCTATGTCTAGTGATGAGATTTCAAGTTGCAAGGAAGATTCGCCAGATGAAAAGGTATGTCATGGATCCATATTATCTCCATGTATTGTTAATCCAATCTTAGAATAAAAGGAGAACATTGTAATGGATGAACATGTTACTTCTCTCAAACCTAAGAAGAAGAAGAAGAAGAAGAATAGAAAGCACAAGATGTCCAAGGAGGAGAAGGAATATGAGGAGTTATGGCAACTCATGGTTTCACATTATTCTAGGACATTCTGAAGTAAGGTGTCTATATCTATGATTTTTAAGAGACCCCTTTCAGTGGAAAAGTAAGTGATGTCTACTACAAATGATAATTCAAGCAGGTTGTCATGATGACTTGATCAAACAAAGTCAAGTGATGTGTATGTAGTGTCCGCATGGAAAAAATGAGTGTTTCAATAAGACATAATGAGATTATTAGATTACATCTCATATATAAATATATATATATATATATATGGTTTGTATATTCATTTGGATTAAGGGTTCTAATCCAAGAAACCCTTGAAATGGTGTATCTTGGGTTATGCAATAAGTTGGGTCACCAAACTCAATGAACATGTGTAAAATGATGATATATATGTGTTAAAAGAAGTTATGGTGTGATACAAGTAGTCCCTTAATGCAAAGATGGAACATGGATTTGGAAGGAGATAATTTAGAAAGCATTAATGGATTGAGAAGCTATGCACAATGTAAGGGGGAGCTAGATTGCTCAATCTATCAAGATCAAGAAGGCTCAGAGTAGAGGAGCTTTGTAATTGGACAGGTCCTAGGATTAGAAGACTATATAGTTAAGACTAAGAGAAAAGGCTAGTAAGCATGTTTAGTACCTCCTACATCACATCACTAGATACTAGTGATAGAGCATAAGTTCAGGGGGAGGATCATAAAAGATTTATTAATCCCTGAAAAGAGAAGAGAAAAGGCAACTCATTTATGTGTACTTTTACAAATTTATAATGAGTTAATGCTTTTAGATTATTAAACAAACTCCTTTGTCTTATAAAGGGGATAAACATTTGGGCAAACAATCAGAAGGAGTCCCTTTGCCATTAATGTCAAAGGTGGAGAAAAAGAGAAAATGCTCTCTATAGTGCAAATGTCAAAGAAGCAGAGCAAGTGTCCAAGTTGAGTGTTAGGCAAATGTGCCATTGCCTAAGGAGGATCAAGTTTGGTATGAATATCTTTAGTTCATACTCATCAAAAGCCAAAGCAAGCAATGTTAGAGAAGGGGCATAATATTAGAAGATCAGATCATTTAGTTTGCTATCAATTACAAAGGGGGATATTGTTAGAAATATGATTGTCATTGATGTCAAAAGGCACATTATGAGCATGTCATTGATGTCAAATGGGAGATGATGTCAAAATGGAGATTGATGTCATTAATGCTCAGGATGAATATGGTGATCCTATTAGAAGTCAAGGATGATTGGAGTGCTTGTGTGCATGAGTGGAATGCATCTGGTTCTTCATATTGATCATCTAGACATTTTGGATATATTATAGAAAAGATGAGAAGGTATTTTTTTGATGTCACCATTTCCACATGTGAATAAGTATGGGTGATCTAGTCACATGGCTATGATCACATTAGTCCTTAGTTGTTATGTGCTTGATTTGAAGACATGCAAGGAAGTGCAATTGAAGATATGGGGATGCAAAGTTGGCTACTTGAACATAATTCACTAAGTTCTAACACTGCCAAATTTGCAAAAAGTCTAAACAGAGCTAAGTAAGCATATTGATGAGGTCAAAATTTACACATATGGATGTGTCAGGACAAAATGATCATATGGGTCTGTTCATTTTTGTGCTTAGTTTCACATGCTAAATCTCAGGTCACATAATGTAGCACAACAAAAGATATGTTTGAGCAAAGTAGGGCTCCCATACATTTTGACAGTGTTTTCTAACATTTAGACAAATTTGTAGGTTACAAGATAAAGATAAGTAAGAACTTTGATGATGTCATATCTTGCACATATCAAGGCTTCAGGAGCATATGGATATATGGAAGGAATATCCTATGTAAAAGGATCTTATGTGTTAAATTATAGGTCATGTGACTAAGTGAAACAAGAGTTATGCAGGTGCAAATTTAACCTTCTAGGAACATTGAAATGGTCTCCATACTTAGTCAAAATTTGCACAAGGTCTTGCAAAGTTGTCATGATTTTACAAAGATCATTTATGGACATTTACAAAGGAAACAGATAGAAGATCTGCTATGGGTTTTTCATGAGCATCTTGAATATATGGTTTGCAGGTTCAAATGAGTAGGAATGAGCTCAAAATTGAATTATCATTTCTCTTAGACATGATAGGGTTTCTCAGTTAAACCCTAAGGGTTTAATTCATGGAATTCAATAGGCTTTTTCTATTTTGATGTTGACTAGATATAGCTTGGACCCAATAACTTAAGTTATAACTTAAGCCTTTGATGTCATTGTAAAAATGGCCCCTTCGACCTAGCAATTACTAGCTCAAGAAGTGATCAATGTACTTAATATTTCCTAAGTCTTAGAATTTATATTTGTCCCATCTTGATCAATGGCTATCGCTTAATCAGACATAGAAGATCCAATAGAATGTAGCGAAGTCAAATTGTCAAAGGGACCATCGAGTAAACACGCCAATGAAAAGTGTCACAATCATAGAGCTTACTCAGTTAATCTACGATGTAGTTTAAAGTCAATTCATCAATGATCAATGTGATGATGCCAATTGTCTCAATAGTAAGAACTGACATTAATGTACAGAAGGCATGCACTAATGCCAAGTGTCACACTTTCAAGAGTTAAGTAGAGATAAAGATCGATCTTGTTATTAAAATTAATGGTGAATGGATGATTGTATGAAGGAGATCCGATGGAGCGAGTGGACTCAGATGGAATAAAGTGCTCAAAGTTTATTGACATAGTGGTGAGTTAAAGACCGAGCAAGTTTGAGAAGATCAACGAAGTGTAAGTGATCCAAAGACTCAAGATGCAACGAGAAGGAATGAAGAGCTTAACATTTAACGATTAAACAAAAGTAAAGATTGTTCATCTTCAAAGATCGAATGACTTGTGGAAGCTCAGATCAAGAAGATCAATAGATGCATTTTAAAGTTAACAAAGCTAAAGTTTGGAAGTATACAAAGATCGAATGGATAGCGTGATCCTGTCAAAATTTAATTGAATAGAAACATTTTAAAGATGAGCCATTTGAATTAATATCATTAGATCATGGCACCAAAGATAAAATCAAAACTCAATATTTAAAGTTATGATCAGAATAATGGTCAGCATTAGAACATGCAAGAACTTGTAGTTACACTATAAATCATGATACAGACAATGAGATTGATCGATGTAACTGATCAAATCTATGTAAATGTGCATGTGCATCATAACCAGAGCCTGAGATTTGCTAAATATAGCAAAAGACTAGGAATCATGATGGTGGAGCCTGAGTTCAAGATACGATAAACTTGTAGTTCATAAAATTGGAACTAAGTCCATAATAGAGAGTTATGTGTTACAGTCTGAGTGTGAACACATAGAAGATATGAAGACTAGATATAATGATTAGAAATAAGACATCTAATATACATGGAAAAGTTGTTGGAGTATTGAAACTATGTCATATAGATTAATATCTAGATATAGGTATAAGTGCAGAGAGAAATGAGTTTTTCTCAAATCTGAAGTTAATGGTGTAGTTGATAATGTCAAATAAAAAATATATAGGCACAAAACCAGAAAGAAAAAAAGAGAAGAAGAGGCTAAAGAGAGAGAGATGAAATGTGTCAATTGAGATATATTTGGATACATAGATAGAGGGGTAGAGAGAAGAAAGGCACAAATAGATAATGTGCATAGCATGTCCAATTACAGATTATACTTATAACAAGGAGTTAGAGTTGGATTCATTTATGAATCTATTTTGTAAATTGGAGTTATATCTCTATAGAGATATGATTGGTTAGTGCCATCAGACAAGCCGAGTTGGTGCTCAGTTAGGGGATTGGTGTCTCCTGAGGGTTAGTGCCCTTAAACCTTGTAACTAGTGAGGTTCAGCTGAGTTGGTGCTCAATTAAAGGATTAGTGTCTCCTTAGGATTGGTATCCTTAACAGTGTAACAAATTAGGTTTGCCAGTGAGGCTTTAAACTATGAGGATGGATTAGAACAGTAGATTGTAGCAACTTTTCTCATTGTGGTTTTTATTTTGGGTTTTCCACATATAAATATGGTGTCATGTGTATTTGAGTTTGTGTGATATCTACATATTTTATACGATCTACATATATTTTTTAATCTAAATTAAAAGTATTTAAAGGACTAGTTTTAATTGATATATTGATTCACCCCCCTCTGAATATCTAATTATGTTCCAATAATTATTTAGACCCCTCTTTAGTTTGAAATAGGTCCTCCAGCCTCGAGTCAATAAGGGATACAAATATTTAGCACTTGTTGATAGATGGTGTTTTTAACACCAATTTCAAGACATTTCTTCCAAGATGTCCCTCATGAACACCCTTATCAGACCCATTGTTCTCTATGGCTCTATGATTTGGGGGCCCTCTTTACTTGAGTGGTATTGGGCTTCAGTGAAAATAGTTGAGACGCTTCTTCTTCATTGTATTATTAGGTGCAATTAGATTATCCCCCAACAAATCATCCTTGTAGAGTATGGTGCTCAACCCTTTAGGTTGAAGACTATGTTTGATCTGATCACTTTATTGTATCACATCCAGATCTACACCGACTGAGTGAAGGGGTGAAATAGGTACCCATACTTGGATTTTTGTTCTTTAGAGACTATTTCCCATTTTGACTCTTCGAGATAGGCTCATTGTTGGTACGTAGGGGTCTTAGATCTCTTAGAGTCCCTAGGTATTATGAAGGACCATCTCCCTTCATTTAGGTACTCCTTGGATATATCGGGACACATTCTACCTTCTGAATAGGATTAGGAGGATATTTATAGGTAGTTTATCCATACCACTTGGGTAAACCCTCATGGTGGGTTACACCCAAATATGGCCTTACGTGAAGCACCTCTTAGAACTACGTGATAGGCTTATTGTTAAACCATTGGATGACCCAAACAACATCATATATTGAATGACATGATAAACATTTTATCCCTAGTTGGTTCATGTGGTAGCCCTCCTATTTCCATTAACATGGCAGCAAATTCCATCGAGGACACAATCGTTGAAGAACTAACAACTCCCCTATCTCCAAACACAGGTAATGAAGGGCAAAACTCAATTTTTCAACCTTGGATGGTGTAAGTTTTATTTTAACCTAAATAAATCCATTGTTTTTACATGTGTTGTTACAAGTGAAGTATATTATGGGACTATTGTGTTCCATTATCGGACATTACACAAAAACTAATGTAATGAAATATATTTAGTTTGTTTTCTAATGTAAAGAAGTGTATCAAGAAATGTAATGAAATTATAGATATTCATTTTGATTATGTACTATAATCAAATTTATGTGTTATCTACCATTTAGCCTATGAAAGGATCATAAGCTTAATGAAAGTTAAAATACTTTCACTTGAAATCTAGTTGCCCATTGTTCTCTTTGAAATCTATTGTAATAACCCACAAATAACAAATAACAATAGAGATAAACAATAGAAGCAATAAATAGTTGAGCATCACAAACTTCACAAACTTTGAAAAATAAAAATTGTATGAACATTCCAAATTTCAAAAGCTTATAGTATGTTAAAAAACACAAAGTAAAAATTATAAATGTAGCACAATATGCATAAACATAACAAGTGTCGTGAAACACAATGTTTGTAAAAACCCAAAAATTGAGCAACCCAACAAACTTTCACCCTTTATAGCAATTCAAATTTTGTCCAAAATAAGAATGTATGGATATAGTAATTGGCAATATAATGTAAAACATATGAACAACTTTTCACAACAACATAGCCATAACACAACAACATAATGGAAAATGTGAATGAATATATTGGCTACATATCAATAACATAGCAACATGAATTCAAGGGGGTTTTTTATTAGCATATCTGACTCAACATTTAGTGGTATGTTAATGAAATTCTTATTTTATGTGAATTAATACCTTGATTTACTAGTAGGTGAATGAATACATTCATGGCTTCCATCTAGGTACTAGTAAGTGTTTAGTTTTACGGACTCACTTATCTTTTAACATGGCCCTTCATTTTATATTAATGAACCATATTAATTCACAAGAACATACCAATACATTTAAATTTTGCAACCACACAATAGAAAATGTTTAGCAATCAATCAACAAAAATGATGATAAATAATATTTATGAATGCAAAACCTAAAGGATTTCATTCACATACCTCTAAATGTTTAGTAACACATTAAACATTTACAGGCTATTTAAGGCAGGTAATGTTTTAACCATCTAATGTTAATGTAGGGAAATAGTAGTGTGTCAAAGATATAAAGCACACAACAACATGAATTCATAAACCTTTTGGTTTGATAAAAATATAATTACATTTATTGTTATGTGAACAGAAACTTTAATTTTGATACAAAGACAAGAAGTGTTATTGGTATGTGAATGAAAACCTTCAAACTTACATCCACACACTAGTAAATGTTGTGTCTTCCAACCCATTTTATATAGGTAAATAAAAATGTGACAAAGATATAAAGCATAGAGCGACATGAACTCAAAAAATCTCCAGGGCTTCCCTTAAAATACATGCAAATTTGGAGTCAAATGTGAATGAAAACATGTTGAGACTGTGGGTTGAGTTGTGGGTAATGTTTCATCCCTCCAACATGGCACATAGGTTGAATATGGCATGCATGGTGGAAATAACATGTCACATTAATGAAAAAAATGGTTATTGCATATCAATAACACTACCATCTTCCAACATGGCACTTCCTTGCAAATTAATGAAACAAGCCTCTTCCAACATGGGCATCAAATTGAAAAAACACTATGGGTTGATAGAGAAATAATAACATTTACTGGTATATGAATGAAAACCCTGACGGCCACCATAAACATACCAAAAAATGTTGAGTCAAATGTGAAAGCATTACTCAACATACTTGTGAAAAGAAAAAGAATACAATTGTGGGTTCATTTATAAGCAACACACCTCTATGTAACATTTCATACCTCCAATAAGATACATAATTACTTTATATACTCTACCCATTACTCTCTTCATGGAGGATGTACCTTTAGTTTTCTATCCACCTATACATGATGGAAAAAACTCAACTCTCTTTCTTGCCCTCTACCCACTTTACTCACAATGGAGGACATTCCACTATAACACCTTCTTCCCAACAGTTTCTGCTAGAAGATGTCTTCACACTTTATTAACACACTTGGAGGAGACTCCTACTTTTATACCAAATGATGCAATCAAGGATAGGGGTCCAATAAAGGAGAGATTTGAGGTTACAACATGTACTCAAGTCACTTTAGGTGTAGAAGTAATTCAACTAAGATCATAGACATCAAAGTATTCCAATACTATAGAGACATTTGAAAGCTTGAGAGAACATAATAACTCAACATTTATCACAGGGTTATAAGAAACTAGAAAAGGAAGATGCTTCAAATATCTCCACAAATAATTAGCTTCATATGTTAATCCTAACTTCACAGTAACTCAAAATTTATTACTTACAATTTGGGTTCTAAGCCTTTACAATCTACTCTTAGAAAGAAAAGAATGAATGAATGAAATTACTCCTCATAATTCATCTCAAGTGTTGTCCTCATCACAAGATACACAACCTTGTTGTTTTTCTTATACTCATCATAAGATATACAACCTTGTTGTTTCTCTTATAGTGATCTCTTCTTATGAGCATGAAATTAGTCTTCTAAAACCTCTTCACTTTTTTTCTCTCTTATTCTCCTAGTGGCGGTGGAACCATCAATAATCTATTTTAATCTAAACCACCCTGCTTGACCTGCTCGATTGATTGCTAGAACCTCAATTTGAGATGAAAGCATGATAATCATCCCAGCTTGTGTTAGGTGACCATATCCCCATATTCATATAGATAGAGGCCATATAGAGTTTAATTGGATCCCCATATATAGAGGGAGCGAGGGGAGCAGAGGGAGGGGGCATCCCCCTCCAATCATCCCAACTTGTGTTAGGTGAGCATATCCTATATATATAGAGAGGGGGAGGCCATATAGAGTTTAATTGGCTCCTCGTATGGGGGTGAGGGGGGGCTACCACTACCAATATCACCAATCCTAATATATGAAGGTGGGGCATCCCACCCTTATTCCACCAACTCACTAGAATCCCATTACTCTACTCTCTAGATTTCACCATCGCCTCCATATAGTGAAGAATCACCCCACCTAGGAGGAGGTAGCAAGATTATTTTATATAGAATACTCTAACTTATGATGCTAAGATATATTTATGTCCAGAGAAAGAAAGAGAAAAGGTTTAAGCCACTAGAACGGTAAATTGGACTATGATGACTAGAATCACCATTGATTGAACCAACTACATATTGAACCAACCTTCTTAGTTGGCATTGAATTGAACATTGGAATTGATGTGATTGAATGAACACCTGATACTACCATCTATACCACCAAATGGGACATAATCGACTATAGAATAGATGGATAGTCTATTATTTATATCTATATGTATAGGAGATATGACTATATTCAATGATTGAAATGATCAATGGATAGAGGAAGAGACATTGAAATGGCACAAGGATGTTACCAACCTCATCGCATCAACAATGGTCATCCTACTCAAGATCAAATATTCAAGTATCATGTCATCATTGTATGAGCATTTTGTGAGCAAAAATCTGATTTAGATGTGAATTGGCCATAAATGGGTATGCATCGTTGATTTTATTGGATTCATTGTGTAAGTAAATCATCAATTATATCCCTATCAATGGCCATGATTGTTTCCATTTTTAAATTTAATTACACAACAACTCAAGTTGGTAATCCTTCTACACCCATTAACTATAACACGGTGAGGCTCAAGGCATATGTTCGCTTAGCAGGTGAGATTGATGTCAATGTTGGTAAAGTATGCATGGATGGGAGTTTATGATTGCAAAACTTAAGAATGGAAAATTCTGATAACTTGCATCTTATATTAAGAGAGAATCAAATTTATGGTATGTTATTTCATTTCTCTATCTGTATTTTCTCTAAAATTTATTCTTTAATATGCTTGTGTTGTATACCCATGATAACAATTACCCTTAATCCACATGATAACCAAGGTCCATCATTATTAATTACCTCTTATCTATTAACAATTGATCATTAATCCATTACCCACTCTATTAGTTTCCAATGACTATAGATCACTTGTTTATCTCAATCACTCATTCAATGGCCAATTTTGATTTCATTCAAGTCTTTTCACATTCTTTAATCTGAGGTTTGATTCACTATCCTTCAAATATGATTTAGGTTTGTTCTCCTTAAACATGTCTCAAAATTCTTAATTTCCTTGAGGATTAATATATGGAAATAGAGAGATTTAGGATCTGTTATATTCCTTCATAAATCATCCGCATACTTTACTCATTCCCCTCATAATCCCTAATACATGTGGATCATCTAATTAGAGGTTTAGATCCATTAATCCATTATACCAATTTACATATCAATAGAAAGATCAACTATGAAAATATACCTCTCTTTAAATCTTACTTTATAAAACTCTTAACTCTTGAATAGATGTTTCTTACATCACAAACAAACTCTCAAATATCTCACCAACAATCCCAACTTAAAAACTTAGAATTATGCCAGTATGCTTATTCAAAAACTTACCAATCTACTTAATGAAGCTTTCAACTAAATTTTACTCAAATATTTCACACTTATTATCTTAGGAGAATTTATAAATCCTAATTCATCACATTCATGACAATTTTCAATCATTTATACTTTCATTCATTTGAAATTCACAAAAGTTTACCTTGTTGGATTTCAACACTAGGTTTTCCTCCTTACAACCGACTATATTTTTGCCATAATTCACTCAATACTTACCCTACTACTCTACTCTCTCTCCTCTCTAGAATCCTATTACTCTACTCTCTAGATTTCATCACTGCCTCCATATAGAGAAGAATTACCCCACCTAGGAGGCAGCCAAAGTATTCTATATAGAATACTCTAACTTATGATGCTAAGATATATCTATATCTGGGGAGGGAGAGAGAAAGCGTTTGAGCCACTAGAGCAGTAAAGTGGACTATGATGACTAGAATCACCATTGATTGAACTGACTACAGATTGAACCATCCTTCCTGGTTGGCATTGATGCGACTGACTAAACACCTAATACTACCATCAGTAGCACCAAATGGGACATAATTGACTATATAATAGATGGATGGTCTATTTTATATATATATATATATATATATATATATATATATATATATATATATATATATATATATATATATATATATATATGAGTGCTACGACTATATTCATTGATTGAAACATTCAATGGATGGAGGAAGAGACACCAAAATGGCACAAGGATGTTACCAACCTCATCGGATCAACAATGGTCATCCTACTCAAGGTCAAATCTTCAGGTATCATGTCGTCATTGTATGAGCACTTTACGAGCAAAAATCTAATTTAGATGTGAATTGGCCATGAATGGATATGCATCATTTATTTTATTGGATTCAATGTGTAGGTATGTCATCAACTGTATCCATATCAATGGTCGTGACTGTATTCATAAAGGGCTTGATTGACTCCCTAAGGGGATAGTCAAGGCTTTTGATCCACCTATGCTGAGGGAGGCCATTTAGAAGGCCTACAATTTGGAGTTATCTACTCTGAGTGGTAGATTTCCACCTTTGGGATAGCCAAAGAGTACTTTTTTCCCACCTACTAGGTAGCAGAGAAGTAGCACTTTGGGGCAGCCCATGAGTAGTTTTTTAGGACCACCTAAGGCCAACCATGTGGGTCCTTTGATTAGACCAAACCAACCGGATTTGGGGCAGCAGAAGAAGCTACCACGTAGTAGCTTTGATGTGAAGAATGAGCTAAGAAGGAAAGGTCTTTGATTCACATGCAAGGACCCTTGGGAGAAAGGCCAAAATTACCATGGCAAGGGATGGGTTCACTACATCGAGGTTCTTTCCAATGAGGAAAATGAGGAGGAGGAATTTGGGATAAGAAACTATGAGGAACACACTTTGGAAATAGAAGGAGAAGAAGAATTGAGTGGCACTTTGGCATTACTTTTTGGGGGTCCTAGATATTACCCCTTCAGAGTTAAGGGTTCATTAAAAGATACACCTATCACCATACTTATTGATAGTGGGGAAACTCATAATTTCATTGATAGGGGATTGGTAACATCATGTGGATTATAATTAATGGAGTTCAAGGGTTTCAGAATTACATTAGCAAATGGATTCACCATCCCTTACACAACCAAGATTTCAAATGTTAGCCTTTCTTTGGAAAAACATGTGGTTGAGGATGATTTTTATGTGGGGCATAGGGTAGACCAATATGGTCCTTGGCATTCAATGGTTACACTCACGTGGTGAATATACACAAAACTACCAAACTATGGAGCTCATATTCAAGATAGCATGAAAGGAGGTTATTTTTCATGGTTTAAGTGATGGAGAGGCCCCTTATTCCAAGGCCAATAAATTTTTATGAGGTTGTATCATGAGCATGAAGAGAGTGAAAACGAAGGCTGCCCCTAGACATAAAATGCAGCCCCTTCATCTAAATTTTGAGCCTTCTCAAAAGCATTTGGTAAGCATTGTAAATTGTCATTTTTGTCATAATTTATTTGAAAGAGATGGGAAGAGAATGGATTGCCATGGGCAACCCAAAACTTGCTTAGGGCAACACCCTACTCCTTGCATAAGGGGAAATAGTGAGGCATTGAGGAAAAGAGGACACCCCATAAATGTTAAAATAAGGAGAGTGATTAGCAGCTCCACAAAGAATCGAAATGGAAAAAAAGGAAAATCCTTCTTCTTGCAAAGGAAGGACAAAATTAGAGGGAATCACCTATGGAGCACTGGAAATGTCGAAACCCATTTACCTTCCACATGGCAGCCAATATAAAGAATAAGAAAAGGTGGTAAGAGGTCTGAAATTTCTTATTTCCAATTCCCTGAGTTAGAAAATCAAGTTCAGCCACATAAATATGGAAAGAAGTGGTGATTTATTGTCAATTTTCAGCCTACATTGGGAAGATTTGGTACCAAGGTGTATTCTGAAAATAATCACAATGTGAAATCTAATTCTAATGATCAATTACGGCAATACATAAGAAGCCAAAAATATGATTTTTTTGGTAAAATATAACCAAGGGTACAATCTAGAATTATACATATGGAAGCATACTTTTGGTTTAGTATAATAGGGAAGGTGCAATTCCATGATGAGGATTGGGATAGGCTTTTGTTTGGTCAAAACGACATCTTTCCTATGCATAAAGGGAGTGGTAGAAGACTCACACAAGAAAAGTGGTGCATAAGCATTGTCATCATTCATGGTATGTTTTATAAAGAGGCCTTATTGATTAGTTTCTAAATTGTGGATATTTTTCTTGAGGTCACATCATACACTTTGAGATACTACATCAAAAGCAATTTAGCATGGCATGTCTTTGGGAGTTATGAAGGATTCTTGAAATATGATTATGACATCTCAAACTTATGGGGGCAACCCACAATGTATGTGTTTTGAAAACAAGGAGTACAATTTGAAGATTCTTTGCAATGGGAAATCATTTCAATAAAAAAATGTATTTAAAAGGAGGTAGGGACAACTCCATGGCTTTTGCAATTGTTTAAGGACAAGAAATTATGGGTAGGGAGGATTGTAATGTCCCCCTTTTGAGCTAGTCCTTGGGATAAGACCCTTAGCTTGAGTGATCCCTAGGGCTAAGGATTTAAAGGAAAAAAGGGGGAGCCTAATAAGCTTCAAGATCATGTTGATAAAGCACTTTATTTTGGGGCCTTTTTAAGGGAAATCCTAAAAGTGATTTTATAAGGAATCTTGTTATATATCTTTTTATTTAAAGGAAAAGTAACTCTCCCTTTCTATTTTGGGTGCCACAATTGGAGACAGAATATAAAAAGGAAGAAAGGCTCTTTTGAAAGGGTATGTTGAATATTGATTTGGAAAATTGAATCAAGTATGTCAAGCTTGGTTTCCACATCTTTAGGATGAAAATGTTCAAGAAGTGTCATAGGTTTGGGGATGAAAAAAATCATTCCTTATTGTTTACCATTTTGGTCCTGTAGGCCAAAATCGGTCTCCTTCTTTCCCTGCTATTCTGAGCTAGTTCATTTTTTTATTTTGCACAAGTCTTGTTTTTACGGACTCTGCAGGCTGATTTCTATAGACTCTGCAGGCTGATTTCTATAGACTCTGTAGGCTGATTTCTATGAACTCTGTAGGCTGATTTCTACAGACTCTACAGGCCAATTTCTATGAATTCTGTAGGCTGATTTCTACGAACTCTGCAGGGTGATTTCTATGAACTCTGCAGGCTGATTTCTACAGACTCTGTAGGATGATTTCTACGAACTCTATAGGCTGATTTCTATAGACTCTATAGGAAAGAAACAAGTTCCCAACACTTAGGCAATGAAAGGACCTTTGCAAATTTTTTGAAAGGCAATTTTAGATGCCAAACAGTGCTTGCGAAGGGCAGGAAAGCACTTGGAAAGAAGGCTAAAAGAGTAAGTTTTCCTTCGAAAAAGTGAACAAAGCAGAAAAGTTAGAATTCCTTCAGATTTGTTCAAGACAAGAGATGAAGAATTTCTTCAGACAAAACGCCCGAAGGAATTCCTTCAAACATTTTATCTGAAAAAATTTATAAGGCAAAGACAATGTCTTTCGAGATAAAATCTCGCGGAAAAATGTTAAGGCAATTCCTTCAGACTTTTGTCAGAAGGAATTCACTTGAAGAAGAAAAGCCGACAGAAAAAAGGAAAAAGCGAAAAAGACAAAAGAAAAAATTCTTCGAACAAAATGTCTGAAGGAAATCCTTCGGATATTTTGTCCAAAGGATTTGAGGAGCAAGGCTGCCGAAGGACCCCAAAGGGTAGGTGCCCTTGCGAGGGACTCTTGGCTGCCAAAAGGACCTTTCACAAAAGCTCGAAGGAAGGGAAGCAAAAGGCCGAGGCCAAAAGGAAGAACCGCTGAGAGAAGAGCCCAAGGAGCCAGCAAGGTTGGGAAGATAGCCCCCAAGGGATGAAGGAGCCAGAAAAGACAAAGCCAGGAAGAGACAAAGTGTAGAAATGGACAAAATAGTCTGAGTGGAAAAGGAAGGTGTTGACTCAAGGAGTTACTCTAGCGGTTGACACAAAATCTGCCAAGTAGTCATCAAGGGGTGTAAATAGAGAACGATGCGACCCATTTTCTTCACTTTATATTAATGAGCAGACAAACCACGTGAATATCTTGAAGGAGCAGTCTTGTTTGCAGAAAAAGGGGTGCAGCCCATGCTTTCACATTAATGTTTGAACGCCAAAGTCAAAACTAGCAGCTAACACAGCATCCTTTTTCAGTGGCTTCCTCTTCCCAACATCTCAACGCACATGGGCCAACTTGTCAAAGGGCGTCAAAAGTCTTTTCCAAAAGGGGCACTTTTGTTTTCTTCCTCTCTATATATTGTAAACTTCTCATTTGAGAAAGGATCTCTTAACCTGTAAGGCAAAACTCTGCCCAAAAATCTCTTGGCTTGTAAGGCGGAGCTCTACTAGGTTTTACCTTGAATCAAGACATAGCATTTTTACCTCTATTTGAGCTTGCACTTTCATATATGTCTACGATTTTGTTTTGTGTTAAGTCATTTTCCTTATGCTTTCACAAAAAAATTCTATCATATCTAGTGTATTGTGAGTTCTTTTGTAGGTTAGCTAGAAGTGTCCACAGCAGGAATATAGGCACATGTGAACAGGCTGCCATAGTGTGTCTCAGAACCCCTCTGGTAGTTCTTCCTCCTTGTATCTCTATAGACCCCTGACTTAATGATACAGAAGAGTTTCCCATATCAAATGAAGTGTATGCCAACTTATTCTTGGTGAAAAGCGTATGTTTGAGATAAGTAGATCAAATTTTTTTGGTGTATCACACTTTTAGGTTAGGTTCTATTTTTCAGTAATCCTTCTCCCTTTTCACCCCCCCATTATTAGCAGTAGGAAATCCAGAACCTCAGAGATACATCAAAGGGAGCTAACCCTTATCTAGAGACTCTCCCCCCAATTTTACCAGGCCCACAGGCAAGAGGGGAGTTTTCATTATTGCACATGGAAGGCAGGAGCTTAGCCTCCTATCAAGGGTGCAATCTGCCATGTCAATAGTTTTTGGCACGCCTGGTGGGACCATGTTTTGAAACTCAAAAAACTTCCAGGATTGGTGCTGGTCTTGTTACAGCAAAATGAATCATTAATACAGCATCTGACCTTAAAACAGGTGATTATGGGACAAGTTTTGTCCAAAGAGTTGAAGAATTTTTGGTGTGTCCTTCAACCAACCAGCCTTTGGAGGCTTTTTCATCAACACCAATGGTGACTATGAGTTGAATCATCTGGTTAAGCAGTCCTGGTGCCATCAAGAAATCATATTTTTTGTATGTATAACTTTGCTCAGCATAATGGGCCCTTTTTTCCTTCATATAGTTTTAATCAAGCTCAGGGTGTTCATGGAATCACCTCAAGTAGCTCTCCTAGTTACCCTTCAACAATAAGGGAAAATTCTAATTATGAGGTCATGAGTTGGAAGAAAACAATGGAATCATGGGCCAGGAAGAAGGAGGAGAAATGTTTTGCTCAAAACCTTAAAGAAGACGAACCTGCTCCTACTCATCATGATGATGATTGTGACCTCCAAGAAAGGCTCTTCCAAGAAAATATAGACAGGAGAATTGCAGAGTTGGAGTCCAGAGCGAGATTTCTCATCCAATGTGTGATGGATGGTTCAGACCAAACAGCAGATTCCATGTCTGAACACACCCCATCTACACACCTCCAAGAGATATATCAGACCACATCTGATATAGATGAAGTGCTAGCCAAATGGAAATAGGAGAATCATTCGATTCTAGCTCAGGGACTGCCTCCTCTTCCACATGGGTTTAATCATCAGCCTTCCACTTCATCCCTTCTTAAAGAGGAACCTATTTTGTAAGAGGCAATGGAAGAAGAGAATATCCAATCTGCAGCTTCCCAAGAGGCTATCATGGATGGAAATGAGGATGAAATCATCATGGAGGCTCCTTTTGAAGACATCATCAGCAATGGGGAAGACACAAGTCATGCATACATGTGGATGTTCCAGCAATATGAAGAGGAACGTAAGTATGGTGAGCTCTCTCCTCCCTTGTTTGATGAGGAAGATGATCTTGCCATGGAGCCTGAGTTGGAGGAGGATCAGATGGATGTCTTTGAACAACTAGAAACTCTGGTCCTTGAGCAAGAAAAGGAGAGGCTTGTCCATCTTGAGAATAGCTTTGAAGAAGAGAGCCTTGAACAAGAAGGTGATGTTCTGTGGGATGAGCAATCAATTTGTGATTCCATTTCAAACATCACAACAGTCACCCTTCTTCAAGAAAGCCATGAAGGAGCAGAAGATTAGTTTGACAGGGTCTTCAATGAAGTTGAAGGGAATGGGTCAAACCATGATGCACTGCAAAGGGACTGTGCATATCAAAGGGCTTATGGTGATGAGCCAAAAACCATTGATTTCTTGATGAGTTATACCAGCTTGAAGAGCCAGCATTCAACAAGCTTCCAAGAATAAGAAGAGTACATATATGTTGGAAGCATGTTTGACTCTGATCCACTCAGATGCAAGCCAATCAAGGTGGCAGGCAAGAGGAGCAGGTCACAAAATCTCCATTCCATTCAGCCACTTGTCTGGGATCATAAGTTTCCTTTCCATGAAGGAGACTTAAGAAATTTTCCCTTTAATCCAGGAGGAAGGCAAATATACCTGGTTAGCTATATATAGTAGTTTGCTTTCAATTTTCTTTCCCTATTTTCCCTAAGTGTTGTTTGCACAAGTAGTGTTTTTAGCTTTGTGTGTGGTTTCCTTTGTGTTTGGGATAAAAGCTTCATGATTGATTCTTGAATCTATCGAGGTTGTTGCTAACTCTTTAAAAGTTGCATTCTGACTCTGTGCCTAATGGACTGTAAGGCAACTGGATTCTAAGCATAGCAGGCATGCTTCCCCTAGGAGTCACCAATTTGTTGACCATTTTGGTCTTGCAAGCCAAAATCAGTCTCCTTCTTTCCCTGTTGTTCTGAGCCAGTTCATTTTTTGATTTTGCACAAGTCTTGTTTCTACAGACTCTACAGGCTGATTTCTACAGATTCTACAGGCTAATTTCTATGAACTTTACAGGCTGATTTCTACGGACTCTGTAGGGTGATTTCTATGAACTCTGCAGGGTGATTTCTACAAACTCCGCAGGATGATTTCTATGAACTCTACAGGTTGATTTCTACGAACTCTGTAGGAAAGAAACAAGCTCCCAACACTTAGGTGATGAAAGGACCTTTGCAAATGTTTTGAAAGGCAATTTTAGAGGCCAAACAACCCTTGTGGAGGATAGGAAAGCACTTGGAAAGAAGGCCGAAAGAGTAATTTTTCCTTTAGAAAAGTGAACAAGGCAGAAAAGTTGGAATTCCTTCGGATTTGTTCAAGACAAGAGATGAATAATTTCTTCAGACAAAATGCCCGAAGGAATTCCTTCAAACATTTTGTCTGAACAAATTTGTAAGGCAAAGACAATGTCTTTCGGGATAAAATCCCACGGCAAAATGTTAAGGCAATTCCTTCGGACTTTTGTCGGAAGGAATTCGCTCGAAGAAGAAAAGCTGACGGAAAAAAGGATAAAGCAGGAAAGACAAAAGAAAAAATCCTTTGGACAAAATGTCTGAAGGAATTCCTTCAGACATTTTGTCTGAAGGATTTTAGGAGCAAGGCCACCGAAGGACCCCGAAGGGCAAGTGCCCTTGTGGGGACTCTCTGCTGCCAAAATGACCTTTGACAAAAGCCTGAAGGAAGGGAAGTAAAACGTTGAGGCCAAAAGGAAGAACCACTGAGAGAAGAGCCCAAGGAGCCATCAAGGCTGGGAAGATAGCCCTCAAGGGTTGAAGGAGCCAAGAAGAGACAAACTACAAAAATAGACAAAATAGTCTGAGTGGAAAAGGAAGGTGTCGACTCAAGGAGTTACTCCAGTGATTGACATAGAATCTGCCAAGTGGTCATCAAGGGGCAAAAATAGTGAACGATGCAGCCCATTTTCTTCACTTTACATTAATGAGCAGACAAACCACGTGAATATCTTGAAGGAGCAGTCTTGTTTGCAAAAAAAGGGGCATCGCCCATGCTTTCACATTAATGTTTGAACACCAAAGTTAAAACTAGCAGCCGACACAGCATCCTTTTTTAGCGACTTCCTCTTCCCAATGCTCTCAACGCACATGGGCCAACTTGTCAAAGGGTGCCAAAAGTCTTTTCCAAAAGGGGTGCTTTTGTTTTCCTCCTCTCTATATATTGTAAACTTCTCATTTGAGAAAGGATCTCTTAGCCTGTAAGGCAAAACTCTGTCCAAAAATCTTTTGGCTTGTAAGGCGGAGCTCTACCGGATTTTACCTTGAATCAAGACATAGCATTTTTACCTCTATTTGAGCTTGCACTTTCGTATATGTCTATGTTTTTGTTTTGTGTTAAGTCATTTTCCTTATGCTTTCATAGAATGATTCCAGCATATCTAGTGTATTGTGAGTTCTTCTTTTGCAGGTTATCCAAAAGTGTCCACAGCAGGAATATAGGTGCATGTGAACAGGCTGCCATAGTGTGTCTCAGAGCCCCTCTAGTAGTTATTCCTCCCTGTATCTCCACAGACCCCTGACTCAATGACACAGAAGAGTTTCCATATCAAATGAAGTGTATGCCAGCTTATTCTTGGTGAAAAGCGTATGTTCGAGCTAAGTAGATCAAACTTTTTTGGTGTATCACCCTTTTAGGTTAGGTTCTATTTTTCAGTAATCCTTCTCCCTTTTCACCCCCCCCCCATTGTTAGCAGTAGGAAATCTAGGACCTCAGAGATACATCAAAGGGAGCTAGCCCTTATCTAGAGACTCTCCCCCCAGTTTTGTCGGGCACATAGGCAAGAGAGGAGTTTCCATTGTTGCGCATGGAAGGTAGGAGCTCAGCCTCCTATCAAGGGTGCAATCCGCTGCGTCAACACTTATACTTGGGAAACTCTATTCAAGCGTTGTAAGTGAGCTTAAAATTGCATGTGTTCATGCAAGTGGATCTACAAAGGAATTTTTAGACACCACCTTCATTGATGAAATATTTTAACTTTTATCAAAAACATGTTTTTGGTAAATTCATAGGTTTGGAGAGGAGCGAATCACTTTGGGAGCTTGTTCATGTTGTGGAAGACATTGCCAAGGGATGGTGACTTGCCTAAGGAGCTAGGCGAACCACTTGGAGGGGTCATTGGATGCCAAAGAGGGTTTCACTCTATTTTATTAAATTTTTAGCTAAAGTGACTTGATTGGAGAGCAGATTTTGAGGGTTTGAGGTTGATTAGGAGTGCTTTATGTTATATAAAATATTGTTAATATTTTATACCATTTTTTCAGCTTGGGCCACTTTCCCTAGGTGTCCTTTGGAAGCTATTTATAAAAATTTTGGGTGAGTAAAATATTTTGATTTTTATTCCTATATTTTCTAAGGTAGGGCGAACCAGTTGGGAAGAAGAATTAAGCATCTCAGAGGGTTTTTAGACTCCATTTGGCAAGGTACAAGTGTTCTATTTTCTTATTTTTGAGTCAAATTATCATAAGAGTTTGAAAGGAATTGGAAGGGAAAGACTAAGGTTTCATCCTAAAAAATTTGTAAATATTTTATGAGTAGGGTGATTCACTTGTAGAATATTTTCTAAGGTTTATAGGGTGATTTTAGGCCTAAAAGTGGACAAATAATATTTTAATTATTTATGAATTTTTGGCAGATTTTTTGGGGTCCTTTAACATCATTTTGTGAGTGAATCCAAGGAAAAAATCTGATTTATTTCCTATAGTAATTTTTGCACATGGGCGACTTGCCTTGAAGGGTTTTTGGAAGCTTTGGAGGGTTAACATTAGAAGCATTTCATTGTAAAATATTTATATATTTTATTATTATTTTTGGTGAGTTTTACAAGGGTTTGAGGGCTGAATTAACATTGGAAAACACAATTGTACTTTCAAGAGAAAAATTAAAATATTGCAAGGGTTTTTTTCTAAGGTACACCCACTCTTTTTCACACATAAACAAGTATTTATTATAGTAGAAAATTCAAGGTTTATGTATGGCATATTATTTGGATTTAAGGTGAAAATTTAGTGGATATATGTTGCAATAGTTGTGGAATTAATTGTGCAACATTGACACCTAGAGTTTGTTTTTATTTGGGATGTTTTGAGCATCTATATATCAGCTAGGGTTTGTTGATTTAAAATTTTTAGAAATCAGTTTGTTTGGATTATTTAAGGGTTTTTTTTGGGAAACCCTCTTTTCTCATCATTGTCCCAATTGGGGGACATTACAAGGCCATCACCTCCAACATCACACAAGTTTCATAATACATGTTCTGTTTTGGGATATAAGGGGTGTAACCATCCTCAACAAATGTCTCTATCTTATAGAAAAGAACAAGGCTGAAAAGGCTGCTATGGTTATGTTACAATAAGTTGTGTATAGGATCTATGAAGACCTATATTTTCACAATAAATTGGGGTAGCTAACACCACATTCTTCTCTTTGTAACAAGAACCATAGTCCATTATGATCCTTCCATGTAAGTTCTATCTTACCATCAATCCTTCCCCTAGGGAATGATTGTCATCTTTTAGTTTCATGAATTAATTTGCAGCTTTGTATTTCCAATACATACATCCCACCTTATGTAAATGAACTCCTTAATCAACTCCATTAATGGATACTTGCCTCCTCTACTATTCATTGGTGTTTTCTACTCTATCAAAATCAATGGCCAAAAGAAAGGAGGCATAAGAAACAACCATAGAGTGTGGGGAATCTCTCACAACTCGAGTCGGAAACAACCTTTATTGAAATGGATTACTCACAAGGACTATATGATTGGTGCAATCAGAGGAAGGGGATTAGCTACATCCCTAAAAAAATGACAAAATTCTCATCTATGAAGATTGGATATCTCCTTAAAAATACATAGTAGACAAGGTTAGTGATAACACCTTGTTGGAGCATTGGCCATTAATAGTAAGCTTTCAAGAAAATATTTATTCTTGGGGTAGTCCTATATCCATATTTTAAAGGAGGTGGTTATCTCAGTGGGACTTCATAAGACGTCAGATGATGATTTGGGGCCTTCCACAACTTATGGCTAGCACCTTTTATAGCTAGGAGAATCTCATGAGTTATTGATCATAAATGGGATCACTTGCTTCCCAGACTCTTGATTTTTCACTTGTCAGCCTCATGGTGGGGGTGCGAGTGTGGTGGATTATGTCATGTCTAGTCAGAACCTATTGCCACTCATATGTCACTTCTTTATTTCCCCAATACCCCTTGCGGATCATGCTTTTCTTTCTCTCTGGGTCGATATCCCCCCTCCCATTATTATTCCCTCCCATAGCCTACCTTGTACTAACTTCTGGTTTGATGAAGGGGACCCTAAGACCTCTTCCCACATCTGCCAGCTTCTCCCATTTGAGACCCAATTCTTTTCACTTGATCATGTTGCTACCAAGTACACCCACCTTTCTTCCATCATTTGGAAAGTAACCCTCAAGTCCTTTCCTAGCTCTGCCCAATCCACTTCCACCTCCCATCAACCTAATAATATTAGATCTTGCCCCATGAATAAGTGGTATGATGATGAATGCAAAACTCTTCACCACCAGCTTTAGCATGTTTTCATCCATGCCCATTCCTCCTATACCACCCTGAAAGCCACCTATCATTGTCTCTTTTGTCATAAGAAATGCCTCTTTATCTCTCAGAGGAGATGGATCGTATGTGCTGCCCTCATCCACTCTCCCAAACATTTATGGCATACCATCCTTCCCTATCGCTCTCCCCTCCCTTTAGAACTTAATCTTGAATCCATGATCTCCCACTCTTCCACTCTCTTTGATATCCCTATGCAACCCCAAATCCAGGTTATTTCTCTACCCCCTCTTGCCACTTATTCACATATAGGAATATCAGAGAGGCTGTTAGGGTAATGAACAGTAGCAGGGTAGCTGATGAGCAGGGTTTCCAAGCAGAATTCTTCAAGCACAATCTTGGTGCACTAGGGAGTTACTTGGTTGATATCTTCAACCATGTGGTTCATTCGAGTTTTCCACTAACTTGGTCACATCATACTATTCATCTGATACACAAATAGGGCCCCACTTTAGATCCCAACAACTATAGGATGATCATGGTGGGCCACACATTCTTGAATGTGTATGTTATAGTTCTCCACATGCAACTCTCAAGGGAGATGGAGCAAAGACACCTCGGAGCTAGCAGACATGCGGGGTTTTGAACCGCTCATCAGACCATTGATCATATCTTTACTCTCTAAGCCATCATAAAGGAGGCACATCATTGCTCATTGAAAGTCTACTACTACTTTGTAGACTTTTGGAAAGTGTTTGACGTTGTTCCATGTGGGGCCTACTCTAGAGGCTCAGATACATTAGCATATTCAAGACCCTTCTAATCGCCATCATGCACCTATACGATACAATCCTCAGTCATCTTTGTATAGCTCATAAAACATCTAATTTCATTAGGAGTACTATTGGGGTTAAACCAGGTTGTCCCATGTCCCCCACTTTATTTGGGATATTCATTGATGAGTTAGAGATTTTTCTTCATGAGCATATCCAAAATAGTGATGGGTGCCTCCTCCACCAAGTTTTGATATGTATCCTATTATTCATGGATGATGTGGTCCTCCTAGCCTCATCACCTGAGGGGTTGCAAAGATAGTTGCATGCCTTAGCCCTATTTTGTGATCTTTGACAGTTGACATTCAACCTGGGTAAAACCAAGGTTATGGTCTTTAATGGGTTAAAAATCTCACACCTCAATTTCTTCTTCAGGGGGGAGAAGATTGAGATAACCAACACCTATATTTACTTTGGGGTGCAATTCTATAGACCCTGCTTTAGTTTGAGACAGGCAATCCTACCTACAGACAATAAGGGATACATATCTTTAGCCCTCCTCGAGAGAGAGTGTTTTCGACACCACTTTTAGGACATTTCTTCCAAGATGTCCCTCATGGACACCCTTATCAGACCCATTGTTCACTATTGCTCTATGATTTGGGGGACCTCTTTGCTTGAGTGGGATTGGGCTTCCACCGAGAGAGTCCAGGCACTTCTTCTCCATTGCATTATTAGGTGCAAGCAAATTGTCCCCCAATAGATCATCCTTGCAGAGTTTGGGGCCTAACCCTTCAGGTTAGAGGCTATGTTTGATCTGATTTCTTCTTGCATCACATCTAGAGCTTCATCAACTTAGCAAAGAGGTGGGATAGGTACCCATACTTGGCTTTTTATTCCTCGGAGACTATTTCCCTTTATGACACTCTAGGCCAAGATTTTTATTGGTATGTAGGGGTCTTAGATCTCGTAGAGTCCCTGGGTATTAAGATGGATTGTCTCCCTCCATTTAGGTACTCCTTGGATGCACCAAGCCACCACCTTCTAGATAGGAGTTGAATAGAATCATCAGGGAGGATATTTACAGGGAATTTATCCATACCACTTGGGTAAACCGTCACGGTGGGTTATGCCCAAAGATGGCCTTTTATGTGAAACACTTCTTGGAATTGCATGACAGGGTTATTAAACCATTGGATGACCCAAACAACATCATTTATTGAATGACATGATAACCATTATATCCCCAGTTGGTTCATGTGATAGCCCTCCTATTTCCATTAACATGGCAACAAATCTCACAGAAGACACAATCGTTGAAGAACCAACAACTCTTATGTCTCTGAATATAGGGAATGAAGGGCACAACTCATTTTTTCCACCTTGGATGGTGTAATTTTAATTTACCGTAAAGAAATCCATTTTTTTTTACATGTATTGTTACAAATGAAGTATATTATGGGACTATTATGTTCCATTATCAGACATTAGGCAACAACTAATCTAATGAAATGTATTTAGGTTGTTTTCTAACATAAAGAAGTGTATTAAGAAATGTAATGAAAATATAGATATTCATTTTGATTATGTACTATAACAAAATTTACATGTTATCCACCATTCAGCCTGTGAAAGGATCATAAGCTTAATGAAAGTTAAAATACTTTCACTTGAAAGCAAATTGCCCATTGTTCTCTTTGAAATCTATCGTAATTACCTGCTAATAACAAACAATAACAGAGATAAACAATAGAAGCAATAAATAGTTGAGCATTACCAACTTCGCAAACTTTGAAAAATAAAAATTGTACGAGCATTCCAAACTTCAAAAGCTTATAGTATGTTAAAAAACACAAAGTAAAAGCTATAAATGTAGCACAATATTCACAAACATAACAAATGTCGAAAAACACAATGTTCATAAAAAACTCGCAAATTGAGCATCCCAACAACCTTTCACCATTTACAACAATTTGACTTTTATCCAAAATAAGAATGTATGGATATAGTAATTGACAATAGAAAACATATGAACTTATCACAATAACATAGAAATAACACAACATAATGGAAAATGTGAATGAATAACTTGGCTAAATATCAATAACATAACAACATGAATTGAAGAGGGATTTTGATTGGTACAGATGACTCGACATTTAGTGGTATGTTAATGAAATTCTTATTTTTTACCGAAAGACAAACATTTACTAGTATGTGAATGAATACCTTAATGGCTTCCATCCACGTACTAGTAAGTGTTTAGTCTTGCGGACACACTTCTCTTTTAACATGGCCCTTCATTTTATATTAATGAACCATATTAATTCACAAGAACATATCAATACATTTAAGGTTTGTAACCACACAACATAAAATGTTCATGAATCAATCAACAACAACGATGATAAATAATATTTATGAATGCAAAACCTAAAGGACTTCATTCACATTCATGTAAATGTTCAGTAACACATTAAACATTTGCAAGTTGTTCAAGGCAAGTAACATTTTAGTCATCTAACATTAATGTATGGAAATAGTAGTGCATCAAAGATATAAGCACACAACAACATGAATCCATAAACATTTTGGTTTGATAAAAAAATAATTACATTCGTTGTTATGTGAATGGAAACTTTAATTTCGATACAAAGACAATAAGTGTTACTGGTATGTGAATGAAAACCTTCAGACTTACATCCACACACCAGTAAATGTTGCATCTTCCAACCCATATTATGCAGGTAAATAAAAATGTGACACAGATATAAAGCACATAGCGACATGAATTCAAAAAAACCTCTAGGGCTTCCTTTAAAATACATGCTAATTTGGAGTCAGATGTGAATGAAAACATGTCAAGACGGTAGATTGAGTTGTGGGTAACATTTCATCCCTCCAAGATGGCACATAGGTTGAATATGGTGCGTGATGGCAATAACATGTCACATTAATGAAAAAAAAGGTTGTTGCATAGCAAGAACACTACCGTCTTCCAACATGGCACTTCCTTGCATATTAATGACACAAGCCTCTTCCAACGTGGGTATCAAATAAAAAAAATATATGGATTGATAGAGAAATAATAACATTTACTGGTATGTGAATGAATACCTTGACGGTCACCATAAACATAACAGTAAATGTTGAGCCAAATGTGAAGGCATTATTCAACATGGTTGTGAAAAGAAAAAGAATGCAGTTGTGGATTCATTTATAGGCAACACATCTCTATGTAACATTTCATAACTCCAATAAGATGCATAATTACTTTATATCCTTTACCCAACACTCTCTCCATGGAGGATGTACCTTTAGTTTTTTATCCACCTATAAATGATGGAAAACACTCAAATCTTTTTCTTGCCTTTTACCCACTTTACTCACAGTGGAGGGCATTCCATTATAACACCTTCTTCCCAACACTTTTTCCTAGAAGATGTCTTCGCACTTTTTGAACACACTTGCAGGACACTCCTAATCTTATACCAAATGATGCAATCAAGGATATGGGGTCCAATAAAGGAAAGCCTTGAGGTTAAAACATGTACTCAAGTGACTTTAGGTGAAGAACTAATTCAACTGAGATCATAGGCATCACAGTATTCCAATACTATAGAGACATTAAAATCTTGAGAGAACATAATAACAACTCAACATTCATCGCAGGCTTACAAGAAACTAAAAAAAGGAAGATACCTCAAACATCTCCACAAATAATTAGCTTAATTTGTTAATCCTAACTTCATAGTAACTCAAATGTTATTGCTTAGAATTTGGGTTCTAACCCTTTACAATCTAATCTTAGAAAGAAAAGAATGAATGAATGAATGAAATTACTCCTCATAAGTCATCTCAAGTGTTTTCCTTATCACAAGATATACAACCTTGTTGTTTTTCTGTTAGGAACCCCTTATCCAACGGAAGCACAATTGATTACTTTCTTATAAGCAATTAAACACAGGATTATACCAGAATGATTAAGTAACTAGAAACTTGAGACAACAAAGAATTTGAGAGACAATACACACTCTTGTATTAAATATTACTAGAAGAAAATACAATAAGAAAGATGCCACTTCTTCCTCCACCTCAAAGGCTTGCCACACCTCAAGACCTTCTTCCCTCTCTCTCTTGCTCAACCCAACTCAACAACCTGAGTTGTTATCCCCTCCTTGAATGCTTCAGCTGATCTCCTTGACCTTACACCTGTAGATCTCCTTGACCTTGCTTCAATGCTTCAATGCTTTACTTGCCTTCTTGGTTATTACAATACATGCCTCATGGGTCTTTAAATAGGATCCCATGCATACAAAAATAGAACTCTAACTACAATAATTAGACACGCAGCTTGAGACTATAATTAGCCCTTTAACATGCAAACACTCAGTTCAACTAACTAACTATTCGTGCAACGAACAGTTCTGAAACACACAGGTGACCGATGTCGGTCCCTGCTTGCCTGGTTCTGTCGACGTCGGCCGACTCTCCGCCATCGCCGGTTGCCTTCTGCACTGTCTGTGACCGACGTCGGTTATACTGCCGATGCCGGCACTTATGAAACTTAGCAACCTCTCAATGACTGCAACAGTTGAAGCTTTTAGCTCCACAACCTAACATTTTTTTATACTCATCATAATATATACAACCTTGTTGTTTCTCTTATAGTGAGCTCCTCTAATGAGCATGAAACTAGTCTTCTACAACCTCTTCACTTTTTGTTCTCTCTCTTACTCTCCTAATGGCAGTGGAATCATCAACAATCTATTTTAATCTAAACCACCCTTCCTGACCTGCTCGATTGACTACCAGAACCCCAACTTGGGATGGAAGGATGACAATCATCCCAACTTGTGTTACATGGCCATATCCCCATATCCATATATATAGAGGCCATATAGAGTTTAATTGGCTCCCCATATAGAGAGAGAGTGAGGGGAGCATAGGGAGGGGGCATCCCACTTCCAATCATCCCAACTTGTGTTAGGTGGCCATATCCAGTATATATAAAGGGGGTGGCCATATAGAGTTTAATTGGCTCCCCATATAGAGGAGGAGGGGGAAGGTGGGGCTCCCACCGCCAATATTACCAAGCCCAATATATGAGGGTGGGATACCCCACCCTTATTCCATCAACTCACTAGAATCCCACCACTCTACTCTCTAAGATTTCACCACCACCTCCATATAGAGAAGAATCACCCCACCTCAGAGGAGGCAGCCAAAGTATTCTATAAAGAATACTCTAACGTATGATGCTAAGATATATCTATGTCTAGGGAGGGAGAGAGAAAAGGTTCAAGCTACTAGAATGGTAAAGTGGACAATGCTGACTAGAATCACCATTGATTAAACCAACTACAGATTGAACCAACCTTCCTAGTTGGCATTGAATTGAACATTGGCATTGATGCGACTAACTGAACACTTGATACTACCATTAGTACCACCAAATAGGACATAATTGACTATAGAATAGATGGATAGTCTATTATTTCTATCTATATGTATGAGTGATGTGACTATATTCATTGATTGAAACGATCGATGGATGGAGGAAGAGACACTGAAATGGCACAAGGATGTTACCAACCTCACCACATCAACACTGGTCATCCTGCTCAAGGTCAAATATTCAGGGGTCACATTGCCATTTTATGAGCACTTTAAGACCAAAATCCTTATTTAAATGTGAATTGGCCATAAATGGGTATGCATCATTGATTTTCTTGTATTCATTGTCTAGATACGTCATCAACTGTATCCTTGTCAATGGTCGTGACTATTTCCTTTTTCAAATTGAATTACACAACTCGAGTTTCTATTCCACCTACACCCATTAAATATAGCATGATGAGGTTGGAGGCATATGTTCGCTTAGCAAGTGAGACTGATGTCAATGTTGGCGAAGGATGCAGGGATGGGTGTTTATGATTGCACAGCTTGAAAATGGAAAATTCTAGTAACTTGCATCTTATATCAAGAGAGAATCAAATTTATGATATGCTTTTGTTGTGGTGGATTTTCATTTCTCCATCTGTATTTTCTCTAAAATTTATTCTTTAATATGCTTGTGTTGTATACCCCTAATAACAATTACCCTTAATCCACTTGATAACCATGATCCATCATAATTAATTACCTCTTATCTGTTAACATTTGATTATTAATCCATTACCCACTCTATTAGTTTCCAATGGTTAACATTTGATCATTAATCCATTACCCATTCTATTAGTTTCCAATGGCTATAGATTACTAGTTTATCTCAATCACTCATTCAATGGCCAATTTTGATTTCATTCAAGTCTTTTCACATTCTTTAATCTGAGGTCTGATTCACTACCCTTCAAATATGATTTAGGTCTGCTCTTCTTAAACCTGTCTCAAAAGTCTTAATTTCCTTGAGGTTAATATATGGAAATAGAGAGATTTAGGATCTGTTATATTCATTCATAAATCATCCACATACTTTACTCATTCCCCTCATAATCCCTAATACACGTGGATCATCCAATTAGAGGTTTAAACCCATTAATCCATCATCCCAATTTACATATCAATAGAAATATCAACTATGAAGATATACCACTCTTTAACTCTTCTTTTATAGAACTCTTAACAATTGAATAGATGTTTCTTACATCACAAACAAACTCTCAAATATCTCACCAACAGTCACATCATAAAAACTTAGAATTCTGCCACTCTGCTTATTCAAAAACTTACCAATTTATTTAACTGAGTTTTACTCAAATATTTCACACCTCTTGTCTTAGGATAATTTTTAAATCCTAATTCATCACATTCATGACAATTTTCAATCATCTAGACTTTCATTCATTTAAAATGAACAAAATTTTACCTTGCTTGATTTGAACGCTATGTTTTCCTCATAATAGATTGTCTTTTCGACATAATTCACTTAATACTTACCCAATTGACTCAAAATTAGATTCTTAGATTCTTGACATCAAGGCGCCTCTGTTATTCAATTTGTAGAATTTTTCATTGATTCATTTAAAAAATATAGCTATTTTTCTAACCATGCCCTAGTTCAGTCTTGTCACAGCTTGAGAACATTAATATTGTTTTTTTTTTTTAACTTATTACAATGTTTTAAAATCTCTAAAGACTTGAATAAGGTCTGTGCGAATAATATACATCCTTTTAGCTACTAAAATTCTCCCCAATCTTCTATAAACACTTCAAAAAGTTATCATTTTCTTCACTCAAAACCCTGTGTTCTTTATTCTATAGGATAAGAGGATATCAAATGAAACTTTCAATTTTATAAAGGGTTTCAAAAACTCAAATAGACTTACTAAGGTTTGTCTTGGTTGGTTCTAACCTTCTTATGTTTGTCAAGTCTTCTTCTTGGCCTAGAATAGGCTTAAATCATAATGATTCTTCCTCTCCTACCTTAATACAATCTTAATGACTCATTTTAAGAACTATTGCATGAATCAAACATATCAAATCACCATTACTCACTTGATATAGACTGATTTCATCCCCTTAAATCCTTATAGTTTATAAACAACTGATAAAACTTCCAACACATCCATTAAATTTCATGTATTAGGAAACACACGATAAACTTTGATTGTATATTAACTGTGTCATTCATGCTCATAAAACACAGACTTAGGAGTATATAAATGGACCAAACTCACCATTTCATATACTGATGAATCAATGATTATGCTTGAAATAGGTGTAAATTCATCATAGCTTATCATGGCAATAGCTCTTTAGCTCTCATACACTTGAAACCCATTCAATTCTCTTCTCTATTACAATCTTGATATAACTCAGATGCCTACAACTCTTCACAGAATCATGAAACAAAGCTTAAGACACACAATAATATCATGATCATATAAAATATATTTGACATCCACTAGGAATGAACAATAATTCATTTGCATCAAGATAAATCCATCATTTTATTAATTGATCTTCATATCCATCTATATCTCAATCAGGAAAATGGACTTATTTTACATTAGAGATTCTACCTTCATACAAATCAAAACTTACAAACTTCTATAGACCATCACTTCTCCAACAACATAGTCAAGAGTTTGAAGAACCATCAAAATATCTAGAATATGTCTTCTTTATTTATAAAATCTCCAATATTTCATTTACAATCCTACAAACTCTTGCTATTTACATACATATTCCTCAGCCTAAAAGGCCTCATTCATATTTTTTCTCCTATTCACTTGTATATCTCTTAAGACTATATGCTTCAACCTTATAAATATTGGTATGTTTACTTTATTTGAATCCTATTTTAGTGGTACATGGCTTATCAATAGGTACAAGTTTAGTTTTGATCTTAGGATAAGACCATGATTCACTCAACCTTTTGAACATACTATCCTTGCTCGTAGGTTTCGTTTCTAAATAAATAAATAGGATTATTTACATAATAACCTTTTAAGACCATAATATAAGGGTTTATGTCTTTTACAAATGGTCACAACCCTTTACAACATATCTAACTGTTATAAGGCTCTTATTGATCATCTAAACCCTCCTAGACTCATCAACCTCGAATTTAAATGTATTTACATTGGTACATTAAATGATCTTTTGATGCTCCTACATCAACCCCTGCCATTGATATCTAGAACATTACGTGTATCTTTGTTGAAGTTTTTCAATCACTATTTCATGCACTGCCAGCACATTTATGAATGACATGAGATTTTACATGATTTATTTGTTGACCTGAAGCAATCTAAAATTTGTTAAGGATGTGGTTCAACCTTTTTATTTCTCAAAGAATGAGAGTGAAGAAGATAATTTTTTGTAAAATGGAAATTTGTATATCTGCTTTCCCTTTATGACACTTCAAGACCGTGGATTTTGTTTGAGAGTCTATCATCCTCAAGCTCTCTAGAAAGAGATTTGTGTTAATTAGGAATAAATAAGGGCTGAATGGGTTCCTCTATTTAATTTCCCTAAAAGATAGGAAAGATTGGCCAAATTCCCCGTTAATTAATGCTGAAAACATAATAATTTTGATACAAATGTTTATCTATTCAATCACCTATGTTTGGAGCCAAAAGCACTAAACGTTGACTCTAATAGAGTCCTATTGCATGTTGAAAGCCTTTGAGATATCTAACTTGATTAAGAATCTTTTTTTTTTTGGTGTATTCAGGGACTATTGTTTTGGAATAAGAGTCAGCTTTATAGCATTTAGATTTCTGACCAGGTTCTTGTTTTGACATGATCCCTGTATTAATGCTAGTAGATTTAATTTTTTGATGTCCCAAAAGATTTAACAAAAAAAATCTTGGAAACCATCTAAGCCTAGAGCCTTTCCAAGGTGAAGGAAGAAAACTGTAACTTTTAACTCCTTTTCAATAATAGGCTTTAGTAGAGTGTTGTTGTCCTTTGTAGATATGGAGGATTGTGTTTTAGGACACTTTGGCTTGAGTTTTCTATATGTTATTTCCATTCTTTTTGAGAATGTGTTGGAAGTGATGTGAAGCATGGTGCATAATCTCTGTTAAATGAGTGACGAAAGAACTTATAAGCTATTGAATCATATTGAGTAATTTTATGTTTTGTGCAAATATTTGAAATAGTCGGGTTCAAATTGGAAAACCCTTTGTCAGAGAAGTTTTTTGCATCTCATCTTTGAACACTGTCATTCTAATTAGTTTGGTTTAGCATTTGAGCCTTAAAGCTTACTAGCTCAAAATTGAGTTCTTCATATAGTTATCATAAATCAATGGTTATTGAAGAAACCAACAACTTGTATGCAAAATACAAAATCCACATTGAATCAATTTGTAGCTTTTATACAATTAGACATGAACTTCTTGAATGCTTTCAAAACATGCTAACAAATGTTGAGGGAACCCTTAAAGGTCCTCTGAGAATCACAAATGTTCTGACATAATTGTTTAACTTATAATTATTTATTACACTTTTATTTCCCTGCAATAAATGTGGAACTACTTAAAATAGTTTAATTGCTAACCATGTTCAACTGAGCCCTAAGAATTTGAGTGTAAGTATAATCAAAACCTTGTCCTCCATAATCATGACTAGATCAATACTATCTTATTTCATTTTCTCAACATCTATTAAAATATCATATGGCATTGGTCTCTGAGATTTCCAAAATTTATGGTTAGATTTGTTCTTTGAGATTTTGATCTTTCATATTCCTTTATTTTGAATCATTGTAGGAAAATGCACCTATAAAATCAAACTATAATATTGCCTCAAACTATAGGGTCACTTGAAGAATTTATGTAACATGTATATGTTATAATTTTGTGTTAAATTTAGTAATTTGTTTAAGCGCTTTACATCTATTTTTTGTGAATTTTTGTTAGGACTTGTTCCAAAGTCTTAACATTAGGTTAGATTTTTGGTAGATAATAAATAATTATTGTAAATGGGGCATGCATCTTTTAGTAAAGACACCCCCATAAAATAAACTTACTTAGATTAATTTTTTAGTAGTTTTCATGTTTTATATTTATTAATTAGAATTACCTTATGGGATGTTTTCTCGTATTTAGTTGGTTATAGGATTAGTTGTTTTTACCGGTCATTGGTAAAAACTATATAAATCCATGTTTGCATTGTAAAAGGGTTAACGGAGTAAAGGCACCCTTATGTACTTGATTTTTTGAATTTAATAAAATACTTATGCACTCGCACTAAGTGGGGACAAGGTTCAACCTATTTTGGTTCAGAAGTTATCAGTGGTATCAGAGCAAGGTAATTTTGGGAGCTTGGTGAATTCGAAGGAGCAAGGTGAAAAACCAAATTCACGTGATATCATTTTGGCATGAAATAAGGTATGCCATATAAAATGAAAAAATTTATTGGTTTAAATGTTTGAAAAATTATTAAATTATTTTAATTTTTCAAATATTATTTACATTTAAACCTGTATTTTTCATATACCACAGTCTGGTCTTTTTTTATCATTCATACTCCACTAAAATTGTGTTCAAACCTTCTCATCTGGTATAAAAATAATTTTTTTAGCATTTAAATGTTATTAAATTCATTATTTTTTGCAAAAACCACATTTGTACAACCTGTTTCTTGTTGAAAACCTCTGAAATTTCCATTCATGGTTGCCTTTGTTATTTCCATTCTCAGGCTTCTTAAAAGCTAAAACACCTGCAAATATCATTAAAACCCCTATTTTTGCATTCAAAATGAAAATCTGGCAATTTTTTGGAGTTGTACGGCGTTCCAATGCCCTGGCTTCATGTTGATCTCATTCCCTGCAAATATATCTCAAAAATTTTACCATAACTCAATTAAAATCTGTTTTATCATCCCTGTACGAATTTGTACGCCCTGTGAGAGAGAGAACAGGGGAAAAAATAATTCCCGAGAGCTACGATAGCGTCCCAGGGAAACATGGCGTTGCAATAAAACTCAAAAATTTATTTTTTGTTGTTTCTAAAAGTTTTTTAATATAAAAATTTGCCTTAGTGGGTCCCACGGGAGGAAGCTTGGAAGAGAAGGCTAAAAAAGGGAAAAAAATTGAATTTATTTACTCATATGTAATTTTTTTTTCCTCATACACAAAATCTGGAATAAGTAAAAATCTATGAGTGTAATATCTTGAAAATGCTCTTAGAGCAATTGGTTAAGCTTATTTTGTAAGAGGTTTGCAAAGGAGGAGGTCGAGGGTTCAAATCCCTTCTTTTTGGAGAAAATTCTTTTTTGCTTTGGAATTTTTTTTTGAAAAAAGAATATTTCCTTTTAAATCTGAATATTGTAAAACACATACTTATCGTATTGTGTTATTTTAAAAATCGAAAAAAAAAGGATTCAATCATATTTATTTTGCATTGTTGTGGTGAGATAAGGGTGTAATTGGTGGAATAAGATTGTAATTTGGCGAAATAAGGGTGTAATCGTTGATTTTTTGTGAGGTTATGTGCAAAACCCATAAAAAATACTTATTTTTTCTTTTACGTTCTACGCGGAGGTTAAGTGTAAAACCCCGTAGAAGTAGTGTCTTGTGCAGTGAGTGTGATATTTGTTTCATTTCTTTTGCATTTTGTCGCACTTTTCTCTGCTGCACTTGCTTTCATTTCAAAATGCCGAAAATTCAAAATTTGCTTTCAGATGGTGATAGATTAATAATTTTCAATTATTCAGATTGGAAACGATTGATGGAGGCTTCACTAGTTTTTAATGAGTTATGGGATATTGTTAAGAATGAAAATCCCACATTGCCAATAGAGCAGGCTAAATTAGACATATTCAATTTCTGTGATTCTAAGGCCTTAGCTCTTATTAAATGTTGTACTCGTGATACTTATGTTCATATTGAAAATTCTCTTAATAGTTACACTGCATGGAAAACATTGTCAAATTTGTATGATAAGAAACCTAAACATAAGAAGATAGATATTCATATGCAGTTGTTTACTTTGTCATTAGATGAAGATGGGGATATGGGAGAATATATGTCTAAGTTGAAAAATATCACTACTGAGTACACTAAGGCTGGTTTTGAAAAACTAGATGATGACCTCATAGTTACTGCTATGTTGAAATGTTGCATGTCTCTGACAAGATCACAGGCATCACCTTTGATAAGTTGGTTGAGTTGCTCATCCAACATGACCTCTCTCTACCCAAGAAATCCAAGAAAATCGAAGAAGCCCATGTTTTAGAGTCAAAGCCTAATTCATCTTCATCATGGCATCAAAATAAGAGGGAACAGTTATAGAGGGAGTCGAGGTTACAGAGGAGGCAGATATCAAAACAGAGGTAGGGGTCATTCAAATAATCAACAATATAATCAATCACATTCACATGAAATAAGTGATCGAGGACATGGTCACAACTCATATAGAGGCAGAGGTCGAGGTAGATCAAACATTCAGTGTCATAGATGTGAGAAATTTGGTCACATTGCCTCACAATGTAGGATTCATTTTGATAAAATTCAGAGGCCACAAAAAGTGACTAAGACTAACTCTGCTCGGTATGCTGATCATGACTATGATGAATCTTGTAATGTTGCCCATGAATCTGCATTCACTACTTTGGGGCACATTGATTATATTGAATATGAGGCTAGAAATGAGCTCACAGATGTATGGGTTTTAGACACAAGAGCAACCAAACACATGACATTTAGGAGAGATTTCTTTTAGTCTTATAAGGAAGCTTCTCTCTCTCCAGTTGCCTTAGCAAATAAGTCTATGCATACACCACTAGGACTTGGATCTATTCGGATTCTTCTTCCTAATGGGTCTATAAAATACTTGGAGGATGTTTGGTATGTTCCCACATTGAAGAAACACTTACTTTCTTTGGTAACTATTCGAAAGAAAGGTTATCAAATTGTGCTTGAAAATGGGCTCATTTACATCAATTCAGTGAATAATGATTATAAAACAATGTATATAGGATATGAAGATTGAAACTTGGTTAGATTGCATTGTAAGGTGCTTCCTCCCAATATAGAACTTGCGGCAGTTGTTGACACAGGTATAGGTACTATGTCTACACAGCGGTTATGGCATCTCCGCTTTGGACATTTGAATATCCACTCTTTAGTGGAATTGTAGAGATATGGTATGGTGAATGGGTTGCCCACTTTTCGCAAAGAAAGTATTCTTTGTGAGTCATGTTTTTGGGCGAACAAAATCGGGAAAAAATTCCTAAACAGTCATCTTGGAGAGCTAACAGATGTTTACAGTTAGTTCATAGTGATGTATGTGACATGAAAAAGTCATCCATTGGTTGGTGTAGATACTTTGTCTTGTTTATTGATGACTTTTCTACGATGACTTGGGTATTCTTTATGAAAAACAAATCTGAAGTTTTCGCTAAGTTTGTTGATTGGTTACACTTAATTGAAAAAAAAACAGGTTCACATTTGGCCACTCTTTGTTCAGATAATGGAGGTGGGTATACCTCTAATGAATTTTTAGATTATTGTCGAGAACATGGCATTCATCGACAATATAGTATGCTTATACTCCACAACAAAATGGAGTATCTGAACGGATGAATAAAACTTTAGAGGGCACAATATGTGCCATGTTGCACTATAAACAACTTGATGATAAGTTTTGGGCCGAAGCCATTGGTACTGCAGTGTATTTGAGAAACAGGCCCCCCACAGTTGCACTTTTGGGACAAACTCCATATGAGGCATGGTATGGATTTAAACCAAAAGTTAAACACTTGAAAGTGTTTGGATGTCTTTGTTTTGCTTTGGTTCCTATTAAACATAGAACTAAGTTGGAACCATGAAGTTGAAAATGCATCTTTCTTGGTTATTCTGAAGATAAAAAAGGGTTTCGTTTGCTTGCACATGATTCAGGCAAATTCATAGTGAGTCGAAATGTAATATTTGATGAGTTTGGGACTATGAACACTGCAGAGATTGATTCTCAACTTGATAGATTAGAGAGGAAAAACACAAAAAGAGATAAGAGTTTGAATAATGGGGATAACTCTTCGAAGTTATGGTATGAGACTCAAATTCCTTCACTTTCCTCTCTATCTACAAATTCACAGGTTGATGACTTAGAAATTGTTCAAAATTCTCTAAGTCCCCCTTCGAATGATGCACATGATGAGAATTCTGGTCCCTGATTTGAATAATTTGTCTAAGTATCCAAAATGGGCTCAAAGTACTTTTTCTGACTTGAAAGCAGATGAAGTTGGTTTAACAAGGCCCATGAATTCTTGAAAACATGTAAACTATGCTATGGTTGTTACTACTTCTTCCACTGAGCCATCCACTTTTGAGGAGGCATCTACTGAACATGTTTGGCAACAGGGAATGAAATGTGAGTATGATTCCATACTTAACAATAATACATGGGTTTTAGTTGATCCTCCTCCACATGTTAAACCCATCGAATGTAAATGGGTTTATAGGACTAAGTATAAATCAGATGGCTCCATTGATAAACATAAGGCACGACTTGTTGCAAAAGGATATGCGCAACAAGAAGGTATTGATTATGAGGAAACATTTGCACCAACTGCCAAATGACACACTATTTGTATGGTATTTGCTTAGCAACACAAAATAGTTGGAAAGTCCATCAATTGGATGTAAAAGGTGTCTTTTTAAATGGTGATTTACAGGGAGAAGTCTATATGAAACAACCTCAGGGTTTTGAACAGGGGGTGCTGAACACAGTATGTAAATTGACAAAAGCTTTGTATGGGCTCAAACAGGCACCCAGGGCTTGGTATGAGAAAATGGATTCATAATTGAAATCCATTGGTTTTCATCTCAGTGAATCTGATGATACTCTATATTTTCGAGTGCAGGGTAAGAAAATGGAGATACTTGTTTTCTATGTAGATGACTTGTTTATTACAGGTAATGATGAAAACCATAACAAGTTTGTGAAGAAGGAATTAAAAGATGGGTTTGAAATGACAGATCTTGGACTTCTTCACTACTATCTAGGCATAGAGGTACCTCAGAAAGAGCATAGTATTTTCATTTCACAAACTAAGGATATTTCTGAGTTATTAGAGAGGTTTGGCATGAATGATTGCAAACCTGCCCTCACACCCATGGAAAGTAATTTGAAATTGTCTAAGGATGATAGCAGTGCCTTTTCTGATAGCACCACATATAGAGAATTGGTGGGAGGTTTGATATACTTGATGACTACCAGGGCCGATATTTCATTTTCAGTTGAAATTTTATCTAAATTTATGCATGAGCCTAGACAAATTTATTGGCATGCAGCAAAACGAGTACTTTGTTACCTTCAGGGAACGAAAACATATGGCCTTGAATACCGCCGCAACAAAAACTTCAAACTTGTTGGATATTGTGATGCAAATTTTGGCAGATGTGTGGATGACAGAGTGTCAACCACAGGATACACTATGCATATGAGTCAGCTATCATTGCTTGGTGTTGTAAGAAGCAGGGTACAGTGGCAAATTCATCAACAGAATCAGAGTATATTGCAGCATGGGATGCTATCAGAGAAATTATTTACCTTCGTCATCTTCTTGAAGATCTTCAGGTTTCTCAGTTTGCTCCTACACAGTTATACATTGATAATCAAAGTGCAATCAAGATGTCCAAGAATCCAGTGTTTCATGCCAAAAAAAAACATATGAATGTCAAATACCATTATCTACAAATGCTGGTGGCAAAGAAAACTCTTGATCCAATATATTGCCCAAATGTCGATCAGATCGCTGATATCTTCACAAAACCCCTTGACAAAATCATATTTAAAAAATTCAAAAAAATTCTTGGTATGTGTCCAAACTCTTGACTTTAGCTCATAAGGGGGTTTGTTAGGACTTGTTCCAAAGTCTTAACATTAAGTTAGATTTTTGGTAAATAATAAATAATTATTGTAAATGGGGCATGCATCTTTTAGTAAAGACACCCCCATAAAATAAACTTAGATTAATTTTTAGGTAGTTTTCATGTTTTATATTTATTAATTAGAACTACCTTACAGGTTGTTTTCCCGTATTTAGTTGGTTATAAAATTAGTTGTTTTTACCAGTCATTGGTAAAAACTATATAAATCCATGTTTGCATTGTAAAAAGATTGACAGAGTAAAGACACCCTTATGTACTTGATTTTTTGAATTTAATAAAATATTTGTGCACTCACACTAAGCGAGGACAAGATTCAACATATTTTGGTTTAGAAGTTATCAATTTTCTCAACATCTATTAAAATATCATATGGCATTGGTCTTTGAGATTTCCAAAATTTATGGTTAGATTTGTTCTTTGAGATTTTAATCTTTCATATTCCTTTATTTTGATTTCATTATAGGAAAATGCACCTATAAAATCAAACTATAATATTGTCTCAAACTATAGGGTCACTTGAAGAATTTATGTAACATGTATATGTTATAATTTTGTGTTAAATTTAGTAATTTGTTTAAGCACTTTACAACTATTTTTTGTGTATTCTTAGGGTACCATTTGCTAAATCCATTTAATTATTTACATAGTTGATTTGCTAATGCATATAAACAATAGTAACAATGACTGCGCTTTCTGCTAATAAGAGTGAAGCAATCCTTTCTCAAGACAATTTTAAGGCCGCCTCCAATGCCATCCCCATTACTTTATTCTAATATTTTGCAAGTACAAGCTCATCTTATGACACGATTGTTTGTTCACTCCACTTTACGACCTATAATATTTCCCATCCTCACTTTCAATTATACCCCTGTATTGAGATCGTAAATGGAAGTTATAATGTGATTTATTTGTGTACCACTTTAAAATCTTTTCTAGAGTTTAATTTATTTTCATTTATCATGCAAAAAGTCTGATTACTTTAGCGTTTTGTTTGAAATATATTTTCATAACTTACCCTGAGCCTTTCTTTTTTCATATTTCATGCATGTTTAAAATTTTAAGTTGAATACTGAGTTAAATTCTAACTTAAGTCCACTTTAGTCATAAATGATATTTTTAGACCTTTAATTATGTATGTATTTCATGCATTGGCCTCTATCACTTAAGTTAACATCAACATTATAGTTATGTTTCCTTAAATTAAAGGTAAAAAGTAATTATGTCTTTAAAGATAAACCAAATAATAATTCAATTATTTCAAAACGACTATTAAATACCACTTCAATCATAGACAAATAATTTTAACATCTTCAATGTTCTACGATTAACACAATTATTAATGCTCTTGTAAAAAGACATCGAACCAAGACAATGACATTACCAAATTTCATTCAGACTAATAATTGTGTTAAGCAACTAGATTCATGTCAGCATCAACTTAAAGATCATATAACACTATGCGTAAATCAATGTACTATAATCACACAACCGTATCACCATAAGCATCAACCAAAACACAACCATAACAGAATATATAAGCACCCAAAACAAACTTCTAGATCAAACAAAAGGTTAAACATGTTATTCTATTGTGATATATGTTGGGTTACTAGCAGTTCCTCTATCATCTACCAATCATTCCATCTATGCCATCTTCTCTGATGATACTTTCCTTCCGTCATGCTTTGAGATAAGGATCAAACCTGCATCCACCTTGTGACAAGTAGGTAGTTAATCTGAGTCATATATATCAGCAAATGATACATAACTAACCAATATATATCCACAATATACATAATAAGAAAGCACAATTATCACATCATGTAACTTATCAACATATCATTGTCTCATAACTAGTATGTCATAAATCAAATCAATAATAATCAAATAATAACCACTTAATCCACGGATTCAAAAGTTATAATACTTAAGGTGAAATCGAGATGTAAGACATTCCCTTTCCAAAACTATCCTCCCATATCTGTCAATCTCCTAGTGACCATGGTTTTCTCCATAATATTTTTATCATTCATGGTAATGCATGTGCGAACATAAGCCCAAGTAACAATGTTGTTAAGAAGAATCAATACACAAGTTTGAACTTTGATGAGATTAATCAAATACTTTAGACGGTGCTTATTGCAATCAATAAAAAATGCAACAAAACTAGTCACAACGTTTCGTACAACACAGAATACCTGCCATTCAATCCCGGATTAAATGTCATTTCATTTTAGTTATAGGCATATAGAAAAATCTTTGGCAAGTTAGTAACAACACAAAATAATACGAAAAGTGTACATTCAATGCAAACTTGAGACTGAAACCGTATTTGTATGGGATGTAGGTTCTGTATCAGGGATCAACTGGAATGTGCTTTTTCCAAAATCAACAATCTCGAATGATATCAAACCCATTGAATTCAGGGACATGAGGAACAGACGAATGGGAGTGATAAGCAACTACCAAATGCAGCAGATATAGGGTACATAATAGTTGTCACTGCATGATAACACAAAAGATATAACACTCAAGTCATAAGTGGTTTTGTAATATCCCCAAGGAGATCGCTGAAATCAAGGAGAGGCGCTGCCATTTCACATGAAAAAATCACTGCCAAGGGGCAATGTTGCCATTTAATATAGCAGTCATTAAACAGATATGAACGAAAATATCAAACGAAATTGTTGTCAGAAGTGAACGAAAGTGTCAAACAGAATTATTGCTGGAAGTGAATGAAAATGTTGACGAAAATATTAATGAAATTGTCAACAAAAATGTTGACGAAATTGTCAACGATCACATCTTTTGGTGAAGAAGTGCCTCTTGGATGGGACACCTCCTTTGTGAGAAGTTTTTAGAGGCTATATAAGGGAGAAGAGATGTGGAAGTATTACAAGCATACAATTATGAATTCAATCATCTAACTCGTCGAGTGTCATGTTATACAACCACTCTCAAAGATGAAAACCCTTGTGATTATATAACAGTTCAAAGACAAAACCCCTTGTGGACTTATATTTTATTTTATTTATTATTTTAAATACAATATTTATATTTATAAAAAAAAAAGTTTTATGAGAAAATCAAAATAATGTAAAATATTTCGATTTAGGATATTACAGTGGTATCAGCGTTGTTTTTCTTGCCAGCATGTGAACCATGGAGTCACTACATAAGAAAATTATGGACAATTTCAAGTCGTACAACACCCTTTTAGTAGAGATAGAAAAAAAAAATCTCTTTTTCAGACTATTGGATTTAAAGAGTCATGGAATAGAAACAGAGGCTATGAGGAAGACGAGTTTGTGAATCATAGTTATGGCAGTATTAAATATGATGAGAAATTCAATTTTCAAGAGGTCCCAGAAGAAAGGAAGATGACAAATTCCAACACTGACTTCCCTATCCAAGACCAAACAAATGAGGCATCCAACGTTGAACTAAGGGAATGGCCAAACATACTTATCCAAGAAGTTGATATTTATGGAGACTTGTCTATTGGGAGGAATGACAAAAACTTTGGATATTAGAGATGCACAAAAGTTATCTATCCAAAACACTAATGATGATGTTGATATGTGTTGTCTACGTCAGAGTGAAAATAAACTTTAGTGTGTGCAAGAGAGAGGTCTTGAGGATTGTTCCCCGAACACAGGTTCTAAGTTTAATAAACCAATTGATTGTCTAATTAATGCACACTATCAACAAGATATCATGGGCTACAGTCTTAAAAATAAAGATGGAGAACCAACCAAAATCACTGATAGAATATGGAAAAAATGTCCACCAGATAACCTTGATGCCTTGGAAGACAGACAATCATTAAATGCACCTCACTCATTGAAAGATACCGAAGAGACTTCCAGTGATATTATGGATAACAAACAAGACTTTACATGTGCACCTTTTCTTTTAGATTTGCCTAGCTATCTTGGAGTAATAGGAAATTCACATGTTGAACATGGAGAGTCCTTGCAGGTGTGCTTAAAACATTCCGAAATTAATAAAGGCAATCAAGTTGTAGTTGTTAATCTTGGAAATGTTGCACTTGAGTGCTGTGACTTAGAGATAAATTACACACAACCATCCACAACAAAAGATGAACAAGAAGCTAATTCCATCCCTGCTTCTTCGGTAGGGGGGGCTCAAGTGATATTGGAAGAAATAAACTATGATGATGGGCTATTAAAGGATGTTGATGAATGGCATGCCAAGGATGTTGTGAACCTAACAACCGAGCGAAAAAGTCCAAATTTGTTCATATTAAATATAAGGGTTGTGTATCCATACATCAAGCTATTAGAGGATGTAGGTCCTCAAGCGTGGATTTTTAAGAAGCTTGAAGTTATTCCTAATTCAAACTTCATATTCCCAGAGTTACAGTATCGTGAGTCTCAACAGTTTGAACTTGGCTTTGCATCAAAAATGGTTAAACCTTCGTTAGTGTATAGGTAAGAAGACATTCTTCATGGGAAGTTTGTACTCAAAACATGGGACCCAAACTTGATATTAGAAAGTTTAAGTTTCTCAAAGCCACATGAACCATGGTTTGGTGCCCCTTACCTTGTTGAAGACATTCCATTTCCTATTTTGGAGGAAAGGAAAAGGCCTTTATTGAGAGACATCACTCTACATCTGCCACTTAAAGATAATTATATTCCGAAGCACTATTGTATAACAAACTTAATTGGCATGAAGAATTTTGAACAGAACCTAGAAATTCCCAAATGTGTAGTAGATGATCATTTGATAAGAGTATGGCCTAAACAGCAATTTCATCAAAGTGATTGTCTAGAGACAAATGTGAACAAAATAGATGAACACAATGGCAATAATACTATTGTTAAAGATGAAGACAAAGTTATTCAACCTGTTCGTAACATTTTTTGAAATGGCAGGATTGGAACTGATGGATGGTTACATATAATTGCGCCTATTAACAAGACCACAAACATTTTTGTTGGCCTTTTGATTTCCTTGGAAAATTGGATGAAGGGTTTCAAGAACTGGTTTACAAAGATGGGTATTGGATTAATTGTGAAGTTGGGTATACCATGGTTGTGGAATGATTGTCAATCTGCTATTATCAATGAAGTTGAGTTATCTGCAGAAGACCCTACAAATATAATATTACTTCCACACCAAATTATCTGTGTTGTTTATACATAGATCCTCATTTTGTATACTAAAGTACACTAATAAGTTGAATGTACAGGGGTATCTATGCATTTGTAATTTTCTATTACTCAGAATGAGAGAACAACTTGGATCAACGCAGAGTCATTGAAGGATCTATGTTTGCATTCCATGGAAATTCTACATGTACTTGGTACTCTACCATAAGGAATGGCTTAAAGGGTTTGCATAAGATAAAGTACATGTCTGCTGAAAATGTTTGCATCCACCTCTCGATTGACAAGAGTTATTCATATTTTTTTTGCTATCCTTCATTGTTAAGTGAAAACAAGAAACCTAAAGATTTCAGAGCATTGGTTCTTTGTAAAATTGTCTCAGGGAAAACGTATACAAACTTTTCTGACATTTTGGTGGTTCCCAATGAGACTGGGGTTGTCATACGGTATTTGCTCATATGGAGTTCATATGATCCTTCTACTTCTGGATTGTCAATAGAAGATGCAGCGTGCAGAGGAGCCTTACTTCTTGAACATTCCAATTTGCAATTGCTTGAGGACAAGCAATTTGAGGCAAGGAGGTCTGTAATATCCCCAAGTAGATTGTTGAATTGAAGGAGAGGCGCTGCCATTTCACATGAAGAAATCGCTGCCAAAGAGCAGTGCTGCCATTTAATACAACAGTCATTAAACGGATGTGAACGGAAATATCAAACGAAATTGTTGTCGGAAGTGAACGAAAATGTCAAACAAAATTATTGTTGGAAGTGAACGGAATTGTCAACAGTCACATATTTTGGTGAAGAGGTGCCTCTTGGATGGGATGCATCCTTTGTGATAAGTTTTTAAAGGCTATATAAGGGAGAAGAGATGTGGAAATATTACAAGCATCCAATTATGAATTCAATCATCTAACTCATATAAGTGTCATGATATACAACCACTATCAAGGACGAAAACCCTTGTGATTATATAACAACCCAAGGACAAAACCCCTTGTAGACTTATATTTTATTTAATTTATTATTTTAAATGCAGTATTTATATTTATAAAAAAAATACGTTTTCCCAAAAAACCAAATTAATGTGAAATATTCCGATTTGGAATATTATAGGTTTGGTACAAGCGATGTTAATATCATGATTCATCTATACCATAAAGTATAGCTATATGTGCACGAAAACCAATACTACATTCCTATAGTCCCAAGTTGCTTCACCACACACTCCAGAAAGGCAGGATGAACTCTCCAAGTTGTGCATGTGGCTCACCCATTGGTCTTGTAAGTAACGACATCAATTGTCTAACAATACGAATGACTGTCAATGACCACTTAAATGCCTTTTCATAATTTTGTAGAAAAAGCATCATGCCCAAATATTTAAGGCGATAGATCATCTCCCAAGCTTCTATCCAATCAAAAAGAGAACCACAAATGCATGAAGTTGTATCCTTTAGGACTAGTACATTTTTATATAGGTCACAAAATCCAATTAAAACAATAACAAGAATTAATATGTAGAGAGTTTTTGCTAGAGCACGCACACAGGAACAATAGAGTTGGTAAAAAATGGTATATGAATGGAAAAACACTACCCAAAATGGAAGCCCAAACTCCAATAAGGTTTCAACACTTCATTCATTTGTCTCATGAACATGCTTGGTGCATTTGACAGTATGAATATCACAACCAATGACTCATACAAACAATCATTTGTCTTGAATGTGGTCTTCTGCTCATCACATTCACCTTCTCTAACTCTGATTCATTGATATCCACACTTCATTCATGAGTCTCATGAACATGCTTGGTGCATTTGACAATTCAATTAGCACAACCAACAACTTGTACAAACATTCCTTTGTCTTGAATGTGGTCTTCCGCTCATCACATTCACCTTCTCTAACTCTAATTTGGTGACATCCACTCTTCAAATCAAGCTTTGTGAAGTACCATGCTCCACTCAAACAATCCATCAAGTCATCCATTTATGGCAGTAGAAAACTATACTTGATTGTGATCTTGTTGATGGCTCTTGAACCATGCACATATGCCATTCCCCACCTTTCTAAAGTGCTAACATTGTTGGAGATGCGCATGAACTTAAAACTTTTTCTATTGAACCTTTCTCCAACAACTTTTGTACTTCAAAGTCTTCCCTAACTTAAGAATTCAATAACCATCATTGTTCCTAACATAGTGTTTGTGACAACCCACCTAATGTCAAAGATAAAGCCAAACAATGGGGAGAAGAAACATAATAATAAATCCATAGTTGAGCACCCGATCAAGCGATCGACCCCATACTCTTGACAATGAATCTAACTCGACAACTATCAGAGTGCATATGTAGATACTGGAGAGTCTCCCCTGACAAACCCCATTTTAAATGATGGTTCTGGGGATATTAGTTAGTAGAAATTTGTAACATTTAATATTTCTGCAATATAAAGAGGCCCACCTTTGTATCATGTGATGCAATCATATCTCAATTGGAAATACTCTCTACCTATTGCTGTATAACGGAGTTATCTACATTAGGAGCTAAAATCAATAATCCTAATCATTCATCCTGATGATGTGCTACAAAGTGTCACCCAAAACATCGATTCAAAAATGTCTTTCCCCAATTTTCTGGAAGCTCACTCTCATAAAAAATATAATTTTTCAATATGGTGATCTGGAATGAGACCTGTTCATCTACTCTACTTACAGTTTTATTGGAATTTTAGGTATCATAGAGTAAAGAATAAACTAAGTATCAATAGTCTAGTCATAAGATTGGTCTTATAAAGACTCTGCACTTTACCCCAATGAAAAATTAAAAATGATCATTTAAATGAGATAAAGTAGTAGATAGTATGCAACGTAGGCTTTTCCTTTGGTTTCTCAACTTCTGTGCACAGCAACCGTTGCATCCCACTGCCCAGCAAATATTGACCATCGTATCAGCAAGTACTACCGGCCAGGAATACTATCTGTAAGAATAATGCTTGAGATAACCTCCAAAATACAAAAGAAATACAAAAGGCCCATGCACGTGCATGTATTATAAAATTATTTGATAAAGGGAGGCACAAATGCATGCATGTAAATACACCAAATTTAGGATTATACACGACAGAAAAAGTACTTTTAATTTTGTTACAGGATGGTAGCGATGAATGACAAAATTGAACCAAATCATCATAAAAATTTAATTGCTTCTCAAAATATTACTTAAATATACTAAATCAGGTATTTGCCATAAAAGGATGCTTTAGCAAAATACAAAAAAAGAAGCTATACAACATCCATGAAAAACCAAAAGCAATCAATATAAGAAATAAAAACCAGCATTTAAAAATACAACAGTAATGAATGAAAAAGCATTTCTAATGTAAACCTACTAGTACATGAAAGAACGGTTTGATCAAATACAGCAAATGAAATCAAAGCGGATTACAGTGCACATTATAGATAGATAGACAACATCGGATTTCATATATATATATATATATACATATGAAATCCATGTACAAGAATATTTGTACATGGGTCATGACTAGCTTTTAAATGTAAACCTTGAAAAGGGATGCGTTGGTGTCGCATCATATAACCACAAAAGTATTCTAAAAAGAGAACAATTTTGCAGGACAGATAACAGGACAACAAAAATAAAATTCATTGAGGTCTATGCTCACATCTACTCAGTAGTTCTACTGTATAATCTTCTCAAAATAAAAATAAGATCGAATTTTTTTGCTGGTAAAGGCACATCACTACAGCACGACTTAATCAGATGATACTAAATAGGCATAGTATAGATCAACTGCAGCAGCATTAATCATGAGCATAATGTATTAAAATATGGATGGCATTCAATGAATCCCAATTTGGTGTGGCTCCTAAAGTTTATCAATCTACTTGGCTGGTGCCATAGATATATTAGCATACATTGAAAATGGTACAAGAATCCATTAGTAACGCCTGACATTTTAGTTGGCCTGAATTTTATCATAAACTTTTATCTAGGAACTTTTTATATTTCTTTGGATTTCTTTGGATTATGGTTCTGAAAAACGACAAATGTTTTAAGAAAATTTAACTTCCTAGTTTTTATTTTTTTAAATGTAGTTGTAGTCAATCACTCTAAAAAGAGGGAAGAGAATTTGATGTTGAGCTCTACCAAAATAACGACCCCTATTATCATTAACATGTCTTGAGTGGTAAGTTGTTTATCTCAGTTCTGTTTATGAGAAGATTCCCCATCTTCAAAAGGAGGAAAGGTTACAGTAGAAGGGCAATTGTTGCTTCGGTATACAGGGCATGGGATAATCCCATAATCCACCGATTTATCAATGCTTGCAGTCCACCACTGGTATCTCGCCAATCACATCCTGAATCACTTCTTGAATATCACTTACTTTGTATTCTCTTATATTCGATATAATACCTGCAGATTTAAGTTTCATCTTCTGTTATGGGCAATACCACCAAAAACCAGCAGCCGATGGAGAAATACAAAGGAAACATGCTAATCACCTTAACACATTTCACATGAGCCATCACCAAACTACATCCTGCAGTCAGTCATCCCATGACGTTCATTGCCTAAGGCATCACTTATTTTAAAATCCTATAAACTTCATCTCCATCACCTGGCCATTAAACAAGATTCCAATAAAAGCAACCAAATAAATACTGAGAACATTACAATATCCACTTCGTCTATATGATCTCCACACACATTTGTGTTAAATTCTTGCTACCATCCCTTATGCGACTGTTAGCTATTTCGGCCACCATCCTTTACAAAACTATATGGCTTGCAGTCTATGACTACGTTACTAGATCCTTCACGCCAGACCCCTGGATACTGGTACGATCCATTTCAGATACTGATCCCAGTCCAGCCCTGCCCAGATACAACCAGGATACTGCAGGACTGTGGATCCTCTCAGATACATCCTGGATCCACAGACCTCTTGCAATATCCTAGCCATATCGGGGTAGGATCTGGAGCCAAGAAATGTTTTTTTTTTTTTCACTTGACAAAAAGTCAAATATGGACTTCAACAAACAATTAAAAATAAAATAATATTTCCAGTTTTGCTTCACATGCTCTGTTCAGTGCCATTCATAATGGTGGAAAGGAATACATTCATTCTCAATGTCTTGGAGTCAAGCTCCTTCAAATGATCTATAATGTTAATGGCCTTCAGCGCTTGAAAGATCTACTTGTGTACCAACCCTAGTATAAATGGATAATTCTTGGGTTCACGCTGCTTCCAATATGTAATCAAACCTACCAATCTTATTCCTTGGGGCCTCCAAGAGCCCTTCACAATTACTTGACGATACTTCATTTTCATCACTGTTTGCAGGTTGGTGGTTCTTCCCCAAAATTTTAAGGAAAATTGCCACTTGCTAAATTATCAGAGGATCCTTTACTGTCCAATCCTTGATTCACACAAATAATCTCCATTGTGGATTTTCAATCGAATATCATGACATTTGGCATTGAATTATCAGTATGTTTTGTGGTTATTTAAATTATTTTGTTTACTCTATACATATTACGTGGTTAATTTTGCTTATTTGGATATAATTTTAATATTTCATATATATTTTTGTACAGTCGTATCCAAAAATGTATCTAGGCTTGAAAAAACACTGTATCTGCATACCTGAATCCCGTATCCGTATACGTACCAGTACCAGGATCAGATACTTAGCTTGTCGTTATAACTCAACCATGCCACCATCCACGGGACTATTGGCTCATATTCAACCATCCCACCAACCACAGGACTGTTGGCTCATATATCCATCATGCCAGCCTGCACAAGATTGCTGGCTCATATATACCAATCATACCACAACCCATGAGATTGTCAGCTTATATTCAAGCATAACACCATCTTTAGGACTGCTTGCTCATAAATTCATTATCAATCAGGCCACCATCCACATGTCTGTTGGCTCCTATTCATGCATGTTACCACCCACAAAAGTGTTCACTCATATATCTGTCATGCCACCAGCCACGGTATTATTGGCTCCTATCCGATTGGGCTGCCATCCACGGGACTACTGACTCACATGTAATCATCCATCTTCGTCACCCTTCCTACAAGATTGTTGGTTGTTGAGTAAATTTTTTTTTTTTTTTGAGTTTAAAAATTCATTACTTAAACAGAAACATTTACATCTACCCAGATCTTAACCAAGAAAGGGGAAAGGGTGAAGGCATTTGTCATTTGATATAGCAATTAAAGTGGAAAATAACCCGCCAAGATCCGAAGATCACTGAACAAAAACAGTCAGGGAAGAAGCACAGCTATCAAGACCTAAGAACATAAAGTAGATTCATCAAGAGAGATTATCTTTTGAACATGATGTAGCCTGAGTCTGGAGTAGAATCTCTTATTTTATATTAAAAATTGACCTTAGAGAAATTAGCTTTGATAAGCAAACAGTTGGTCGTCATGGCTAGCATAGCTTCAATTATCACCCGCCAAAGGGGAGAGACATCGATTCCTCATTTGATGTTAAATTGCTACTTGAAGACGCTGAATAGAATGCGTGAGGAAGCCAATTTTGTGTGGAAGACAAGCTTCAGACTTATGAATGACATGGGTCCATAAGAGAGTGAGTATTTGCAGAGTCCATATGGTATAGGTGAATTGCTTCTGGATTTGACTATAAGAGATTTTTAGATCAATGTTTCTAATCACACTCCGTGATCTATCATCAGGATGAAAATAAAATGAGTGTTGAATGCAGACTTAGGTTTCAATTTAAAGACATAAGCCTTGAAGATCTAGCTAAGCATAGGAGAAATAATGAAATAATTAATTAAAATAATATTTAATTATAATTAAAAATTAAAAATTCGCATGGGTCCATTCAGGTCCTCTGATAGAGGCATCAGTGGAGCTTTCACTGGGCATATTTTGTCACTGGGGATTTCCCCGCTGTTCAAGTTGTTGAAGGTGTTTATCATAGAGCGTTCTTTTGGCCTTGTCTGTGGTGAAGAGATGCTCTATAGCCTCCACCCTACAATTCTGCATATTGAAAATCTCACTTACATGTAGGAGGCAATATTTCTGATATCAGTTGAATTTGTTTTTGTCAAGGGTGCAGTTAACAAGATGAGCAAATCAATGTCCAACAAGATAGGTTCAAAGACGCTTCTCAACAAATTTCATGAGAATCTTATTGAAGGTAACTTCATTTTGGTATCAGCATCTTGAATACTGTCCATAATCCCCTGCAAAACCTTAACAATACTGTCCATTTTGGACAAGATAGGTTCAAAGATGCTTCTCAACAAATTTCATGATAATCTTATTGAAGGTAACTTCATTTTGGTATCAGCATGTTGAATACTGTCCATAATCCCCTGCAAAGCCTTAATAATACTGTCCATTTTGGATTAGCAGGAAAATCAGATGAATTATGCAACACACTAATTGTGTGACCAGTCCTCTAGGCCTCGAGGCTTGGAATAGGAGCAGAACTAGTTACATCTCTGTACAAATTTGAATGGAGGGACATACCAGGGACGAGTTCGTTATAAGAGGAAGGGGCTGGGAGATGATTGAGCTCACCAAACCAAGGGAGAAGTTGCTGGTTTTTGAGTTGACATATGGTGTAGATATCAGCAACAGAATAAACAGTTATGGGAGGATTTGGTCTAAAGACTAAGAGGTATATTAGGCACTGAAATCCTTTCTGTAAAATGATTGGGGTAAGGAACAACATTACCTGACTGCCAACGATGACCTCTAAACTGCTGCATGCCTGGAGATTGCATTTGAGGCATTTCAGGAACATGAGGCACCTGAGAAAGATGCATTGATTCATCATCATCAATCTTGATAGGATAAGCTTCACTAGCAGAAGATTGGGACTCTACTGAGGGTTTGAATTAAAAGACACGGCTTTTAATTCCTTCTGCCTTCATATTCCTTAAGCACTTGCAGGGGTTTCCTTGAGATATGCAGGCACTTGCATTTACAGTACCTGAGCCCTCCTTTTATAGCTTTCTCCATTACTCTAGAGCTCCTTCTCACCCTATGCAGTTGTCGAATATCAAACATAAAAACCTTTTTGTAATTATGACAATTAGGCAAGTATTTTTATCATATTTAGTAAATACCACTACCAATAATCCATAGTTGTTTTTTGCATAAGAAGAACCTGGTGTTGAATCCTCGGGGTATAAATAGTAATGGGCTGAACAAAACAAATATGAGTTGAACTGGAGGGCTAAGAAGCTCTCACATGGATATCGTAAACCAATATGTCATCGGAGGAGTCTTCAATCTGGTCCCATTTCCCTTCAAAGTGTTCCAGCTCAGTTGGACATCCATCCGAGTCTTCCATATTAATGGCATTGAAGGCAACAGGGAAAGATCTATCTACCTGATAGAGCACCTAGCAAATAATTTGCAAATCTATCTCATAGATATCCTTGTTTATAGATTTCACTATTTTTACCCAAAGTCCATTTTGTCAGAAGATTAATGGCGTGAAGATCTATTACCATAAATGATAACAGAGGTCTTTGATACTAACCAAGTAAAGAGCATTGGGCAAGTGGTTGATGGATTCCACTTGTATGGACAAGGTGTGTTTGGAATTATGTATAATAAAATACAAAAAATCATGAGGGCCTTTATGTAATGCAGATAGGTATTTGGCATTAGAGAAATCCAAAAAGAATAGTCACAAAGCGTAAAAAACAGTGAACAGATCCTTAACATTGTCATTGAAAACAATGCAAAACAAGTGTCAGAGTTACTGAGGGTTGTAGAAATGAAACAAAAAAATTGGACTGTGAGAATTACGAGGGCAGATAACACTGCAAAAAACTCTATTAGAAGAATGGTGTTGTGGACCATGTGCGAATAAAGCATGACAAGGGTTTATAGAAGAGTGAGGGCAATATAAAACAATAACGTGAACAACGGACCACCATGGCCCAGGACAGAGGAGGGGAAAGAACCACATGCTTTGTCCACAACCATGAGGACTTTACTTGAGTCCACTTCAATGCAGATTTCATCCTACTTACTGTCATGAGTTAATATGATTCCGTTCAAGAGGGCCAACAGTTCCGCCTGGTTATTTATTTGCATACCAATTCCTCGGAAATAATGAAGCACGAGATTACCACTTGCATCTCATATCATACCTTCTAAATCTGCTTCCCTTGGATTATTTCTCAAGGCACTATCAAAATTGAATTCATGGAATCATTTAGGAGGTGGAGACAATGATGGCTTGACATTGGCTGATACCCATTTTAACTTAATAGTGAAAAGGGATGTCCCACCTACTAGAGAGGATTGAGTCCATCATAGTGGAGGAATCATACTTGCCTTAAAGTGATGAGTAGCTAGCAAAAGCAATTGTACAGACCTGATTTTTGAAGACTCTACCATTGCTTTCCTTCAACAGGTTTCAAAGAGTTGGGGGTTGATTTGTGAAAGAGTAGTAGAATTTTTATTTCTGATTTGAATCTGGTTCACATGGATGGTACTTATCCTGGAGTGATACTTTTACTGCATGCAGACATTCAAGTAAGAGCTGATGTATGGACTCCACATTATTCTCCAATTGGGGCATCAAGATGAGCCAATCCAATCTTGTTTTGGAGGTTGTCGTAAGTGAGAAGGCGACTGTGGTATATCAGCCATAGAAACACCTTTATTTTAGGCCATGAGTGATATTATCATATCTTATTTCACTTTCTCTACTTAGGAAGAAACAGAAATTCTTTGAGACTTATATGCCAGAAGGACAATGCAATCACCTGCTGAAGTAAATGACCAGATGATCTGTCCATTGGAGCAATGAAGATGAGTGGCCCATTAGATGGTTCAAGTAGTAGTTTAATCATCTGTTTGCCATGTCACTGACCCAAAGAGGAAACAGTCTCTGTTTTCTAACCAAATGCATGAATTTCATCCTTTTGTTTATAATCAGAAATTGTACAATTGCCACATTCTTGTAGAAACTGCTGCAATTCAATGTATTTTAACTCAATTAATGTCATACTTCCATTCCAACTTTGTTCCAAAAACAGAGCTGTTTGTCCATTACCCACCTGCCAGGAAAGACTACTATTGAGCAACTATATACCAACTTGAATATGTTTGTTGACTCTCGAGATGTTGGTCCTCCACCTAGTTTGTAACAAATCCTCTCCTGGATTTACCATCTATTTTTCTCCCAGTATAATACTTCCCAATGAAGTGGATTCATTTCTGATTCTCCAAGCTACTTTCATAGCCAAAGCTTGATTGAAATGTCAGATATTTTTGGTGTTTAGTCCTCCATGTTGTTTAGGACTTATTTGAGCCCAATCAACCAACAAATGTTTGAATTGATCCTCTACACCTTGCCGCGAATAATTTCGTTGAACCTTGAACAATTGATCTGATATGAAATTGGGTACTTGAAGAAGTGAAAGTATATGTAGAGGCATTGCTTGCAAAACAAACTAGATTATTTGAATCCTGCTTACTAACATAAGCCAACGATTGGTCCATTTTGACAGTTTATTCCTCACTTGACTGATTGTGGCAGCCCATAAGTCTTCGGTATGCTTGAGATTAAGAGGAAAACCCAAATACTTTATTGGAATCTGCCCTTCCGAAAATTCTAGGATTTCAAGAATTTGCCACTTTCTCCTAGCCCGCTGATACCTACATAGCAAGTTTTTGAGAAGTTCTATTTCATGGAAAGAAAAAGTGGCAAAAAAAAAAGCCTCATGTGTGAAGTGAAAATTAGAGAATCTTGTGATACCACCTTGATCAAGGAACACATAGATCTTGCCTTTGGCCTTTCCATCTTCTAGCAATTGTGATGTCCCCTTTCAGTTGACATCTTTCAGAGTTGATGATTAGCCTATTATGCGACCCTCGTAGGCTGATAGGATGGATAGAGGGTCTTGATGGAGCTTGGCTTGGCTTCGACTAGCAAAATTTTTCCAGTTGGCGTTCATTCGGGCTCTTTCGGACTCATTTGCCTGAGCTCCTATTTTTTAGGGATATTTGACACGCAGCGGAGCACCCCTGTTTTGGTATGGATATTTGACTAGCAAAAATAGTCAAAAAAATATTCAGTTCCAGAATTCAGGGGAAATAGGGGTTTCTAGACTATTTTTGTGTATTTTGCTTTTTTTGGTGTTTTTGCATGAAATAAAGAAGAATGCTATTTTGCAAAATAATTTCAAATAAATAATAAATTGCAGTACAATCTCTTAACTGGCTAATCTATGATCTTATTATTCATCCAAACGATTACAATAGAATATCTCTGTCATGCATATAAAAATAATACAAATATTGTTAAAAACCTGATTTTTTCAGCAAACTCTAGATCTGGTACAGTCGGTACGGCTGCAATAAATACCCCGTTCTCCGTGCTTTTGAAGGTACAAAAAGATGATAGAAGTGTAGGCGCTCAAAAGGGTATCCTCAGTTTTTCCAAAAAAAAGGCATTTTGCCCTAGGAGAGAGAAAACGCCCCTGCTGGTACTGTACCATTTGATACAGTACCGTACGAATTCCATATGATGGCAGTAAAAACAGTACGGCCTGATACAGCTGTACTCCAAAACCCTAGAAAATTGTACCACAACCTTGAATCTTGTTCTGGATAATTTTTTGATCAAACCCTGATGTAATAAATACCTGTGAACCCCTGTGATAACCTCTGTGTGAAGTTATCTCTCAACTGGCAATAGATCAGCGGATATCTCACAGCCTCTTAATTGCACACACTGAAGATTACACGTTCTCCAATGCAAAAGAATACTGGGAACCCTTGGCTCAGTGTTCTCAGAAAAAACACTTAGCAAAAATTTGTCTTCAACATCAATGTGGCGCTCCTCCCAATAAGAAACCCTTATATCCTTGAAAAAGTGTGCTTGCCCTAATTAGGGTTTCTCAATTAAAATTTAGGGTTTTCTTTTTTCTTTTAATTTTCCCATAGTCTAAGACACAATTTTAATTATAAAATATAATTAAAACGGCCGCCTTCATAATGAGCGCCCCCTTGGCCCAAAACGCCTAAGTCATAATTATGCCAAATAATTAATATTTAATTAAATCAATTAAATATGAATATCTCCCTCGATACATATTCGATTCTCGATCCGTCTGAAGCTGGCGAACAAGGGAGTGATTCCGCACATGACCATACCAAAACAGGGGTGCTCCGCTGCGTGTCAAATATCCCTAAAAAATAGGAGCTCAGGCAAACGAGTTCGAAAGAGCCCAAATGAATGCCAACTGGAAAAATTTTGCTAGTCGAAGCCAAGCCAAGCTCCATCAAGACCCTCTATCCATCCTATCAGCCTACGAGGGTCGCATAATAAGCTAATCATCAACTCTGAAAGATGTCAACTGAAAGGGGACATGACAGTCCGCCCCTCCTGAAATTGCTTGTCCTCAAGCAATCTCAACTGCCAAGAAAATCTACTCCGCCTGGATCCCAAATGATTCTGTAGAGTGCTCGAAAAAATACTGAATCATGCTCAGCACTGTTGTGAACCACTATCAGGACGAGAAGCAATCTATCATACGAAATGATCCCTGTATCCCAATACAATCTGTACTTACATTCATCTACCAAATCTTCCTCTGGTGCATGCTCTGTATCTGAATTGCAGCATATGGGTATATGCAAATCTGATCCAATAGCAACCATAGCATCAGATTTAGAGCCTGTGTGTGGCACACTATCACCTTGCTTCATTGAAATTCTTGAAACAACATGGGATTTCCAGTGACATATGTGTTGGATCCCTGCACTTCCATGTGATGAAGGTTCACAACACAAGATATTGAATATAGCAATCAGGACAGCTGCATCAAGCGCTGCATAGTGCAACTGACTAGTGGCCAGAGGACGTTGCTCCCAGTTGCTCATCCGTCTTGTTTTGTTTAAGTGGCCTCCTAATGCAGTCTTTGTAAGGCCAGAAAGTCCTCCCTTAGAAGATCCATGAAGCTTTTGAAGATCTAAAATACCTTCACAGAAGTGGAAACACTCCATTTCCCTGTAAGACTGATAAAGCTGCTCCAAATCATTGTGAAAAGCATAACCTAACTTCAAAATGTTAGTAGAATGAAAAACAACTTTGAGACAGGTGTCCAATGCATGAGGTTATGTCTGAAATAGTCCTACCAGGTCAGATATTAACACTTTTTCTGCGGTAGCAATCTGTAAAATAGAAACCTTATTTGGTCCCATTCCTTTCTCATAGTTTGGCCTCCACTCAGAGTCTATTCCAACCACCTTGACCTCGGCAAAATATTTTGTAGCATTTACCAATCCATCAATTGTATCAATCCTTACAATATTTACTTCTGAAACAAAGTCTGACAATTGCAGATAATGATTCTCTTTAGCCTTTACTGGATATGAAGGTATAGTCAAAGAATAACTATGGCATATGTCAGTTGCCTTTTCCGCATCACCCATTTCAAATGCCAGAGCAACCAGGCATTGAATACGCTGAGGATCACCATTAGCAGTCATCTCTACAATCTCCCAGCATGCTTTCCGGGCAAGCTTCTGCAATTTGCTTTTTGCTTTTTTTATACTGATAATAAACATCTGGGAATTCTTGCTTCAGTTTGTACTTTTTTACAATGTTATATGCCTTCTTGAACATTTTCCTATTGGTAAGATGTTGCACTAGAGAGCAAATCATATCTTTCCCCATGTAAGATGCCCATTGTTCTGCTACTTCAACCTAGTTACCATGAATCATAGTATCCAGAAACTCCTGGGGTGTAGAATGCTGAAGAGAAAATTGCTTTAACATATATACGGCACTGGAATAATTCCGAGATCTTATCAACTTCAAAATAAATGCCTCCAGATTTACCTTTGCTTTCACAGACTTCTCAGACTCCCTTGTTGAACTGTATATTGCCTCCACTAAATCATCCATTCCAATGTCAAAAACTGTTGCCACTTTGATAAGGATGCGCTCCTCAAGTTTGACTGATCCAAGCACCACTCTATTAAACAACTGAGCTGCTAATTTCCTCGCTTCAGCAGCATCAGAAAACGACCTATTTATTTTATCCAAACAGCTTAACGCTGATGTCAGTAAGTGGCTTAGGCCTTCCCCATAAGGTGCTTCAACAAGGAGTAAGACATTTAGACAATGCATGACATAAGTATCTGGTCCAGGAGGTGGAGCACTTGGCAAAGCTTCCATTACTTGTCGGCGAAGAGTCTGGGATTTCATAACTGCCTTGCCCTTTCTGTCATAGTCACGTTTAGCTGCCTGCATCTCCAAATTGTCCCTGTCCACCTCTTCTTTGATGAACTGGATGCGAGTCCTCAGTGATTTCTCTTTTTCCCATTCCATGTTGGAAAGATTGACCTTTCCTTTTATGTTTTGAAGATGCCGTCTCGCCTTGACAGCCACTAATCTAGCCTCCTTGGCCCTTTGTGACCACATCACATAAATTTTGTGTCTTTCCACAACAACAGCATTCTCGTCATTGGTTGATATGAGGCTACGTTTTTCTCCTGTTGTGTCCTCTATTTTCTGCTGCACTTTCCCTCCTTTGCCTTTTACAAAACGCAGCAAAGCAGCATCAACCTTAACCGTGCTTGAGTGCCTTGATGTTTCAACAGATTCTTCCGCTGCTGTGCAATTTTGCAGAATCTTGAAATCTGTATCTTCTTCTCTTTGCTGCTGCTTATCCTCCACATAATCTTTTTCATGGTCAGTAGCAGTTCGCTTTATAATTACATTTCCTTGGCTTCCCTTTACACTTTTTACTGGAGCTTGAGACTCATGAAGAGACTCCTGCTGCTCACTCTTGGGAACATCTTCAAGATTAGCCAAGGTAATTGACTCTATATTCAAACCCTCTTGGTTTAGTTTTAGGCATTCCACTGAATCTTCAGACTTTATATGTTTTACTGAAATAAATGATTTTATAGGTATAGTACTTGAGTGTTGATCAGCAACAGCTTCACTCTTAGTCTCAACATCTTGCGTCGAGTTTTGGACTTCAGAATTGCTAGCAACGTCACTATCTGAATGTTTTCCGTTGCCATTTACAACTATCCAACGTTTAGCGTTTGCCACTGAGCTGCACTCCACCTGTACACTTTTGATGTGGGAGTCCGTATCCTCATTTTCTGTAGAGACTTCTTGTTTCTCCTTCCTTTTGTTTTGTGATGTGGACCCTTTAAAAACGGATGCCATATACCGTGCTAATTTGTCTTCGATTGTAGGGTGTGAAAGAAATTCATTCATCCTCCTCTGGTTTTCAACCAACTTGTTCAAACTTCTCCATAGTCTTGTCCCACTGTTTCTGAGTACTTGAAGTAACCATGATTAACTAGCCGATTCAATGTCCAATCTACCCAACAGGATGGCTGGACAAAAGCTCTGATACCACTGTAGAAACCCCTGTTTCCCCTGAATTTTGGAACTGAATATTTTTTTGACTATTTTTGTGTATTTTGCTTTTTTTGGTGTTTTTGCATGAAATAAAGAAGAATGCTATTTTGCAAAATAATTTCAAATAAATAATAAATAGCAGTATAATCTCTTAACTGGCTAATCTATGATCTTATTATTCATCCAGACGATTACAATAGAATATCTCTGTCATGCATATAAAAATAATACAAATATTGTTAAAAACCTGATTTTTTTAGCAAACCCTAGATCTGGTACAGTCGGTACGGCTATAAATTCTCCGTTCTCCGCGCTTTTGAAGGTACATAAAGATGATAGAAGTGTAGGCGCTCAAAAGGGTATCCTCAATTTTTCCAAAAAGAAGGCGTTTTGCCCTAGGAGAGAGAAAATGCCCCGTACAGTACTGTACCAGGCCGTACAATACCAACAGGGGCATTTTCTCTCTCCTAAGGCAAAACGCCTTCTTTTTGGAAAAACTGAGGATACCCTTTTGAGCGCCTACACTTCTATCATCTTTTTGTACCTTCAAAAGCGCAGAGAACGGGATATTTATTGCAGTCGTACCGACTGTATCAGATCTAGGGTTTGCTGGAAAAATCAAGTTTTTAACAATATTTGTATTATTTTTATATGCATGACAGAGATATTCTATTGTAATCGTCTGGATGAATAATAAGATCATAGATTAGCCAGTTAAGAGATTATACTGCTATTTATTATTTATTTGAAATTATTTTGCAAAATAGCATTCTTCTTTATTTCATGCAAAAACACCAAAAAAAGCAAAATACACAAATATAGTCAAAAAAATATTCAGTTCCAGAATTCAGGGGAAACAGGGGTTTCTATAGCAATCTACTTATATTCTCACTAATGATGATAAACAATTACCAAATATGAGGATCCCCTTGCCTTAAACCCATAGAAGAATTAAAAGGCTGGCCTATAACCCCATTACCAAAAATTGTATAGGTTGGAGTTCTACTATAATTGTGGATCCAAGACACCCCTTGCTTATTAAACCCGAAAGCCTTCAATGTTTGCTAAATAAGCTCCAAATTACAGCGATCAAATGCTTTTGAGCATCTAATTCAATGAGAATTCTTGGGTGTTGGTGTATCTTAAGAGAGTGAACAATCTCCTAAACAACTAAAAAAATTTGTCGATGATATGTCTTCATGGTACAAAGGCTGATTGTGTGCCAAAGAGAATTTTAGGCAGTCGTGATTGAATCCTTGTGGCACTTAATTTAGCTAAAATCTTGTAGACCAATTTGTCGAGAACAATTGGTTGATAATGCTCCAACCGATCAGCCTATGTGATTTTGGGAATAAGAGCAAGTATGGTGGCATCAAGCTGTCCCATCATTTTTTTAATACGCCTTGATTCTTCCACCAGATCCAAAAGATCATCATGAACAATATTCCAAAACACCCAAAAGCACGCAACCCATCTCTCCATGAAGCTTTATCCAATTGAAAAAAGAACACAATTGTCATGTCCCCTTTTCGAAATAATTAATAATCTAACAATAATTTATTAAATTGTTCCAAAAGATACTTTAACTTATAACTTTGAAAAATGACACTTATTAATTATTATTGAGTGAAACCAAAAGTAATTAATACATACATGGCTAAAAGTAATTAACATTCATTAATTGGAAAAAGATGAACATTAAATTAAAAGAAATATTAATTTCTTTTAGGGTTGGATTGGAAAAGTGCATAATAAAAGATTGGAGTAAAGAAGAATGATTATTGAAATTATTCGAACAAAAACAAAACCCTTTTTCTAGAGGAAAAACTTGCAGCTTATGCAATTATTCAAATGATGAAAACCCTCAGATTTACAGGGACGAGGACGAAACCCCTCATATCCATTTGATAATTCCATCCAAGGATTACAACGGTGCTACCATTTTCAGGAAATATCAACTTAAGAGGCCCATTCAGCTAGGGCGTCACATTTCAAGAGGCAAAAGAAAAAAATTGCAGATCCGTATGGCATCAGTACAGTTGCCATTTTCAGTCAAACAGGGTGCCATACAACTCAGCAAGCTTTTGTACCTGTTGTACTAGAAAAAACAATTGATTTGGAAAGATTTTCAATAAGGGTTTGTGTTGAATATCAAGGCTAAAGTGGTATTTACGCTTTACCAGGGTATTTATTTATTTATTGATGTCCATACGAATTGTTTATATTTGTCCTAGATTTCATTTATGATGTTCCAACTTGTTTTTAAAAAGAAAATAATTAAAATTTTCCACGATTCAGTTTTTTGTTTGAAAATTTAGTATATTGTTTAAAAGGAATATTTCAACAATCCCCTTTAGTTCCTCCTTTGTAATGGGTCTAGCCAACAACTGATTATCTTCCTTTGTGATTATCTTCTACCATCCGATGGTCTGAGGAGGCCCCAACTCATTCCCCCTAAGGGAGCCATTGAACCTCATCACAGTCCTCCATCGACTCAAACCCCCAACTTTGGAATAGTTGTAACCAACAGCCTCCCCTCAATGCTACATCCAACACCATGCACAAAAAACCATTAGGAAGCCATCCTTTCCTTCTAAGAAGGAAATGGTTACTACCTCCATATGGAAACTTCCCCCAAACTGCCTTTCTCCATTGATGAAATGCAAAGCAAGGTTTAGCTTTTAAAAGAAAAATCTCTGCTATGTAAGATTATGAAAGCCTTCCCTTGACCTAAAAGACTTGGGGCCTAGATTTATAACTACTTGAAAGCCTCAAGTTCTGTGAACATTTTGATGATGCCAAAGGGATATTTAATGGCCTATTTGTCAACCAAACAGGAAAGAAATCAGGATTCTCAGGGTGGCCCTTAGTTCATTATCAAGACTGGTTTGTTTGTGAAGCTCTAGACCCCAACCTTTAATCCCACAAAAGCTCTGCCTAGTATAGTTCCATTTTGGGTTTGTCTTCTTCTGCTCCAGAGTCAATAGTGACAAATAGCTTCTCTTCATAGGATAGGAAATGCAATCAAAGAATACATCACCTCCTCTGAATTCACTAAACTCCCAAGGATCTTAAACTATGCCCACATATATGTCAATATTGACATGGAGAAACCGCTGCTAGATAGAATTATTCTAGATATGGGAGGCATAGAATGGGAACAATCCATTGACTACAAAAATATACCATTTTCTTGCAGGCTATGCCATGAGAATGGTCATTTAGCACAGGTTATCCCCTCACCCAATCAATAATTATGCCACTCATCAACTTGCAACGAAATCAATAAACCATTAATACGTGAGAAGATGGACAAATTCAAACAAAGCAACACAGGACTCAATAAATGGATGACAAGGGGCCAATGGAGTCTCAACCAGATCCTAACACCCTAGATAGTAAATTACAATGTGGTTATAGAAGGAAAAACCCAGTTGTCTCATCTCAATGAAAATCCAAGAACATCCCAAAATTTCTAGTCCCTTTGTAGCCCTTGTTACTCATGATATGGAAGACATGAAAGTTATTATTCTTACTTAAACATTAACTAATGGTCGGTTATCAACCTTCCCAACTGATGTAACCTCTTTTATGCTTAATAAAAGACAAACACACACAAGTGTGTGTCGTATGCCTTCCAATTCGCTTCATTATTTTAGAGTTTATATCTAATAACATTGGTATCAGAGCCACTATTCGAGGAAGCCTTAGGAGAAGGGTGTGAATAGCAAGTTGCAGGAGTTTGAGGAAGACCTAGTCGGGTACGAACTATAGAAGAGACAGAAGAGGACCAAGGTTTGAGGAAGCCCTAGGAAGATTAGTAAAGTATGCACTGTCAAGAAGACAGAGAGATGAAATCCAATTGTAATTCTAGGACACAGAAAATTGCAGTCACAGCATGAGTTACACAAAACATTATTTCCATTCACAATTTGCTGAAAAAGGAGACAAAAATTGAAGAACAATTTCGTGAAAGCATAAAATAGGGAAAGAAAAGACGTTGAGGCAAAAAGAGGACATGGCGTCAAGGACTCATGATTTGCAGAGGAAGAAAAAATACAAAGTTGAGTCATGGCAGAGGAGGAACAAACAAAAAGTCTGGATTTGAAGGGAATGCTTCCAGACAAGCATGTTAATATGTTAAGGCACAAGAAGAACGTCATGGCTGCTGTGAAGAAAGGCGCAAGTAGGCCATGAAGAGAAGTCTAGAAAGGTCATGAATGCTTTATAAGCAAACCTCTTATACCTTACTCCTTCAAGGAAAAGAAGATGGTCTAAAAATTATGTCCTAAAGGCCTATCTACTATACAAATCCTTGTTTATACTTTCATATGTTGTATACTTCTGGATCCTCAAATACAACAAAGCCTTTCGGCTCTCTGCCTCTCAAGATCCTTAACCATTTGATAGTGACCTGGGGTCACAGTTTGCTCCCCAAAACTCAAAAACACCAAACATACCATGGTTAGCCATATGTTAAAGACCTCAGGGCCAATAGCCCTATCTTGTTGTCGCACTGCTACCCTATCATTTTCAACTCCCTATTGCATGGTTGCCTCAATGGTGTGCTCGTATGACTTCATTGTACTTAAGTACAATTGCTATCGTTGCTTGTATAACTGAATAGCATCCAAAGGAGAAGAATCTGAAGTGAGTCTATACAGGACCACAATATCTGCTGAAAAATATTGGACTTACCATCTAAGAGTGACAATCCTCGATTTCACTGAAACTCCAAAAGTGTGCGGGGTCCTATACAAGACATGCTACGTTATCTTCATCAGGTTCCTTCTCAAGTACCCCAATGGCTCCTCGTTGAATTTGATATAACTTTTCAACAACTTGCTCCATCTTTGCAATCCTATGGGCCTATATTTATGTTATAATTACTATGTAACCAGTTCCTACTTGCTGCATGCATAACTGCTCAATATCTTTGCACAACTCATGTTCTTGCAGGATTTAGAGGTTTATCTTACAATTTGTGGGTTTTGAAGGTTGAGTTTACATGTAAAAGTGCATGGAAAATGCTGCATGGTGTAAATATTGTGGGTTTGGAATCTTAAAATTGCATGTTGCAGGATTTAGAGTTTAGAAATGCATGTTAAAAGACCTTAAGAAAGCCGCTTAACAAAGTATGGGTATTTTTATAAACTTTTTGCAAGGTGGCAGGCTTAATAAAAGGATTTTACATATATCAACACAAGGAAAAGGCCGCACAATGTTTACAAAAGCCGTAAATGTTATAAAACATTTCATTTATTCAAAAGAAACCCACAAAGACCTTATATGCATTCTAGAGAGATTTAGAACACGTTTGAAAGGGTGACCAACGTGAACACATGTCTCGAAAATTGCAATTGAGGAATCGACTTCGACTAAACTCACAAAAGATGAATAGGAGCTCACGAGAGTTGTTACATAGACAACCAAGAAGGACTAAGAATCTTGTGAGGGAATCGTTTGACTGAATGAATGAATGAAAGATTTTAATAACATCCACAAGACCAAGAACACATAGAGACTTGAAAGTTCAATATGACAAAGGAGTTTAAAAATCGAATCACGGAAATTTAATTGGGCTACGGAGTCAACTTGACTTTTACGCTTGAAATTTTGTTATCCTTATCTTTGAAACAACTTCGATTGGCTATAGGAGAGCAAGCAAGAAAGCTTTAGAAGCTTTAGTGACTGGTGCCTTCACTTTTCTGAGAATTCTTGAAAACAATGTGTAGCACACATTTGCAAGTCCTAATCCAACCAACTAATAACCAGTTCGCCTGTCTCAATCGTATGAGAAATGAACACATGTTGTCGGGCCAAATCCCCTTGATCTAAAAATTTGTATATTCCAATCCGACCAATTGGCAGTCAATTCACCACTTTCAATCGTATGAGAAATGAACATGCGTTGTCGGGTCAGATCACCTATTCTGAAAATTTTGCATCTTTACCACCGATTCACTAAAGAGATCCACAAAAAACCTGTCTATTCTTGTTGCTTGAGGAACAACATTCATATCACCATTCTCATAACTGTAAAAGCTATCTTATGGATACATCGTTGAATGTTTGTCTTGGAGACCCATTTGGCTGAAAGGCTTTAAGGTTCTTTTCTGCATGTTATTTCTGAAAGTGAAGAAGCTTTGCACTATAAAAGTGGCATAGGATCGGGTTCAACTCATTTGAATTCAAAGCAAGCATTCAAATAAATATGGATGCAAACACTAAGCCATCAAACAATGATTGTATATCTCCCAAAAAGTAATCTTTTCATCCACTTTGAAGCAATGGCTATCTTAACCTTTATGCAAATCATATGATCATCTACTAAGAGTTTCCAAGTAAAGAACACAGTTGTAGACATGTAGAAAAAAGGACCAATACAAGGAGAGGAAGGAACAACAAACAGGTTGCTACATTTATTGAAATGCAACACACAGACCCCAAAACAGAGACGGGAAAAGAAAACAAGCTAAAATAGGGAAAGCATAACTATTTACAAGGAGCAAAGGAAAATGAAAAGACTTTACAAAACCATTAACAGGGTGGGAGAAGGAACAACAATGTCGTTTCAGAATAGTGGATTTGACTTATGAGGCTTGAACATATGCAACAACAATGAGCAAGCAAGTGGGAAGAGGAACTTACAATTATCGTTCACACCAAGACAGTTATGAATATACAGATCGGCAATGTCTCCAGGTTTGGAAATGGAATCATTGAAAGTTCCCCAATCTTCTGCAAGTATTCTCAAGTAGTATTGGACTTCACTAATGTCTTCTAGAGTGGCTTTGAATGCATCTGTGCTGCCAGATACATGATGCAAATCAGAGAGAAGCACGTTGCATGTTTCTTTCTAAGCTGGAATAAAAATAGGAATATCTACTTGAATGAATTGAATGCATATATTATTTTCCATATTGCTTCCCACTAAAGAGAAAAATGTATCATTGATTGAATCATCATCGATCTCTTCTGCCTTGACAGTTTTCATTTCGTTTGAAATGAATATTGGGCATCATTCATTTTGCTCTGCCTTCAAATCTTCTTTTATTTCAACCTTTGTATGACTATGATCTTCAATCTGCATAAGTTTGATCATATTGGATTTAAACCTTGCGAAGAACCCTTCTACAATGGAACATGAAAAGGAAGTGTTAAGTAAATCTTCCCTTTTAACCACTGAATCTTCCACTTTGATACAAGAGGGATCTCCTTTACATAAAACTCATTCCATGCTATCTTCACCTTCAAAAATTAAAACATCACATTTTACATTAGTGTTTCTCTCTATTTGTGATTCAATCAATTGTTCCTCATCAAGATGAATTTGATCTCTAGGTGTAGAGAACCAATGAAGACATAGAGTTGATTGTTGGGACTTCGTTGATCCGCTTGAGGGAACAATCTCAACAATTTGTTGAAGCGTGTTACAAACTCTCTCATCTATTCTTTGTCTTGCTTCTGGATTTGGAAGAAATCTAATAACGACACACACAAGTCCACAAATGATTAAAATATATTCAAGAACTTGTTTTTCAAAAAGTCCCAATTCACAATGCATCCATCTTCTATGTGCTAGAACCACTCAGCAGCAAGTCGAGTGGGAGTTTCAACAAAGTCTCACAACAACATCCTCATGCATAACTCCCAAAATACTGCAAGACACCGTGAAAGCCAAGATATGATTAATGCATCTTGACCATTTTCTCTGGAGAACATCAGAATTCTCTTCGATGAGCGTAAAGGTAATTCACTATATTGAGGCAAAGCCAATAGACCAAAGCATTTTCCCCATGGGACACGGGGAACATTAGGGTTGCAGTGAACCAACACCATTTGTTCAATCAAAAAGATGCAACCACTAGGTACTTCATCTCAACGGAGTCACCAACCTCCATTCTAGGGGAGGTTCCTTGAAATGTCTGAAAATCGCGTGCACAAGGCACCTTGATCCCTAGCAGAGTCACCAAAAATTGTTCGCTGAAAAATTTGTCAGGGGAACAAATGTAGGACTTTCTGTCAACAGTGTCGAGATAGAACCCTGATGTCAGTGAACAACGTGTAAACCAAATCCCTCTCCTATTAGGAGGCAAAGCTACTTTTATTAAAAACCAAAAAAGGTAAGCAAGAAAAGAGCTATTTACAACAAAAAAGTTTTTTGTGGGGGTTTTGTACTTTTAACGAAAAAGTACAGAAAGGAGATTGAAATGAAATGAAATGAAAGGAATGATGGAAGAATGAGAAAATGAAAAAAAAAAAGGAGAAAGGAAGAATGAGATTATTCTAGCAAGTTAAACACAAAAGCTACTATGATAACCTCGAAAAAGACAAAGGACAACCCTAGGTGGCTAAACACAAAGACTCATTAGAATAGCCCAAGATTTAAGATTGTAACATGGAAAGCCTTTTTCATGGAAATGAGATGAGAAAAACAAACACTAAACATACGAGCAAGGTACATACACCAAGGAGATTGGATCGCTTGTAATATTCCAAATCAGAATATTTTACATTAATTTCGTTTTCTCGAAAAACCTATTTTTTTATAAATATAAATATTGCATTTAAAATAATAAATTAAATAAAATATAAGTCCACAAGGGGTTTCATCCTTGGGCTGTTATAATCATAAGGGTTTTCGTCTATGAGAGTGGTTGTATAGCATGATGCTTATACGAGTTAGATGATTGAATTCATAATTGGATGCTTGTAATACTGCCACATCTCTTCTCCTTTATATAGCCTTTAAAACTTCTCACAAAGCCTTATATAAATTTAAGATTGTAACATGGAAAGCCTTTTTCATGAAAATGAGATGAGAAAAACAAACACTAAACATACGAGCAAGGTACATACACCAAGGAGATTGGATAGCTTGTAATATTCCAAATCGGAATATTTTACATTAATTTGGTTTTCTCGAAAAACCTATTTTTTATAAATATAAATATTGCATTTAAAATAATAAATTAAATAAAATATAAGTCCACAAGGGGTTTCATCCTTGGGCTGTTATAATCACAAGGGTTTTCGTCTATGAGAGTGGTTGTATAGCATGATGCTTATACGAGTTAGATGATTGAATTCATAATTGGATGCTTGTAATACTTCCACATCTCTTCTCCCTTATATAGCCTTTAAAACTTCTCACAAAGGAGGTGTTAGCAATTTGAGCAAGGAGACAGTTGACAGTTTGAATATCATGATCCAGAAAGCAGTTTGAGGACTGAAGAATTGTCATTCATGTCTAAGGCAGCATGGAATTGTCATTGATGTCAAAAGTTGATGTCATTGATGTCATTGAGATTGAAAATGATCATGCATTAATGTCAAAGGTTGAGTTGAGCAGACTTGTGGAGTAAATCGGGTTTGTGAAGTGCTCTTATAAAATAAGTAAAGCAGTCTCGAAACTCCGAACTAGTCTAATAAAGTTGGTCAGGTTTATGGAACGACTTTACTTCTTTCATGTTTATAAGTAAAGCACGGTCGAAAACCCGAAGTGGTCTAGATGAGTTGTTCAGGGTTCTGAAGTGACTTTACTTGGTAGGGATTCTAGAACGACTTTACTTCTTTATGTTTTATAAGTCAAGCAATGTGACCCTGAGTTGGTCTAAGAGGAGTTTATCGGGTTTCCAGGATAGCTTTACTTCTTCCATTTTTATAAGCTAAGCAATGTGAGAAAACCGAAAGGGTCCAGCGAAGAGGTGATCGGGGATTTTCAAACACGTTACTTCTTTATGTTAATAAGCTAAAGGTAAAAACCCAAAAGGGTCTAGATGAAGAAATCGGGATTTTGAAGAGGGACTGCTTCTCTCAAGTTGACAAGTCAAGTAATGTCAAAAACCCGAAAGGGTCTAGAAGAGTCAATCAAGATTTCTGAGTGGCTTTACTTCTCTTACGTACATAAGCCAAGAAGGATGGAAAACCCGAAATAGTCTTGAAGAATTCCTTCAGAGGAATTCTTTCGGAAAAAGTGGCAAGGACAATTCTTTCAAAAAAATTGTCAAGTCCTCTTTGGAAAATTGTCCCTTAACAAAAATCCAAAAGGTACATTCAAAAATTCTGAAGGCTATCTTTTGAATGTTGCAAAGGGTATGTGGATACTTGCAGAAAAGCCGAAGGGTAGATTACAAAAATCCGAAAGGTATGAGGACCGTTGGAAGATTTCCGAAGGGCACTTCCGAATAGAAGCCAATGCCGAATTCTTTCAAAGAAATTGAAGAGCACTTCCGAATAGAAGCCAATGCCGAATTCTTTCAGATAAATTGAAGGACACTTGAAGATGAAATGGGCAAGGACAGAAAACATGCAAAACTTGTCCCGAAGACAAAAAGATCGCAACAATTTGTATAAAGGAACCTTCCGAAGGATTAAAGCAAGGATAAAAGATGAGCAAGTCTACAAGGATCAATGTTGCAAGGAGCGTTACAAAAATGCCGAAGCAAATAAGATCACGCCAACATGTCGAAGTTTAACGACACAATAGAAAAGTAAAGATCAAGCATATCGAGGACAATCGAAAGGAGCGGAAACGAACCCATCATATAGAAAGCAGCGAGATGCAAAAAGGGAAGAAAAGAAGTTCGATGGTTAATGACAAAGCAAGAATTAAAATACATGTTGCTTTAAAAATCAACAGCTCATGCTTAATCGGTGCATTAGATCCAATGGTGCGAAGCAAACCCAGATTACCCTCTGAGTGCACGCGCATTCGACAAGTGTCAAGAGGTCATAAGGAAAGTGTTGACGCAGTGGATTGCACCCTTGACAGGAGGCTGAGCTCCTGCCTTCCACACATCACAATGGAAACTCCCCTCTTGCCTGTGGGTCTGGCAAAACTGGGGGGAGAGTCTCTAGATAAGGGCTAGCTCCCTTTGATGCATCTGAGTTATTCCAGTAAGTTGCTAATACATATATATAAAATGGGGGGCGAGGGGGGGTGAAAAGGGAGAAGGATTACTGAAAAAACAGAACCTAATCTAAGAGGGTGATGCACCAAACAAGTTTGATCTACTCACACTCACACTCTAAACCATAAGAACACATACACTTTAACTGGTAAAAGGACCAGACTGCAGGAAGCTTGACAGGGAGGCCTTAATGAAAACACACAGAAAAAAAACTTACCATAGGCGTTGTAGGGAAAGCACACTGTCTAGTAACCTCCTTCTACCTCTGTGCTCCAGATACAGCTCTTCTTATCACCTGCAAGAATGGCGCTTTGTCTATACCAAGTGTATTGGTATCAAGCCTGTGAAAGCATTAAAAAGCAATGACTGAACACAAGACTAACACTCAGACACACTCAGAAATATATCCAACCAGAATAGAGGTAAAAATGCGTATTCTATTGATTCCAAGTGAAAAATGGCAAGACTTTGCCTTACAACATGAGAGATATCTTCTCAAATGAGAAATTACAATATATATAGAGAGAGAGGAAGTACAGGCGCCCCTTTGGAAAAGACTTTGGCGCCCCTTTTTTACAAGTGGCCCATGTGCGTTGAGAGCATCGAGAAGAGGAAGTCGATGTTGCTGAATGCTGTGTTGGCTGTCAATCTTGACTTTGGCATTCAAACATTAATGTGAAGCATGGGCCGCGCCTCTTTTCTGCAAACAGGACTGCTCCTTCAAGATATTCACGCGGTTTGTTTGCTCATTAATGCAAAGTGGATAAAAACAGGTCGCACCGTTTATTGTTTGCGCTCCTTGATGACCACTTGGCAGAGACTGTTCCAACTGCAGGAATAACTCGCCTCCCTTTTGCCACTTGGGTTGTTTTGTCTGTTTTTGCGCTTGGCTCTTTGGGCTCTTCCTGGCTTTGTCTTTTCTGGTTCCTTCGGCCCTCGGGGGCTATCTTCTGCCCTTTGCTGGCTCCTTGGGCTCTTTCATCAGCAGGTCGTTGAGTTCATTCTTAAATTTTGTCTTTTCCCAGTGTCGTCTTTTCCTGGTTTTGTCTTTTGCTGGTTTTTGTCTCTTCCTCTCTTAGCCCTTTGAGCTTCCTTCTGGTACGTGCCTTTCATTAAAAAAACCAACGGTTATTTCATTTCTGCAAAGTTGACGTCTGCGCGCCCGTCGCCATTTAAAAGCCAACGACTAGCTCGTTGCCCTGAATTTGACGTCTTCGGGGACGTCTTTTGGCGTTCGGATTCCAACAGCTAGTTCATGGTGCCCAACTTTGACGTCCGCGGGCCCGTCACCCCTTGGTCAATTCCTTCGGCTTTATTTCCTTTGGATTTCCTTTGACCGAGCTTAGTCTTTGAATCCTTCCGAAGGGAAGGTGTCCTTTCGGGGCTTGGGGGAGGTCCTTTCGGCAGCTGAGAGTCTCCCACAAGGGCACCTGCCCTTCGGGGTCCTTCGGCAGCCTTGCTCCTCAAATCCTTCGGACAAAATGTCCGAAGGAAATGTTCCTTCATGTTTTTTCCCGCTTGCTTTCGGGTCAATTTTCCCCTTCGGTCGGGCTTTTCCTTTTGGCCATTTTTTCCGCGGACAAAATGTCCGCAAGAATTATCTCGATCACTTCCTTTGACCTTCGGAATTCTTCTTCGGGTTTTTTTCCCGCAGCGCTTTCTCTGAATTTCTTCAAACTTTTTGTCCGAAGGAATTCCTTCAGACAAAAGTCCGAAGAAAGTCATTGTATTGAAGGGGCCTTGTCTTTTATTTCCGCGGGATTTCTTCGGACAAAATGTCCGAAGGAATTCCTTCGGACATTTTGTCCGAAGAAATTCTGCCTTCGCTTTTCCTTCTATCTTTGCCTTGCGGAAGTTTCCTTCGGACAAAAAGTCCGAAGCAATACTTTGCCTTGGTCTTTTTTCTCTTTAAGTGCTTTCCTGCCCTCCGCAAGGGTTCTTTAAGCCCAAAGCTACCCTTCGGACTTTTGCAATGGTCCATTTTGCTCATCGCCTGCCCTCCACAAGGGCTGTTTGGTCTCCAAAATTGCCTTTCGGAAAAGTCACAAAGGTCCTTTTGTCGCCTAAGTGCCCTCCGCAAGGGCACTTGTCCTTCGGGCTTTTGGAAGACTCCTTTGAACTTTCCGATTGAACCATCCCTTTGAACCAAATGTTGAACCATCCCTTTGAACCAAATGTTGAACCAAGCCATTGAACCAAGCCGTTGAACCGAGCTGATGAACCAATTGAGTGAACCAACCGATTGAACCAAGCCAATGAACCAACTGAGTGAACCAACCGATTGAATGGTTCAATGGTTCATCAGTTCAATGGTCTGAAGAAGCTTTGTAAGAAACATTGCATTCTTTGAACTGGTTCATCATCTGCCGAAAAACTTGTGCAACCAAATTTGAACTGGCTCAGAACAGCAGGGAAGGAAGGAGACCGAGTTTGGCCTGCAGGACCAAAATGGTCAACAATTTGGCGATTCCCAGGGGAAGCATGCCTGCTATGCTTAGAAGCCAGTTGCCTTACAGTCCATTGGGCACGGAGTCAGAACGCAACTTGAAAAAAGTTAGCAACATCCCCGATAGATCCAAGAATCAATCATGAAGCTTTTACCCCAAACACGAAGGAAAACACACACAAGGCTAAAAACACTACTTGTGCAAACAGCACTTAGGGAAAACAGAAAAAGAAAACTGAAAGCAAACTACTATATACAGCTAACCAAGTATATTTGCCTCCCTCCTAGATCAAAGGGAAAACTTCTTAAGTCTCCTTCATGGCAAGGAACCTTATGTTGTCAGACAAGTGGCTGAATGGAATGGAGATTCGGTGACCTACTCCTCTTGCCTGCCACCTTGATTGGCTTGCATCCGAGTGGATCAGAGTCAAACATACTTCCAACATATATGTACTCTTTGTTCTTGGAAGCTTGTCGAATGTTGGCTCCTCATGCTGGCATGTTTTACCAAGAAATCGATGGCTGTTGGCTCATCACCATAAGGCCTTTGATATGCATAGTCCCTTTGCAGTGCACCATGGTTTGACCTGTTCCCTTCTGCTTTATTGAAGACCCTGTCAAACTCATTCTCTGCTCCTTCATGGCTTTCTTGAAGAAGGGTGACTGTTATGATGTCTGAAATGGAATCACAAACTGATTGCTCATCCCACAGAACATCACCTTCTTCAAGGCTCTCTTCTTCAAAGCTTTCATCAAGATAGACAGGCCTCTCCTTTTCTTGCTCAAAGACCAGAGTCTCCAGTTGTTCAAAGACATACCCCTGATCCTCCTCCAACTCAGGGTCCATGGCATGGTCATCCTCCTCATCAAAGCAACAAGGAAGTTCATCAAACAAGGGAGGAGAGAGCTCACCATGCTTACATTCCTCTTCATATTGCTGGAACATCCGCATGTATGCATGCCCTGTGTCTTCTCCATTGTTGATGATGTCTTCAAAAGGAGCATCCATGAGGATTCCTTCCTCATTGACATCCATGAGAGCTTCTTGATCAGCTGCAAATTGGATCCTTTCTTCTTCACTTGCCTCTTTCAAAACATGTTCCTCTCTGAGAAGGGATGAAGTGGAAGGCTGAAGATTAAACCCATGTGGAAGAGGAGGCAGTTCCTGCGCTAGAATCGAATGACTCTCCTCCTTCCATTTGGCCAGCACTTCATCTATATCAGATGTGGCCCGATAGCTTTCTTGGAGGTGTGTAGATGGGGTGTGTTCAAACATGGAATCTGCTGTTTGGTCTGAACCATTCATCACACATTGCCTGAGGAATCTCATTCTGGACTCCAACTCTGCAATTCGCCTGGCTAGATTTTCTTGAAAGAGCCTTTCTTGGAGGTCACAAGCATCATCATGATGAGTAGGGGCAGCTTCGTCTTCTTCAAGGTTTTGCGCAAAACCTTTCTCCTCCTTCCTGCCCCATGATTCCATTGTTTGCTTCCAACTCATGACCTTGGGATTGGAACTTTCCCCTTGTAAACAGGCAGCAACTTTATCCTCTTCAAGGACCTGCGCTGCTTCATGATATTCCCTCTTCCAACTTGGAATCTTGACATCATGTTGAGAGACCTGAGGAAGTTGAGGAAGACTAGGAAGAGTCTGCTCATGCACAGGAAGAGCTGCTTCAAGAGAGATGTGCTAGTTCATGGTATTCCCCTCAAAAGAAGATTCACAATCTAAGGAATTGAGAAGGTTCATCTCCATGGGGGGTTGCTCTAGTTCCCTTTGATGCTGAAAAGCTAGGTGCAAGGGATTAAGAGCAAGATTGATTAATGCATCAGATGACCTAGAGTGAGCAAGTGCCATGTGGTAGAAAGGATTTGGTGCACAAGAGGGGGCTTTCTTTAGAAAAGGAGGGGGCACACAAGGCTGACTGCCTTGAATGAATGGGCTCTTCCTTTTTGCTACCTCCTCCTCCATGGATTGCAAGGGCTGAGCTTGCTTAAACAAACACTCTTCCTTGTACATAAGCTCTTGCTAATATCTATACTACTCATCCAATCTGTCTATCTCCATCACTTGCTTTTCAAACTCCAGCGTTACTTCCCTTATTGTTGAAGGGCAACTAGGAGAGCTGCTTGAGGTGATTCCATGAACAACATGAGCTTGATCATAGTTAGATGAAGGAATAAAAGGCCCATTACGCTGAACAGTGAAATTATACATACCAAAATACGATTTCTTGATGGCACTAGGACTGCTTAACCACATGATTCAACTCGGAGTCGCCATTGGTGTTGATGAAAAAGCCTTCAAAGGCTGGTTGGTTGAAGAACACACCAAAATTCTTCAACTTTTTGGACAAAACTAGTCCCACAATCTCCTGATTAAAGGTCAGATGCTATATTAATGGTTCGTTCTGCTGTAACAGGACCAGCACCAATCTTGGAACTTTTCTGAGTGTTAAAACGTGGCCCCACAGGGCATGCCAAAAACTGTTGACGCAGTGGACTGCACCATTGACTGGAGGTTGAGCTCCTTCCTTCCATGCATCACAATGGAAACTCCCCTCTTGCCTGTGGGTCTGGCAAAACTGGGGGGAGAGTCTCTAGATAAGGGCTAGCTCCCTTTGATGCATCTGAGTTATTCCAATAAGTTGCTAATACATATATATAAAATGGGGGGGGGGTGAAAAGGGAGAAGGATTACTGAAAAAACAGAACCTAATCTAAGAGGGTGATGCACCAAACAAGTTTGATCGACTCACACTCACACTCTGAACCATAAGAACACATACATACACTTTAACTGGTAAAAGGACCAGACTGCAGGAAGCTTGACATGGAGGCTTTAATGGAAACACAGAAAAAAACTTACCATAGGCGCTATAGGGAAAACACACTGTCTAGTAACCTTCTACCTCTGCACTCCAAATACAGCTCTTCTTATCACCTGCAGGAATGGCGCTTTGTCTATACCAGGGGTATTGGTATCAAGCCTGTGAAAGCATTAGGAAGCAATGACTGAACACAAGACTAACACTCAGACACACTCAGAGATATATCCAACCAGAATAGAGGTAAAAATGCGTATTCTATTGATTCCAGGTGAAAAATGGGAGGACTTCACCTTACAATATGAGAGATATCTTCTCAAATGAGAGATTACAATATATATAGAGAGAGCGAGGAAGTAAAGGCGCCCCTTTGGAAAAGACTTTGGCTCCCCTTTTTTACAAGTGGCCCATGTGCGTTGAGAGCATCAGGAAGAGGAAGTCGTTGTTGCTGAATGTTGTGTTGGCTGTCAGTCTTGACTTTGGCATTCAAACATTAATGTGAAACATGGGCCGCGCCTCTTTTCTGCAGACAGGACTGCTCTTTCAAGATAGTCATGCGATTTGTCTGCTCATTAATGCAAAGTGGAGAAAAAAATAGGTCGCGCCATTTACTGTTTGCGCTCCTTGATGACCACTTGGCGGAGAGTGTTCCAACTACAGGAATAACTCACCTCCCTTTTGCCACCTGGGCTGTTTTGTCTATTTCTATGCTTGGCTCTTTGGGCTCTTCTTGGCTTTGTCTTTTCTAGCTCCTTCAGCCCTCGAGGGCTATCTTCTGCCCTTTGCTAGCTCCTTGGGCTCTTTCATCAGTAGGTCGCTGAGTTCATTCTTAACTTGTCTTTTCCCAGCGTCGTCTTTTCCTGGTTTTTGTCTCTTCCTCTCTTAGCCCTTTGAGCTTCCTTCTGGTATGCGTCTTTCATTAAAAAAACCAACAGTTATTTCATTTCTGCAAAGTTGACGTCTGCACGCCCGTCGCCATTTAAAAGCCAACGGCTAGCTCGTTGCCCTGAATTTGACGTCTTCGAGGACGTCTTTTGACGTCCGGATTCCAACGGCTAGTTCATGGTGCCCAACTTTGACGTCCGCGGGCCCGTCACCCCTTGGTCAATTCCTTCGACTTTATTTCCTTTGGATTTCCTTTGACCGAGCTTAATCTTTGAATCCTTCCGAAGGGAAGGGTCCTTTCGGGGCTTGGGGGAGGTCCTTTTGGCAACTGAGAGTCCCCCGCAAGGGCACCTGCCCTTCGAGGTCCTTCAGTGGCCTTGCTCCTCAAATCCTTCGGACAAAATGTCCAAAGGAAATGTTCCTTCACGTTTTTTCCCGCTTGCTTTCGGGTCAGTTTTCCCCTTTGGTCGGGCTTTTCCTCTTGGCCATTTTTCCCGCGGACAAAATGTCCACAAGAATTATCTCAATCACTTCCTTTGACCTTCGGAATTCTTCTTCAGGTTTTTTTCCCGCGGCTCTTTCTCCGAATTTCTTCGGACTTTTCGTCCGAAGGAATTCCTTTGGACAAAAGTCCAAAGAAAGTCATTGTATTGAAGGGGCCTTGTCTTTTATTTATGCGAGATTTTCTTCTGAAGGATTTCTTCAGACAAAATGTCCGAAGGATTTCCTTCGGACATTTTGTCTGAAGAAATTCTGCCTTCGCTTTTCCTTCTATCTTTGCCTTGCGGAAATTTCCTTCGGACAGAAAGTCCGAAGGAATACTTTGCCTTGGTCTTTTTCCTCTTTAAGTGCTTTCCTGCCCTCCGCAAGGGTTCTTTAAGCCCAAAGCTATCCTTCGGACTTTTACAATGGTTCATTTTGCTCATCACCTGCCCTCCGCAAGGGCTGTTTGGTCTCCAAAATTGCCTTTCGAAAAAGTCACAAAGGTCCTTTTGTCGCCTAAGTGCCCTCCGCAAGGGCACTTGTCCTTCGGGCTTTTGGAAGACTCCTTTGAACTTTCCGATTGAACCATTTCTTGAACCATCCCTTTGAACCAAATGTTGAACCAAGCCATTGAACCAAGCCATTGAACTGAGCCAATGAACCAACCGATTGAACCAAGCCGATGAACCAACTGAGTGAACCAACCGATTGAATGGTTCAATGGTTCATCGGTTCAATGGTCTGAAGAAGCTTTGTAAGAAACATTGCATTCTTTGAACTGGTTCATCATCTGCCGAAAAACTTGTGCAACCAAATTTGAACTGGCTCAGAACAGCAAGGAAGGAGACCGATTTTGGCCTGCAGGACGAAAATGGTCAACAGAAAGATCCAACAAAAAAAGAACGTGAACTTGACGCGACGAAATAAATAAAATCCCACATTTAATGTGTTATAACTGTCAATAAAAAACAAGTAGAACTGGTGATGAACTCGATATATCTTCACAGAGCTCAAGATTAATCGATCTAATTGATCAAGGAAGTGGCACAGTTAAGAACAGTAGAAGTGCAAATGCCAAATCTAGTAAAGAAATTTGAACGTTATCATTTGAAGCATGAATCGAGACACGAAGTCAAAGTCACATTGAATGCAGATCAAAAGCTTGAACTGGTTAAGAGCAGTTGAAGTGTGAACACCTTATAGATAGAAAACCCTAAGATGCATTTGTCTATATATGCTATGAACAAAACATTTGAAAGAGTCTTTTACTGCTGTGGCTCTAATAATTAGAGTGTTAACTCAAAAATTGTCGAATGAGTACATATGCAGACAACGTAAAAAGGCAAAGCAAATAAGCTATGTCAAAATAGAAGATATCTACACACAAAGAGAAAGAGACAAAAAAGATGAGAAGGCACATTGTGTGAAGATGTAGCTACAGACGACTTGTAACAGAGAAACTGAACAGGATTCATTTTGAGTCTCTTTTGTATTCTAAAGTTGTAGCTTCATATCTCTGATAGGTTGGTGCCATCAAAAAAACTGAGTTGGTGCTCAATTAGGAAGTTGGTGCTTCCTTAGAATGGGTGCTCTTGAATGTAACCAGTGAGGTTTATCTATGAGACATCTTTTCTGTGAGGCTGGATTAGAACAGTAGATTCTAGCAGCTTTTCTCACTGTGGTTTTTTCCTTTGAATTTTCACGTAAAAATCTGGTGTTGAGTATTCTTGTGTGTGTATAATCTCTGCTTTTGTTTGTTACTTTGCATATATATTCTATATCTTGAATAAATTTTTTAAGAACTAAGCTTTAGCTCATCCACTGATTCACCCCCCTCTCAGTAGATAGTTGTGTTCAACAATTGGTATCAGAGCCCAAATTCCTTGGGAGAAGCTTAATCGGATCAGGTAGATCTTGATTAGTGAACACAATGGCCTGTCAAGAAAGCTCTTCATCAAACAAGGCTCCTTTGTTCGATGGGTCTAACTATGCTTTTTGGAGCATAAAAATAGAAACATATTTGTCTTCCCTAGGGTTTGATGTATGGATGTCAGTGGTAAATGGATATACAGCGCCTACTGTAACTCTTGTTGATCAGGGAGCCAAAAAAGCTTATGAGAACAATGCCAAAGCAAAGAACGCTATTCTTTGTGGGTTGTCAAATTTTGAGTTTGTCAAAGTTATGCACTGTCAAAGTGCAAAAGACATTTGGAATAAGTTAAAAGGTATCTACGAAGGAGACAACAAAGTGAAACAAACCAAGCTGCAAACACACAAAGGACAGTTTGAGAGTTTGAAGATGAATGAAGAGAAGATAGCTGACTAGCTCCTCAGGGTAGATGAAATAGTCAATGCCATAAGAGGACTTGGAGAAATGATAGAAGAATTGACTATTGTCAAGAAGGTTTTGAGATCCCTTCCATCAAGATACGACTCCAAAATTTCTGCTATTGAAGAAGCGAGAGATTTGAACAAGCTTACCGTGGAAGAACTATATGGAACGTTTACAACCTACGAAATGAGGATGGGAGAGACAGAGACGGTCAAGAGAGAAGCAACCTTCAAAGTAGTAAAGTCTGCAAAAGAAGAAACCTCTGTGCTCAATTCTGAGGAGATTGATGGTGAAGAAGCCAATTTTGTTAGAAAACTGAAGAGAGAATCAAGTATAAAGGAAAACTTCCATTCAAGTGTTTTAACTGTGGCAAGGTAGGACACTTCGCTGCAAAATGTCCATACAATAAGGACAACTCCGAGCAAGTAGAAAGTATCAAAAATGTGAAACTGCATTATGCTAAGAGGAAAAACTTCTTCATGAACAAAAAGGGGTTATATATAAAAGAAGATAGTGACTCAGTGGGAGAGAGTAATAGTGACATCTTTGACAATGAGCATGATTGTGTCTTTCTAGCTGAGAGAGATGAGTTCCTATTTATGACAGAAGAATTCATCTCCTTGAATCAAGAACAAAATGAAGATGAAGATTGGGATGAAGGAGAAGGTGAGATTGATCTTAAAAGTGAACTTGTGTGTGCTCTTGAAAAAATTGAAAAACTGAGAAAAGAAAACTCAATGCAGAGGAAGCATGAGAAAAAAGAGCTTGAAAAGGCTAATCAAATGATTGTGACGCTAAAAACTCAAGTTGAAGAAGCCAACAGGATAAGAGAAGTCGTCAAGATGGATCTCCAGTCCAAATCTAACGAATGTATGAAACTTGAAGCAGAAATAATATCCTTGAAGAAAGAACTTGAGAAAGCAAAAGACCAACTAAACAAAAGCTTAACGTTGACGAAATGATCAAAAGTTCTTAGTGAACTGATCAGTGCGCAAAAGCCTTCGAATGAAAAATCATGTCTTGGGTATGATAAAGAAAAAGGATCCTTAGCTTGTACATCAACAAACTTGTATGATAACTTCAAGGAGGAGAAGCAAGATCAATGAACGAGAAGATCAACAAAGAAGCAACGAAGGCAAAGACCAGAAAGGACAAAGACTAATCCAAAGAAAGATGCAGAAGGATACATCAAAGTGGCAAACCTAAAAAAGCAGAAAGGTAAAAGTTTTCAGTATACAGCACCAAAGAACGTTATGACCAGGGACTTTCCTTCCTTTTATGGTTATTGTTTTAGCTGTAATCAGTTCGGTCATAAGGCTATTGATTGTAGAGTTTTTCTTATTAAAAGATTTAATTTTGCAAATAGAAATTCATTTGCTCCTTTGATAGATTCAAATTTAATATGTTACAATTGCAATAATTCGGGACATGTAGCTAAGTATTGTAGAGCTAACGTTACAATGACAAGGAAATATAGTTTAGGAAAAGACAGGTGGTGATAGTAACATGTGCAAAGAATTTGCCACGCAAATGCAAAATGAATTTGAAATGTCAATGCTGGGAGAACTCTCTTTCTTCCTTGGTCTGCAAATTACACAAACTAATGAAGGGATATTCATATCTCAAGCTAAGTATGCGAATGAGATGCTCAAAAAATTTGCAATGGAGAATAGCAAACTAGTTGGTACTCCCATGGTGACTAGTTGCAAGCTAAGCAAGGAAGATGATTCTCCCGATGTAAATAATACGTTGTATAGATCAATGATGGGCAGCCTGTTGTATCTAACAGCATCAAGACCAGACACCATGCAAACAGTGTGCATGGTTGCACGGTTTCAAGCAGCCCCCAAAGAATCACATGTTAATGTTGTAAAAAGAATCTTCAGGTACATCAAGAGCACAATTGACTATCGATTGTGGTATCCAACTAGCGAAGATCTTACTTCAGTTGCATATGCTGATGCCGATTGGGCAAGAAGTGTGGATGACAGAAAAAGCACTAGTGGTGGTGCATTATTTCTGGGTAATAGACTTGTGTCTTGGCTGAGCAAGAAGCAAGAATCGATTACACTCTCTACAACTGAAGTAGAGTATGTCGCAGAAGCTGCATGCTGCACTCAAGTCTTGTAGATGAAGCAAACTCTCAAGGACATAAAGGTAGAATATCAAGAACCTATCTCTATTTTTTGTGATAGTTCAAGTGCCATAAATCTATCCAAGAATCCAGTGATGCATTCCAAAACCAAGCATATCTCCATAAAATATCACTTTTTGAGAGAAAAGGTTGCAAGTCAAAAGGTCACAATGGAATATGTGTCAACCAAGGATCAGATTGCAGATAGTTTCACCAATCCTCTTCCCAAGGAGTAATTTGAGTATCTAAGAGAGAAGTTAGGAGTTGTAGCTCCCACCCCATATCACTAGACTCTTGTGATAGGTTATGAGTCCAAGGGGAGCATTGCAGGTATATTATTAACTCCTAAATTAAGAGTGAAGGCAATTTGCTACGTACTTTACACATCGTTTGCCATTTGATGTCAAGAAGTAGACAAAGGTATGTTGGATCTAGATTTTTATGTTCATCTATGTAAGAGATATATCTATTATTGATTGGTCTTTCAGAGCAATGCTATACCCATGATCAGTTGAAGCATATGAAATCCAGGAGAGTCATAATTATGTCCTAGTAAGAGTTCAGGTCAGTGTGCATTATCCAAGGGGGAGTCTCTCTTCAAAATGCTCTATCTAGACAAGTCTAAAGATCAGAACAGCTCAGAAGCCAGTAAAGGAGCAGTTTGTTTTAATAGTTTAGCAAACATTCTTTGTCATTAATGTCAAAGGGGGAGAAATCAGAATAAGAGCAAGCCAAATGAGAAGGAAATTTTGAGGATGTTTTGCTCTTGAGAGTGTTTTGCCATCAATGACAAAGGGAGAGATTGTTGGCAATTTGAGCAAGGAGACAGTTGACAGTTTGAATATCATGATCCAAAAAGCAATTTGAGGACTGAAGAATTGTCATTCCTGTCTAAGGCAGCATGGAATTGTCATTGATGTAAAAGGTTGATGTCATTGATGTCATTGAGATTGAAAATGATCATACATTAATGCCAAAGGTTGAGTTGAGCAGAATTATGGAGTAAATCGGATTTGTGAAGTGCTCTTACGTAGAAAATAAGTAAAGCAGTGTCAAAACTCTGAACTGGTCTAATAAAGTTGGTCGGGTTTATGGAACGACTTTACTTCTTTCATGTTTATAAGTAAAGCAAAGTCGAAAACCCGAAGTGGTCTAGAGTTGTTCGGGGTTCTGAAGTGACTTTACTTGGTCGAGATTTTGGAATGACTTTACTTCTTTATGTTTTATAAGTCAAGCAATGTTACGAACCTGAGTTGGTCTAAGAGGAGTTTATCAGGGTTCCAAAATAGCTTTACTTCTTCCATTTTTATAAGCTAAGCAATGTGGAAAACCCAAAAGGGTCCAGTGAAGAGGTGATCGGGGATTTGCAAGCACGTTTCTTCTTTATGTTGATAAGCTAAGTAAAGGTAAAAACCCGAAAGGGTCTAGACAAAGTAATCGGGATTTAGAAGAGGAACTGCTTCTCTCAAGTTGATAAGTCAAGTAATGTCAAAAACCCGAAAGGGTCTAGAAGAGGCAATCAGGATTTCTGAGTGGCTTTACTTCTCTTACGTACATAAGTCAAAAAGGATGGAAAACCCAAAATAGTCTTGAAGAAATCTTCCATATGAATTCTTTTGAAAAACGTGGCAAGGACAATTCTCTCGAAAAAATTGTCAAGTCCTTTTCAGAAAATTGTCCCTTAACAAAAATCTGAAGGCTACATTCAAAAAGCCCGAAGGGTATCTTTTTAACGTTCTGAAGGGCAAGTGGACCTTTTCAAAAAGTCCAAAGGGTATCTTTTGAATCTTGTGAAAGGCAAGTGGACCTTTTCAGAAAGTCTAAAGGGTATCTTTTGAATGTTGCAAAGGGTATGTGGACACTTGCAGAAAAGCCGAAGGGTAGATTACAAAAATCCGAAGGGTATGAGGACCATTGGAAGATTTTCGAATAGAAGCCAATGACAAATTCTTTCGGAGAAATTGGAGGACACTTTAGGATGAAATGGACCCAGACAGAAAACCCGCGAAAATTGTCCCGAAGACAAAAACCCGCAACAATTTGTATAAAAGAACCTTCCGAAGGATTAAAGCAAGGATAAAAGACAAGCAAGTCTACAAGGATCAATGTTGCAAGGAACGTTACAAGAATGCCGAAGCAAATAAGATCATGCCAACATGCTAAAGTTTAACGACACAATAGAAAGGGCAAAGATCAAGCATATCGAGGAGAATCGAAAGGAGCGGAAGAGAACCCATCATATAGAAAGCAGCGAGATGCGAAAACGAAAGAAAAAAAGCTTGATGGTTAATGACAAAGCAAGAATTAAAATACATGTTGCTTTAAAAATCATTGGCTCACGCTTGATCGATGCATTAGATCCAATGGTGAGAAGCAAGGCCAAATTACCCTCCGAGTACACGCGCATTCGACAAGTGTCAAGAGGTCATAAGGAAAGATCCAACAAAGAAAAGAATGTGAACTTGGCGCGAGGAAAGAAATAAAATCCCGCATTTAATGTGTTATAACTTTCAGTAAAGGAACAGGTAGAACTGGTGATGAACTCGATATATCTTTATGGAGCTCAAGATTAATCGTTCTAATTGATCAAGGAAGCGGCACAGTTAAGAACAGTAGAAGTGCAGATACCAAATATAGTAAAGAAATTTGAACGTTGTCATTTGAAGCATGAATCGAGACACAAAGTCAAAGTCACATTGAATACAAATCAGAAGCTTGAACCGATTAAGAGCAGTTGAAGTGTGAACACCTTACAGATAGAAAACCCTAAGATGCATTTGTCTATATATGCTACGAACAGAACATTTGAAAGAGTCTTTTGCTGTTGTAGCTATAATAATTAGAGTGTTAACTCAAAAATTGTCAAGTGAGGACATATGCAGACAACGTAAAAAGGCAAAGCAAATAAGGTGTGTCAAAATAGAAGATATCCAGACACAAAGAGAAATAGGCAAAAAAGACGAGAAGGCAAATTGTGTGAAGGTGCAGTTACAGACTAGACTTGTAACAGAGAAACTGAACAGGATTCATTTTGAGTGTCTTTTGTATTCTAAAGTTGTAGCTTCATATCTCTGATAGGTTGGTGCCATCAAAAAAACTGAGTTGGTGCTCAGTTACAAAGTTGGTGCTTCCTTAGAGTGAGTGTTCTTGAATGTAACCAATAAAGTTTGTCTGTGAGACATCTTTTCTGTCTGGATTAGAACAGTAGAGTCTAGCAGCTTTTCTCACCGTGGTTTTTCCCTTTTGGTTTTCACGTAAAAATCTGGTGTTGAGTATTTTTGTGTGTGTGTATGATCTTTGCTTTTGTTCTTTACTTTGCATATATATTATATATCTTGTTTAAAAGTTTTAAGAACTAGGCTTTAGCTCATCTACTGATTCACCCCCCCTCTCAGTAGATAGTTGTGTTTAACAGGAGGCACCCCATCCAAGAGGCACCTCTTCACCAAAAGATGTAACCGTTGACATTTCCGTCGACATTTTCGTTAACATTTCTGTTCACTTCTAGCAACAATTCCATTTGACACTTCCGTTCACTTTCGACAAGAATTCCATTTGATATTTCCATTCATATCCGTTTAATGACTGACGTATTAAATGGCAACGCTGCTTGGCAGTGATTTCTCTTTAGCAACTCCTCTTCTTGAATTCAACGATCTCCTTCTTGGGGATATTACAGACCTCCCTACCCCGAATTGCTTGTCCTCAAGCAATTGCAAATTGGAATGTTCAAGAAGGCTCCTCCCCACATTGCATCTTCTATTGACAATCCAGAAGTAGAAGGATCAAATGAATTTCATACGAGTAAATACCGTATGACAACCTCAGTCTCATTGGGAACCACCAAAATGTCAGAAAAGTTTGTATACGTTTTCCATGAGACAATTTTACAAAGAACCAACACTCTGAAATCTTTAGGTTTCTTGTTTTCACTCAACAATGAAGGATAGCAGAAAAAATATGAATAGCTCTTGTCAATTGAGAGGTCGATGCAAACATTTTCAGCGGACATGTACTTTATCTTACGCAAACCCTTTAAGCCATTCCTTATGATAGAGTACCGAGCACATGTAGAATTTTCATGGAATGCAAACATAGATTCTTCAGTGGCCCTGCGTTGATCCAAGTTGTTCTCTCGTTCTGAGTAATAGAAAATTACAAATGCATAAAGACACCCCTGCACATTCCACTTATTAGTGTATTTTAGTATGGAAAATGAGGATCTATGTATAAACAACACATAGATGATGATTTGGTGTGGAAGTAATATTTTATCTGTAGGGTCTTCTACAGATAACTCAACTTCATTGATACTAGCAAATTGGTAATCCTTTCGTAGCCATGGTACACCCAACTTCACTATTAATCCAATACCCATCTTTGTAAACCAGTTCTTGGAACCCTTCATCGAATTTTCCAAGGAAATCAAAAGGCCAACAACAATGTTTGTGATCTCAATGTAACAATCCATCAGTTCCAATCCCACCATTTCGAAAAATGTTACGAATAGGTTGAATAGCTTTGTCTTCATCTTTAACAATAGTATGATTGCCATTATGTTCATCTATTTTGTTCACATTTGTCTCTAGACAATCACTTGATGAAACTGCAATCTCTTGCTGTTCAAGCCATACTAGATCATATTTAGCTACGCACAAAATCATCTGCAAATGCTAGCACCTCAGTAGTCTATGCAATCTTTCATCATTAAGGGGATCATAATTATTTTTTTAAGACAAATTTAGAATTAGTTGTGCGTTCCACAAGAAGACTTGGGGCGTGTGCATGCATCTCTTAAGGAGGAAGGTATGTCTAGGTAAATATATTTCAATTACAGCTCTTAGATACATACATATCAATCCTCAAGGTGCCACATTAGAAGTCATTCATACTTGATACACTTGTTGTCAATGGTTCACTATGCTATAGTTGACATGAAGTTCTTGAATTATAGCTAGGCAGAAAGATGACGATAATGATAAATATTGATACATTTGATGTTATTCACAACATACAAAGACAGAAAAATAATAAAACTAAAACTAATAAAACACTCCCATTTGATTTTGGAGTGTGTAAATAAAAAATGCAAGCAATCCAAATTCTTTATGAACTAGATCACCAAAACAGAGATAAGACATATTCACATATTGTACACTTGCTGAAGATGCCTCCCATACGTTACGATTTGATTTTGCTCAATAAGTAGATGGAAGGAAAAAACAATAACAGGTATTGGTAATGTTCTTTGAAAACCTGCAAATATTTATGATGAGAATAAAACTCCAATATAATTGGAAGGCTAAGTAAAGCCAACTCACATGGATATAAATCATAGCAATAATAGTATAGACAAAAATTCCAAATTGACTTCATTTTGGCGTCTCCCCAAGGACTACCGATCCTAAGTTCTTTCATCTACTTATATTTAGATGAGATGATTAACTTAAAAACAAAGAACTTACCAAATATAAAATCTTTTGTTTACTACAACATTTAGACAATTTACAGTTGCCTTCTAAGGTCACCTTAAATAATCACAGAGGTTTTTCTTTGTCAAATTTAGCACCCTTAGTTCGAATTCAAAGCTGGATCATTTGAGAGGTCTTTTTAGAGGGTGTCGTTATGGTGTGTCGTTACATATGTTGGGTATCTTTGGAAGTGACGTGGGGGGTCTCTAAGAAATGATGTTGGAGTTAATTACTTACATACATCGAGATGACTTTATTTGTGCCTTTATTTCCATTACTTGCGGGTTACATTGGGATGTCCCTAAATAGGACTTTATTTCCATCTTTAAAGTCACACATTAAGTTAGAAGCTATGCTAAAATACTATACATAAATAGTGCCATTGGGAAAATAAGTGCATCGTTTTATTAAGCATTTGTAGTGTAGTGAAATGAAGAGGAGGGCATGATGATCGTGTTGAATTCCAAAAGAGGGCATGAAGATTGAGTTGAATTTAGAGAGGGCATAAATATTGTGTTCAATTGAGAAAACAAGGTTATCATTTTGTTGAGTATCTACAGTCAAATGAGTATTTGATGGATTTGGCATTCGAGGTTGATTATGGGTTAGTTGGAGTTTTGCTCCAATAAATTAAGCGTGAATTGGATTCTTCCTACATTAAGTTTGAGAGCAAAATAGGTGAGCTGAACAGCAAAAAGTAACTATGGAAACCCCACCCTTTCTTGGAAAATATTTGTCTCTCAGTAATTTCAATACATATTTTAATATTTGGTATCAAAGTGGGTATGGGAACATGAGTTTTTGAATGAGGAAGCTCCATTGTTAGCCTTGTTACCTATGTAGGAAATCTATTAATATGTGCAAGAGTATAATTTCCCGAAACCTTTTGGCAAGAGCATTTTAGCATATGTCAAGACATCTTTGTGGTTTATTAGGTAATTTCATTTTTTTAAGGTGTTCAAGTAATAGTCAACCTACCACAAATTTATTCTCTATCAGTCACCACTCACTAGCTCGTGTGGGGTATTAATTCTACCATCCTATGACAACTGTCAAATCTCCGCAAAGGATGCACATAGAGATTACAGCCATGATCCATTCTAACAACTACATGGCCTTGAAATTGACAAGTTGCAACCTATTGTTTTGGTTTTAGACTTTATACAACTGGCAATGTTAAGTTGAATCTAGAGCATATCACCATGCATCTACGGCCTAGACATGTTTTGATGGCCCCTACCATGCGTATTGAAGTTCACATAAATATAAACTCTAGTCATTCTCATCCTCGTGCGCCCTCGTATTTTCCAGCAGGTTCAACCATTCCATAATTTCGTCATTGGTCCATGATGGTCCACTCGTGCTCCTCAACCATTCCATGCTAATTGAGTTGCCACATCTCTGCATTTTGACGTCCCTCATCTTCCTAGACAACCATGCAAGCAACTTCCCACATTTATTACCTACCATGAGACCTATTTCACGTCTCTACCATATATCCACCCACCAATAACCTCGAGTTCGTAGCTAACTAAGAGCCTGCATACTATAGTAGTGGAAAAATTGTGTGAAACTGACTAATACGAGAACAATATCCAATGGCAATGGCCACTATTTATGTTCTTGATTATGAACAGAGGATGCAAACACACGTTCAGTGAGAAGCCTAGCACTCACTAAAGACAATGAGGACATAGTCCTCAATATTTGTTTTTTTATTTTCTGTTTGTATGTAGTAAATTAATGATATATTCTCATTGATGATAAACTATAGACAAATATGTATATACCTACTTTCATATGTGATGTGTCAGTGATGATGTGTTCTCATTGGAAGTTAAAGCATGAAAAGGTGTGTCCATGTTTACATATGTAAGTCATCACTAGAAGCAGAGTACATATCTGATGTGAACCTATGTGCATGTAGACATAGATATGGAGGATGAATAGTTGTCCCTGTTCATACTTGGATGGTTGACGTGTTGCCATTCGTGGAATGTCCATTTGTTTCCTATCAATTAAAATTCAATGTCACATCACATATTTTCATTTATCTATAATGTCTCCTTTCTCTATGTCCATATTGAAAGGGGGAATATCAGGAATATCACATTAGTACCTCATTGTTAGAGTAATATTAGTTATAGAATTAGTTATTTGTGTAAAAGTGAGAGGTTAAGTGAGTTGTACTCATTCCTATAAAATAGGGATTGTGTGGTTGTTTGTAATAAGCCGAACTCCACATTTGTAGGGGATCAAAGGCTATATGTATGTACTAGTTCATTTAATAAAATAATCAAATTTTCTTGGGTTATCTCTAACCAAATTTAATAAAGCCTAAATGAGTGCATTCATATTGAAACATATATGTATGATTATGCACGCTGATAAATGTTAATAACATTTTTGAAACAATTATGGTGAGTTATTCAAAGGACAATGTACATTATGTGCGTTTCTTTCCAAAATTACGACTTATACTCTCCTCTAGATCCTCAGTCAAGTTCTTCTGCAAACAACCCTTTAGAGACCCCTAACATGATGGTTGTATATCTATCCCATCATGTAATCATTTGTTTTAGAAATCATGCAATATATTTTAATTTATGTAATTATATATTTTTTTTGTTTAGATGCTTATTTGCGAAATAATTGTCATTTTTCAAGGCAATGAAGGTGATACGCTTCATCTACCACTACGAAAAAGAGGCATTCAAAGAGGAGGAATGTGAAGGGGCTGCAGTTTCGGCAAGGACAATTCAGTTTTTGAGGTAAAACCCAATAAGGCTATTGTTCTTTACTCTTCATCAGTACCCTATAGCCTCTCCATGCAATAGACAAATCACCGTGTCCTCAATACAAAACCTCTAATGAATAAGAGGAGGTGCAAAACATTCGACCAAATAATTGGTTTATAATTCTCTTGAAGGAATTGACCAAATAAAAATCGCAGATATCATACAAAACTTATGAGGGGTTTTTAGGTGATTTGGAGCTTCCAAGAAAATATATGGGATTATATGATACAGAGTTCATAATTTCCAAGCATATGGTGCATGCCGAATGAAGAAACCATTTCTTGCACCACATGAGCCTTTTAGCTTTTGGAGGTAAAAATATATGGTATGACATCTATTATATTTGACGCAGCTTTGGGTTTCTTTATTTTGACCCTCCTCATTGTGTAGTCACAAACCTATCAAGATTATGGCATTCCCATATTACCATTCTACAAACCTGAATACTCATTCAGTGATTGGAAAAGGTTGGTTGGGTTTATGTTTAGCATGTCAAATTATGGTTTATGTTCAAATGCAAAAATACTCAAAGAGAAGATTGAGAAGGGGTAGAAAGTGCATAAAAAGTGTGATCATACATATAAATGTGTGTGTGTGCCTATTAAAATATTGTCGGTTTGATAAACATTTCTTAGAAATGAATGTCAAAGAAAATCAATTCAATTTATGGAGTGTCGAACTAACAGAGAGACTAACATGCCAAAGAAATTATCTCACTATATAATGGTTGAGGCAAATATGGATAAAAAATCAGGGGAAGAATCCCTTATTATAATTATAATCTTCCCCCTCTAATAAAGTTAAGATAATGTAATAGAAAGAAGGCCTTAAATTGATGATTTTTCATCATCTCTTCAGTTAAGATGTTAAATAGTTTATTATAATTATAATCTCCCCTCTAATAAAGTTAAGATAATGTAATGTAAAGAGGGCCTTAATTGATGATTTTTCATTCTCTTCAATTATGATGTTAAATAGATGGATTTATAGAAAAAAGTTGGAGACATTTTTAATGAATACTTGCCAAAATATAATTTTATTTTTTGTGCATTTTCAAATTAATTAATGATTGCATTTATTATATTAGAAATTTACTTTAGGATTGATGTGTTTTTTGTTGAATGTATAGAATATTTATCATGAGTATTTCATTATGATCATTTGTTTAATTCATATATTAAAGATCAATGATCGTAGCTCTAGATTGAAATGTCATTGTGTAGATGTTGTGTAGACATATACATGCCCCATGTGCCATCCTAATCATCCCATGCACCCTGACAAAATCAATTATCAAGAAAGAGAAAAGGCAAAAAAAAAAAATGCATGCCCAATGGAGAATATAATCACAACCAAAAAATAGTGCAATACATGAACTAGAAGTCAGACACGGACAAGACATATACATGGCCGATGTGCCATCCTGATCATCCATGCACCTAACAAAATCATTTATCAAAAAACAAAAAATTTCAAAAAAGGTTTGGATCACACCCTGTGGAACATAATCACTACTAATTGGTAGTGCGATAAATGAACTATAGTTCATACACGAACAAGACAGGGGTTTCGATAATATGATAACTTATTTGTTTTCTCTTCTAATCATATTTATGAACATGATTATATTCAACAAGACAATGACAATGACAATGATGGTGTTAATACTATAAATGACCCTGACAGAAAGTCTGGATGAAGGTCCACTTGATGGTGGTGAAGAGGTCAATGTAGAGGACGTGGGCACTAACTATATTAAAAAACTAACAAAAACAACATTGTTTATTGTCAAGGTGGCAAGAAAAACAATGCTAAATGCCACGTTAGCATTTGATGGACTAGAAGGTCAGATTTGGATGGTCAAAAAATATTGAAACAACACTACTAAAGTAAGCAAAAAATTGCCTTTGTAAAATTATGATTTTCTTATGAATTCTTTTATTAAGAGATATATTACATCTAAAAAATGTGCAAGTTCCTAAAATTGTGTTTATACACGTGCAGGTTATTAAAAAAATGTTTTTTCCCTTAAGGAAACACAATTCCTACATCGTATACAACAGCACAACAAATATCATCTTCCGTGGGCAATTCATATGACAAATATGATCCACGCGTCTATAACTACGTACTAATCGAAAAAGAGAATGTGCATGCTACAGTCTATTTCAATCCTAAATGCAATGAACATTGTTTCAATGTTGGTGTTAGTAGATATAAAAAATTCAATTTAGATGACGATGACAAGGGAAAAATAAAAATCATAGCTTTTTATTATTTTTTATAAAACATAAATTGAATGAATATATATATATATAAATTTTAATGAATATTAAATTTAGGGTTTACAATTATAATTATTATATGTATGATATAGTATCTATCAGTCCATGATAAAATAATATGGCAAGTAATGCGAGAAGTGCGACCAAAACAAGCGAAGCATAGGCAAGCAAGCGGGCGGCACTCAAAGCCGCAATAACCAATAACGACAAAGAGGAGGCTAAGTTGTCCAACCCTAACCTGCATCTAAAGGAAGCTAAGGACGCGAAAGGGTGAGTGAAGGAGTTGGTTCTAGCTAGTGGCGAGGCCGACACAGATGTACAATCTGCAATTGAAATCAACCAAAAACTTGCGTCCATTCACACCATCAATATTAATGAAATCAGCATTACGGTTTCAACCTCAAACCTAATCATTTTATAGTATCTATCAGTCCATGATAAAGTAATATGGCTATTAATGCGAGCGGTGTGACCAGAACAAGCGAAGCACAGGCAAGCAAGCGGGCGGCGCTCAAAGCCGCAATAACCAATAACGACAAAGAGGAGGCTAAGTTGTCCATCCCTATCCTGCATCTAAAGGAAGCTAAGGACGCAAAAGGGGGAGCGAAGGAGTTGGCTCTAGCTAGTGGCGAGGCCGACACAGATGTACAATCTGCAATTGAAATCGAGCAAAAACTTGCATCCATTCACACCATCAATATTAATGAAATCAGCATTACAGTTTCAACCTCAAACCTAATCATTTTGATCCCGGACAACAAGCTGGAAACAATCACCACTAACGGATCAAATAAAGACCTAATCTGCAAATTTATTGGTGCTTGGCCTATGAATGAAGAACTAAACTCTAGGATAGGCTAGAATTGGAAAAATTGTCCATGAAAAGAAATTTGTTGGCTCACTAAAAGTTATTTTCAGCTCACCTTTCAATCTTCAATTGATAGAAAAAATCACTAGAGGGCCATGGTTTTGTAAAAACTAAGGATAATATATGAGATTTTAGACACCCCTCTTCAATCCTGCAAAAAGAAATAATTTCAAAGTTCCTTCGCTGGATCAGGTTAAATAAATTATTGCCAGAATTTTGCACTGGGAAAGTTTAAAGATAATCGTTGAAATCATTGGAGACCCCATCCGCCTGGATCAAGTCACTAGAGAGCAACAATCTTGAACATATGCGAGGATATGTGCCAATGTTAATTTGGTTGCTCCTATTCTACAAGCAATTTGGCTCACCTCTTCTTTACGCAAATGGAAAGAGGAAATTGATGATGAATCCCATTCACATGTTACAAATGCAAACAAGTTGGACATAAGGTAAGTTCATGCCCTAACTTTCCTTCCAAACCCAAAAAAATCTTATTTTGAAGGTTTTCGTATGCCAAAAATCAAATATGTTCAAAGATGGATCCCTTAATTTAACAACTCCACTGAGCACCAAAAAGAATTTAGATGGAGAAATCATGGAAATTTTTTCTCTAAACATTGAAACTCTGGAAATCCCCCTCCTAAGGGTATGGATGACCAAACCAGTAACCTTTCCCTTTCTCCTTTCCCTCCTCTTATATTGCTATCCACTAGGTAATGAAAATGAAGAGGAGAGACTCATATGGGATGGGTCCAAGGATGGAAAATTATTAGTCAAAGTAGCTTATGCTGAAATAGTATAACCAATTTTAACTGATCTTGAACCATTCCCCTCCCAACATGTTTGGTCCAAATCTAGGTTCCCAAAATCCAATTCCTTCCTTTGGCTAGCAAGTTTGGAAAAGGCATTAACCTTTGATAAATTAAATCAAAAGAGGATTCCATGGCCATCAATCTGTTTACTCTGTGGATAAAATGAGGAATCTAGCAATCATATATTCATCCATTGTCCCTACTTGAAAAAAGTCTGGTCTAACTGGACAAAAAAATGGCACCTCAACTTGATTTTCCCAAGATCTGAGGTCCCTGCTCGAACAATGGCAGCTCAATATTTAGGAATAAGACTCTACAATAAATTTGGATGATTGCTCCAACAATCATCATATGGAATTTATGGCTCGAGAGACACCAGAGAATCTTCAAGGAAAAAATTCTCTCTCCCACAAGGCTATGGGTCAAGATTGAAGCAACGACTTCAGAAGTCAGCCTTGCAAGCACTAAAGAACTAGAACTTATTAAGGAATCAAAAGCAAATTTGGGACATTAATTGGCATACTATATTCAGAAAATTAAGGCCTCAACACCCCAATTATAACGTCGGAACAGAAAAGCTCAATAACTCTTGGAATTCTCCACCTGCAGAATTTATTATACAAATCTTTGATGGTGTAGCAAGAGGGAATCCAAGCTCAACTAAGGGTGAATGCATCTTCAGAAATAGCTCAAGCCAACATCTTCAAATTTTGGTATTTAATCTTGGAACAGGTACCGACAACCAAGCTGAGGGCCTAGCCGTAATGGTCTCAGGGCTGCAGTCTCAAAAGAATGGATTCAACTTATTATTGAAGGAGACTCACAAATTTGGATTAATGGTATGTGATTTCATGCCAAATCGAATCATGGACACTCTAAGCACTTCAAGAGGAAGCTTGCAGGGTCTCATCCCAGTCAGAATAAAATCAGATTCCAGCATACAAAACAAATTGGCAACCAAGTAGCAGACAGAGCAACAAATATTGGAATCCAACTGCTTACATAATTTGGAGAATTGGAAAAATCGTGGAACAATTGATATACCGGATGAGTTAAGTAAGCTAATAGTTCAAGCCATCACTCATAATTTCATATGAATGTCGCTCATTTAACCTCATGCAGAGCCAACTCTAAAGTATCCTAGAGTGTTTCAACTCCTGAGTTTTCAGCCGCAAAGTATTTTTGCAGGCAGCTTTGAAGTGTTTACTCAACTAGCTTCGAAGTGTTTTCACATGCAACTCTACAATGTCTACATGGGTAGCTCTGGAGAGTGCTACAAACCTGATTTTGGGACAGTTTTGCAATGTTGTGTGTATGAGTTACTCAAGTGTGTTGCACAAATATATATAGTAACTCCAGAGTGTGCAAAATATTTACACACCTAAAATATACATAGTAACTCAGTGAGAACGTAGTCCTCAATTTTTGTCTTTTATTTTGTGTTTGTATGTACTTGTGATGATATGTTCTCATTAAGGATAATCTGTAGACAAATATGTATATACCCGCTTTCATATGTGGTGTGTAAGTGATGATGTGCTCTCATTGGAAGTGAAAGCATGAAAAGATGTGTGTCCAGGTTTACGTATGTAAGTCATCACTAGAAGTAAAGTATATATCTGGTGTGAACATATGTGGATGTAGACATAAATATGTGGAACGAATAGTTGTGTGTCCCTGTTCATGCTTGAATGGTTGATGTGTTGTTATTCCTGGAAAGTCAATGTGTTTCCTATCCATTAAATTTAATGTCACATCACATGTTCCAATTTATCTATAGTGTTTCCTTTCCCTATGTCTCTACTAAAGCGGGGAATATTGGGAATATTATGTACGTGTGTCATAGTTAGAGTAATATTAGTTATAGGATTAACTATTTTTTTTAAAGTGAGGTTAAGTGAGTTGTACTTATCCCTATAGAATAGGGATTGAGTGGTTGTATGTAATAACCTTGACTCCACATTTGTTGGGGATCAAAGGCTATATGTATGTCTCAGTTCATTGAATAAAATAATCAAATTTCCAAGTGTTATATCTAACCAAGATTAGTAATGCCTATATAAATGCATTCATATTGAAACATAAATGTGTAATTATGCACACTGCTAAATGTTAATAACATTTTTGAAACAATTATGGTGAGTTATTCAAATGTGAATTCATATTGAAACATAAATGTTTAATTATGCACATTGATAAATGTTAATAACATTTATGAAACAATTATAGTGAGTTATTCAAATGACAATGTACATTCTGGGCGTTCTTTCCAAAATTACGACTCTTACTCTCTTCTATATCGTCAATCAAGTTCTTCTCCGAACAACCCTTTAGGGACCCCTAACAGTGATGGCTCTCTGTCACATCATGTTTTCTTTTGTTTTATAATTCATGCAATATATTTTAATTTATGCAATTATGTACTTTTTGTTTAGATGCTTATTTGCAAAATAATTATCATTTTTCCGGGCAATGAAGGTGATACACTTCATCTACCACTATGGAAAAGAGGTAGAGGTCGAGGAGGGGCAAAGTATTCGACCAAGGTGCAAGTTCCCCATCTACACAAGGAAGAAAACCCATTGCTCAAAAAATCCAGACAAAATTTGAGTTGACAATTGAAAGTGGAAATCATAGAACCTTAGAGACCTTCAATATAGGTGGAAGGGACTCCCCCACCACCCAAGCATTATGAAAATCATCACCAAGAATGTTAGGGGACTAAACTCTCTAACAAAGGTCACTTCTTAAAGCAACGCCTGGAAGAAGAAAAGTTAGATATCTTATGCCTTCAAGAAACTAATATAGCTGCTAAACATATTTGGAAAAAGTACAATTAGGTATGTGAAGAAGCCAAAGGAAATGTTGGCTAATTGGCAGTACTTTGGAACCCAAGCAAATTAAAAGGTAAGATTATCTCCCAAAACGTTCATGGACAGAACATTTTTTTCTTCCATATAACAAGGTGATCTAGATTTTGTACTCGCAAATGTTTCCCTACTAGTCTCACAAAGCTCTAAAATGTATTGTAGAACAATCCATTTTAAATGTCATGCTCGAAGCCTCAAAAAAACTAAGAGGGAACACAATTTTGCTTCCCAGTATGCTAGACTTGTAAAACATTTGCACTAATGGTGGAATAATAGATATTGAACCAAAATCTGGGCAATTTACTTGGCCTAATACAAGACAAGGAAATCAAAGCATAATGAAACGGCTTGATAGGTTCTTCCTCTGGCTGATTGTGGCCTTGATAACTACAAATTCGGCTCAAAAATCATCCCTTTTGCAGGCTCAGACCATTGGAAACAAAAAAAACAAATAGAATCCATTTCAAAATGGAATTCATGTGGTTTCAAGATCTAGATAATGAAAAAAACTAGAAAAATGGTGGACTACAAAGGAAAAAGGCAACAAAATATTCATCCTGGCACAAACTTCATAACGTTAAAAAAGAGGTCAAATTTTCGAACAAAAAGAAATTTGGAAACATCTTTTCAAAAAAGGAGCTACTATCAGAAGAATTGAAAGAAGTACAAAAATCTAAGGTTTGATAAAGAAAAAGATCTAATGCTCTAACTACAACAAACCTTGCAGATGAAAAAAATCGTGGAAGCAAAACTCTAGAGTTATTTGGTTAAAATAGAGAGACAAAAAACACCAAGTTCTTCCATCTCATTGTTGTCGTTCGCTGAAATATCAATAGAATAGATAAATTAACAAAACCATCGGGAGAAACCATATGAAAGAAATAGAAAATAAAAGAACTAGGGGTCGATATTGCAAGACCTAATTGTCCAAAGCAAGATTAGATAAAAGTAACGTCAAGGAAGAGCTCTTAATAAACATCCCGAAAAGAATGTCTAAAGAGGACAATACCAGGGTAATGAAGGCTATCATAGAAGTAAACCAAGCAGTTAGGGGCATGGGAGGTGTTAGTGTAGGCTTTTTTCCACTATGTGGTTTTACTTACACAGTATAATTAGCTTCCTTCAGTTAATCATAGATCATCAGGAGAAATGTAATTTAAGACATTTTATAATCATGAGTTGAGTTAATTACCTTTTTGGGTGACCTAATTCCTCACCATATAATGTGTTTTTTGGCTAATGATGCTAATACAGCTTTTTGGTTGGGAAGATGAGCTTTTTCCATTTTAAGTTCTTCAAAATTGACTATTTCATACAGGTTCAATTTCATGTATTTGATCCTATCCAGACCGACCCTCGATTGTGGCCCACTCCGACATGGTATCAGAGTTGAGCTAGTAAACAAATACCATCGATTATGTTGTGAGATCTAGCATTCCAACTTGTTGGGGATTTTTCATTGATTTCAGTTTTCTAGAGTTTGGTGGGGTTTCTAGAATTTTTGTAATCTAAAAGTGAAAACGGATAGTGTCATTAAATTTAGGTGGTGGCAAAACCCTAGCAATGACTATAAACACGACCTAGTTTTTTGACAGTCAGTTATTGACCATTTTGAAGGGTTTCAAGGCCTTTTTTTATTCTACAAAAATCAATATATTCAATGACATTGAGGAAAAATCATTTTTGTATTTTTCTGCGTTTGTCAAGAAACCAAGTGGGTCCTTGTTGGTTATTGAAGAACCAACATGAAATATGTCCTTAGCAGAATAGTGTTGCAGAACGCAAGAACAAGGCCTTGAAGGAAATGGTCGACTGCATGCTACACTCCAAATCTCTTGCACCTCAGTATTGGGTCGAGGCCATTAACTGTGCTTGTTATATTCAGAACCGAGTTCCTCATAAAGCATTGAAGGGGATCACTCCTTTTGAATCTTGGAGCGGTCAAAAACCCACAGTGAAGCACTTCTAAATGTTTAGATCTCCTACTATGACCCGCATTCCCAAGAAGAAACATAAGGCAATGCAACCTCAAAATCAGCGTTGCATCTTCGTTGGATACCTGAGGGTGTCAGGATACAAACTTTTCCATCACACCATTCATAAGTTGTTTGTTGAGAGGAGTGTTCATTTTCAAGAGTACTTCAGATTATGTGCGACACTCCTCCCTCTTCCTTGGATGCACTGGTATTTAATGACAGCTTTGATGATTCAGATCCGCCTGAATAGTTTCTCGATGATCTAGATTCTTCCACTAATTCTGATGATGAGAGTTGTGATGAGGACTCACCTCCATAATTTATTTAGAAGACGAGGAATCTCCTCTTGATTCTCCGAGCATTGATCCTCTCCAGGCTGGACAAACAATTCAAAGTGTTAGCCAATGGGTTGGAGATCCATCAGTAGGTGAAGCTGTTCACAATTCCAGGATGTCCCACATGCTTTCATTGCATCTACTTCCGATCCACAATTGTTTCGTGAAGCATAAGGCACTCCTGAATGGGATATTGCTATGAAAGAGGAATATGGTTCCTTGCAAACAAACAACACTTGGGATTTAGTCCCTCCTCCTAAGGGAAGAAAACTTGTTCAATGTAGGTGGATCTACTGAACAAAATTTGCAGCAGATGGGTCCATAGACAAGTTCAAAGCACGTTCGGTAGCAAAGGGTTTTCCTTGTGTACCTAGTATTGACAATACCAAGACATTTGCCTTAGTTGCAAAAATGAAATCAATCTGACTCACTCTTGCCATTGTTGCAACACGTCATTGAGATGTTCATCATAAGGATGTGAAGAGTACCTTTCAAAGATGAAATATACATGGAGCAACCACAAGATTTTGTGGAAGATTCCTCTTTAGTTTGCAAAATTCAGAAATCTATTTATGGCCTCAAACGAGCTCCTCGAGCTTGGTATGCCAAAATGGACTCATTTTTCTTTCAGTTGGGTTCATCAGATGCCCTTTTGATCCGAATGTCTACATCTTGTGGTAGGATTATTTTGTTTACCCCTAGAATTATCTAGGTTATCTTATTGTTAGCCCTAGATGTGTTTAAAGGAATATATAGAAATAAAATGGCACAAGGGTGATAATCAAATCTATAACAAGCCAATTAAATGCTAAACTCAGATATAAGCAAATGTTGAATTCATAAAACTAAGTCTAAATACTTTAAGTACAAAGATGCCATGTATGGAAATGACAATGAAGTAATATATTTAGTTGATTCTGATGCTAACACAATGTTGGATCTAGAACAGATAGAAAGAAGTCTGGTAGACAATTCTGGAACAGTCGTCAGATTCTGGTCTGACACTTATGGAACTATGGACAACGTCAACCTTAGACAGTTGTGTCGATGCTACTATCTAGGTTCAATGCCAGTGTTAGCTTTAAATTTGATTAAAGGAGTATATAGAAATCAAATGGCACAAGGGTGATAATCAGATCTATAACAAGTCAATTAGATGCTAAACTCAGATATAAGCGTATGTGGAATTCATAAAACTAAGATAATTTAAATATGAAAAGTACAACTAAGTTATATATGGAAATGACAAGTAATATACTTAGTTGATTTTGATGTTGACACAATGTTGGATCTAGATCATGCAGGTAGAAGGTTGAAAGATAGTTCTAAAACAGTCGTTAAGTTATGGATCTGACAGTTGCATCGATGCTATTCTCTGAGTTCGACGTTAGTGTCATGCACGAAATGCATGCTGGAAAAAAATGCAACCACCTAGATGCTTCTAGGTTTTGCTTTACCTTCGCTCTGGTGCATTCAAATCTAGGTTATGGACTATTGCTCCTTGTGAAATGGCAAAACCCTAGTTCATTATCATTATGACCTTGGGGAAAAATAGGCACATGGTGTCAATCTAACCCAAAGGCCTCACTATCAGTGGGTGTTGCCTAATAACCAATACTCTAAAAGAGGGCCCCAAAATTATGTAGTTCTCCCTTATGTGTTTGCTTATGTGTAAATCATGCAATATGTGCAAATCAAGTACAACAGTGACCTAGCTCTTAACTTGACAAATCGAGCTATTGGGCTACTACTTTAGAACTTCAGAATTGTAGATGTGTTGTACCTATGACTGGTATGAAAATAAAAAAACTTTGTTCAACTAAATGTTTGGTCTCTTTGGTCTTTTGCTAGGTTTTCCTAGGTGAGGAACGAATGAAGGTTGATCTTGTATTTATATCAATTCATTTGCAATAATAACTCGCATTAAAGAACTTAGGCCAACCATTAAGATACATTTTATTTGCAAATTGGATGACTTTAGGGCACTAGACACTTGTGTCAGGTTAGGACACTAACGTCGACGGTAGTGTCTGTCCCAAATGTTAGTGTCCAAGGAGTAAGTAAACAGGGACAAGCTCAAAACTTGTAGAAGTGGAAGATAGGTACATTTTTAACATTCTACACAAGGGAGAAGATCTGTCTCATCAACATAAAATTGATCGGACTAAGAGATATAGGCCAAGGGGCACAAGATAAATAGATGCGAGACTTGCGAAAGCGAGAAAAGTCTAGAACTAAGAGGAACATAACTAAAAAGAACAACCAAGGTCTAAGTTTGCCAAGTGTACAAGACTAAGGTGCTATATAATCCAACAATATCATCTACAAATTCACTGTTGATTCTGTTTCTTTACATGGATGACTTATTGATCACAAGGAGTTTCTCATCCACCATCACAGCAATGAAAACTACTTTGTCTAACAAGGTCTCAATGACTGACTTGGGCTTGGTGCATTACTTCTTTGGTATTGAAATTTCTCAATCTGAATCCGGGATCACTATTGCACAATCCAAGTATGCCCTTGATTTGCTTGCACACTCTAACATCGTTGACTGTAAAACAATTTCAACTCTTTTTCTATCTGGTGTGAAGCTTGCGGCTGATTGTACATCTCCTTTGGTTGGTGCTACCTCATATCGACAACTTGTTGGCAGTCTCATATACCTTACGCACACTAAACCTGATATTTCATACGCAATGGGCATGGTCTCTAGATTTATGCAGGAACCACATGTACTACACTAGAAAGTAGCAAAACGGATTCTCCACTACATTCAAGGTACTCAGTTTCGAGATTCACTATGGAGCAGATGTCGACATCGACTTGATTGGTTATACAAATTTAGATTGCACTGGCGATACTTAAAATCGTAGGTCTATTTCAGGGTACAATTTCTCCCTTGGTTCAAATCCAATTAATTGGTCAAACAAGAAGCAGAATGTTATTACTTTATCTTCTACTGAGACATAATACAGACAAGTTGTTAATGTTGTCACTGAGAGTAATTGGCTTTAGGGGATTCTCACTAAGTTTGGTATCCAGTTTCAACAACCAACAGTCATATTTTGCAACCAAAGCACAATTCAAATCTGAAGGAATCTGGTCCATCAACAGACCACGCATATCAAAATCCATATGCATTTCATTCAAGAGCTCATCCACGAGCAAATCATTGATCTCTACTACATCTAGACAATGGAGCAAATTATTGATATATTCACCAAACACTTCACTGAGAGCAAGTATCTTCATTTGCAAGTTCTACTTGGGGTTCGAGAGCTCTGACTTCCTCCTCTTGTGGATCATCTCTATGTACTTGGGTACCTCATCAAGTCTTTATGTCAGGGCCCAATTCTTCTACCCACCTAAGCTACGCTTAAGGGGAGTTGTTAGTGTAGGATTTTTTCCACTATGCGATTTTACCTACACGATCTAATTAGCTTGCTTAGGTTAATAATAGGTCATTAGGGGAAATGTATTTTAAGACATTTTCTAATCGTCAATTGAGTTAATTTCCTTTTTTGGTAACCTAATTCCTCACCAGATAATGTACCTTCTTATGTACTTTTTGGCTAATGATGATACAACTATTTGGTTGCAGAGACAAGCTTCTTCCATTTTGAGTTGTTCTTCAGATTTCACTACTCTATACGTGTTCAACTTCGTGCATTTGATTCTATCTAGAACAATCCTCAACTGTAAAAAATCACATATTGTGGAACCTGATGTCTAAGAAGCAGTTGAATATTGTATAAGGAAAAAATCAATACTAAAAGAATGGAACACCACATTCCTCACTATCATACAAAAATTAGGGAATGTCTATTACTTTAATGCCTTCAAACCAATCTCTAAGCAATACAATACATAAATTACTCACCAAAGTCTTATTCAATAGAATGAAATAAGTAATGCAAAAGAAACACATCATACAAACCAAGTAGGTTTGTCATGGGAAAACAAATTCTAGATGGAATTATTATTGCCCATGAAATTATACACTATGAATCACACAAGAAGAGGGAGAATGTTCATAAAGTTGGATTTGAATAAAGCCTTTGATTGAGTAAGTTAGGATTTTTTTAATCAAATATCGAGGAAATTTTGGTTTTTCAGAGGATTGGAACTCCTCAGCAAAGTACTCGGTTGTGATCAATGGGATCCAAGCTAGATTCTTTCAAGCCTCTAGATGGCTAAGGCAAGGAGATCCCATTTCCCCTTCCCAAGGGCCTAGCCCTAATTTGAGGCCTTAGGGCTACAGTGTCAAAAGGATAGAATCGGCTTGTTCAAGAGGAAACCTATTGGTTCTCATCCCAAGTAGAAGAAATCAGATTCCAACATACGAAACGAAGTGCCCACTAGCTCTCATCCCAAATAGAAGAAATCAGATTCCAGCATACGAAACGAATTTGCAACTAGGTAGTAGACAGAGCAGCAAATATTGGAATCCAACTGCTTACAGAATTTGCAAAATTGAAAAAATCAATGACTATTGATATTGTTGACGCTTGGGTTTGCACCCTTGAAGAGATGCTCAGCTCTCCTCATCCAAGCGGCAAAATGGAATCATCTCTCTTACTGTGAGTGACAATTATGTTGAGATGAATCTCTAGATTAAGGGCTAGCTCCCTTTGATGCACCTTTAATCTCTTTCTAAACTAACAATTCTGAATGAAAAGGGAGAAGGAAAACAACTGAGAAAACAAGCGGTAATGTACCAATATTTGATATCCTCTCACTTGACTAAAAACACTACTTAAAGACTAACGAAGTTTCTTCATACAAAACTCACAACTCTTTGTGCATTGTCACATAAGTGTTTCACATGTTAGATTCAAGAAGGCATTTGACATTCAGGAGAGTAATAGACAAGTCCAAGAAAGAATATAGTCTTAAACCGCTTCTAAAATGTCTATACACTTATGAAAGAACACTAACAAGATCCTGTAACAACACTCTTTCTGCACATTTAGTAGGCAATCGAGGATAACAGGTTAGGAAAGATAACTTTCATTAAACAAGAACAACACGATTTGGACCAATACACAATAATGCAGCATGTGAGTGGCAAATGACTTGTATTATTTCTTCAAGAGTTATCAGTACAAATCTAGCCAAATTTTCACTATAACCAGCGAAGGCCCCAAATAAATAGAAAGAATACATATCTACAGTTTTTTGGAAGGGAGGTCAAGCGAATGAAAATGCAAAAAACAATCAGACATGCGTCAACTGGGAATAGGAACAATTACTATCATTCTATAAAATACTTCTGACAGTTATACCAACAGAATCAAGATGTATCGAACTGTGTTTTGCTATAACTGGGCTCAGTTGTTGGAAATTTGTTTTCACATTAGCTACTTTTTGCTGGTTCGTCGAGCTGTGAAACAGTGTGTAACAACTTGAACTATCAACTGCCAATTTATGCTTGTTATGCACAGCTGTTCAAGATCTTGCCATTTGTCATCTTTTCATTTGTCTTCAAGTTCCCGCTCTCTTGTTTGTAACTCTTAACGACTATTCCTTGTAGCTTGAAATTGACGTTCTGCAGGCCGTCACTCAGGGATTCTCTTCAGACTTCTTGTTTTTGGACCTTTTCTTCGAACAAATTGTCTGAATGAAATCATTTGTTTCAGGTTTTATGTTTCTTTCTTTTCTTTCGGCTTTCCTGCTCGGTCTTTTATGCCCTTTGGAATTCTTGCAGACAAAATGTCCAAAAGAAATGGACTTTGGCACCTTTTCGAATTTTTCGAAAGAATTCTTCGGACAATTTGTCTGAAAGAATTCCTTCAAACATTCTGTCTGGCTCCCTTTGGTTCTTTGAGATGACCCTTCAGGGAAGTGAAGCATACCTTTCAACTTTTCACTTGTGACCCTTCGGGAAAGTTGTAAATGTCCCTTGAAACGGCCCACTTTCTCGCGATACAATCCTTTGGACTATTTGAAATGGTCTTCCCCTTTGCAAAAGAACCCTTCGGCACTTTTGCAATGCTCCACCTTCCCACGGACCTTTGAAAATGACCTTTCGAAAAAGTTGCAATGGTCCTTCGGGAAGATTGAAATGGTCCTTCGAGAAAAATGTAAGGTACCCTTTGGAAGAAATGCAAGTGATCACTCAAAAGATTTGAAAGTGTCTTTTCTTGAAAAAAATCCTTCAGAAAAGTTGTCACCTACCCTTCAGAAAAGTTACAAGGGTCCTTTGGAAAGGCAAGTGTCCTTCGAATAAATTGTAAATGTCCCTTCGAAAAAATTGTCCGAAAGAAATGTACTTAGGGAAAAAAGCCTCGGACAAAAAGTCCAAAAAAATTCTTTAAAGGTTTAAACAAGAAACCCGAATGAATTAAAACCCGAAGACGAAACCTCCGAAAGAATGAACACTTAGTTGAAAACAAATGACCAAAACAAAATTCCCGAAAGAATTAAACTCGTGCATTTGCTGCGGGTTTTATACAGGATACTTCTCCCGAATGAAAACTTCATTATTGGGTCTAACCAAAGATATAGACAGGTGGCTGAGTTTTCGAATAAGGGTTCCCAATTTTGGCCTAAAAGTCCAAAACTTGGTCAACATATATATTAGATGAGTTAATAAATATCATAGTTTAGGACATCAATCATAATTATGTATCAATGTCACTCATTTAACCTCAGGCAAATCCAACTTTGGGGTATCCTGGAGTGTTTCAGCTCCAGGGTTTTTCAGCGCCGAAGTATTTTCACAACAAGCTCTAGAGTGTTTACCGAGCTAGCTCTAAAGAGTGTTACAGCCCTGATTTTGCAACAATTTTTAAATGTTGTGCATATACAAGTTGCTCAGGAGTGTTACTATATATTATAGTAAATCAGGAACAATTTTTAAATGTTGCGCATATACAAGTTGCTCAAGAGTGTTACTATATATTATAGTAACTCGAGTGTGCAAGATATTTACAGTTAACTCAACGACAACTTGTGAAGGGCTTTTGAATTCAAAGGAAAAGAGAAGGCAATTATGAGTTGTACAAAGGGGTTAGTTGCTAAAGATTTTGGTTAATACAGTTCTCGTTATCTAGCACAATAATATGCCTCTTAATATGTGGTACCATTGAGCCTTCGTACTACTACGTCCACCTGCTTTCCATATTTTTTTGCTTGGGCTAGGGCCCTCTCCCTTGGTGAATTTAACAAAAAACAATTTAAGGAAATTTTTAATAGGAATTTTTTTAATCAATAGATAAATTTAGGAAAAAGGAGAGAATTAGAGAAGTTTTGAAATAATAAGGCAATTTCGGGCATATTCGGAAAAAAAAAGCAGAAATTACCACTATGTTTGGAAATTTAACGAAAATTTCAAAAAGTTGAGGCAGTTTAAGGGAAAATTCAAAAAACAAAAGTGTTAAATTAAAGTAATTCAGGGATAATTTGACAAAATAGGCAAATTAGGAAAAAAGATCATACTCCAATCATTTGATTGAGTTAATCTAAAGGTTATGTGATGCAAGAGAATCCAAGTCCACAAGCAATATTTTATCACCCAAAAATATTTCCTTTTCCTAATAAACAAGTTTTTGTAGATTCTCCGAGTTGAGGACATTTTCAGAGAAGCATTATTCAAGAAAGAAGTAATTCTCCATAAGGGTCGGCCCCTTTAAAGTGTTCTCAAGCTTATCTTAAGCTTGTTCTACCTTTTATACGATTTTCAAACTTATTAATTGTAGCAAGAAGAATATACTAAAGCTTTATCTTACATTATTTAAGCATTCTAAAGCTTAACAAAACCTCCTCCTTTGAAAATGGTTTTCTACAAGTGGCAGAAGACATTATTCATTCTATATATGCTTTATCAAATACTTTTATAAAGTCTTTTTGGTCAACGTGGGCATCACGATTTTTGTTCCCTACATGTTTGTACACATATTTACCATGGTGGGCTTTGTGGGCTTCAACAATCAAAATCTTGCAAAGTGACAAGAGTGGAAGGCAAAGAAGACTCCAATGCCGGAAAGATAGAAAACACGAGGAAAACAAAAGAATTCATGGCCACAGCCGATGACGACTACATAGAGGCAGGAAAATAAAAATGTTATCACAAAAAAAAAATAATAATAATAATATTGGTTTTTGATCAGTCCAAAAGATCATTCAATCGATTATAGGAGGAGAATCAATTAGTGTTCTTCATATTTGTTGTTACAGTAAATATTAGAAGGGAAACAACCAAAACAGTAAAATAAATCAATTGTGATTTCCTCGACAAACTTTGGTTCTTATTCGAGCAAGAAGAACAATTCAATTGAAATTTGAATTCTTGGTTAACATATGCTAAGAAAAGAGAACCGAATTCGCTTGGAGAAGGATTTAAAAGGAAAATAACATAAGATAGAACATGGTAGCAAAAATTAGGGAAGGGATGGCTTCATGAGTGTTGTTTTAGCCCGCAAAAGCTACGAAATGAAAGGAGAAATATCTTTGAAAAGTATTACCAGCTCATTAAAGTTTATGAAGGGTATAAGAGTTTCAATGGAATTCTAGAATTTGTCTTACAAAGACTAAAGAGTGTAAGGAGCTCGCGAATAAATTAGCAAGAAAATAATGAGACCTATGCTTGTGCAAACTACATTTCATGCACAAGAGGTATCACTAAGCTCATAAGAAGAAGTACAAATACAAGGGGAGCTAATCATTGCATTAACTTTTAGCTCCGGTGAAAACACAACTTAAAGGATGAAGTTTCATAGAATATTAGAGGAAGAGAAAGATATGGTAGTATTAAACTGCATATTAGAGAGTTATCATATAGTATAGTAAAGGAGAAAGGACCATTAGAAGAGATCCCTGTGGGTTTCCATGATGTTTGGGCTGATTTATGTGCAGATACAAGTATGAGAAAAGAGAATATGGATGTTGAAAAAGATGTCTTGGATGTTTCCCATGATCTACTTGTGGCTGGAAGTATGATGAACATCCCTTTGTCATTGATTGGCCGATTTTGACTATGCGGGGGCTATTTTGAGTGCCTAAGTTGACGTCAACAGTGACTTCATTCAACATGGTTGAAGTCTCAGGAAGTGATTTATGAATGGAAGAATCTTCAGCATCAAGTAGGTGAGAAGGGCATCATGACACCGAACAGTATTAATGGAGAATCATCTTCTACCATCACAGGATGAGTCAGAGGAATGGTTTTGGTTTCCCTGTCCTTTTGATAAGTCAGGGGTCCCAAACTGATCATATTGATCAAAAAAAAAGTTAGAGAGAATGATATCGAGATCCTCAAATTTCAAAGGAGAAGGGGTTGGCGAGGATGGGTTTTCTTCCTCAATGATGGTGATGGGAGGTGGGTTGGCTGGCTAATCTAGTCGAATGAAGCCAAGACCAAACCGTTCACGAGGCTTCTGGGTTTGCATGGCAGCAACTCATGTGGTCCGTGTTCATAGCGACCTAGACCAAATCCCTTCCAAGTACACCAATGGAAGTATGTCTTGGCAAACTCTGGATTATCTAAGAGAAATCGGAGGTGAACGGTTTAGTAGAAGAGGAGGCAGTGGAGGCGGAAAGTGGTTGATCAAGTCCCCTGTAGACAAGATTGGTTTGGCAATTGGGAGGCCCAAAAGGAATGATGGTTCCAATGTTGGAATCATAGCTAGGTTGTTGGTCAAGATTCCCATACTCTTGGGGAGTAGAGAATGCATCTACGGTCAATAAGTGATATTCCCCAAGCGAGAGACGTTGGAATGTTGATTCCAAGGGGTCCGTGGGGATTTGGGAGGGTATGGATGAGTTGGTGGAGGCTTGGTTGATGGAAGAACAAGGGGATGCGTCCTTGATTGGGATTAGAACATCATTAGGTCGGTAAGTCATATTGCATGACTTGAAAGGACTAGGATCGGCTGGTATGACATGGCCTTGACCCTCGTGCTCAAACTTGATGCACCAATGTAAGGTAGATGACACACAACCCATGGAATGGATCCAAGGGCATCCAAGCAAAACGTTATATTGGAACTCGCCTTCTACCACGTAGAAGAGCTCAGGAAGAGTGCGAGGTCCCAAACGAATATGAAGGGTCCAATCTCCATGTATATGTGGCTCAAGATCTCAAGTTGGTTTTAACTGCATCATTGTCCACCCATGTTCGATAGATCATAATCTGTGAATAACTTGGATTGAACTGATGAGTTGTCCAACCCTCTTATAGAGGTAGCTCAAAAACTAAAGTAGACTGACTCCATCATTGCCTACCCATGTGTAGAAGATGCATCTGAAAATAAAACGATATGATGTAACTAAAATTGTGTAAGATAGCTCTGGGCCATATGAAAACTTTAAAATGTAAAAACAGTTTTTGGTCACGATAAATATAACAATGTAAGCATGCATATGAACAGCAAACTTGAAAATAATCTGAATAAATTACCTACGGGGATGGAGCATGATGTCTATCAAGACACCCAAGGAAGAACGGAAGATGCATTAGGTCTCTCATGGTACCGCAAACTAGATGTGAATGTAAAAAACAAGAGACAAATGTCATGACCATGACGCATACATACAAACACGTGAAACACAAAGTAGGTCAAAAAACCACAATACAAAGGACATTGACACATGTCACTAAGACTGAGAAAGAACACACATCAAAGACATGTTCAAATGTGCACATACGCAAAGAGCAAACAAGGTTGGCTTAGATTTATAAGAAAGGACATGTTCAAATGTCCGCATACATAATCAAAAAGCACATACAAAGACATAAACACGTCCAAAACATACTACAATGCAAGAAATTGGCTTAAGCCATAGAACAATGGAATATTCAAATGTTCTCTTGTAGATGTAGAAGCAACGAGACAATCAAATTCAAACTAGTAAAACAAAAAATAAAAGTGTGCATTGTGGTACAAATCAATATAAAAGCAAAGATGTACATAAGTTGAATTTATAGTGGTAGTAGTCTGCAAAAAATCAGTGTAGCATAAGATAATCAATATCAAAATATAATCAATGCTAAATCTGTGATGTGGAGTAGAGAAAGATATAACCTGAAAAATTGAACGCTGTGTGAATGATGTCCCCAATGGGGTTGATATGTCAATGTTAAATATGTGTATATGTATGTACCCCCAATAGATAGATAGTAACAAATCTGGGTTTGTGTAAAGGATCTAAGTTCTGTAATAATCTGCGAACATTCAAAAAAATTAAGTGAAGCATGTATGTATGATAAATCGACTATACTAACATAAATAGCATATATAATACATGACAAATGGAATGAATGTAAACATAAAAATGCATACAATCTAAAATTTGTATTTTCTCAAAAACTATTTAAATGTTTTTATATTTTTGAATATATTATATTGTTTTTGTGTTTTTTGAGTATTAACGATATACAAACAACATAAAAATGAAACTATATACAAGAAACAAAATAGGAAAATCTATGTACAAGTAAATTGTAAGAACATATTAACCGGTGTCGTAAGAGACTCACTATCAAGATGACTTGTATCAAGTAACGAAAAAATGATAGCAGGTGATGTGCGAAAAATTATCTAAGATCTGAAAACTAGATGTACTGCATAATCTGTAGCTGAAGTTGACTGGGAAATGTGACAATGAATCCGTGAAGATGACTGAATTACACTGTGAACTATAAGGTTCTTGGGCCCCATCTGGTCGAAGAAGTTGTAACTGGTGTTGATGCTCTATGTGAAGAGTTGTGGAGAATCAACAACACCAATCTGGATGTGAATGAAATAAAGAGAGACAAACCCTGTGAATGAAGTAAGAGAGACAAACTGTGTTTCATTGCATGTCTTGTAAATGAAACATTTATGAATTGGTTTTTACTTAAAAATATCAAAAACAAAGACAAAATCTAAATAAAGAGATGAGAGAGGAATGAAACGAATACACCTCACTGAGTACACAAATCAATACCAAAAACTTAGTGACATTATGTGTGTAGATGGTGATCAAATGGTGAACAGCTTGGATTAGGTTGGTGTCTTGTCCAAACCCAATGTGTGGGTGGCTCAAGAACTCAAATTGACCTTGACTCCATCATTGTCCAATCTCCATGTGGGGGTGGCTCAAGATCTAAAATTGGCCTTCATGGATCATAATCTATGAATAACTTGGATTGGACTGATGAGTTGTCCAACCCTCTTATGTAGGTAGCTCAAGAACTCAAATAGGCTTTGACTCTATCGTTGCCTACCCATGTGTAGAAGATGCATCTGAAAATAAAACGGTATAATGTAACTGAAATTGTGTAAGATAGCTTTGGACCACATCGAAACTCTAAAATGTAAAAACGACTGTATGTCACGATAGATATAACAATGTAAACATGTATATGAACAGCAAATTTAAATATAATCTAAGTAAACTACTTACGGCAATGGAGCATAATGTCCATCAAGGCACCCAAAAAAGAAAGGGAGATACATGAAGTCCATCATGGCACCGCAAACTAGATGTAAATATAACAAACAAAAGACAAGTGTCATGGCCATGAGACACATATAAACACATGAGACACAAAGTAGGCTAAGGGGCCACAATACAAGGGACATTGATACATGTTACTAAGTCTGAGAAAAAATACACATACAAAGACGTTTAAATGTCCACATATGCAAAGAGCAACCAAAATTGACTTACAATCATAAGAAAAGACATGTTCAAATGTTCGCATACACAATCAAGAAGTACATACAAGGACAGGCACATGTTCGAAGCATACACACAATGAAACGAATTGGCTTGAACCATAGAACAATGGCATATTCAAATGCTCTCTTGTAGATGTAAAAGCAACAAAACAATCAAATTCAACTTAGTAAAACAGAAAATAAAAATGTGCTTAAACATGTGGTACAAATCCATATACGAGTAAAACTGTACATAAGTTGATTCTATAATGAAAGTAGTCGGCAAAAAATCAACGTAGCATAAGATGATCAATATCAAAATATAATCAATGCTAAATCTGTGATGTAGAATATAGAAAGATATAACCTGGCAAATCGAAAGTTGTAAGAGTGTTGCCCCCAATAGGACTGATATGTCAATGTTGAATCTGTGTATATATGTATGTGCCCCCAACGGATAGATAACAAATTTGGATCAGTATAGAGGTCCTGAATCCTGTAATAATCTGCGAACACTTGAAAAAAATAAGTGAAGCATATATGTATGATAAAATTGACTATACTAACATAGATTACATATATAATACTTGACAAATGGAAAGAATGTAAACATAAAAAAGCGCACAATCTACAAATTATATTTTCTGAACAAATATTTAAATGTTTTTGTATTTTTGAACATATTATATTGTTTTTGTATTTTAGTATAAATGATGTACAAAAAACAAAAAAATAAAACTATATACAAGAGCAAAATAAGAGAATCTATATACAAGTAAATTATGAGAACATACTAACCGATGATTCTCGCAAGAAACTCACTATCAAGGTGACCTGTATCAAGTAAAAAAAAATGATTGCACGTGGTGTGCAAGGAAGTACCTGAGATCTAAAAATCGGATGTACTGAATACCCTGTAGTTGAAGTTGATTGTGAAGTGTGACCATGAATTCGTGGAGCTAACTGAACTACGTTGTGCACTGTGGGGCTCTTGGAGACCCATTTGATGGAAGAAGTTATAACTGATGTTGATGTTTTATGTAGAGAGTTGGAAGGAATCAATAACACTGATTTAAGTGTGAATGGAGGAGAGAGGTAAAACACGTGAATGTAGATCTGCGTGTGGAGATTGTGATGTATTGCGTGTCCTACAAATTAAACATGTATGAATCAATTTTTACTTAAGAAATATCAAAAGCAAAGACAAAATCTAAGTAAAGAGATGAGAGAAAAAAGAACGAATACACCTCATTAAGTACACAAACCAATACCAAATTATGTGTGTAAATAGTGATTAAACGATGAATAACTTGGACTGGATTGATGGCTTGCCTAATCCAAATATGTGGGTGGCTCAAGAACTCAAATTGACCTTGACTCCATCATTGCCCAAACTTCATGTAGGGGTGGCTCAAGATATCAAATTGGCCTTGACTCCTTGTCCAATCTCCATGTAGGGGTAGCTCAAGATATCAAGTTGGCCTTGACTCCATCATTGTTCATCCATGTTCGGTGGATCATAATCTGTGAATAACTTGAATTACACTGATGAGATGTCCAACCCTCTTATGTAAGTAGCTCAAGAACTGACTTCATCATTGTCTACCTATGTGTAGGAGATGCATTTAAAAATAAAACAGTTAGATGTAACTAAAATTGTGTAAGATGGCTTTGGGCCACATGAAAACTCTAAAATGTAAAAACGGCTTTGGGTCATGATAGATATAACAATGTAAGCATATATATAAACAACAAATTTAAAAATAATATGAGTAAACTACCTAGGGGGATGGAACATGATGTCCATCAAGGAACCCAAGGAAGAAGGGGAGAATCATGAGGTCCCTCGTGGCATTGCAAACTGCATGTGAATGTAACAAACAAGAGACAAGTGTCATGGCCATGACGCATACATACAAACACATGACACACCCAAAATAGGCCAAGAGACCACAATACAATGGTCCATATATGCAAAGAGCAAGCAAGGTTGGCTTAGAGTCATAAGGAATGACATGTTCAAATATCTGCATACACAATCAAAAAACACATACAAGGACATAAGCACATATCCAAAACATACAATGAAATGAATTGACTTAGAGCCATATAACAATGACATTTAAATGTTTTTTTGTAGATGTAGAAGCAAAGAGACAATCAAATTCGAATTAGTAAAACAAAAAATAAAAATGTACATAAGCATGTGGTACAAATCCGTATAAGGGCAAAGATATATATAAGTTGATTTTATAGTGGTAGTAATTTATAAAAAATCAGTATAACATAAGATGATCAATATCAAGATATAATCAATGTTAAATCTGTGATGTGGTGTATAGAAAGATATAACCTGACAAATTGAAAGTTATGTGAATGATACCCTCAATGAAACTGATGTGTTAACGTTGAATCTGTGTATGTGTCCGCAATAAATAAATAGTAGCAAATCTGGATCTGTGTAGAGGACCTGAGCCTTAAAATAATTTGCGAACACTCGAAAGAAATAAATGAAGCATGTATGATAAAACCAATTATACTAGCATAGATAGCATATATAATCCCTGACAAATGACAGGAATGTAAATATAAAAATAAATACAATCTAAAATTTATATTTTATGAGCAAATATTTGAATGTTTTTATATTTAACATATCATATTGTTTTTGTGTTTTGGTGGTATAAGTGATGTACAAACAATAAACAATGAAATTATATACAAGGGACACGATAAAAGAATCTATGTACAAGTAAATTGTGAAAACATACTAACCAATGAGTCTCGCAAGAGATTCACTATCAAGGCGTGAATTGTATCATGTAAACAAAGAATGACCGCATATGGTGTGCAAGGAAGTATTTGAAACTTGAAAACTAGATGTACTGAATAATCTGTAGCTGAAGTTGACTGTGAAGTGTGACCATAAATCCGTGGCGCTGACTAAACTAGGCTGTAGGACTTTTGAGGACCCATATGGAGGAAGAAGTTGTAACTGGTGTCGATGCTCTATGTAGAGAGTTGTGAGGAATCAATAACACCGATCTGGGTGTGAATGGGGTAGAGAGAGGCGAACTCCATGAATGTAGATCTGAGTCTGCAGACTGTGCTCCATTACGTGTCTTTGCAAATAAAACATGTATGAATCAGTTTTTACTTAAGAAATATCAAAAGCAAAGACAAAATCTAAGTAAAAAATGAGAGAAAAAAAGAATAAATACAGCTCACTGAGTACGCGAACCAATATCAAAAATCTGGTGCTATTATGTGTGAGATGGTGATCAAACGGTTAATACCTTGGACTAGGTTGATGGCTTGCCCAATCCCCATGTGTGGGTGGTTCAAGAACTCAAATTGACCTTGACTCCATTTCCCAATCTCCATATAGAGGTGGCTCAAGATCTCAAGTTGGCCTTGACTCCATCATTGTCCACCCCTGTTCAGTGGATCATAATCTATGAATAACTTTGATTGGACTAATGAGTTGTCCAACCCTCTTATATAAGTGGCTCAAGAACTTAAATAGGTTATGCCTCCATCGTCTACCCATGTGTAGGAGATGCATCTAAAACTAAAACAATATGAAGTAACTAAAACTGTGTAAGATGGCTTTGGGCCACATGAAAACTCTAAAATGTAAAAACTACTCTGGATCATGATAGATATAACGATGTAAGCATGTATATGCACAACAAATCTGAATATAATTTCAATAAACTACCTAAAGAGATGGGGCATGATGTTCATCAAAGCATCCAAGGAAGAAGAGATGCATCAGGCCCCTCATGGCACCGCAAACTAGATGTGAATGATAACAAACAAGACACAAGTGTCATGGTCATGACACATACATACAAACACATGAGACACAAAAAGTAGGCAAAGGGGCCATAATACAAGGGACATTAACACATGTCACTAAATCTGAGAAAAAGTACACATACAAGGACATGTTCAAATGTCCACATACGCAAAGAGTGAGCAAAGTTGGCTTAGAGTTATAAGGAAGCACAGATTCAAATGTCCGCATACCCAATCAAAAAGCACATACAAGCACATATGCACATGTCCAAAGCGTACACACAATGAAAGGAATTGGCTTAGCCATAAAACAATGACATTCAAATGTTCTCTTGTAGGTGTAAAATCAAAAAGACATAATCAAATCTAAACTAGTAAAACAAGAAATAAAAGTGTGCATAAGTGTGTCGTACAAATTCGTATAAGAACAAATATGTACATAAGTTGAGTCTATGGTGATATTAGTCGACAAAAAAATCAGTGGAACATAGGATGATCAATATCAAGACATAATCAATGCTAAATCTGTGATGTGAAATATAGAAAGATATAACCTAACAAATCGGAAGTTGTGCAAATGATGCCCTCAATGACACTGATATGTCAATGTTAAATCTGTGTATGTGTATGTGTCTCCAATTGATAGATTATAGCAAATCTGGATCTGTGTAGAGGACATGAGTCCTGTAATAATCTGCGAACACTCGAAAGGAATAAGGGAATCCTGTATGTATGATAAAACCAACTATACTAGCATAGATAGCATATATAATACCTGACAAATAGAAAGAATGTAAACATAAAAATGCATACAATCTAAAACTTATATTTTCTAAGCAAATATTTGAATGTATTTATATTTTTGAACATATTATATTGTTTTTGTGTTTTCTGAGTATAAACGATGTACAAGAAACATAAAAATGAAACTATCTACATGGGGCAAGATAAGAGAATTTATGTACAAGTAAATTGTAAGAACATACTAACTGATGAGTCTCGCAAGAGACTCACTATTAAGGTGACATGTATCAAGTAAAGAAATAATGACCACACGTGGTGTGCGAAGAAGTACCTGAGATCTAAAAACCAGATGTACTGAATAATCTGTAACTGAAGCTGACTGTGAAATGTGACCATGAATCGTGACACTAACTGAATTAGAATGTGAGTTGTGAGGCTCTTGGAGACCCATCTAGTAGTTGTAACTGGTGTTGATGCTCTACGTGGAGAGTAGTAGGGAATCAATAACACCGATCTGGGTGTGAATAGAGTAGAGAGAGGAGAAGCCAGTGAATGTAGATCTGGATCTGCAAATTGTGCTCCATTGCGTGTCTTGCAAATTATGAATCAATCTTTAAGAAATATCAAAAGCAAAGATAAAATCCAAGTAAAGAGTTAAGAGAAAAGAAAGGAATGAATACACCTCACTGGGTACGCGAATCAATACCAAAAACATAGTGACATGTGTGTAGACCGTGATCAAATAATGAGTAGCTTGGACTAGGTTGATGGCTAGCACAATCCCATGTGTGGGTGGCTCAAGAACTCAAATTGGCATTGCCTCCATCATTTTCCAATCTCCATGTGTGGGTGGCTCAAGATCTCAAGTTGGCCTTGACTCCATCATTGTCCACCCCTGTTCAGTGGATCATATTTTGTGAATAACTTGGATTGGACTGATGAGTTGTCCAACCCTCTTATGTAGGTGGTTCAAGAACTCAAGTAGGATATGACTATCATTGCCTACCCATTATATTGTTCTTACATAATCAATCTTCTCACATTAAAGAGAGGTAAGTAGTTCTCATTTAGAAAGAGGACATAGAAGAAGAGTAGACGCAGAAGATTTAGTGGTATCTACTATAAATGTGGTCAGAGTGGCCACCGAGGATTTGTATGTCAAAAAGTAGAGGAAAGTAGAGTTGGTTTGGCAATATATTATGTCATTCAAGCAAAGGATGAAGTAGAATAAGGAAAAAATGATATATATGAATGGAAATCGCCTAGTCGACATCTTACGTGATATTGAACTGACAAGGAAGACCATATTGGCATATTGTTGCAGTGACACCTCTATGCAAAAAATTGTGTAGGCATTTCAGATGCCAAAGAAGACACTTTTGAGGTGTCACTGTAGCGACACCTATTTGTAGAAATTGTGTTCTATTTCAAATGCCACACGAGGCCATTCTAGGACCAACCAAGTGTGATAAAATTGACATGTCTCAAAGATAGTCATGCACAGATTTATTCACCCATTGGCTTGTTTGAAGAGCCATTACAATACACTTGGGTGGGTTGATTTTCAGCTACAAAGATATACCAAGCACCACATGTTGATGCTTGGATGCATGTTAAGATCCCAAATTAGACATGTTTCTCATTTCATCTATCTACGATTGTTATTTTTGAAAGTTTCATCTTAACATCTGACATCTTGTAATGATTATTCTGCCCTCTTGTAACAAACAATAATCATGAAGATAAACATCTGGTGTGAATTAAGTGATATTTGGTGTGAATTAGTGATAAATATTTGGTTATTCTAAGTCCAAGAAGACCCATGTAGGCCAAGATTATAACGTCTTTAAGTCTTGAGAGTCTGATGTAATGCATTTTATTAGATTAATGATGACTGTCATGTTTTCCATTATTGTGTTATGTGTTAGCTTTTCTATTGCACTCTGATCAGCAGTGAGTTGATAGTTGTTCATTTGACCTTGGACTCTCCTATATCATTTGGAATCAGAGAAAGTCAAACCTTACAATGCTAAGCTGTTGACAATCAAAATGAGTGTTGAGCATAGGTTAGAGTGTCCCTCATACTTGTGAGAGTCTTTGAGTAAGTTTCAAGTAGTGAAGCTTACATTGCGAGAGATAACTGAGTAGGGTGCAAAGTCAAAATCTGATGTAGAGAGTTGAGATAGAGAAAAGCAGGTTGTAAGTTCAGTTGACTGTTCATAGAAAAAAAGAAAAAGGTCAAGATAGTTTGAAATAGTTTAAAAGGTCTTATATTGTTGAGATGAGTATGATAGAAGTAAAATGAGTTAAAATACTCTTGTTGTGAGTTTTTTAGAGGACTTAAAGAGTATAGCAAGTTGTGAGTCCTACATAGCTGAATTAAGTATGAGAGGAATGAAATGAGTTGGACTCTTGTTTTTGTACATCCGAGTTCCTAGAAGAGCTGTGAAACAATAGTTGTGTCAAATAAGTAGTCGATTGGAATTGCATTAAAGAAGAGTATGAGAGATGTTGCACAGAGGAATACCTCTAAGAAAATGAGGACGAGCACCAAAAGTTGCAGGACTAGAAGAGATCTGAGAGGAATGCAAGCAAAATTGGATGTCATTGAGAACACACAATAGAGAGGACTAGTTGTATAAGTGAAGATAGGGAGGAACATGAAAGCCAACAAAAATATTTTTTTTACCTGATCAAAGGATAAAATCATCAAATTTGTCACCAACCTCGTAGGTAAGTCAAGGATAAAGACAACTTAAATCTCTAGAAGTTTGACTCAAGAAGAATTGATAGATTGGGTAGAATCATTAGAGAAATATTTTAATTATTAACAAATACAACATCCCAATGAGAGTAAAGTTTGCATACATACAGTTGAGACGACGTGCATCTCTTTGGTGGCATCACGCACTTCCGAAAACAGTTAGAACAAAAAAATAAAAAATTAAGAATTGGGAAAGGTTGGTTCCTAGGTTAAACGTGAAATTTTTGCATGTTGTTTATAATTTGAGCTTGTTAAGAAGAAGCATGGGGATATGAGTGTGAAGGAATATACCAAGGAATTTCACCAGTGGACTATAAGAGTATGTCATGTGGAAGATTATGGATAGAAAATTGCAATGTATGTAGCTGGCCTTAATATCGCTTTTTAAGATGAGTTTAGTTTCTTTAAATGTATTCAATTGAAGAAGCATATCAGTTTCCTTAAAGAGTAGAAGAGGAACTATCTAGAAGGAACCAAAGTATAAAAGGAATAAGTGAGGAAATATGTTGGCAAAGATAACGAGGATGCAGATGAAGAATATAAGGAAGCATAATCAATCTTCTCATATTAAAGAGAGATAAGTGGTTCTTATTTAGAAAGAGGACATAGAGGAAGAGGTAAGAGGCAGAAGATTTAACAGTATTTGCTATAGATGTGATCAGCATGGCCACCGAGGATTTGTATGTCCAAAAATGGAGGAAAGTAGAGTTGGTTTGGCAATATATTGTGTCACTCAAGCAAAGGATGAAGTAGAAGAAGAAGAAAAGGATATATTTCAAGAGGTAGTAGAGAATTTGTTGTTGTTAACGACTGAAAGGAGTGAAGGCTCATTGCAAACGAAATGCTTTTTTAGAACCAAGTGTATTGTTGGAGGTAAGTGCTACAAGATGTTTATAGATAGAGTTTGTACTCAGAATTTGGTATCTATAGAGACGGCGAATAAGTTGCATCTAAAATGTAACCCACACCTACAACCATATAATAATACATGGTTGAAGAAAGGTCTTCAAGTTGCAGTGACTAACAAATGTAAGGTAAATTTCCACAATGGGAATTACCGAGATAAGGTAGTATGTGATGTGATAGATATTAATGCATGCAATGTCTTGCTAGGAAAACCTTTGAAAAGTGAGAGAACAATGCATGATGTGAGAAAAAATGGTAATAAATTCTCCAAAGATGAGGAAAAGTTAAGAGTTGTTCCCCATGAAGGAAGAAGGGAGTGAAACTAGCAGTTTGTTGATTTCAGCAAAGGAAGCTTCATACAAAGAAATAAAGTCAAACAAAAGTTGCAGTCAAGAGAAGTCTAAAGCGCATGAACAGGGTCTAAGAGTAGTGAATCCTACGACGTATTGGATGTTCTTGAAGGTGCATATTGCAAAATAGAAGCAAATGTGTATCAAAAGAAAGAGAGAGCAGAGAGTCAATCCTTTCATGAGGAATATGCCATGTGTTGCTAGGAAGACCTTGTCAGTCGGATAGATGTGCAATGCATAATCAGTGAAAGAATAGTTATAAAATCTCTAAAGAAGGGAAAAAAATTGAGTTGTTGCCCGTGAAGGAAGAAATCGTTGACGGTAACGATTTGCTAGTTTCAGCAAAAGAAGCTTTAAAGAAAACAAGGAAGTAAGATAAAAGTTGCAGACAAGTCCAAATTGGAGGAAAAGGCTCCAAAAGTAATGAATCTTGCGAAAAGATTGGATACATCAGAAAGAGCAGTTGAAAAAATGGACACAGACATGGATGAGAAGAAAGAGAAAGATCAAAGAGTTATTCCTTTTGTGAGGAATAAGCATGAGAGCAAAAAGCAAGATCCAAAAGGGATCAAAGTCATTTTTGGATGTCTTAAACAAAGGAGTTTAGCAGCAACGCATTATAGTGCAACTGAAGATGAAGAGAAAGCTGAAATTTCCATTGCGGGATGGCCTAGTAAAGAGAGTGTTGTAAACGTGCATAATAATGCACTCAAAGAATAAATAACTTTGACCAAGCTAAACTGATAGCAGTTTGCATGCCAAGGATGTATGAAGTTCAAATAACAAGAGCTTTTGTAGAGAGAGAAGAATGAGTTGCTATGGAGAGAAGGAACTAAAATGTGACCATCTTTGCAGTGGGATCAAAAGTCTCCTCATAGTTTATTCCCCCCTGTTGGGAAAAACCTTTCGCAATAAGATGGTCCTTGTACTTATCTAAAGTGCCATCAAGTTTGCAATTTACTTTGTACACCCATTTGGAGCAAATGAGTTGTTTCCCTGGAAATAACTCCAATTTTCAAGTATTGTTCTTCATCAAGGCATAATATTCCGATTGCATGGCAGTCTTCCATGTAGGTTTGCCTTTTGCCTCAAAATACTTTTGTGGTTTAAATATCATGAAAATATCAAAAGCAAGAGCATAATGAACATGCTTCTCAGTTGAATCCACAACTTTCTTGCATGTCCTCTGAGGCTGTCTCTGTGATTGAGGAATTTCATCCTCACATCCTGTAGAGTGGATTAAAACCAATTAGGCCTCCAGTGTACTAAGAATCTTGTACTGGCTGAATATCAAGCTAAATGTTAGCCAACGTAGGTTGGTGTCGCTAACATACTAGTGGAGCATTGGAAATATCAGCCATGGGTTGCTACACTGAAATCTAAGACAATATTGAATGATCACGATTCATCACCTTTCAAAGGAATGATAGCACTAAATTTAAGTATCTCAAAGAGTGATTGTTGGTTACGAAAAAAGAAAGATTTTGTCTCCTTCACAACATCTCGACTAACAATGATCTTGTTAGTGGAAACATTAATAAGTTTATAAGCTTTATATTGGTCACAATAGCCAGCGAAAATATATCTAGCACTACATAAAAGCAGCAGAACCAAAAACACGAAAAATGTGTTACCTCGCATTTAATTCCAGACCATGCTTCCTCAAATGTGGCGTCTTGCAAATCTTTGCAAGGACTCCTATTCAGGATGTATATTGTCGTGTGCGCTACTACTCGATATTTGTATGGCACACCCCTACTGTGCATCATGGACCAAACCATCTCCATGATAGTGCGAATACACCTCTTAACCATCCCATTCTGTTGTGGAGTGTATGGGACTGTCAATTGTAGATGAATTCCTTCCTTGCTACAATAGTTATGAAACAGCTTGGAAGTAAATTCACCCCCATTGTTGAATCTAATAGTCTTGATCCGCCGGCTTATTTGAGTTTTTACCATTGCTTTGAACTTCACAAATGTATCAAAATAGTTAGATTTCATTTTCAAGAAGTAACCCACATCTTCATGGAGAAATCATCCACCAATAGAAAATACCTTTCTCCAAGGACTACAGATGATTTTCATGATGGCTCACAAATATTTGCATGAACAAGTTCTAAGAGCCCTTTTAATCGCCAGGCACCTTTAGTGGGAAATGGTATACGCTTCTGCTTGCCACCCAAACACCTTACACATATATCTTGTAGTTCTTGGATGGTAAGAAAACCAAGAACCATATTTGTTCCTCTGAGTTTAACTAAGTATTATTCTCCACAACTAATGCATGCAAGTTCATTGTCGCAAGATCAACACGCTGGTACAGGCTATTATGTTGATGCCTAGAGTTATTACTCTATCAAGTTTAACATTAGAAACAATACATTTCCTCCCCGAAAAAAATTATTAAAATTTTAAGATTTTTAGTTAACTGACTAAAAGATAAGAGATTTTGATTCATTTTATGGACCCACCTAACATCTTTTACCATGAAGTTTGCAGCATTGTTCAATAAAATGCGTATATCTCATATCCCTTCCACAGCTTGTGATCTTCCATCACCTAATGAAACCAAATCAGAAAAAAATATTTTTGCATTAAAGTTAACATACTAGTCCTTATAACGTGAAATGTCTAGATGCACAGGAATCAAATAACTAGCAACTGGTGGTGCTTTCATCTGAGCATGATGCCATGAGAGCATATTCTTCTTCAGAATCAGCTTCAACTAATCCACATTCACTTGCCCCTTTGAATTTTTGATATGTGAAAGATCATACTGTCGTTTTCGGTAATCTCTCTTGACATGCCCAACCTTAATATAGTAATATCACTTCACCTTAGTTTTGCAAGTACATGTAGATTCTTCGAGATTTTGTTTCCACTTCCCTTTCAAGTAAGCAGCGAATGCACTTTCTGTTTGGTCAGAATTGGACCCACTGAATTGTACTAATTTGATCAAACGTCAAGGTTTTACTTTCTGTTGTCAGGGGTGGAGCCTATACAAAAGATTCATAGAAGGATGTCAAATTGTTCAGAACCAGTGGCACCATATCATCATCATCGACATTTTTGTTGATGGCTAATAGTTGGTCTCGAAAATCTTTCATTTGAATCATGTGTCCTAACAAAGACCGACTCTAATTCATTTTTGTAGAGAAAATCATATTTTTCAAATACAAGTCTCGACTCTTCTCTGAAGTTTGGTATTTATACTTCATATTGGTCCACAACATACTTGCTTGAGTGGCATTCCAGACCTCAAAAATCATGTCGTCCAACATAGATGGTTTCAATAACAGCAAGGCCTCCTTATGACATTTGTCATAATCAACAAAGTTTGTAGCCGATTTTACTTCAATGTTAAGAATGATTTGGTCACAATCACTATATTCCACAACTGTCAAAATCTTATGACTCTAAACAAGGTTTTGTCCAGTTAAGTATGTGCTTCCCATAGAACAAGGATTTGTATATTGGCCATTTTATACACAATGTTTGACTTTGAACAAAAAAAATATAGTATAGGGCTGACCTAGAAATCAATGCAACATAAAAAAAATACACTTTTCTAACTTCTAACTCAGAAATCAATTAGCCAGAAAAAGTATGATATTCTGACACTTTTTTGACCCAAAAATTAATGCAACTGGTGAAGTACAGTTTTCTAAATTTGCTTATAAAAGAAACTTCAAAGATTTACTAGTAGTATAAGCCAACACAAGTGGCATCTGACTTTGCTTATGCATCTAAATTTATCTTTGTCAAAAGATCACTTATAGTTTGAAAGCAATCCCTTGTATCTAGTTTGAGTCTTTTGCGCTTCACGACCACTTTGTACCCTAATGACACCTTCAATCATGACGAAATTGTGATTTTCCTTTTTTGTTTGAAAATCATGATTTTCCTTTGCAAATCAGCAATTCTTTTGTGTTTCTTTTACTTCTACAAATCGCATTTGGTTTGGATTTCTGTAAATCTGGGCAAAATATATTGTTCTATTCTAGAAAAATATGTCATTTTAGTGTGGAAATGTCACAACAAGATATCACGATGCCCTTGTCTTCTAGTCTACTCCACTGTGGATCACGATTCTTGCCTCTCTTCTCCTCTACTGGATCACGATTCTTTCCTTTTTTAAATGCAACTCTTCTGCGTTCTAGTCTCACGACTCCTTTACATTCTTCATGGGCTGTTTATTCTCTGCCACGATGTCTTCCTTGACGTCCTTCTATCTGGATTTTTCTTCGCATTTTTGTTGTTTAGTAATTTTATCTTCTTTGTTCACAATCCATACCCTTAAGTTAGGGCTTCCTCGAACACTATACTCCGTTCATCCCTGACTAGGGCTTCCTAGAATAATTGACTTTGATACCAATGTAAGCAAGCATGATCGCTGAAATTATGAAAAGAAACTAGAAGGCACACCTTGAACTACATGTGCATCCTTCATTTATTAATGACATAAAGAAGTTACATAAAGTTGAGGTGGTTGACAGTTGCATTAGTTAGTCTTAACTAATATAGGATTAGTTAAGTCTCATTAATATATCAAATCGATATATTTAATAACTACCAACCGTACATGCCCTTTGACAAAATGGTTAAAGATTTAGTGGAAACTTACAATATCATTGATTTGCATTGGCTTCTTATTTAAAACCCCCTTCATTTTAATGGTGACTACTTCCACATTAAGTGAAACCAAACCTAAAATTATCAAAGAAATTGTAATTTGTTCCTTACAATAATCCATCATTCTTAAATATGATGTAAGGATTTAGAGTCATAGAAGCAATTCCAAGATTCATATATTAGGTGTATCCGAAATGGGGTATTAAGGCATTTTTAGAAGTTTGTTGTAAGGTAATATTAAATCCACATAAGAAAAGAGAGGAGGCCGAGTAAGAAAACATACTCATCTGCAACCATTCAACCCTTGTGTTAGTAGGAGGGCCACTTCCATTGTGACATCACCCTTGTTGGAACAAGGATCGTAGCATATTGGTTCCATGTGATATTGCAGACAAAGGTTTCCAAAATACTTTTTAATAAATGATGTGCTTTATATTCTAAAATTTAAGCAAGTCCCACCGCACCCCCCTCCTCTCTTATTTTCTTAAAATTACTCTTCTTAAAAAATCACATATACCTCGCTCAAATACTAATTCATCATTTGTTTCAAGATGCTAAAAAGCATTTAGAAACCTGCTCGAAAGAATCGCAGAGCCACAACACAATTATTCATTTTCTTGGGCCTTCATCCATTCGGATTCAGAGCTAGATAGATAGAGAATTTAATTAGGTCCATGAGACCAAAGATGAATGCAATAATGATTGAGAGATTAAATGATGTCAATGTGACCAATTAAATCACAAAAAGTTAGAGGTGTAAAACCCAAAAGCATTAAAGTCTTCTCATGAGCATGAGAGCTAATTGCATATGATGTGGATATACTTTTTGTTTTAATAATTAAAGAGAAAGTAGTCTTTGGTTTTGTTAACACTTGATTATAGCAAGCATGAGGACATTGGAAACAGCGAGTATAGTGAGTGAGGATTACCTTAGACATTGAAATGAAGCCCAGATTCTTCATTTAATGCTTTTATGTCCAAGAAAAATAAAAGATATACTTGTTAAGTTTGGCACTATACCTGCCAAGCGCATTTGCTTAAATTGGCCTTTTCAACAAGCCCATCGGTAACTTAAAGTTGACATTCAACCTTGTAAGTAACATAATACGCCCATCACTTAGGATTCAAATTTGAACAATCTACAACTGAAGTTTGCATACAAATCCTCTCCTCACTAAAAAGCAAGGATTAAATTTAATAGCCATAAGAACATATTTTAGCTTTTTACACCATAAAATACAATGAAAAATTTTTAAATATCGCACGGGATAAAAAGAGTATTTTGATCGAACTAACAAAAATTTTGAAGGATTATAGTAAATATAAATTTAGTATTTTATGTTTCCTTAAAATAAATTGTCCCAGCGCTCGGAAGGCAAAGTGGAAGGGATAACCTTCATAAAATTTCCCTTAACAACCAAGGTCGACCTGCATCCTCTTTTCCTAAGGGACCTACATGTTGGGTGCCTTTTAATTGGGTCCCACATCATCAATAATAGGGAGAAACTTGTAATGTCCCCTTCTCAAATCTGATCTCACAGTGTCCGTTGGCCTAGTTTTGGAAATCCGTGGGCTATTCGGAAGGTGCAAATTAGGGTTTCCTATTTTTTAGGATGTCCTTGCTCGGAGTTTTGATGGCGAATTCTTTCTGGGTTTTTCGAGAGCTTCGCGGAGGTATGTTTGTTTCGACTTTCTGAGCATTTCCAGAAATTTACTATTTTTAGTAAATTCTATTTTTGGCAGCTAGCACGGTTGTCTCAAAGAGTTAACTTTCCTTTTCAGTTGACTCATTCAGTTTTGGGCTTCAAAATGCGGTCTCGGTGAAATAAGTTAATTTCACTTAAAAAAAAATAACATTATATTTTAACGTTGACCTTGGCCTAGTCGAAATAACTTAATGTTATTTTAAAAGGGGGACTTGAAGGGGGGGGCGCCATCATTGCATGAAAAGGGGCGCCACTTTTGGAGATAAGGCTTCAAGGGAGGCCAACTGAAGCCTATAAAAGAAAGCATTGGGTTCTCATTTTATCATCTTGGTCTACTACATGGTTATGCTGCCGCTTTGGCTCTGGAATTGCTTCGGAGAATAAAGGCCTCCTAGCTAGGGCATCGCTTCATGCTTGCAAGACAGCATTTAGTGGTGATTCAGTCATTGATATTTGTATTTACTTGTGATTTGATATCATTTCTTTCATTGTTAGTTTATTTGGTCTTATTAGTGTTTCAGTTATTGTATTCTGTATAAGGCAGATCTAGGTTTTTACTCATAAATCAAAAAATACAAAAAAAAAGGTTCTGGGTATCATTTCATTATCTTGGCTAGGCTTAGGCACCCCTTTGCTCTAATTTATAGAATTTTTAAAGCTTGCAATTTATTTCTAGAGCAAATCGCCCCTTTCAGCTGGGACGCCCTTTGGGGTTTGCATTGGAATTCGTGTAACAAGTTTTGGATGCAGATTGGGTCTGAATTTTGATGCTAACTTGGGCGCCATCTTAAGGAAGAGACTTTGCAACAGAAATCAGGAAGATTGAACAAGTTTTGTGTGAGTTATGAACATCTGAAGAATTTAATAGGTGGCTGGTTTTTCTTCTTTCTAAGAGCAAATTCTCCTTATTTTGTAAGTTGGCAGTAGTACTGGTAGCCATTCTTTACTTGTTCAAGTCTGATTTCAAAAGTTCAGTTTCTATTAAGTTATTGTATTAGTTTCTAGCTCCGCCCTATGGTAGCTACTTTCCTATTGGGGTTAGCAAGCACATTCTGGGTGTAGAGCTCCGCCCTATGGTAGCTGCTTTCCCTTCTGGGGTTAGCAAGCACATGCTGGGTGTGGAGTAGTTTCATTCTTCAGTATTTCCAATTAAAGCATTGTTATTAATTTCACTCCGTCATATGGTAGCCCCTTACTCCGCCGTGGATTGGGTAGCACATACTTGACGTAGAGTTCCTTTGTTTGTAATTTACTCCGTCTTATGGTCGCCCCTACTCCGCCTTGGATTGGGTAGCACATACTGGACGTTGAGTTCCATTTCTAGCATTTAAAGTAGCAGAGTTGTTTCTGTATATTTGGGTTTATCTTCTAACCTTAACGGTATTTACTTGTAATGTTGAAATCCAATATCTAAAAATTAAAAAAAATTGGCCCGGGATATTTCAGTGGTATCAGAGCCACATATCCTGCCATCCTGTGAGCAAACCATCTATGAGTGACAGAGAAAAGAGATATATTGCAAGAGAAGATAAGAAAATTGCAAAACAGTTCCAGTGGTATCAGGGTCCCGAAGGTCAGACAACTTCAGAGGTCTTGAGGGCTCATTGGGAGTCTTTTCAAGAAATAGATATGGCAGAAAGTGAGAGATCAGTCGGGTGTAACGAGAGGTTTACCAACCCTAGAAATGATAGTGAGAAGGGTAGAGAAAGATCACTAAGTCCCGAAAAGAGATTTGAAAAGAAGATGGATGCCTTGATGGATATGGTATCCCTCATGTTGGGGAAAGTGGGTCAGAACCCAACTCTCCAGAACAATTTCGGATATAGAGGAGAGCCTAGTGCCTCTAATCAATTTGATGGAAGTGTTGCTCAACCTGTTTCAAACAACACTTACATTTCGTCAAGGCCCTTCAAACCCACCTTCGTAGCACTAGTAAACACCCAACCTGATCCTGAAGAGAATTCTTTATTTGTGGAACAATTGAGACGTGGCCATGCGGAATATGATTCTCTCCCTGATGACATCAAAATGGATATGTCCTATAATGAATTTATAAATCATAAGAGAAAGAGTAAGGGACAAGGGAGAAATTATGACCAAAGAAGAACTCCAGCACAAGGAGACTTGCATCAAGCTATCAACAAGGTTTTGCTTTCCCACTTTGACGAAAGTGATAGTAATTCTGCTCGAGCTTGGATTCAAAAATTAGACAACTATTTGGCTCTTAGGCCAATGGCTGAAGAAGACGCGATTAAATTCGCTACGCTACACCTAGATGGCGTGGCGCATGAGTGGTGGTACCATGGCCTAGTCACCTTGGGTCATGGGTCAATCACTAGCTACGATGAATTCACCAATAGACTCATTGAGAGGTTCGAGAAGGACCCAGAAGTGCATTTTAGGGAGTTGGCGCAGTTGAAGCAGTATGGCACTGTTGATGCCTACATAGCTGAGTTTCAAAGACTTTCAGTTATGGTCACTGGAATCACTAAGAGAAGATTAGTGATCTTATTCAGCGAAGGTTTGATGGAGCCACTCAAGGGATGGATCAAAGCTTTTGATCCACCATCCTTACAAGAAGCCATGAAAAAAGCTAGAAACATGGAGTGGGCTGCTCCCAAAGCAAAGTTCCATTCCAAACCATCATTCCACAAGAAGGATAGAGGGAAAAGGTTTCATCAAAAACCTTACCAGAAGGAGTTTAAACAGCAGAAACCTCTTGGCACAAGATTAGATCCAGAGACTATCAATGAACTCCGAAGAAAGGGGTTATGTTTTCGATGTAGAGACAAATGGTCTCCAGAACATGTCTGCCCAAAGGGAGTCAAATTTCACCAGATTGAGTATTATTCAGCTGGTGAGAGTAACTCTGATTTTTCGGACCAGCAATCTGATCCCGAAGATAGTGAAGTGGAAAGAGCTCCTGATGAGTCCGAAAGTGAAAAAGAAAGTGGTGGTACGTTGGCTCAACCTTCGAGCTTCCAAAAGAATGAGTCTTTCAAAATTCGTGGGACAATCAAAGGGCAGCGTATCGTTGCTTTAATTGATACTGGAGCAACCCATAACTTCATTGATAAAGTTGTGGTGGCAAAGAAGGAATTGCAAACAGAAGATTTTGAAGGGTTCAAAGTTATGGTTGCAGATGGGTTCCACATCTCTTGTACCAAAAGGGTTCCCAACATGTCAATGCAATTGGGCAATTACGAAGTCAAAGATGACTTTTATGTGGTTAATATTGGTGATACGAATGTTGTCCTTAGCATTCAGTGGCTGCGATCTCTAGGAGAGATCTCTTTAAATCTGCAAACCATGGAACTCAAGTTTCAATCCGATGGAAAGAAGGTGGTGTTGAGAGGGATGTCAAATGGTGGCCCTCGGATTGTGTCATTCAAAAGGATGGCAAGGTTGATACGTCATGACCAAGTGGACTGGGTTGCGAAATGCATGGTTCTTCCGGCTAGTCCTGCTGAAACGAAAATAGAGTATCCTCCTGATATTCAATCTTTACTCACCAAGAAGAGTAAAGTGTTTGCTGATTTACCTCTTGGACCACCTCCTGATAGAGGTTCAGAACACATCATTGAGCTCAAGGAAGGAGCAAAACCGGTGATCATAACTCCATATCGGTCTCCGAAGAGGCAAAAGGACGAGATCGAGAAGAATATTCAAGAACTCTTGAAGATGGGTTTCATACGCCCAAGCAAGAGCCCCTTTGCTTCTGCAGTGGTTCTTGTGAAGAAGAAGGATGGTACCATGCGCATGTGTGTGGATTATCGTGCTTTGAATCAAAGCACCATCAAAAACAGATATCCCATACCCAGGATAGATGAGCTCATTGATGAGATACATGGGGCCAAGTTCTTCTCAAAGATTGATCTGAGATCGGGTTACCATCAGATTCGAATGAGGGGATCGGATGTGGAGAAGACAGCGTTCAGATGTCACTATGGCCATTTCGAATTCTTAGTCATGCCATTTGGGTTGACTAACGCCCCGGCTACCTTTCAGTCTTGCATGAATCGTATTTTTCAAAGTCATTTAAGGAGGTTTGTGTTAGTATTTTTTGATGACATTCTGATTTACAGCAAGACTTGGGGAGATCATCTTAAGCACTTGGAGGAAGTGCTTAGTATCATGGAATCTGAGAGCTTGTTTGCAAAAGCTTCCAAATGTGAATTTGGGATGACGGAGTTACTATACCTTGGCCACATAGTCAGTGCTGAGGGAGTGAAGGTGGACCCAAAGAAGATCAAAGCAGTAGTTGATTGGCCACCTCCCGAGAGCTTAACTCAGTTGAAAGGTTTTTTGGGTCTTTGTGGGTTTTATCGGAGATTCGTAAAGGGGTATTCACAGAATGCTGCTCCCCTTACTGATCTCACCAAAAAGGGAGCCTTTGTTTGGTCAGAAAAGGCTCAAATTGTTTTTGACAAGTTCAAGAAGATCATGAGCTCGTGTCCGGTTTTGGCAATACCGGATTTCTCCAAGCCATTCGAGCTGCAATGTGATGCATCAGGTGAAAGAGTGGGGGCTGTCCTGATGCAAGACAAACACCCTATCGTGTTTGAGAGTAGAAAATTACGAGGCGTTGAAAAAACATATTCAATCTATGACAAAGAAATGCTTGCCATTATGCATGCATTAGCCAAGTTCAGACAGTACTTGGTGGGGAACAAGTTCGTGGTTAAGACTGACCACAATAGCCTCAAGCATTTCATGCACCAGAAAGATCTAAATGAGAGGCAACAGAAATGGGTGAGTAAGCTTCAAGCTTACGACTTTGATATTGAATATGTAAAAGGAAAAAATAATATTGTAGCCGATGCTCTCTCCAGGAGACCTCATCTTAGCTCATTGTGTGAGCTTACTGCAGATTGGAGAGACATGTTGCTTGCTGATTATGCTAAAAATCAGTTTGCAACCAGCATTCTTGAAGGTACTTTTCATGATGAAAGGTACAAGATGGTTGAGGGATTGATACATTATAAGGGAAGAATCTTTTTGGTGGCTGATTCTAAGCTGAAGAAGAAGATTCTTTTGACTTTTCATGATATTCCAGTTGCTAGTCACCAATGGTTTTTCAAGACATATCGGCAGATCCGAGAAAGGTTTTCTTGGAAGGGATTGAAAGGAGAGGTACAACACTACATTCAAGAGTGTCTTGTTTGTCAAGCGAATAAAAATGAGCATACATTACCAGCCGGTTTACTGCAACCACTCCCTATTCCCAATCAAAAATGGGAAAGTATCTCGATGGACTTCATCACAGGGTTGCCCAAAGCCCAAGGGAAGGATTGCATCTATGTAGTGGTGGATCGGCTAACCAAATTTGCTCACTTCTTCGCCATTACCAGCACTTTTTCTGCAGCCCAAGTTGCAGATCTGTTTTTTCGAGAAGTGTTTAAGCTGCATGGATTGCCAAAGAACATCGTGAGTGATAGAGACAGCAAGTTCCTAAGCAAGTTTTGGCAAGAAGTCTTCAGAATGAGTGGCACTGTGCTCACCCCAAGCACTAGCTACCATCCCCAAACAGATGGGCAAACTGAAGTGGTGAACAAGTGGTTGAAAGGCTACTTGAGAAATTATGTGTCAGAACAGCAGAGAACTTGGGTCAAGTGGCTGCATATTGGTGAGTACTGCTACAACTCTACTTTTCATATGTCAATTAAGATGTCTCCTTTCTTGGCACTTTATGGGTATGAGGCACCAAGTTTTGCAAATTTAGTGTTTGGTGACAGCAAAGCACCCCTAGCCAAGGATTTGTTGCAGCATAGTCAAGACATAATGAAATCCTTGAAGGATAATTTGCAGATTGCACAAAATCAGCAAAAGTTGTATGCGGATCAGAAGCGTGTTGAGCGTTCTTTCGAGGTTGGAGATATAGTCTATCTTAGATTACGACCATATAGACAGTCTACTCTCAAGAAGAGTGGAGCTGAGAAGCTCAAACCTCACTTCTATGGGCCCTTTAGGGTCATCAGAAAAGTTGGAGCAGTAGCTTATGAATTAGAGCTACCTTCTGATAGCAGAGTGCATAACGTCTTCCACGTGTCTCGCCTCAAGAAGGCACTTGGACATAATGTGATTGCTTCATCCCAGTTACCACCTTTGGATGAAGAGGGACAGTTGGCTCTAATTTCAGAGGAGATACTTGATGTTCGAGAACGTTCTTTGAAGAAAAGAACCATCAGAGAATACCTGGTAAAGTGGAAGGACCTACCTATGGAGGATGCAACTTGGGAAAATGATGAGATCTTGCATCATCCTAGTTTGCGATTGCTTGAGGACAAGCAATTTTGGGAAGGGTGGACTGTAATGTCCCCTTCTCAAATCTGATCTCACAGTGTCCGTTAGCCTAGTTTTGAAAATCCGTAGGCTATTCGGAAGGTGCAAATTAGGGTTTCCTATTTTTTAGGATGTCCTTGCTCGGAGTTTTGATGGCGAATTCTTTTTGGGTTTTTCGAGAGCTTCGCGGAGGTATGTTTGTTTCGACTTTCTGAGCATTTCCAAGAATTTACTATTTTTAGTAAATTCTATTTTTGGCAGCTAGCACGGTTGTCTCAAGGAGTTAACTTTCCTTTTCAGTTGACTCATTCAGTTTTGGGCTTCAGAATGCGGTCTCGGTGAAATAAGTTAATTTCACTTTAAAAAAAAAATAACATTATATTTTAACGTTGACCTTGGCCTAGTCGAAATAACTTAATGTTATTTTAAAAGGGGGACTTGAAGGGGGGGCGCCATCATTGCATGAAAAGGGGCGCCACTTTTGGAGATAAGGCTTCAAGGGAGGCCAACTGAAGCCTATAAAAGAAAGCATTGGGTTCTCATTTTATCATCTTGGTCTTCTACATGGTTATGCTGTCGCTTTGGCTTTGGAATTGCTTCGGGAAATGAAGGCCTCCTAGCTAGGGCATCGCTTCATGCTTGCAAGACAGCATTTAGTGGTGATTCAGTCATTGATATTTGTATTTACTTGTGATTTGATATCATTTCTTTCATTGTTAGTTTATTTGGTCTTATTAGTGTTTCAGTTATTGTATTTTGTATAAGGCAGATCTAGGTTTTTACTCATAAATCAAAAAATACAAAAAAAAAGGTTCTGGGTATCATTTCATTATCTTGGCTAGGCTTAGGCGCCCCTTTGCTCTAATTTATAGAATTTTTAAAGCTTGCAATTTATTTCTAGAGCAAATCGCCCCTTTCAGCTGGGACGCCCTTTGGGGTTTGCATTGGAATTCGTGTAACAAGTTTTGGATGCAGATTGGGTCTGAATTTTGATGCTAACTTGGGCGCCATCTTAAGGAAGAGACTTTGCAACAGAAATCAGGAAGATTGAACAAGTTTTGTGTGAGTTATGAACATCTGAAGAATTTAATAGGTGGCTGGTTTTTCTTCTTTCTAAGAGCAAATTCTCCTTATTTTGTAAGCTGACAGTAGTACTGGCAGCCATTCTTTACTTGTTCAAGTCTGATTTCAAAAGTTCAGTTTCTATTAAGTTATTGTATTAGTTTTTAGCTCCGCCCTATGGTAGCTACTTTCCCTATTGGGGTTAGCAAGCACATTCTGGGTGTAGAGCTCCGCCCTATGGTAGCTACTTTCCCTTCTGGGGTTAGCAAGCACATGCTGGGTGTGGAGTAGTTTCATTCTTCAGTATTTCCAATTAAAGCATTGTTATTAATTTCACTCCGTCATATGGTAGCCCCTTACTCCGCCTTGGATTGGGTAGCATATACTTGACGTAGAGTTCCTTTGTTTGTAATTTACTCCGTCTTATGGTCGCCCCTACTCCGCCTTGGATTGGGTAGCACATACTGGACGTTGAGTTCCATTTCTAGCATTTAAAGTAGCAGAGTTGTTTCAGTATATTTGGGTTTATCTTCTAACCTTAACGGTATTTACTTGTAATGTTGAAATCCAATATCTAAAAATTAAAAAAAATTGGCCCGGGATATTTCAAAACTATATGAACTGCAGGGGCTGCATATAAGGTGTAATTCTACACACCTATCACTTCTCATTCTATTTAACTTTTCTGGTCAGAGGTTTGAATTTTTTTTAAATCTTCTAGCAGGCAAAAGATTGAACATGTTTTATAGAACCGTGCCTTAGAACATGTTTCAACAACCATATTTTAAAAGTATATATCATACGGAAAACTAGACATATGCATAATGATCCGACTTACAAATTGTATTTCCCAGCAGCTTAAATTCTGATGTTTAGCCACGCCTACTAAAGTTTCAAGGATTAAATTAAATAATTGTGAACAAGCTTTAGGTTGTGCGCAACGATTATGGCCTTAATCAAATTTTTCCCTTGTAAAAACAAAGTTTGAGAAACATATTATTAATGCAAAGTAATAAATAGAAAGCGCCTTTATTTACATTATGACTGCACCTAGTAAAATATAAATAAATCATTGTATTTTAATATTTAAGTGAACTCCTTAGTGCGTTCATTATTTCTAAGTTGCAATGCAACCATATCTGGTAATGTAGAAGCACTCTTACTATGCTTACAGCTAGGCCTCCTACTAGATGTTGTTAATAATTTGTTGGGGCCATTCAACAAACAATAACATACACAATACTCGCATAAAATCAAAGTTGCTATGAAATGAGCCATCCACATCAGTTTAAACAGTATTATATCATATAAAGTGTTCAAACAATCTATTCCCACAAATCATTATTAGATTGGCATAATCGTAGCTTACTTAAGAAAGATAAATAGGGAACTCAAGCTTTGATTTCCTGCCATTATGAACAGAAATGCGTTCAAAAAGCAAAGATCACAGCCCAGGTCCAGTCCTTCCTTCAACAACATTGAAGACTGAAACCCCAACAACATTACTCTTAGAAATTTCCTTAAAGTTGAAAGTCTGTGAAGTTGACATATTCATCCTATTACAGTTTCCCAAATGATTGTTGATTACAATGGCAGATGGCTTAGTACCAGCATCAACAACCAAATCCACATGTACAAACTTCATATTTGTCTGACCAATCTTGAAATCATAACTTCAAATATTATTGTTAATGTCAATGAATTACTCTTATCAGATCTAGTTGAAAGGTGTACAAAGGGTTGTCATTTAGGATTTAAATGTTCTCCTAAATAAAGGTCAGAACACAAAAAGTCGAGGGAGAGATCTTAGACTTAGTTCCTTTCCAGAGATGCTATACAAAGGGCTGCTATTGAGGAGCAGAATGTTCTCCTAAATATAGGCCAGAACATAAAAAGTCGAAGAAGAGATCTTAGACTCAATCGTTCTCTAGAGATGCTATTCCCGTCTCCTTTGTTTCATGGCTTTTCTTTAAGCTTGCCCTCGTAGATTGCCTCCTTGCCCAATCTTAGGCACCTCCATAACAACCTATACTTGCACATTTTCACATATTTTCAATCACCTTCTCTCTTCCTCTTCTCCTCCTTAGCTCTCTTCTCCTTTACTTCTCTCTTCTTACTCTGATTTTTTCTTCCCCTCCTTTTCCATACCTACCCACCCTTATCTTCTTATCACATTTATCCTTTTTTGCACCCACCCACTCAAAAAAACTTCTTCTCCCTCCTATCCATGCACAATTAATTTTAACTTATGAAGTATGTTCAACATGGATATATTGTAGTCCTTTTATTATTCACAATTCTTTTGATTAAATGGGCACAATAATGGTAATTATTTTATTTGAAACGTAAGCCCAACCCAAAACACAATAGTATGCTAGTACTACCTATTGTTGTTCAAAATGTGCACCCGTGGATAGCCTGTTGTGTAGGGGGCAATTGAAGATGGGTGCGAAGCACGAGCGCTTGGCAAGGGTGCGAAAGCACTCGATGCAAAGCACAGAAGTATTTGAGCTTACCAACGCACGCGGAAGTTCTTATGTCTCACACAACAATGGGATCGTCCCCAAGTTGTGGGACTCTTGCGTTCCTTGGGATGAACCTCCAGAGAAGGTCAACTTCCTTCTAATCTAAGTGCACCTAGTTTAAGACCAGTGCACAAACCTATAAGAGCGGAAATGAAATCTACGAATAATGTTAAACCTAATCTTGACAAAGGAAAAGGGGTGAGAGAGGGTAATAGGCTTGCTAAATGGGAAAATGGTGATGCACCAAGAGTAGAGCGAGCAACTCACCCACTTGAAGGCACAATAAAACTATGGAACTAAAACACACGGTCCTTAGATTGGTCATCCGCTACGTAAGTGTTTTGCATGGAGGTATGGGAACACAAAGCAGCATTGGGAGGGACAACAAACAGTCCACGGACAACGCCTACACAGACATGGGATCTCGATTCTGTGCAGAGGCGCGAAGGGAAGACGACAATGAAAGGGACGAACATCTACAGACAAAGATCACCAACCTTTAGTGCACACAAAACACAGAGCATGAAAGAAAGGTCATTCAATTCTCATTAATTTCAAGGCCTAAGCCAATATTACAAAGTTGAATGGGCAAAGCTTTGTTACACCAAGGAGAGACCTCTTTATACAATAAAAATCAGGGATTTTATAGGGTCAAACAAGCTCTTATGCAATAAATTTGCCACTTGGGGTGGTAGATATAAACTTGTATTCAGAGGTTGGCACTCGGGGCTCTAGGTTGATCAGGAAGACTAACTCGCCACACAAAAGTCACTAAGAGCCATGTTTCTTAAATTTTGTCTGACAATTTGAATCTAAAAGTGGTTGAAAGGATTCTCATGGATCCACGTGTGTGTCTGGGAATGAAGGGCACTTCGGCAATCAAGGGACGCGTGTGGCCATGCTCTGTCATCTAACAGTCGCTTCCACTTTTAACTTTTTCTGACGCGGCTTCATTCAATGCCCAATTGCCCGCAACTACTGCATCTACTTGACCGCCACTTGTCAATCCAAATAGGCTTACTTGCTGACACAGAAGTTACACAGACTCCTTTAAATTCTACCATGTCATCTTGCGTGTGCGGCAAAAATTTATGCCCTGCGCCCTTAGGAACCATCTGCACGCTCGGGACTTCACTAGGTTTTGCACAAAGTCCTATGCTTGAATGCGGAGAGCCTACGTGGAAAGAGGGTGCATGCCCTTCCTTTAGTATCTGCATCCTGATTGATCTCCACACTCTTGAATTCATGCATTTAAGTGTGTGCTCACTTCGTAACTCAACTTGTGCACGCTCTAATACTTGGTTGCATTATGTGTGAAGAGTGCGCACTGAAGGTTGTGCAGTAGGACAAGCATTGAAGAGTAATGTCACGACATAGAGAAACTAGATCTTGTGGAGATGCGGAGAATAATATTCTGCAGAAGTATAAGGCCGTGATTCCCTTTGCACTTAGTCCCTGTTGGTGGTCTCATGAGTCTGCATCTTATGTTCGGGAGCTTTTACTAATCTGCTTAGAGGAAGGTGCGCATCCTGCGAATAATGTGATCACAGATGCTATCTTTTGCAATTGTGTGCGGGACTTCATCATTTGGGCACAAGAAACTTCCCAAAGAAGAGTGCGAATAAAAATGGATACTTTGGGCGCGCACTCATAAATTTGAACCTACGCTCTGCACACCTTACCCGCACACACTTTGGGTTTTGATATGTTCGACCCAAAGGTGTGTGTGGGGCATTACTGTGGAGGGTCGTGCGTTGAAGTATAATATCACAAGGATGTTAGAGGGCTACCAGCCCGCGAAGGAAGCAGTGCGTAGCATAGGTCATGGTCTGTCAATCATGAAGGCACATATCCAAATCTCTACGACTACGCATGGGAGTCTATCGTTTGGGCCTAAGAAGTCCTCCGAAGAGGGGCACACAGGAAGAATGAGGATCTCGCATGTGCACACATAATTTGAGCCCACGCTCTACACACTTCACTGCACACGTCTGAAGTCCTAGAACCTTGTGCAGGAGACCTACGCACATATATAGTCCTACATTTTCTACAAGGGTGTGAAAATATTTGTGTGGGGCGTGCAACAAGGCTCTGTTTATAGGAGTGCATAGATACTTCCCTGATATGCGGATCTGCATCGATCGCCGAACGCGGGTGCTTGATGGGAACATCTGCACACAAGCTTACTTCCAAAGGGCCCAACACGGCACAAGCATGAAAATATTTTGTGCTGGGCCCTATGAGCTCTATGCATGCTGGAGTGATTTGAACAATCAACATTTTTGGTGACCTCTGCGGGCCACTTGCCTGCTAAGCAGGTTCCCATTAGCCTTTGAAGCGATTTATTGGGCACAGAGTCATTGAACCCTGAAAATTCATTTGCTCTGAAGTGCAACCTCGAAGAGGAACATAACTTGCCTCTAGAATCTTGAATAAGTCCCACAACTCCCCACCACTTGCTAGTGTCTACGAACTGCTTTTGGGCTAATTGAGTGTTCTTCCTGAAACATAAGTTCCCCTTTGCCACTTTGTTCACCCTCAAGGTCCTCCATTATGTAAAGCGACAACTCCCCAAATAAGATAACAGTCCCAACTTCTCCCTCCTTCTTGGATTCCTCCTCTAGAGGAAGAGGAAGTACACTTATTTCTTCTTCAATGAAGGGAGTGAGTTCCCCCAGCAAGTTAGGGGTCTGAAAATCCTCCTCATGAAGGGACTTTAATCCTTCATCCTCAGGGACCACTTCCTCCATGAGATCAAAACCAAGCCAACTAGACCGATTTTCTTCTTGTTGTTCCAGGTCTAACCTTTCTAGCTTGATGACAAAAAGAGGGTTGGCAATTATTATCTCCTCCTCACTTGAGGTATCCTCCTCTCCGCCTAAATGATCTTCATTTGTTCTCCATACAACTGGCCTCCTTTGAAAATGGAGATGCTGGGTGGGCAAGAGGTTGCAATTGGTGAAGTAAGAGTGGCCTTAACCAGGTCAAGCATTGCGAAATCAGGTTGCTTGGTCCAAGAAGGTTGCCATTGTTGGGCTTGAGGCCCCTGAGGAAGAACATGCTTTTGAATTGGCATGGGTACGGACTCTCTCGAAGAAAGAGGACCTCTGAAACTTGGGATTTTAAAATTGGGAGGCCCACTAGAGAATTCAGGAGGCTTACCTTGCCTGAAGTTGGGGACTTTGAATGCAAAAGCTTCTCGCCTCATAGGCTGGTCTGTAGTCGCAGGGGAAAATTGCTTGAAGCTGGAAATCGAAGGGATTGCTTTGGGATCAATCTTTTGTGTTTGCATAAGCAGTTGATGTATCTACTCTTCTTTGGTTGAGATTTTCCTAGCCAAGCATTCCTCCTCATATATTCTTTGAGTCTTCCTCTCCTGTTGGTGAAGATACACTTGTTGAGCGAGCTCCTCTTGCCATCTACCATACTCCAGCTCCTTGTCGATCTCCCTCATCTACTAGTTGAAGTCTAGCAGGATATCTTTGATGCTTTGCTAAGGCTGGTTTGGAGCATGAGTAGGCTACCAAAAGGGTTGAGCTAGGGTGGGAGGGAGGCAAACACTATGGGGAGGCTAGTATCCTACTGGTCCAAGCCAATTTTGGGTGAAATCGAGAGTATTTTGGGCCTGATACGAACGATAGGAGGGTATAATAGTAGCATTTTCACAGAATGTGAGTGAAAAGACATTTTTAGGCGCTTGGGCTGCTTAAACCAGTGGATTGGACATTTAGAGTCGCCAAGTGCTCTATAGAGTGTCTTCAACAATGTTGAATAAGAATAGCGCCAAGTCCTTAGTTAAATCTTTGAACTTTTGGTCCCATCGGATGTGCCAGAAACTATTGTCGTTCAAAATGTGCACTTATGGATAGCCTGTTGCACAAGGGATGATTGAAGATGGGCACAGAAGCACTCAGTGCGAAGCACGGAAGTATTTGAACTTACCAACGCGCATATAAGATTCTATATCTCGTCACAACAATGGGAAGGTCCCCAAGGCCTGGGACTCTTGCGCTCCTTGGGACAAACCTCCTGAGAAGGCCGGCTTCCTTCTAATCTAAGTGCCCCTGGTTTAGGACCAGCGTGTAGACCTATAAGAGCGGAAATGAAATCTACAATTAATGCTAAACCTAATCTTGACAAAGTAAAAAGGGAGGGAGAGAGTAAGAGGCTTGTTGAAAGGGAAAATGGTGATGCACCAAGAGTAGAGCGAGCACCTCATTCACTTGACACCACAATAAAACTAAGAAACTAAAACACAGTGCTCAGTTCATTCATCGCTACATGAGTGTTTCGCATGGAGGTATTGGAACACAACGCAACATTGGGAGGGACGACAAATGGTCTGCAAACAACACATACGCAGACTCGTGTATACACAGCATGCAACCTACAAGGGATCTCGATTTTGTGCAAAGGCAGGAAGGGAGGACGACAATGAGAGGAACGAACATCCGCAGAAAAAGATCAACAACCTTTAGTACACATTGAACAAAGAGCATGAAAAAAAGGTGATTCAATTCTCATTACTTTCAAGGCCTAAGTCAATATTACAAACTCGAATGGGCAGAGCTTTGTTACACCAAGGAGAGGGCTCCTCGTACAATAAAAATCAAGGCTTTTATAGGGTCGAGCAAGCTCTTATAAAATAAATTCTCCACTTGGGGTCGTAGATAGAAACTTGAATTCAGAGGTTGGCACTTGAGGCTCTAGGTTGATCAGGAAGACCAACTCGCCACGCAAAAATCATTAAGAGCCATGTTTCTTCAATTATGTTTGACAATTTGAATCTGGATGAGGTTGAAAGGATTCTCAAGAATCCACATGTCTCTAGGAATGATGGAAGCTTATGCAATCAAGGGAGACGTGTGGCCATGATCTACCATCTGACAATTGCTTCCACTTTTAACTTGTTTTGATGCCGCTTCATTCAATGCCCAACTGCTCGCAACTACACCTGTACTTGATCGCCACCTATCAATCCATCTAGGCTTACTTGCTGACCCAAAAGCTGCATAAACTCCTTTAAATTCTGCCATGTCATCTTGCGTGTGCTGCAAAAATTTGCACCCTGTGCCCTTTGGAACCATTTGTGCATTAGACAATGAGCACTCGAGACTTTGTTGGGTTCTACGCAAGTCGCATGCTTGCATACGGAGAGCCTATGTGGAAAGAGGGTGTGTTCCCTTCCTTTCGTCTCTGTATCCTAATTGATCTTCACGCTCTTGAATTCATGCATTTAAGTGCGCGCTCACTTCGCACCTCAACTTGCACACGCTTTACTACTTGGTTGCATTCTACACAGAGTGCACACTAAAGGCTGCCCAATAGGACGAGTGCTAAAGAGTAATGTAGCAATGACGTAGGGAAACTAAGATCTTGCAAAGGAGGTGCAGAGAATAATTTCCTACAAAAGAATAAGGCTGTGATTCCCTCTGCACTTAGTCCCTATTGGTGGTCTCATGAGTCTGCTTCTTATGTTCGGGAGCTTTTATTGATCTACACAGAGGAAGGTGCACAGCGTGTGGATGATGAGATTGCAGATCCTATTTTCTGCGATTGGGTGCAGGACCTCATCATTTGGGCACAAGAAACTTCTCGAAGAAGAGTGCGTAGGAAAATGGATACTTTGGGCGCGCACTCATAAATTTGAACTTGCACTCTAATCACCTTACCCGCACATGCTTTGGGTTTTGATCTGTTTTTTGCAAAGGTGTGTGCAAAGCATTACTGTGGAAGGTCGGGCGTTGAAGTATATTATTGCAAGGATGTTATAGGGTTGCGAGCCCACGAACGAAGAAGTGCGCAACATAGGTCATGATCTGTGAATCATGAAGGCATGGATCCAAATCTCTATGACTAGGCGTGGGAGTCTATCATTTGGGCATAAGAAGTCCTCCAAAGAGGGGCACACAAGAAGAATGAGGATCTTGCGTGTGCGCACACCACTAGAGCATGCACTCTTCGCATGTTGTCTGAAGCCCTCTTGTTGGTGTAACAAAGCTCTGCCCATTCAAATTTGTAATATTGGCTTGGGCCTTGAAATTAATGAGAACTGAATCACCTTTCTTTCATGCTCTATCTTCTATGTGCACTAAAGGTTGTTGATCTTTGTTTGTGGATGTCATTCTCCCTTCACACCTCTGCATAGAATCGAGATCCCTTGCAGGTCGCACGTTGTGTATACACGGGTCTGCACGTTGCATTGTGTATACACAGGTCGCACGTTGCGTTGTGTTCCCATACCTCTGTACGAAACACTTATGTAGTGGATGACCAATATGAGTATGTGTTTTAGTTCCTTAGTTTTATTGTGCCGTCAAGCGGGTGAGATGCTCACTCTACTCTTGGTGCATCACCATTTTCCCTTTCAGCGTCTTACCCTCTCTCACCCTTTTACCTTTGTCAAGATTAGGTTTAGCATTAGCCATAGATTTCATTTCCGCTCTTATAGGTTTGCATGCTGGTCCTAAACCAGGTGCACTTAGATTTGAAGGAAGTCGGCCTTCTCCGAAGGTTTGTCCCAAGGAGCACAAGAGTCACACGCCTTGGGGGCATTCCCAATGTTGCGACGAGACATAGGATCTACTAAGCATGTTGGTAAGCTCGAATACTTTTGCACTTTGTGTCGAGTGCTTCCGCGCCCCGCACCAAGTGTTCGCGCTCCGTGCCCATCTTCAATCACCCCCCGCACAGCAGGCTATCCGCGGGTGCACGTTTCAAATGACAACACTACCTTCTCATTAAGATGCATTTATTTTTCACCATTTCATAAAAACATTGATGTGAGTCTGGTAAACCACAAGATGGAAAACATGATTTCATTGGACCTCCTTACCATAGTAAGACTATATGTCAAAAGGATTTCAACGCTTATTTCAATTTACAAACATTTTTAATCACTTGAGATAGAAGGCAAAGTTACACGAGGTCAACCCATATAAATCATTATGTAAAAGGTGAACAAATCAGTAGTTGTAAAGCATACTATCCCCACGCCCCTCCCCACATATGCATCAGACTTACTATACCAACAAACTCACTCCTCTTAATAAAAAATTTTGGGAGCCATCACCCCAGGTTAGTTGGGTTGGAAGAGTTGACCCGTGGTGTTGAATGGACAAGTAGAACGAAATCTATCATTACTTCCATCCACTGCAAGTTTGATAATGGTAGACAATGTTTATAATGCAAATTTTTATTTTGAATTTTCTTTAATTATCTATGCTAACCATGTCAATTGTGATGGTTTGTGCTTGACAAGGACTTACACTAGTCTCATGTTATTCTCAATTAGAAAATCATGTGCACTTTTCTAGCCACGCTTTACATGCTAATCTAAAGGTAGTCGACCGTGTCTAAAATAGAAGAGTCTATGCAAATTTAGTCTTACATGCAATTATCTTAACTTGCATTTCACCCATAGAAAGACACTCGTTGTCTTTACATAAAGTCTAAAGCTTTTTATCTTGTTTTACATTAAAACTGTGATTTCCCATGACATCATCCATGCACTGACTTGGGTCCATAATTACTCACCTCCTCAATAACGATTGAAATAAACAATCCAAAAAAAATGTTCTTCATTGTCCATATTATGAGTACACCTCTATGATATATTCATCCAAATATATGAGGATTCAAAACACAATCTCCCGCATACACATATTGCAACTCTATCAATACCAACATATCGAAAGATATAGTAATCGTGATATTAACGCATCATTCATCTCAATTATCACTATAATTGAAATGAATGAGATTTCAAAAATATGGTAAGTTACACATACATAAAAACATATCATGTAATTCAAAATCACACATATAAAACATTGATCAAAACAATAGTCTGAACTTAAAGAGATGAGAGAATAAAAGAATATAAGAAAATGTAAGACTAAAGAAACAAAAAATATATAAATGCATGAGAAGGCACAAACTGTGTAACTAGCCATTGCACATCAGCCATTCGGTCTTTCAAGCACAATGATCCAAAATGGATCAAGCTGACTATGTAACACATCACCAATTCAGGCATCTATACTCATGTAAATGATCTAAGTGGTTTGTATGACCCTTAGAAGTTAGAACAACTGGAATTCATGTATCCATCCTCTTCATGACATGGAATTGACCGAGGCAAAATCTGCAAGTGTCTGGAACATGAGGAATAAGGATGGAAGGACTTGGGAACGAGTTTGGATGCCCAAGAAGGCTTTATGACATCTCTATTAAAAAAAAAGCGAAACACTGGAGAAGGATACATGCTGGATCAAACACGTCCTCATACATGACAGATTGAACGAACTCGTCCATGTAACAAAAACACATAGAGATAAGCATGTCCATGACTGAACTCATCACCCGAACATCATTAACGAGTTCAATCATTATCGAACCTATCTTGAATAAGACAGAAAAACAAGCCAATTGCTCAAATTGGATGGATTGATTATCATTCCAACTGTTGAGTTGGTTCATGGTTTGAATCTTTCTACCTTTTTTTTTCAACATGGTTTCCTTAAGAGTCTTATAGGGGAGCTGAATATTTGGATTCTCAATTGCGGTCCATATGAGGTGTAGTTGCAGAGAATAGAGTGAATTGGATGTTGAACAAAGAAGATGGGTGGTGGTTTGTATAAATGGTATTGTAACCTTGCATTCTCGGCGATGGTGATTTAGTTTTATACAAAGATCAATCAAAGAAGGCCTCCAATCCACCATCGCCGAGAATGCAAGGTTACAATACCATTTATACAAACCAACACCCATCTTCTTTGTTCAGGCCCAACACCACATGCTGGAGTTATCCCACACCAGGTTTCTCCAAGGTAAATCCTATGTTGTTTTACTTGGGTGTGTGTTGTTACATGTTTCTTTCCGTGTATCATGTTCATTTCTCATTTTCTTCATAGAATTCTTGCAATATGGACAACTCTATAAATATTTGCACAAGGATAGTACTAAAAATCTGCACATAATCACATAAATGAGTTGTAGACTAGTAGCATTTGTATCACCTAATTACACATTGGTACAGCCAGGTCAATTAGGGACTTAGACATCGGTACAGCCAGGCCAATTACGGATCACTCAATCTACATGTAAAACCGAATGGCAAGCAAATAGTAAAACTAGCATAATTACACATCCAATTCAGCACTACCCATATTTGTATTACCAGCAAAAATAGTTTTCCCTTAACAAAATCACAGTGCCACCTCCTTGGGCTCAAAAATACATAGCATTTAATTATTCATTCACAAACTATACTCTTTTCCATGAAGTAGAATACCATATGAACACCTTACTAGCATATATTTCAAGGTTTAGAGTATAATAGATTACCATCTCAATTAATTGTTTAAGTTGTTCTGCATACGCCTCTTTCATCTGGCATCTCCAGAGATTGTAACTCTTCTTTGAAATACCCATTAGTTTATCAATATGCTCCTTTTGGCTAAAAAATTTGTCTGAACTTGCCTGGAGAAATGAAATAAGTGGGCAAAAAAAACTTCATGTATTAATTTACAGTGTGTTTGCATGTCAACTTCAGACGTACCTGAGTTTCACAGAACAGGTCCTTTGAAAAGGCTGGCCTCCATTTTTAGCAAGTATAATGTCTATTTGCTTCAATAATTCAGTTATTTGTTTTGCCTTCTTTGTTGGTGATTTAGTTTTATTATTGAAAATATTCATTCTCATATTGCACTGGTTTAAAAGCACCTGCATAACTGTAAAGGGATCAGCATAGTGTTTACAAAGGACAATATCATTTTTAGTACCGTGCATAAAAATGAGAAACCTCCAAATTTTCTAAGTTTCAGAGTAGCTTCCAGCCTTTTTTCATTATATCTGTTAATCATACTATCCACGGCAAGAGAATCACTACTTGGAACAAATTACGCAAAACAAATAATGATTGACAAATACCAAAAAAACCTAACTCCTTGATACCAGAATATATTGACAAGACATTCCAGAACGTGCTAAAAAAAACCATGGACAAAATTGAGTACTCGAGAAATATTACAAGACAGAAAATAGGGGTCAAAATGTCAACAGGATCAGTTTATCCTGAATTAGATGAAGTCCAATAAGAGCAATCACAGATCTACAAGGCTATGAAAAGATAAGTCGTCTAAGAAGCACCAAAAGAAGGGACAAACATAAGACTGCCACTGCTGTTTAGAAAAAAGAAAATGAATCTTCAGAAAGAATCATTGCAATCACTATGACTTGAATTAGCATGGAGGGGAGAAGTGTTGGAGACTTCATCTGGACTTTCACCCAAAGAATATTGATTGATGAAATTGCCAAACAAGATACCTTCCAAAATAACCTTTGTGTTTTGATGAGGTATTTTACAGGCCTTTTTAGCTACATCACAATTGATGAGGTAATTTAAAGGCCTATATAGCTACATCACAAAGTAACTAACCCTTTTTGGCATTAAAAAGGTTAGATGATATATCTATATGAGGCACTCTACATTGATGCCAAGGATATTAAGACTGGCATTGCTCGAGTATCAAATAAGGCAACTACCAAGAAAGCGAAGTCGTCCAAGAAGAACCAAAAGAAGGAACAAACAAAAAGACTGCCACTGTCGTTTAGAAAAAAGAAAATTAATCTTCAAGAAGAATCATTGTAATCACTAGGACTTGAATTAGCATGGAGAGGAGAAGCGTTGGATACTTTTTTGTCACCAACATACACTGGTTCTCAAAAGAAATTGGGGGCACTCATTTTGAAACTTCAAAATAAGAAGGAAAAGGTGCCTTGAACTTTGGGATAAAATATTTGTATTTTGAGCCCACACAAAACCAAAACCCCTAGTTTATTTTATTTAAAATTTAAGTTTGTTCTTTCAAGGTTTTGAATTTATCTTTATTTGACTCAATGATTTGTTAAAATAATTATGCCTCTGATAAAGTTAACCTCAGTTTATATTATGTTAAGACTAGCGGACAGTTTCATACCTTGTTTTCCCTCCATGACATGAGATAATGCCATGCGGTTCCATCCCATCTCCCGCAACCTCGCCGGGTATAATGTTTCAGTTTTAGGTTTCCTTTTCTCTGCTTTACAATTAAATTCCACGTGTCCAAGCCTTTAGATATATATATGTTGATGGTTTGATAGCTAAGGTCTGGTCCTCGTTGTAAGAGACATTGCCACATGTAATAACCTCATAATCACACTACACTGAGGATTTTCTTGCTCAATAACCTTCATCCTCCATTTTCCTCTGTGGTATGAGATGCAACCACATGTTTAGATCTCACAAAACTCAACCTCGGCCAACCTGTTTCGTTTTTTGAATTTAACTATTGTTCTAAAATTTGAATGATTGACAAGTATTTATTGTCCCCAGAAAATCAAAAGAAGGTGAGTTTGAAAGTAATGATTTTTAAGGCAATGAATGACATTGAAAGCTAAAGTAATATATTGCAACTAAATATTTAATATTCCTCGAGCTCAAAGATTTTAAATCATACAAGGTCTTTTCAAAAGTTAACTCTTCGAAGACTATAGATATACGCCATTAACGTTGAAGCGGGAGAATTGAGTAGAAGGAAAACACAGCAAAGATAAACTATATTGTTCGCCATGGCTGCTAACAAAGCACAATCGACGCTCGGTAGAGAGATGAGAGATGCTAGTTTCACTCCTCAATTGTGCAATAAGGCTAGTTATAATTTATTATACTTTTTCTTCAAAGATGCAGAAAAACCCAATGATGTTATGGATGAGTATAATGATGAAATGGAGGAAAAATGGAAACTCAAGAGCTCATATATATACAGAGCGATGACCAAGTCAAAAGTTATTCCTTGTCCAAAATTGATAATGGATGTATGTCACTACTATGTAGAGAAAAAACGGCCAATAATGTTCACCCAATGGTTGAGTGGTGGCGAATATCTTAGGGTTTTCCATTCATAAACTGCTATGATTACCAAAACCCACATTCAATTGCAATAACAAGTGGGTATAAAATTAGAGGTTTGAACACAAAATCTATGAGGTTTTAAAGGATTGGGCGGCCAATCCCAATTCATGGAAAAATTTAAAAATGTCATATTCAGCGAGCACATTTTGAATCCAAGTCAAAGAAGCTATGGTTCTTTGAACTAGTTATATGGATGGAACCAGACTAAGTTTTTGGATATTACATGGGTTCCACTGCTCAACTATTTCCTAAAGGACAACAAACTGCCAAACCGGGGTGAGTTGATATCTTTCTTCATGATCAAGCTTTCAAATCTTGAGTGAAGAAAATGACTAGAAGCACTCATAGGGAAATTGAAAAGTTCAATAGTCATAAATTTGAAACACGAAAGCTGAAGATGGAAGATCTCTTGGTCGATAGAGATCAGTGGATTTCCATATCAAACACTACACCCACTGGAATGAAACCAGAAGAGTGGGAGAAAGTCAATAGGAAAGCTCAAAGCTCTATCAGAATATGTTTGTCGAATTCGATTTTATTGAATGTATTGGCCAAAAAGATTATGAAGCTTCTGTGGGACAACTTGTGCACATTGTACCAGGCCAAGTCATTGGTAAACAACATTTTCATACGAAATAAGTACTCGCTACAAATGAATGATGGTGACTCGGTTGTAGAGTATTTGAACACCTTTAACACTGTCATAAGTCAATTGGCCTCTGTGGACAACGAGCAAAGGTGTGTCATGTTGTTTTGCTCTTTGCCAAACTCATGGGATAATCTGGTGATGTGCTATCACCAATACTACATCGGAGCTGAAGTCAAAAGATGTACTCACAGCTCTATTATCGGAAGAGATGAGGTGCAATTTTGTGAAAAGTTATCAAATTAACGACGCCCTGACCGTGTGAGGCCGCTCGCAAGAGCGACGCAAGCATAAGATTGGGAAGAAGTGCTCAAAATCTAAGGGTAGATCAAAGACTCCATAGAAATATAGGAAAAAATATTGGAACTGCAGGCAAGACAAGGCATTTCAAGGACTAAAGGGCGAAGAGGGTGAAAAAGGGCAAACCACTGGATGTTGCGCAATCTGGAAGTGAAAAGGTCTTCAACAACGGAGATGGAGATGAATATACACAGCCTCAAACTTGCACTAATGCATGGTTGATAAACTGTAGAGCATCCTATCATTTGACTCCTGCAAAGGAGTCATTCTATGAATATGAATAATATGATGGTGGCGATGTCTTTCTCGGAGACAACTCAGCCTACCAAATTGTGGGGAGAGGAAGAGTCAAGCTGAGATTCAAAGATGGGAAGATTAATATTCTCCCAGGTGTTTTGCACATTCCTAGCCTTGGAAGAATTTGATCTATGTGAGCAAGATTAATGATGTTGGTGTCCAAATGGGGCACGGAGCCATGGTGTTGGCAAGGGGCATGACCAAAGATAATCTACATAGACTTGATGCAACTACAATAAGCATCGCATGTGACAACTTTATTGTTTTTGAGCCCAAGGTTGAGCGGGAATGTGTGCATTGCTTACAATAGAGGAGAGAATGCTCTAACATCAAAAGCTAGGCAATATTAGTGAGAAAGGTCTATGAACATTGCGTCTATGGCAAGAAAAGTTGGATAAAGCTCCCCAAAAGTGTTGCACGGGCATGTGAAATCTTGCAAGTGATCCATAGGGATGTGTTTGGACAGTGGACATCCCATCATTGAACTTGTCTCTCTTATATGTGACTTTCATAGATGACCACTCTCACGAGACCTAGGTATATTTTCTTGAAGAAATATGAAGTTTTGAACAAAGTCAACGAATTCAAAGCCCTTGTGGAGAACTAGACAAAGAAGAGGATCAAGGCATTGCCCAGAAACAGCAGGGGTCAGTACTTTTCTAAAGAGTTTGATGAATTCTGCAAGCAAAGTGATATTTGAAGACAAAAAATGAATCCTTATACACCACAACATAATGGAGTCACATAGTGGATGAATAGGGCATTGATGACAAGGCTCAAAGCATGATGAGTGGTGCGCATTTCGAGCAAAAAAAATTGCGCTGAAGTAGTGGCTATTGCTTGTTACCTATTCAACTAAACCCAACATCAGTGTTGGTTGACAAGATTGTGCAAGAAACGTGAACTGGTAATAAGCCATGCTTGAAACATCTGCACATTTTTGGTTGCGAAGCCTACTCTTATATCACAAATGAAAAAAGATCAAATCTTGACTCTAAGTTTACAAAGTGCATCTTTATTGGGTATAGAGGTGGTGTCTAAAGGGACACGCCATGGAATCCCAAGACAAAAAAGAGGTTCTATAGCCAAAATGTAATCTTTAGGGAGGTGTGCAAGGTTCATGCCCACAAAGAAACAAAGAAGCAACCAAAGGAAGAAACAAAAAAGGTGCAAGTTGAGACAAGTGTTGAAGACCCTTTATCTAAATATGATGCAATAGATGAAGCGTCGAAAGATGATGAAGAAGAGGAGCCTACAACTCCAACTCTGAGGAGATCAAAATGGGTGTGCAAAGTGCCTGAAAGGTAGAGTCCACCATACTTTTGTTGGGCATACCTACTATTTGTGACTGAAAACAACAAACTAAAGACGGTGAAGGAAGTTTTGGGTTGTGCAATGAGAATGTCTTGTAAGAAGGCTATGAAGGAAGAAATGGAGACAGAGATATAGTCATGGAAGAAGGTTATGAAGGAGGAAATGGAATATCTGAATAAGAATGAGATGTGGGATTTGGTGATGCCACCTTCTGGACGAAAACTTGTAAGTTGCAAGCGGTTTTTCAAAAGAAAGAAGGATGCACAAGGGAATATGGAAAGGTATAAGACTCGTTTGGTGGCAAAAGGATTCCATCAAATTGAGGGAATTGACTTTGGTGAGACATTTTCTCCTATTGCAAATTTGACTTCAATTAGGTTTCTTTTAGATATTCTTGTTGCATTCAAACTGGAGATAGAACAAATGGATATGAAGACAAAATTACTCCATGGGGAGATTGAAGAAGAAATCTACATGCCGCAACCTAAAGGCTTTAAGGTGAAGGGGAAAAAGGACTTGGTCAATAGACTGAAGAAGTCCTTATATGGCTTGAAGCAATTACTCAGAATGTGGAATCAAAGTTCAACATCTAAGTGGTTGGACTTCAGCATGTGCACAACAATGCTCATCCTTCTGTCTACTACAAAGAAGAGGGTGATCATTTTGCCGTCATATTCCTCTATGTGGATGACATGCTACTGATTGGAAATGACATGGGCATGATAAAGCAAGTGAAGCCTCAATTATCTGCATTGTTCGACATAAAATATCTCAGTGATATGAAATTTATTTTGGGAATGGAAATCAAACGGGATCATGCAAACAAGAAGCCCTCACTAGACCATAGGAAGTACATCGAGACAGTATTGGAAAGGTTCAGGATGTAGGGCAACAAACCAATATGCACCCCTTTCCCAATTGGTCAGAAGATATCAATTGCACAATGTCCAAAGACTCAGGAGGAGTTAGAGGACATGTCTCAAATCCTATATGCGAGTCTGGTGAGAACCCTAATATACGCAATGATCTATATGATATATGACATTGCACAAGCGATGGGAGTGGTTAGAAAATTCATGTCCAATCCAAGTAGGGATCATTGGGTAGTGGTGAAGAGGATCTTCAAATATCTATGAGGAACGTTTGATCATGCTATCTGCTATTACGATACATCTGATAGAAGCAAGATCTTGAGTCTACCAATATTTGTGGATTTTGATTGGCTTGAGAACTTGATTGTTGTAGGTCTACTAGTGCTTATGTATTCAACTTGTTTGGTGGAGTGGTAAGTTGGATGAGCAAATGATAGGCTAGTGTGGCCATATCTACCACCGAAGCTATATACATCTAAGCTACTCATGCAAGCAAGGAAGTGGTGTGGCATCAAAGGTTGTGTTTTACCATTGGGTTCAAGTAGGAAGCAATAAAGATAAGTTGTGACATTCAAAGCACAATTTGTCTGGCAAATAACCCTAAGTATCATTCTTGGACAAAGAAAATTGGCTTGCGATATCATTTTGTGAGGGAAATGGTGGAGAAGAGAAATGTATCTCTGGTGAAGGTGGACATAAAGGAAAATGGTGCAGATCCATTGACAAAAGCAGTAAGTATTGAGAAGTTTTCTTGGTGCACAACGGAGATGGGTTTGGCTACCCAAAGTTGTTGAAGGATGAGGATGTACACCCTTATGCAAAGTGTTCAACAAGTGGGAGATTATTGAAAAATGTTTCAACTTTGCATACATTTATGCAATAGTGATCAAGTTAGTTGTTGCGCTAGGTGTTTTGTGCAAGTACTTGATTGCACAAGTTGATTGTTCAAGTACTTGATTGCGCAAGTTGATTGTGCAAGTTGGGATGATTGTGCAGTCTAGCAAGGAGAATGCCTTTGGTAGTTGCACAAGGTTGTTAGCGTGCGAGAATGTTGGTAGAGTTGCGCAAGGTATTTTGTTCATTTTCAAGTGCACTCTAGGATATTGTGAAGTGGTGCTTAGTGGTTGAGTTGCAATAAGGTGCTGCAGAGATTTGTGCAACATACAAAGCAATGATAAGTTATCGAGGGGCATTCAAAACACTTGTCTAACTACGTCTGTCAAACTAAATGAGTGTTAAACGTCTTGGTGGCACTCTGACATGGCCCTGTTAAGGAGAGTGACATGTTGTTCACTTGGGGCAACAATAGGTCCATGCAAATTCTTCTGCAGTGCAAACATTGCAAGTAAAGTGTCTGTTATAAGACATTGTTCTTCTAAGGAGGAAAGTGATTAGTGTTGCATAGGATATATGTAACAAAGGTTGTTGAATGTTGAATACAAACAGTCAAATGTCTGCATTGTAATATACAATAAAGGTGTTATAAAAGGTTACAAAACCTTGAGACTTGATTGTAGCATCATAAGATGTTTAATTTTAGTTATAATTCAATAAGGTTTTTGTGCTTGGTTTTTTCGCTGCAATAATTTTCCCAAGTGAAATTCTCTCTGTCTGTGTGTGCTTATCGTAATCTTTGTCTATGATAGATTCACATTAGCAAAACTCTCATCTATGTTTATTGTAGCAAAGTTTATTTCCCAACAATCATTGGTTGATCAAAGAAAACCTCTTCTAAAGTTAAATCTTTCTAAAAGGAATAAGATATTCAAGTAGAAAAGGATAAGATATTGTTTAACCCCATCTCACTAATGTAAGTACATAAGTTAGATTAGTTTTAGCATTAGATTATATTTTTAGTTAACTTGTTTACATTTTTGTGTCTTTAGAAGGCTTTGGTAACCCGTAAACTAGTTTTCATTAGGAAGACCTAAAACAAGAGGGTTTTACTAAACCCAAATGTGTTCATGTCAAAACACTAAACAACAGACTTCATATAGAGATTCACCCAACTAATCTTGACCAATGAAGTTGCCAAATAAGAAATGGATGAAAAATGGATACTCGTGGCTCAAGCTAACCCAAATTCAACGCACATTACAAGTTGTAAAGGTGGGATTAAATGGGGACAAAATAATTCTTTCATGTTAAAATACAAATAAAAATTTACATGGTGACTGCCTTAAATGACTCAAGTAGTCAAAATGGCTCAAGTTACCCATCAATGAAAATTCAAGTTTGCCACATATACTCGTGTATTTAATAGATTTGGTGTGATGTAGCGTCTCTTGGCAGTTGTGAGGTTGTATTTGGTAGCTTCAATATGAATGCAATCTTCCAACAAATGAGAAAAAATATTGCTTGATTGAGAATGTTAGCAAGCACTCAAGCAAGGAGGTTCATAAACACCACTAGGAAGTTCATGTTGTTAGTATTGAGAACAAAAGAAGGAAAGCAACACGATGAAAAAAAAATCCTGATAATGGGGTTGGGCAAGTGATGTGTCAGAAATTTTGTGAGGGCTAGTGATCCCCTTTGGGTGGATTCATCAAACTTAAGTTCGATGGGGCAACTAAAGGGAATTTAGGCCCAATAGGGGGAGGACACAATTTATGTGACAATAGAGGGCAACTGATTTTGATGTTTCCCCTAGATATTGGGAAGGACATGAATAATCAGGCAAAAGGATTGGCCAATGCCTAAAGGATTTCAAACTCCTATCATTCAAGGATGTAAAAAGCTAGTGATGGAAGGTGATTCTCAAATTTTGATAAATGCAATGAAAGATGGTAAGGTTTCACCTTGGAGACTGAAAGATTTGATTGATGAAGCTAAATGGCTGGCAAAACAACTAGAGGAATTTATTTTCCAGCACATTAAGCGAGAAGGAAATTAGGTAGTTGACAAAAAGCCTAACAAAGAGGTAAATATGTTGGCTTCATCTGAACCTAAGGATCAATTTTGGAAAACAATTTTCCTTAGGATATTAGGAAACTTTTGGTTAAGGATATGCAAGGATTCTTCTCCAAGACACCTTCACGTCTACCCAAGAGCCATCCTTAAAAATATGAAAAAATTAGAAAGGGGGAAATGATATAATTGAAAATAGAGGGGAAATGGAGGACTAATAAAAAATCATTGATAAGGAGGCTGCACAAGTGAAATATTTGGAGTCACCATTGGGAAGCAAGGCTTTCGCTTCTCCACACACCACCTCTCAAAGTGATGTGTGAAGGTTTAACTTGCAATTAATCCTCCCTCTTCTCTAAATCCTAATTGCAAGCCTCTCTCAGAACCTACAATTCATCCTGAACAGAATCATTGCAAACAATGAAGAATAAAGCTCATGAAAGGGTGGTGGTGGACAAATTGATGGAAAAGAACAAGGTCCAAAAAGATGGAAAAAGCAATCAAGGTGTCCTTTTTGGAATTTTTGAATAGGGAAACTCAACGCCCGCATATGCACTCATAGATGAAGCATTTATGGAAGGCTATGAAGGAGCTGAACAATGTTGTTATCGATGACCTTAGCCAACACATGAAACATCTTTTCTTCGACCCAAGGCTGTCAATAGGGAGGAGAAATGTTTTTGATATAGCGCAAGCTCTCAGTGTTGCTAATATGTTGTCTAATGCAGTTGGAACGAACTTACTCCACGATGATCATAATGCAATAGAAAAAACCCTGTTTGTGACTACAGAGGAATGTAGCCACCACTAGCATCGTATCATGGATGGGATCGGGGCACTTGTGCAGAGGCAAAAAGAAATTATTGATCATATAAACTCCAAGTTCTCCAAGGAAGCTATCATTGAAATACCTTGTTGTCCTCAATCATCACATGATGAGGAGGTGGTGGTAATTGTTTTAGAATAAATTTGAAGTTTTGCAAATTTTCTCTTTCGGGTATGAAGTGTATAAACTAAAGGAAAAATATGTCCCCAACCCCTTTTTTGTTGTTGAAGACTGGAAATTTGAAATACACACAATACATACATACATTCATATATATATTACTACTTTCATATGATGATTGGATGATTGGTTCGATCTGGGCGGTGAAGTAGTTTATGGAATGAGGACTTACTCTACACCACTACACAGCATTTCCCACCTTTCATTTGCACTCTCAATGATATTTTATTGACTCATGCACATTTCTTTGAGCATGAAAACAATTAGAGATGGTTTGGCATATGTGGTTATTTAATAACAATGTTATTTTGTAAAATGGGTATTCATATTTTAATGAGATGAATAAAACCTCCTACTGATTGAGCACTCCACACACCATTTTGTATTTTTTGGCAAAAAAAAAAATGAGGAATCCTTCTTAACCTTTTACACGTTTGGCATGGCCACATTTCTCTAAGAATGGTTAAACCTAGGTACTGATGCTCTACATTATTTTTTGCATCTAGTGAAATATACTTAGGTAGTATGTAAGCTCCCTCAGTCAAAAAAACATAGCCCATGTACCATGTATTTCAATTTAATCTTTGGCCTAATAGTGTGAAGGGTTTGTTAAGGAATTGCCCTGTGTGATGATTGATTCAATTGAAAGCATGTACCAAAGACAAACTTGCATTTAGATTAATTTCCAATATTTATCATATCTTAGCTTCTTGTGGGATTGCTACTTGCACGACATGACAATTCTTTGGCAATAATTTATAGACAACTTGACTTTTGTATGCAAACCTTCATTGGAGGTCTAAACATCTAATGGTGCATGTAGCTCCAAGTTTTGATAATCCTGTTTGATTTGAAATTTTGGCAATGTGGTTTCTCCTCAACATAAAGGTTATTGCTCAACAATCTCTCTTTTCTTTTTACAATTTTTGTTGAGTCCTCCAATAGTATACTTCAATGCTCCCTCTACACTCCCTTCAAGCACCTAAAGGCATATGAGGGTTAAGATGATTGACTTGAACTAGGGAGAGTTAAAAGGAAAATACTAATTATCCAACCCATCATAGGCTTGTCCTATAATCTTTTTTTAATAAGCTCTCCTTGCCTTAGACAACTGTTATTTCTTGTTTGGAACTACGTTGGAGTGGAGATCTTGCTGCAAATTCAATGTCTCATTGACAAGATGGAATCATATTGATATCTCACTAGGTTATCTACTTATAAGACCTTTGTTTAATTCCTCCACGTCTGGGAATGGTGGATTTCCTTGTTAAGATTGACTCAGTGTGAGTAAGAATGGCTTGATCCCCTTGACATCATGTCTTCCAATTTTTCTTCTATTTTTGGCAAATAGTGATGATCAAGCGTGCATGGTTTTTATTCTTTGATATGAGTTGGACAGTTATACTTACTCATGATCCTGTCATGTCCCCTTCTCAGTGACATCTCTCGGAGCACAGGATTAGCCTATCATACGACCCTCGTAGGCTGATCGTTTGGATAGAGGGTCCCCTGGGAGCTTGGCACATGCTTCAGATTGGCAGAGTTTGATCAGTTGGCTTTCGTTTGGGCTCGATCGGACACTTTTGGCAGAAGTTACTATTTTTAGCAGTTCTTGGTGGACAGTGTGGGACCCCTGCTATTTTTGGCAATATGGGGTGACAGCATTCGGAATCACTCCAGTATATGACCGCTTCAGACGGTTCGGTCATCGGGCGAGTAACGAGGGAAATATTAATATTTAATTGCATTAATTAAATATTAATATTACGAGATTATTATATTAAATTATAATTAAAAATTATAACTTAAGTGTTTTAATGCTGAGGGGGCGCCCATCATCAGGAAGGGGCCAAATTTAATATTATTATAAAATTTGGCCTAAGTTGAAAATATTAAAATAATTAAAGAATTGCGATTTTTAATTAAAAAGTCCCATTATAGAGAAAATCGCACCTTTTTGAATATATATACTTCTGCATTGGGAGGAGCGCCATTATGTCATTTGGAGAATTGAAAATTGATCAAATTTGTCTGAGCTAGAAGCTTCAGGGGTTCGAGATCATTTTCCTTGGAGAACGTGCCATCTCCATTGGAAGCAATTCAGAGGGTGTGAAATAACACCTGATTTATTGCAGCCGGAGTTTTCTTCATTCAGGGGAAGACATTGATTTTCAGAGGTTATCATCACAGATTTTCATCAGGGTTATTCATTTTTCAGTCAGGGATCATTTAGGCGCCCATTTTTGGAGGTTGAGATAGCCAAAAGACAGGCCGTACAGCAGCATTAATTGCTGGTTTTAACCCAGCCATACCTGTACCTGGCCGTACCATCTACAGCAGAGGACAAACATCATAAGAGCAGGGCGCAGGGTTTTTTCTGTGCAAAAAACAGCCCGACTGTACCTGTCCGTACGGCGCCGTACGGACTGTACCGCACCTGGTTTTTGGCAGCAGTCACTCAGTTTTTTTGGGCAGCGATCATTTCAGGGTTTTTTTGAACCCAAACAGCAAGTTTTTTGTAAACCCATGCAACTAGGGTTTTATTTTAATAAAAAATAGTCTTTTCGATATTCAGTAAATTTTATAGGATTTATTTATCATTTTTTATGCAAATCCGCATTTCTTTCAAAACTGGCAAAAAACCCAAAAACATCAAAAAAATTCAAAAACCTCAAAAAAAAAACACATAAACCGTCAGTTGTCAGAATCAGAGGGAACTTGGGGTTCCTACAGTGGTATCAGAGCTAAATCCTGCCATCCTACGGGTTTAGCTATCTTATGCAGCCAGATCAGATTGGGTCACCCAGGTATTACACACGCAAGCGAGCCCTGATTGACAGGCAACAGAGTTTGAGCAGGCAGCCGGGCAATATGGCTGACAGAACAGATATACCTAGGCCGGGACATAATGACAGAGATCAGGAGGGTGCAGAGTTCATGCATACACTTCGAGATCTTCGTGCAGGGCAACGGCGATCCGATGAGGTATTGCAGCAGGTGGTAGTGGCACTGCAGAGGTTGGGTACTTCGAGGAGACCGTCACCTAACCGTGACGATAACAGGGGTGATGCAGGGTCCCGGAGAGCTACTAGGGCAGCGTCACGGACAGCAGATAGGCCTACTAGGCCCACTTTCACGAGACAGGAGCCCGGCGAGGCTATACCAGATGAGGAGCATGATGAGTTATTCGCTGATACCCTTATGGCAGCTCATGAAGAATGGGAGTTGGTACCGCCTGCGGTCAAAGAGATGATCACTTTTGACCGTTTTATTACACAGAGGCGAGAGCATAACAGATCTCGACAGGATAGGAGACCTCGTCAGCAGAATAATGATCTAAAACATGCTACGAACCGGCTCACATTGGCGACGTTCGATGGTAGTGGTAAGATGACTGCCCAAGCTTGGATTAGCAAGCTTGACACATTGCTTACACTGCGCCCGATGGCTGAAAGTGACGCCATTAGATATGCTACTTTGCATCTTGAGGGAGTTGCTTACGACTGGTGGCACCATGGTATGGTGACTTTACAGCATGACAGGGTCACTACATACCAGGAGTTTGTGAACAGGTTGGTTGAGCGCTTTGACAAGAAGGATCCAGAAACCTACTTCCGAGACTTAGCACAGTTGAGGCAGAGTGGCAGTGTAGAGACCTACATAGGTGACTTTCAGAAGTTATCCGTTATGGTCCCTAACATCTCCGAGAGGCGCTTGGTAGTACTCTTCATGGAGGGGTTGTCAGAGCCATTGCGAGGTTGGATCAAAGCTTTTGATCCTCCTTCATTACAGGAGGCGATGAAGAAGGCACGAAACATGGAGTTAGCAGCACCATCGAGTAAATTCAGCTCCAGAGGTTCTTCATCATTCAGGGATAACAAGGGCTTTAACAGGAATAAGGATAAGTCTGATGTTAGCAAAAAAAAATCAAACTCTAGGAATGATCCAAAAGGTAAATCAGCGGCCCCACCTTTGGATCATGAGGCCCTTAATGACCTACGCAGGAAGAAGCTTTGCTTCTACTGCAAAGAACCATATGACGCTAATCACGATTGTCCTCTAAGACCTAAGGGCAAGGCAAATCGTATAATGTGGGCGTTCTATGAGGACTCGGAGTCAGAGGATTCGGATCAGCAGGAGAGTTCCGAGGGTTCAGAGCCAGAGGCTCCAGAGCATAGAGTTGAGGCAGAGCCCGAGCTTCAGGTACAGGAGGCCCGTTTATCTAGTATCCAGCAGGAGGGTTCTTTCAGGATTCGTGGTGTGTTGGCAGGACAGAGGGTCATTACCCTACTTGATACAGGAGCCACGCATAATTTTATAGATGCTAGATTTGTTGAGAAACGTGGACTTATCACTGAGGAGTTCGAGGGCATAAGAGTCAAAGTGGCCGATGGGTAAACTTTGAAATGTGAACGCATGATTAAGGATCTCCCTTTATGCTTGAACAAATATGAGTTCAAGGCAGATTACTATGTTGTTAATATGGGGGACATTGATTTGGTCTTGGGGATGAAGTGGTTACATTCATTGGATGAGGTCACACTTCGTCTCAAGGACATGGAGATCCGTTTTGATGTTAATGGAAAGACACACATACTTAAGGCAATTCGGGACAGCAACATCAAAACAATTTCTTTCCGCCGGATGGAGCGGCTTATGCGTCACGACATGGTAGAGTGGGCTGCCGAGTGTCATTTAGCACCTATACAGGAGGGACAGCAAAAGTTAGACTATCATCCGGATATACAAGAGTTGAGAGTCAGGCATGACAAGGTGTTCAGTGACATTCCGCCAGGTAGACCTCCAGACAGGGGCATAGAGCACATCATTGAGCTCGAGGAGGGTGCGAAACCCGTTATGATAACTCCTTACAGGCATCCAAAAAGATTGAAGGATGAGATAGAAAAGACAATAAAGGAGTTACTTGCTATGGGACACATTCGGCCTAGCAAGTCACCATTTGCTTCTTCGGTTGTTTTGGTGAAGAAGGATGGGACTTTACGCATGTGCATTGATTACAGGGTCCTGAATAAGAGGACAATTAAGAATAGATACCCTATACCGAGGATTGACGAGCTTATTGATGAGCTCCATGGGTCATGTTACTTCTCTAAGATTGATTTACGGTCGGGTTATCATCAGATCAGAGTCAGAGAGCAGGACATAGAGAAGACGGCCTTCCGATGCCATTGTGGGCACTTCGAGTTCGTAGTGATGCCATTTGGACTCACTAACGCACCAGCCACTTTTTAGTCTACGATGAACCCGGTTTTTCATTGATTGCTGAGGAGGTTTGTGTTGGTCTTTTTTGATGACATCCTTATATATAGCAGGTCTTGGCAGGAGCACTTAGCTCATTTGGAGACAGTGTTGAGTATCTTGGAGAGGGAGTCCTTGTACGCCAAGGAATCCAAGTGCGACATAGGGATGACCGAATTGCTATATCTTGGTCACATCATTAGTGCAGATGGAGTGCGCATGGATCCTGAAAAGATCCGCGCCATTGTTGACTGGCCTACACCGGCGAACCTGACACAGTTGAGAGGGTTTCTCGGTTTATGTGGGTTCTACCGCAAATTCGTGAATGGGTATTCACGCCATGCCGCCCCGATGACAGATTTATTGAAGAAGGGGGCTTTTGTTTGGACTTCAGAGGCACAGGAGTGTTTTATGAAGTTCAATGCGCTGATGACCACATGCCCTGTTCTAGCACTACCCGACTTTACGAAGCCGTTCGAGCTTCAATGCGATGCATCAGGTGAGGGCATTGGTGCGGTGCTTATGCAGGACAAGCACCCGATTGTGTATGAGAGCCGCAAGCTCAGAGGACCCAAGAGATTGTATAGTATATATGATAAGGAGATGCTCGCAATCATGCATGCCTTAGCAAAATTTCGACAATATCTTGTCGGCAGCAAATTTTGCATTAAAACTGATCATAATAGCTTGAGACACTTCTTAGGGCAGCGAGATCTCAATGATAGGCAGCAGAAGTGGGTCAGTAAGTTGCAGGCTTATGACTTTGATATCTCATATATCAAAGGTACACAGAACGTAGTGGCTGATGCACTTTCACGTAAGCCGTACTTGAGCACTATGGTTCATATTTCAGAGGATTGGAGGCATATGATAGTGGCAGAGTATGCCAAGGACAGTTAGGCCTCCAGCATTGTTGAGGGATCAGCAGTGGATACCAGGTATACACTTGTGAATGATTTGATCATTTACAAGCACAGGATATATTTGATCCCAGGGTCAGAGGTGAAGAACATTGTTATGCGAGCCTTTCATGACACGCCTACAGTAGGACATCCTGGATATTTCAAAACATACAGGCAGATTCGGGAGAGATTCACTTGGAAAGGACTCAAGACAGATGTTCTTCAGTATGTGCGTGAGTGCCCTGTTTGTCAGCAGAACAAGCAGGAGAACACGTACCCGGCAGGTTTGTTGCAGCCACTTCCGATTCCTGACAGGAAGTGGGAATGTCTGTCGATGGATTTTATCACGGGCTTGCCTAAAGCCCAAGTGCGTGATTGCATTTATGTAGTTGTGGATCGGCTTACGAAGTATGCCCACTTCTTTTCGATCACCACGACTTACACAGCTACGCAGGTAGCAGAGGTTTTCTTTCGCGAGGTATTCAGACTTCATGGGTTGCCTCGGAGTATCGTGAGCGACAGAGATAGTCGGTTCCTGAGTAACTTCTGGCAGGAGGTTTTCAGACTTTGTGGGACTGAGCTCACTCCGAGCACTAGCTACCACCCGCAGACTGATGGGCAGACAGAGATTGTGAACAAGTGGGTGGAAGGATACCTCCGAAACTACATAGCAGAGCAGCAGAAGGCGTGGGTCAAATGGATACATTTGTGTGAGTATTGCTATAACTCGACATTCCATATGACCATTCAGATGTCACCCTTCATGGCGTTGTACGGGAATGAGGCGCCGAGTTTCTTTGATTTGCTACTTAGCGACAGTAGAGTGCCGAGTGCAGGAGGTTGGTTGCAGGAGAGTCAGGACACTATGAGGGCTCTCAAGGAAAATATAGCTAAGGCACAAAATCAGCAGAGACAGTATGCAGATCAGAAGAGGACGGAGAGGCATTTCGAGGTGGGTGACATGGTTTACCTCATGCTGCAGCCCTACCGTCAGTCCACTCTTAGGAAGAGTGGGTCAGAGAAACTCAAGCCGCGCTATTACGGACCTTTCAGGATCCTGAGGAGAGTTGGCGAGGTGGCTTACGAGCTTGAGCTTCCAGCAGAGAGCAGAGTACACAACGTTTTTCATGTATCACGCCTCAAGAAGGCGTTGGGTCATCGTGTGGTACCGTCTGCAGTTCTACCTCCCTTAGATGACGAGGGAAAGTTGATTTTAGTACCTGAGTCCATCCTGGAGTATAGGGAGAGACAGTTGCGTAGGAGGACTATCAGGGAATATCTGGTGAAATGGAGAGATTTCCCTGTTGAGGATGCGACATGGGAGAGTGAGGATATTCTACAGCATCCGGCATTGAGATTGCTTGAGGACAAGCAATTTCAGGAGGGGCGGACTGTCATGTCCCCTTCTCAGTGACATCTCTCGGAGCACAGGATTAGCCTATCATACGACCCTCGTAGGCTGATCGTTTGGATAGAGGGTCACTTGGGAGCTTGGCACATGCTTCAGATTGGCAGAGTTTGATCAGTTGGCTTTCGTTTGGGCTCGATCGGACACTTTTGGCAGAAGTTACTATTTTTAGCAGTTCTTGGTGGACAGTGTGGGACCCCTGCTATTTTTGGCAATATGGGTTGACAGCGTTCGGAATCACTCCAGTATATGACCGCTTCATACGGTTCGGTCATCGGGTGAGTAACGAGGAAAATATTAATATTTAATTGCATTAATTAAATATTAATATTACGAGATTATTATATTAAGTTATAATTAAAAATTATAACTTAAGTGTTTTAATGCTGAGGGGGCGCCCATCTTCAGGAAGGGGCCAAATTTAATATTATTATAAAATTTGGCCTAAGTTGAAAATATTAAAATAATTAAAGAATTGCGATTTTTAATTAAAAAGTCCCAATATAGAGGAAATCGCACCTTTTTGAATATATATACTTCTGCATTGGGAGGAGCGCCATTATGTCATTTGGAGAATTGAAAATTGATCAAATTTGTCTGAGCTAGAAGCTTCAGGGGTTCGTGTTCATTTTCCTTGGAGAACGTGCCATCTCCATTGGAAGCAATTCAGAGGGTGTGAAATAACACCTGATTTATTGCAGTCGGGGTTTTCTTCATTCAGGAGAAGACATTGATTTTCAGAGGTTGTCATCATAGGTTTTCATCAGGGTTATTCATTTTTCAGTCAGGGATCATTTAGGCGCCCATTTTTGGAGGTTGAAATAGCCAAAAGACAGGCCGTACAGCAGCATTAATTGCTGGTTTTAACCCAGCCATACCTGTACCTGGCCGTACCATCTACAGCAGAGGACAAACATCATAAGAGCAGGGTGCAGGGTTTTTTCTGTGCAAAAAACAGCCCGACTGTACCTGTCCGTACCGTACGGATGACGTCCGTATGGCGCCGTACGGACTGTACCGCGCCTAGTTTTTGGCAGCAGTCACTCAGTTTTTTGGGCAGCGATCATTTCAGGTTTTTTTTGAACCCAAACAGCAAGTTTTTTGTAAACCCATGCAACTAGGGTTTTATTTTAATAAAAAATAGTCTTTTCGATGTTCAGTAAATTTTATAGGATTTATTTATCATTTTTTATGCAAATCCGCATTTCTTTCAAAACTGGCAAAAAACCCAAAAACATCAAAAAAATTCACAAACCTCAGAAAAAAAACACATAAACCGTCAGTTGTCAGAATCAGAGGGAACTTGGGGTTCCTACAGATCCTTTTGACTTCTTGGTTTTCTGAAGTATTGATGCTATGCTAATAGACGTCTCAATTTCGCTGAGGATGCTGGTCAAAATCTCTTTGCCCTCTTGGCACTAAGATGTTCATCTCCTCTAAACTTTGGTTAATCTGCATGATAAAATGCATCTTCACTTGTGAAATTTTTGAGCTTTTGCTAACAATTTTAGGCACTTTGATGCCATTTTTTCTAGGCTAGAGCCCTCTCCCTAGGTAAATTTAGAAAAAAAAAACACGAACAAAATATTCAAGCAAATCTTGTTGAAGGAAACAAATAAGTGTATAAGTTGTTACAAAAGTATGATACAATTTCCCTAGAACCAAAAAGGAATGCCTCCATGACCTAAGGAAAATGTAATAGCTAGAGGTTCTAAACCCATAATTGAGGCAATAACCAAAGAAAATTATAAGAGTTGGATATTTAAACCCATAATTGAAGCAATAACCAACAGAAATTGTAATAGTTGGAAGTAGAGTAGTATTTTCGAAAAAGTTGGGGAGATAAAAATATTCAAGTGAAACTTATTTCCAACACTGCTTCTGAGAAGGGAATGTTGTCAACCTGCAGTTGCACCCTGAATCGAAGACGTGCTGAAATGGCTAATCCTCAATCCAATTGAAACAATGGGTTCTTCTCATGAGGGTGGGTGCCTCAATGGTGAGAAGAACCTCCAGAGAAGGCTGGTTCCTGTAAGATGTATCAATGAGAATCTCTACTCTGCATTGCAGACTACCATGGAAAAGGGAGAAAGAAACTTGAAAGGGAAATCCTACCTAATGACGGTGATACACCAAACTGTTGATCCACTCTACTTGGAACCTTGAACGCTGAATCAAACAAGGGAAAAGGAAGACCTTTGATTTCAATTGATCACTATGCATAAGTATTTCATGAGAAGGTTCGATCCAATGACAAAAACGTGAGCGAAAACAATGAAGAGAGGTCTGATACAAGACACTTTACAGGTACCTAACATCCACTTACAGCTTCCAGCAAAAGACATATAAAACACTGAATATGACCTACATAACGTGATAAGCTAGCAACTAGGTACGAATCAGAATTTGGGAAGGGAGAGAAATCTACCACGTATGCAAATTGTTGAATGAATGTACACTATGCCAACACTTGAAATCTGAAAGTACAGTCCTATTGATTAAAGAGGTTACACAACTCACCAATGACAGAGTTTGATCTTACCAAAAGGGATGGATTTTACAAGGCTGAAAAACCATTAATATAAAAAATTACAAAAAGCCAAGAGATTGACGTTGGAAATAGGAGAGGAGTTAACTCTTCATTAGCCCAAGTCCAAATTGCGTTTCATGAGTCTTCCAAATTTGTCTTTCCTTGGCTTATACCTAGCTGTGTTGCACGAAGAATCCTTGGCATTGAAGTGGATAGTGGCTAATTTTGGACTGCTAAACTCTTATCATGCAAAAATGCTACGCCCACCTCCAACTATGGACTTCTTGAGTTGTTTGATCATTTGAAAGCATGAGATAAACAAGTGCATGCATGAAATCCACACCATGTTAAAATTAGAACTCGAATTGAAACATTGGAAGATGAGTTGGAACGTTTGAAAGCACGAGTTTGACCAAGAGATGAGCTTGACTTCAACAACCAGTGAACTGAAGCTTTGACCAGTCAACCGAAAATAGCCTTTGCTTGCATGGATTTCCACATTGACTCCATCTCTTGTTTCGGTCTGCCTATTCATGTCTTGTCTATATTTGGCGAGATTCTATATTTGGATTTTCTTATCTATATTTAGTCTTGGGATTATCTTGTTCTAACTTCCCGCAGATTATCTATTTTATGTCCCCTTTGCACAATTCTTTCGGAATTCTCTTGGCTAAGTTTTCCTTGGTCTTCTTATTTCCTCGAAATTCTTGCCTTTGGCTTTTATGTCTGCGGATTTTATTGTTGACTTATTTCCTTCGGATCTTTCATTCCCCTGTGGATTTTACCTGTCTTGCCCTTATTAATTTATTCGGACTTATTTCCTTGATCTTCTCCTTCGGATTTTATGTTGTGCCCTGCAAACTTTTTGCTATCTCTACCTTTTAATTTCTTTCAGACATATTGTTGGCTGTATTTTTCCTCAGACTTTTTCCGTTGATTCTTCTTTGGTTTAATTATTTCCTTGTGTTTCTGTCTTGGCTTCATCTCAATTTCCTTGGACTTTTTCCTTGCCAATTTTCCCAAATTTATTCTTTTAGGTTCTTATGTCTTGCCCTTTGGTTTTCTTCGGACTTTTGTTGACTTCATATTCCCACGGATTTCTTGTTTGACAATTATTCCGAAGGATTTCCTTAAATTTTCTCATTTCCTTCTTTGCCTTTGTTTTTGTTTTCTATCGAGCTTTTCCCCAGGTGTATCCTCCGTCGGGTCTTTTTTTTAAAATTCCTTCAGACTTTTTGTCCGAAGGAATTTTTCTCCTTTGGCCATCTTTCCCCGATGGGCATGTGCCCTTCGGAAACTTTGTTTTTGTCCTTCGCTTCATGAAGGTGCCCTCCACAAGGGCTTCTGCTTCCAAAAAATGCCATTCAGGTTTCTTGATGTGGTCCTCTCGCCACCAAGTGCCCTTCGCAAGGGCTATTCGTCCTCAAAAGTGCCTTTCGGAACTTTTGAAAGGGCCCTGCCACCAACCAAGTGCGCTCCACAAGGGCACTTCTTCGAAAAAATTGATTTTGTCCTTCGAAACTTTTACCAAGGTCTTCTTCGTGCTGGAAGTGTCCCCCGCAAGGGCACATACCCTTCGAGCTTTTTGAAGGGCACTCGGGCTTTTTGAAATTGTCCTTCGGAACTTTTTGTCTTGACTTGAAAACCATAAAGTGAACCAACCCAAAGGGTACATATCCTTCGGGACTTTTGAATTGGACCTTCCCGAAGGGTAGGTGCCCTTCGGGTCTTTTCAACTGTGTTTTTCCCTTTTCCTTTGGACAAAAAGTCCAAGCAAATAAACTTTGAACGATTGCCACTTAGTCATGTTTTTGAACCTTTACACAGTCCTTTGAGAGCTTTTTCTCTCGGACAAAATGTCCGAAGAAATAGTCCACCTCTTATAGCCCGAAAAAATCCTTGGGAAGACAAAATAAATAAACTTACAGCTTGTATGTCTTGGCTTTTGGCTGTACATGATGCTTAAAAGAGGAAGAAAACCCTTTCAAGCTGCTGTAGATGGCCACTTGGGTGGCTGCAAATGCACATTTAAGAACCCCAAAACTGATTCACAAGACAAACTTGGCACCATAGCAAAGTTCCGAATAGTAGGGGTGACAATTTGCCCTGTGGGGGCAAAATTGTCAATAGGGAACAAAGCGCAAATTCATTAGCAAACCATGGGGTGTCTTTAGGGGAAAGGGAAATCAAGAGGATGTGAAGCTGTTGATGGATATTGACCAAATCATTCTTCGAGATGTTAAAAACTTTAAGAAGAAAGTGGTTTAACAATTTAATGTTGAAGAGGGGAATTGGAAGCAATATTTCAAAAGACAGTAATTTAATAATATGATCTAGCAAAGTATTTTTTACTTGTAATTTTTTAATAGGTTATAGAAGGCCAAACGGACATATCGACAAAAATGAGATGGAGGAAGATCATGAACTTTCACGAGAAATTATTTGTGGAATTTTTTCTCATCTTTTTAAATCTCTTCAACCTTCCTTGGCTTACTCTATTTTTTCAAATAATGTATAAATTTTCAAGGATGACATCGGTCTCAATCCATCATGCATTGAAGGAGATCATTTTTTTTCAATTTATATTAAAATTCGAACTTGTTTGGTGGTCATTTGGCTCTCCCAAGTTCATGACAGATAAGGAAAGTGGTTGCACGTGGTGTAGAAGTCCCTTCTATTTGGCTGAAATTCATAGCATGACTTAAGTGTGGTATAATTTTATGCCGGCGCTTTGTTTGATACAGCTTTTATGAGTTGCAGTTTCTTATTTTATGCTCAATCAAGGCACACTGGTTTCCCTCGTTGTTAGGTGTGGTTTTCTTTTGCAGGATTTCGTCCATTCCCTCATCAACGGAGGAAGTCAACACATGGGTGTCAAACAAATGTGGTGCTTTTCTCTTTCTAGTTGCATTCAATGTAGATTGATGGTGAGCATGCCAAAGGTGACGATTCAGTCTCCTTGGTGTTAGTTGTTAGTGTTTGGGCTTCAAGCAATGCCTTTCCTTTCTTGGCATCCCGCTTTGCTGGTCGTTCTGTAACATTGTCCTACTAGTTATTAAACTCCATTGGCTATTGTTAATGAATCCCACAAGGAAATATTCACGTGCAGCTTCTTCATCTGGTCTACCACGTTGATCTGAGGATTGCTGCCCTTTAAGTTTTCTTTGGAGGCACTTACAGCCTGAGGCGCAAGTCGAGGAGCTGAGGGCGCAACCGGCGGCCTATAATTTGAAAATTTTTGGTTCTTATGTGATGATGAAAGTGCTACGGACATTTGGGCAGCTGCCTGAGCTTCCTCCATAGCTCTTCTTTTGGACATTGTGTTGGCTGCAACATAATCACCTTGGTTCATACTGCCCACGTAGTTGACTGCACAGAATTCACCTTCCAGGTGATTCATGAGAGTGGAATCAGATTGAGCCAGCCTGTTGTCCATGCCAGGTTGCACTGATGCCTCAAAGCTTGGGAATTGGGCGGCCGCCTGATTGTCTTGTGTATTCATGTATTGACTCGGCATCTCATTTGTATAAACAACCTGATCTTGACCATATCCCATGGGTGAACAATTTGGTTGTTCTTGTACCAAATTATTTTGAGCGGGCACTAGAGCCTTGGATGATGAAGGAATGTTTGGATTATAGCCTTGATAAGGTCTGGCTTGTGCAAATTGACCCTGTCCTTGATTGTAATTCTGGAAAGGGGGTCTATTTGCTTGCTCGAACTACTGATATCCCTGATTTGGCCGATAGCGAGCTTGTTACCTTTTGAGAGCCATCAGTTCATTGGTCAAGCTTTGCAACAAGCTTTTAACTTCATGAAGGTCATTGGGCGAAGCAACAACCAACTTTTCTATGCCAGGCAGAAGAGCTAAGGTGGGTGCAACAGTCTGGACTGGAGGTCGCAATTTCGGGAAGAGCGGCATATGAGGTCTAGGGGCTATTGTCATGTCCCCTTCCAATTGACATATCTCAGAGCTTATGATTAGCCTATTATGCGACCCTCGTAGGCTAATAGGATGGATAGAGAGTCTTGGTTGGAGCTTGGCTTGGCTTCATTCGTCAGACTTTTTCAGTTGGCTTTCGTTCGGGATCATTTGGACACCATTTGCCTGACCTGCTGTTTTTAGCAGTATTGGTCAATCAGCGGAGCACCCCTGCTATTTTTGGCAGTATGGGTTGGGCATGTGCGAAATCAATCACTTGTTCACCAGCGTCAGACGGTTCGTACATCGGACAATTTATGAGGGAAATATTAATATTTTAATTGTCACATTAAATATTAATTATCAGGAGCTTATAATATAAAGTTATAATATTATTAATATAACTTAAGTGATATTGAAGAGGGGGCGACCAGCATTGAAAGGGGCCACTTTTAATTATAATTTATAATTAAAAGGGGCGTTGAAGACTAAGGGAATTAAAAAAAGAAAAGTTCGAATTATTAAAAAAGAAGCCAAATTGGGGAAAATCGCACTTGGGAAGAATATAAGGGTTTTTCATTGAGAAGGAAATTCATTATGTTTTGGAAATCAAAAAATTTGCTAAGTCTTTTCTTCTGAGAACAGAGCCAAGGGTTTCAGTTTTCATCTAGCATTGGAGAAAGAGCCATCTTCAGTGTTGCAATTCAGAGGCTGTGAAATACCAGCTGATTTATTGCTTACAGAGAGGTAGCTTCATTCAGAGGTTATCACAGAACTTCATCAGAAATTGCATCAATCAGGATTTTTCAGCTTGGATTCATCCGGAAGAGTTTCTCTTATAGGGGCGCCTATTTCCTGAGGTTCTAGTACAGCAAACAGGGGCATACTTTTATTTGGTCGGCTGTTGTCATAGGGCCGTACTTTTGTACAGCAGGACTGTACCTTCATAAAAAGGGCGCATTTATTCATCCAGGGCAAATCGCCTACTTCTTGGGTCATCCACCACTATTCCTTGAGGCGCCAACACCTTGGGATTATTTCCCAAGCATCAGACGGAGGGAGAAGTAGCTTGAGGACAAGGCTGTACCGTTTTTTTTTATGAATTCTTCAACTGGCTACCATAACCAGGTTTCTAAAAAAATTTGTTACTTTTGATTTTGCATGTTATTAGATAGTTATTGTAATTGTCACAAAAGATCAATAAACCTATTGGCAATAATTAATATCCTAGACTCTATCATTTCCGGATTTGCAATATTTTATTTGAATTTATTCAGCAATTCTTCCTAGAATCGCCTCTTTCATATATTTATGCAAAAACACAAAAAAACCAAAAACATACAAAACAAGAAAAAACAAGCAGTTTCAGAGAAAGTGAGACTAGGGGTTTCTACAGCTATCTTTCCCACTTGCACCAGGCTCTCAGCGGCTATGGCTATTTCATAGGCAGCGGACAACACTTGTCCTCCCATGGACCGTGTCATGACAGCAATGTCGTTGTCAACGCTTTCAAATAATAAAGGAAATCATAGCTTGGGGTGGGCCTTACCAAAATGGGGATTCTGTCCCAGGTCTTCTGAAATCAAGTATTAAAATCCTGCATAAATTCGTGTGGAGCTCTCTGCATGGTGGTTAGCTGCTTGGCAAGCGAGAGGTGGTCACTCTTCTCCCCGAATCTGTTTGTTAAGAGGGTACCCAATTCGTTCCATGTGCCGACTGAATTCATAAGCAGAGTCCCATACCAGTCTAGAACCTTGCCCTTAAAAGACAATGCCAACAATCTGATAGCAATGTTTTCTTCAGTGACATTGTGAATATTACAGAGGTTGGCAATATTTCTGATGTCCTCAATAGCAGTAATAGGTCCTCCATTAAAGGGAGGCACAATCTTAAGGGCTGTCCCTGGGATTGGGTCATACTGCAAAAGATTCAAAGGACTTTGACCATGAAAAGCCACAAAAGGTAAAGCCATAGCTATGACAGGATTCAACCGGGGCCTTCTTGCGTAAGTGTATCTTATAGCAGTTCTGAAAAAATGACTTGCTGAATAAGGATGAGTCCTTGCAAACCTTAGTTTCCTTGCTAAGTTAAATGGTAGTTCAACGGATTCAAAAGGGACACCCTTAGCAGCAGAGCATGTGGTGACCTTAGGCATAGGATGTCAGACTGATCTTTGACTAGAGACGGATGCTCTTGATAATGGAGTCCCCAGATGCTGGATTAATGGTTGATTTTCTGCTGTAATAGATTCAGCATCAATCTTGAAACTTTTCTGAGTGTTAAAAATTGGTCCCATCAGGCATGCCAAAAACTATTGACGCTGTGGATTGCACCCTTGACAGAAGGCTGAGTTTCTGTCTTCCACGCGGCACAATGGAGACTCCCCTCTTGCCTGTGGGTCTGGGAAAACCGAGGGGAGAATCTCTAGATAAGGGCTAGCTCCCTTTGATGCATCTCTGAGTTATTTCACTACTACTGCTAATATATAAAAGGGGGGGTGAAAAGAGAGAAGGATACTGAAAACAGAAACTAACCTAAGACAGTGATGCACCAAATGATGTTGATCTACTCAGCTGTTCACACTTCAAACTAGAAAGGGGGCAAACAAACACTTTATCTGGCAAAAGATCAGACTGTAGGGAGCTTTAAAAGGGAGGCTTAATGAAGACACACAGGAAATGTAACTTACCACATGCGCTGTAGAAAACACACTGTCTGATAGCTACTCTTTTCTGTCTCTGCGCTCCAGATGCAACACTTCCTTTTAACTTGCAGAACTGGTACTCTAGTTACACCAGGTGTGTTGGTGTTAACTTGTGAAAGCATCAAGCTAAAATGACTAAACACAAGGTTAATACGCAAACACACTTAGAGATATAACAAGTCAAATAGAGGTAAAACGCATTCTTATTGATTCAAGGTGAAATTTTGGCAGGGCTTTGCCTTAAAAAATGAGAGATAGATCTTTTCTCAAATGAAAGTTTACAATATATAGAGAAGAGAAAGCAGTGGCGCCTTTTTCCACAAGTGGCCCATGCTGCGTTTAATTCATTGGGAAGAGGAAGTCCGGTGAAGGAAGCCATGCTGCGGCAGTCCAAGTCTTGACTTTGGCGTTTAAATTATATTAAATGTCATTGTGAAAGCATGGGTCACGCCTTTCTATTTGAAAACAAAACCGCTTCTTAAAGTGGTTCACGCAATTGTCTGCTCATTAATGCTTAAATGGCTCATTAATGCTTAAATGAAGAAAAACAGGCCATGCCATTCACTGTTTGCGCTCCTTGATGACCATTTCGTAAGGACTGTTTCAACCATTGGCATAACTCCTCTGTCGACGTCTCTTTTGCCACTTGGGTTGTTCTATCCTTGTCTGTGCTTGGCTCTTCGAGCTCCTTTCTCTACAGGTCACTGAGTTTACTCTTGGCTTTTGTCTTTTTCTGGCTCTTTCGGCCCTCGGGGCTATCTTTTGTCATTTCTTGGCAATTTGAGCTCTCAAGCTCTTTTCTCGGGGGGTCATTGAGTTTCCACGCGTGGGCCCGTCCTTAAGTATTTCAAGATCAACGGCTATCTTATCACCATAAAGTTGACGTTCGCACGCCCATCGCCATTTGAAAGCCAACGGCTACTCCATTGCCCTGAATTTGACGTCTACGGAGACGTCACTGGACGTTTGAATTCCAACGGCTAGTTTGTGATGCTGAATTTGACATCTTCGGGTCCGTCACCCCTTTGGCAATTTCTTTGGCTTTCCGCAATCCCATCGGCCTTTTGTATTCATTTGGCTCTTTGCAGTTGAACCCTCCCGAAAGGAAAATGTCCCTTCGGAGCTTTGAAAAGGTCCCCTTCTTGGCAGCCGAGAGTCCCCCGCAAGGGCACTTGCCCTTCGGGCTCCTTCGGGCTGCCTTGGCTTCTCAATTCCTTCGAACAAAGACATTTCCCTCAGACATTTTTTCTAGAGGAAATCTTTCCGAAGGGTAATTTTTTGTTTGGCTCTTTGCCTTGTGAATTTCTTCGGACAAAATGTCCGAAGGAATTCCTTCGGGCACTTTGTCCGAAAGAATTCACATTGACTTCCATTGGATTTCCTTCAGATTTATTCTTCAGACAAAAGTCTGAAGGAAATCCTTCCTTTTGCCTTAGTCTTTTCTCCGAAGAAAACCTTATCTTTCGGCCCTCTTCTTTGGTCCCTCTGCAAGTGTTTTCTGCCCTCCGCAAGGGCATTTAGGCCCCAAGTTGCCCTTCGGACCCTGCTGAAAGGCCCAATTGGTAATTTGCCTGCCCTCCGCAAGGGCACTTTGTCTTTGGAGCCTTGTAAAACGACTTGCGTGCTTTGACCTGGCCCATTCTTTGCCAAAAGGCTTGTGTAGACCGACTACCCGAAACGGGAAAAAACCTGTGGATCAACTCGAGATATATACAAGGCTCAAGTCATTTGGCTTAGAAAATAGGCCTATTATAAAAGGGGAAAAACACAGCAGCAGAAGGGTCAAAACATGGCTGACTGCTCAAGATAGTGGGGAAGGAAGGGAGACCAATTTTTTGGCCTGCAGGGCCAAAAAATAGTCAACAATAGCCATATGGGAAAGATGAAATCCGGTCCTGAGACCGATATGGCTCACAAGGAACGTAAGATTCATGCTCTTGATAATAAGGATCATGAGAAACTTGATAAGACTCAACATAGCTTTGATAATACCCTTGATAAGGCTGATTAGGCTCATAAGTATCATGACCAAGCTGGTATGATCCATCATTGGGTTGATAAGGAAACTTAGCATAGGAATTCTCTTCATACAGCCATCAAAATTCATTCACGATAATACAATAAAAATAGACTTACATGGAAGCTATCCCTGAACTGTTAGAAGCAATTGCTTGAGCTTGGAATAACCAAATACTAATTGAAGAATACTGCTACAACTGCAATTTCATTAAGACCAGCTAAAATAGGTCCCATCGGGCGTGCCAAAACTTGTTGTCAACCTGGATCTTGCGCCCTGAATCGAAGACGTGCATGAAATGGCCAGTCCTCTATCCAGTTGAAACAATGGGATCTTCTCACGAGAGTGGGTGCCTCAACAGTGAGAAGAACCTCTAGAGAAGGCTGGTTCCTGTAACATGTATCAATGAGGGTCTCTACTCTATGCTGTGGACTACCATGGAAAAGGGAGAAGGAAACTTTAAGGGGAAATCCTACCTAAAAAGGGTGATACACCAGAATATTGATCCACTCAACTTGGAACCTTGAACACTGAACAAACAACGGAAAAGGAAGACCTTTGATTTCAATCAATCACTTATGCATAAATATTTCATGAAGAGGTTCGATCCAATGACCAAAACATGAGGGAAAACGATAGAGAGAGGTCTAATACAAGACACTTTGCAGCCACCTAACATCCACTTACAGATTCAGCAAAAGACATAAAAAACACTGAACATGACCTGCATAATACAATAAGCTAGCAACTAGGTACGAATCAGAATTTGAGAAGGGAGGGAAATCTACCACATATGCAAATTGTTGAATGAATATACACTATGCCAACACTTGAAATCTAAAAGTACAGTCCTTCTATTGATTGAAGAGGTTACACAACTCACCAATGGCAGAGTCTGGTCTAGCCAAGAGAGGGATCATTTTAATCAAGGCTGAAAGCCAATCTATAGAGAATTACAAAGCCAAAGATTGGCGTTGAAAAATTGAAGAGAAGGATTAACTTAGATTAACTCAAGGCTGACTTGGCCTTTCAATAAAATATGTTTTCTTTTGTCTTTGCATGAAGCTTCTTGCGCTTGAGGAAGTGAACTTGTCTTTGTTCTGAACCGCCCACCTCTCTTTGCATGGAGATCCACGCCAATGTCATTTTTAGAACTCTACGTAAGCTACTTGATGCCGAGTTGGAACGTTTGAAAAGCTGAGTTGGACGAAGAGATCATTCTCCTTTGCATGGGAAACCCCTGGTAGATGTGGCGTTTAACAATTAGTCAACTTTAAATCTAGAACAGCCAACTCGACGTTTGAATTTGGAACTCCGGTTGACGCTGAGTTAGACCTTCGAATGCATGAGTTGATCCGGAGATGAGCAGGACTTCAACAACCAGTCAACTGAAGCTTTGACCGGTCGATCGAAAATAGCCCTTGCTTGCATGTATTTTATTTATCCTATTTTGGTCTGCCTGTTCATGTTTATTTCTGGCAGGATTCTATATTTGGATGTATTTTGTCTATAATTGGTCTATTTTTCCTCTGTTTGGCCTTTTTTCAACTTCCTGTCACTTAATCTGAGGTCAACTTCCCGTGGTTTAATTCTTTCAAAATTCTGGCTTTACCTTTGTTTCAACGATTACTTCCCACGGTCAAAATTTGACGTCTCGCAGGACGTCACCCTTTGGCATTTTCTCAGGCTTATTTTCTATCAGGCCCCTTGGTCTTCTTATTTCCTTCGAAATTTTTGTTGACTTTACCTTTGATTTCCTTCGGCTTTATGCTTTCTCGCCGGCTTTATCCTCCGAAGTATTCCTTCGAACAAAAAGTCCGAAGGAATTCCTTCGGACTTTTTTCCGAAGGATATGCTCATTTTCTTTTCCTTTGCTCGGGCTTTTGTTCTGTCGGGTTTTCTCTTTTGGCGGCTCCTCTCCGAATTTCTTCGGACTTTTTGTCCAAAGGAATTCCTTCAGACAAAAATCCCGAAGGAATTCATCCTTTGTCCTTTGCCTTTGCTCTTTGTTGATTTCGGACTTTGTTGTCGGCTTTTTGCACGGGCCTCTCCGAATTTCTTCGGACTTTTTGTCCGAAGGAATTCCTTCGGACAAAAAACCCGAAGGAATTAATCCTTGTCTTTTTGAACTCCGCTGAGAATGCCCTTCGGACTTTGCACAAAGGTCCAGGCACCGACCAAGTGCTCTCCGCAAGGGCTTTTGTCCCTTCATTTGCGCCTTTGTAGGAAAAATTGTAGGGCACCCGGGTTTTTGCAGGAGTCCCAAATTTGACGTGTGCCTTCCCGAAGGGTAGGTGCCCTTCGGGATTGTTGAAAATGACCCTTCCGAAGGGTACCTTGCCCTTCGGGTTTCTTGTTTTGCCCTCTTTTGCCTTCCAAAGACACCCTTTGCTGAGAATGTCCTTCGGATTTCTTTGGACTTTTGTCCGAAGGAATTCCTTCGGACAAAAAGTCCAAAGGAATTATTACTTGGCTTTTCCTTGCTTTTTGGGCAGACTTTTGGATTCTCGGAAGTATTCCTTCGGACAAAAAGTCCGAAGGAATTACTTCTTTTGTCTTAGGCTCTTTCCTTTTGTTATTTCCTACGGACTTATGTCCTTAGCAGAAGCCTTCTTTGATGAACCATTCCTTCGGACAAAAGTCCGAAGGAATTCCTATTGTAGCAAAGGCCCTTACCAAAGAAAAAACAATGTATTCTTTCTTCCTTGGCTAGAGACGTGAATTTTCCGAATGGCAAGAGACAATCTATTTTGTGGAAGAATTGTCAACAGGTTCCACCCAAGGAAACCGGACATTAAGGGCAGCAGAAATATTCTGGGAAGGTGGAGACTTCCTAGGGAAGTCTGATTGTTGATTTTACATGGTCATTGATGGCCACATTTCAGTTTACACATTCAAGGAACATTCTCATAATCTATATATAATTTCCTGTATTATTTGCCATGGAAAGTAGTGAGTAAAGTGGTAAATTTCTGATTCTGATTTTGTGGAATTTGTAAGGAAATATTACAATTTTGGATTTGGTGAAGATAGTTTACCCTATGGGCAGCTGGGCGACCCTCTCCTAGGGTCTGATTTCCAAGGGATAGTTGGGCTAGCCAACCCCTAGCTGCAGTTTTAGAAAGGATACACAAATTGCTTAATTTTCATAATATTTGACAGCTCCAATTGGCACAGCAACATCAGAGTTTGAGGTATTTACTTTGGCTGCAATCTGGAATGTTTGAATGATAACAACTATTTGGTATATGATGCCCTATCTCTTCATTATCGGCTTTTTGTTATTTCTGATTAGGTTTTGATGATCATTAATTCATATTGGCATACGATTAGGGGAAGGGTTTGGTGTTTGTTGTTAGGGTTTGTTGGCAAACCCCTGGTTTGTTGAATTATCCCGAATTGGGGACATGACATACGACGAAAGAGCTCCTTAAGTAAGTTACCAATCTAAACAAGATTGTCAAAAGTGCATGATTCAAAATCATCAAAAAACTGAATGCAAGGTTTGTTAATTTTTACAAAGTTATCGAGGAGGAAATCTATATGATGGCGAATATCCAAGGCATCTATCTTGAAACCTAGGTCTTAGTGCATGTCAAACCCCAATAACCTCGTATGAATGCAAAGGCATTTGGGTTGAAAGAAGCAACATACATTTTTTTGAAATTGTTTCATACCACAACAAAGTGCGGCAAAATGGAATGAACATGAAAAAGTAAGATAAAATGAAAACAAGTTTATTCAATTCCTTCCAGAATTTTGCATGAATAGGTGATCTATGTGTTTTTGAAGTGATATACAGGAATTTTAGTTTTTCTGTTTAAAAGATATTATAGTTTTAATTCTGAAAAGGAACTATGTGTTGTTGTAGCATGTGAATAAATGAAATCACTCTTACATGGCCATTTTTCTGCCTTCTATGTGTTTTACCTATAGAATAATTTGCAATGTATCTCAGTTTTCTAGCAATTAGTAACACAAAGGGTAAACAAATCAATCGTGCAGGTTTGCTACTGCACCTTGGAAAATATTTAATTAACCTATCAAGCACAAAATATTTAAATAATCAAATAAAGATTATGTATCTTAGTTTGCTAAGAAATTAATGCCACAACGGGTAAACAAATCAATTGTACCAGTTTGAACACATACAAATATATACAAATTAATGTTGAGTTTGCAGCATACCTTGATGCCTCCATTACTGGTTCGTGAAAGTGCTCCAACTACCAACACAGGCATTTTACCAGCCGTAATCTTGAGCTCAATGGGACCGACAGCTGGCCGCCTCAGACCATAGTGTTGTGTCGTACGAACGGGAAGCGTGCCACCGCCAACAGTAATTAAAACCTTGTTTCGCAGAAACCTGACTTGAGAGAAAAAACTGACTGCAATCCATTAATGCAAAATCTAGTCGATCGCCAAAATTAGGAGCAGTTATTATTATTATATCATACCTTCAGAACCAAACCCTCTCTTGTTCTCCACCCCACCCGTAGTGCGTGGGTGAGCTCCTCACCATCGCGTTGCCTGCGGGTTTACAGTCGTGAATGTGAATTCCATTCCATGAATGGTGATGTTGGTCACGTACTGGATTGTAATGCAGAGTCCGTTGGCGATGTGGACGTTGACACCGCGGCCGTCGATTGTCTTTAAGTTGTTCCTGATGAGCTCCTCTTTGACCTGTATGACAATGCTTTGCTCGAAAATGATCCACAGTGGCTCGCTTTGGATGACGTCGTGGCGCAGAGTGCCGGGTTGTGGGTTCACTGCATCGTAGTCGCCACATAAAACCGCCCGTTCTTGCCTCCGATGGCGTTCTTGCCGAAGCCAATGGTGCAGTCGGTGAGCCTCGCCTCTTTCGGTTGCGCGCCTAGTTGGAGTCGCGCCGCCAGCAGTCATCAATGGGATTCCACAAATAACCCAGCTCTCGCCTCGTACCATTAATGCTCCTGCAAATCATCCATTAAAGAAAATACACAAGCACAAAAATCTCAAAAAACGTCTGCTAAAAAACAAAAACTTACTTCTGAACCATTTCAGCCACAGCGGAGGATTTATTACCATGTTCTGCAAGTGCAACCTCATTGTGGCGCCCCAGTACGAGTCCCGCCAAAGTTTCAGGCACCCCCAACCGACTTGGGCATGGATGGACACAGAGCAGTCCACCCCTGCCAACACTATCCAAATCGCCAAACTCCGAATGCCCATCTTAATTGAAATACAATGCGAAAGGATGGACGTGGGACTGGGCAATGAAGCAGGGAAATGGGAAATGATGGAATAATGAATGCAAGCGCTCCTTCCAACACCGACACAGGCGTTCTGTCGTACCGAGTAAGCGGCAACGCCAACGTTAACAATCAGAAATCAGAAATGAGAACCTTAATTCGCTCAAATATTTTTTTGGCGTTTTGCTTTATTTTGGGGAGCGTCTAGACTCTTTTTGCTTTTTTGCCTTTTTTTCTTGAAAATTTGTTTTTCCGACTCCGTATGCACTTTAAAAAAAGGTGTATGTAGTGTTTTTGTTTTTTTCTCCTTAACGTCATATCATGATTTTTTTATTTTGAGAAGTTTGTTTTTTCAATTATTTTTCTAATGATTTCGTATGCACATTTTTAAAAAGTGTATGTAGTGTTTTCATAATCATTTAATTGTAGATGTATATGTTTACCATGTGAAATGAGCGAGACTAAAATATGGTAGGGTTTGATGACATTTTATATTGAAATAATGTATGTACCCAATTTTATATACAATATTTTGAATTTTGCCAAGATCAAAATTGATTAGCCTAAATTTAACTCATAAATTTATAGTAAGTATAATTTGTTTTATCCCCACAAAATCGCTTTGGCCTTTAATTGACCATCATCAAATTTTATTGTGTTTTCCAGCGTTGTATACTCATCATTGCCATGCACAATTGGTACATTCGATGATTTTAACATTTATTTGCTATGGATGTCAACCAAACTATTTGTTGCATATAGATGTGATGTATATTATAATACAACACTTTTTTTAAGAGTAAATGATGCAATTGTTCCAGACATTACAAACTCCTGATCCTCAATTTTCAGTTCAAAATTTTAGATATTGAGCAACAAGTTGTGAAAAACTACCTAGCATGGGTTAAATCCTTGTTGACCAAAATTTTTATCTAATGTGATCACAGTGTTAAAGATTCAATAAAAGGTTGAACCATATGATATTCCTACATACACTGGAATGTAATTAACTAGAGGTAGCTGACTTAATTTGATTATAATAGAAATTGATCTCACCTTAAATGGGGCAATCATGTGCATTAAGAAAACCTCGTACAAATATGCATCAACATAAGATAATAATTTTTGCCATTTGAAGCTCATTTTTCCAATGATTCATACATGCTTTATAGATTCTTGAAAAATTACAAGTGTTTTCCCTTCAATTGTTTTCATTTCCTTTCTAAGTATATAGAGGCTTGCATGTATAGTTGATGCATGATTGTTGAAGGTTGTAATGCCAATAGGAACAAACAATGATAATGACGAGTTGTTTTAGCCAACATGTGAAGATAACGCAAGCTTGATGTTTTTGATAGGGGATGATTGTATTGTATCAGTTATGCCTTGGATAACCATTTTCAATGGAAGCATCAAATCCTATTGAGTGAATAGGTGCAAGATAATGTCAACCACAAGCTGTTATTTTGTAGATAAACCACTAGGGGTAGGAAAAGTCGAGGAAAGAGATTGTGGACTAAAGTAAATTATTCAATTTAATTATATAGAAGAAAGAGTTGTTTTTTGAAAGAATGCATGAACTTCATTGTTATTTTAGTTATGTAGATATACGATAGTGCCAAGTATATCGAGTTCATTTAGATCCATATCATTGTTAGGGTGCAGTTGGGACAAGAGTTGTCATTCATCAAGTTAATCACAATCATGGTTAAGGATGACATCATCTAAATGGTCATCCTTTGAAGTCGTTTCATTGATATAAGGTATGGGGTCAACATGCCAATGATGATATGAGTTTCGCATGCATTCCTAATTTGCAGTAATTTATTTATCGGTGGCACCAATGATGAGATTGATATTCCAAAATTATTTATATAAGAGTATTTCACTCCAAATTCATAAGAATTAGAATATTTTGATAAAACTACAAAGTAGTATGTGAATACATTTTTCTCTTTCTAAATGTTACAATGTTTGTTATAGCATTGAGGGAAGTTCACGAAGGGTTTTTTGGAGCACATACCAGTGGGTCCATCCTTTCCAAAATGTTATTGTGTACTGGTTATTATTGGCCAACCATGGAAGCAGATGCAATTGCTTATGTTAAAAGGTGTAAACAATGTCAAAAGCATGCCAATTTGATACATGTTCCAACTCAAACACTCAAACCACTGACCATGGCATGGCCATTTTCAATGTGGGGACTCAACCTCATCATAAAGATAAACCCTACCTCCTCAGATGGCCATAAACATGTCCTTACCACCATCAAGTACTTCACTAAGTGGGCAGAAGCCACTCCCCAACTTATGTGACAAGGAAACAAATATCTAAATTCATTTTCAATGACTTCATTTTCCATTGTGGTATCCCCTCCGACATTATATCTAATAATGGCAGTTTATTCAAGGATAAGGAAGCAAAATCCCTTTGTGTCGAATATAATATCACCCAACACTTTTCCACACCATATTACCCACAAGGAAATGGCCAAGTAAAGGCATATAACAAAACCATTGTCAAGATCCTTAAGAAGATTATCAATGATGTTGGCCATGATTGTCACTTGCAACTCTTTTACACCCTCTAGGATTACTAAACCAATTTTTGCACTTTAACAGGAGCCATGCCCTGTTCCCTAGTTTATGGTACTAAAGCCAATCTTCCTATCGAGGTTAAGTTGCCTTCTCTTTGCATTTAAAAGAAGCATATCCTTAATGATGAGGATTATAGAGTAGCTCACTCACAGGAGCTAGAATTACTGGATAAAAATGCATGGTAGCCTTGAATAGCCTTCAATCATACCAAAATTAGTTGTGTGGTCAATACAACAGGTGAGTCTGGCATAGAGAATTCAAGCTTGGTGATATTGTACTTAAAGAAAACCAAAAAATATCGATGTCAAGTGGAAGAAAAAAGGCAAGTTTAAGCCTAACTAGTTAGGCCCTTTTGTAATTATCGCTAACTATGGTTTTGGGGAATACAAGTTAGCTACGCTAGAAGGATATGAACTTGTTGAACCAATGAATATAATACACCTCAAGCAATTTTTTTCTATAGTGACCCAGAGTATTGTCTATGAGGATTGATTACTTTATGTCATGAGCATTCACTTTGATACTATACCATACAGTGTGCATTTTCTATTTACCTTAAGTTTTAGTCTCGTGTCCCTCTTTTGACCTTGGTTTCACTCTATTGATACTTCAGACAGTGTCAATGGTTGGGTTCAGATGCAGTTATCATAAGGTGATTCAGGTTGGAGATTATTGATTGTATTCTTTGAAGTGGTCATCTTTTTTAGCATTACGACAGTGGGTTTGGAAATTACATCCTTCAATTTTGCTAGTTTTATCTCATTATACCTTGTCATACCATTATGCCATTTGCTTATTCATGAACTTGTTGTTACTTAGTCAGATTCCTCATTGTAGGGATAACTATAGTGGTTTGAGGTCCATTTGGACTATGTAGGTAGCGCTCAGTATTTTTTAAGGCTAGTTCAACCACCCTTATTCTCACGCTCTCACCATTTTACGAGCACTCTTAAGAAGCGTTCTCGTTATTGTGTGAGTTAACACATTTTATATCTTGTAATCCTCCATCAAGTTGAGATGCCTAAAAAACCCCAAAAATATGGAAATATACCCAAAAACTCCTAAACATGCCTCCAACATTAGGCCTTTCAGATTGTATCCATGCTACTCAGGCCATACATCTCTTAGTCAATATGTATAACTAAGGTTTTCACATGGGTCACATCATGACCATTTATATTTGCCTATTCCATTTCCTGGTTGTGTTCCCTCCCATTTCTATGAGAACTATATCGGTCTGAGGTCTGCATTGACTATGTAGGCATTGCTTGGATGCATGGGGCATCTCGATTCAACTTGGACAGTCTTAGCAATTGATTTCATTTGCCAGTTTCATGGATCATTCCTTCTTATAGTTTTATCTCCAAATGCTCTCACTGTCTTACGAGCGTATTCTTATTATAAGCCTTAGAAGTAGTGAACATTATGAATTATCAACTAAAACACTCAGCTTTTATCTTTGTAGAGCACAAATAATCGTATATTCAGTGAAAGAATGAATTGGTACATAGGCTATTATATAGCCAAAAATATATCCAAAAACCCTCTTATAATATAAGGAGGAATAACAAATAAACCTAGAATAGTCTCTAGGTGAAATAATATTATAATAAACTAATGATAACTTGTTATGGTGAATTAGTCACCATTTATTTTAATCTAACATTCTCTCCCTTAATTCATCATAGCTTGAAGTGAACATGAGAGATATTCTCTGAATGCCTCAAATTTATCACGTGCAAGTGATCTAGTAAAGACATTTGCATGTTGTTCTTCTGTCAGGAAATGTTGGAGTTGGATGTTGTGTTGTTGTACATGTTCATGTATGAAATGGACTTGCACCTCAATGTGCTTTTTACATTTATGAAATATTTGATTGTGAGTAAGTTTTAGAACACCCTCATTGTCACAGTATAGGATGGTAGGTGTCTTTTGTGGTACTCTCAATCCTTCTAATATGCGATGTAGCCATATCACTTCACAAATAGTCCCTCTTGTATCACAATATTCTGCTTCATTTGAAGATCGAGAAACAAAGTTCTATTTCTCACTTCCCCAGGGTATAGGACCAGATCCCAAAAAGAACACATATCCAAAAGTTGATTTTCTATCATCAATATTTCCTGCATGATCTGAGTCTGAATATCATGTAAAGAATAAATTATTATTCTTCTTATACTCTAGGCTGAAGTCCGTTGTACCCTTGATTTATCTCAGTATTTGCTTTACTACTTTCTAGTAAGACATCTTTCATTCTTACATGAATCATGAAATATAGCTAACTACATAGCTAATGTCTAGCCTAGTATATGTCAAGTAAATAAGACTCCCAATCAACTATCGATAAATAGTTATATTTACTTGCATTGATAGATCTCTATGAGACAACTGAAGCCTTGTCTTTATAAGTGTAGCTATTGGATTACTATATATCATCCTAAATTTCTCGAGTGTTGTCTTGGCATATTTCATCTAAGACACAAATATGTGGTTTTTCTTTTGGAATACTTATAATCCAAGATAATAGTGTAGAAGCCCAAGATCTATCATGTCGAATGATCAATTAAAATCTTTATTGGTTGCATCTATTATCTCAATTGAACTACCAGTGATTACTAGATCATCAACATATATTACAACAATCACAATCTCTCCCCCTTATTGTTTGAGGTAGAGATTTGTATCATATGGAATCCTCTATAATATATGTTGAATGAGATGCTCAATTTTTATGTACCAGGCTCAAAGAGCCTGTTTAAGACCATATAGTGATTTGATAAGTTTACATACTTTTCCTTCATTATCAAGAGTGACCAAACCTTATGGTTGTGTCATGTAAACTTCTTCTTATATATCTCCATTGAGAATGACTCTTTTTACATCCATTTGGTGGACCCTCCATCTAAATTGGGCAGCCAAAGAAAATATCATTCTGATTGTCTTGATCTTGGTCATAGAAGCAAATGACTCCTCATAATCTATGCCTTCCTTTTTTGCATATCCCTTTGCTACGAGTCAAGCCTTGTGCTTGTCAATAGTGCCATCTGCTTTGTATTTAGTTTTGAAGACACGTTTACAACCAATTGGTTTATTCCTTGGCGGAAGATCTTCAAGCTACCATATTTTATGTTCCATCAATGATTGAAATTTTGCATCCATGGCATCCTTCTAAGGTTTAGACTCTAGGGCTGCCTAAACTATAGAGGGCTCTTCTAATTATATAATTGTGCTCTTTAGGGCCAAATTAACCTCATTTTGAATCATTATGTGAGTCTTTGGTCCAATATTCAACGTGTCTAGAACTCTGTCCAGTTTAACATCCTTTAATGTACTTTTATACTATTTAGGCATACATTTAGTGGTACCTATGGGTGGTGGAGTTACACCATTATTCCCATCATCATCATCATTGTCATCATTTAGTTGATTTCCATCTTCTACATTCACTATGGAATATATTGGTGTACCAAGTGAGCCTATAGAAGGAGATTCTACTTTTGTCTTCTAAAAAAACTCAACATCATTTCTTGTGTAGATTTTCTTGGTCTTTAAATCCATTATCTATAGGCAAGTGTTTCTTCATTCTACCCTAAAAAGACATATTCTCCAGCTTTCATGTCAAGTTTAGTATTTTCTACTTTAGGAATATGCATATTGCCTTTGCATCTAAAAACTTGAAGATGTGTTATAGATGGCTTGTGCCCTGACCATGCTTCCTGTGGTGTTATTCAATCAAGAGCTATGATGGAGTGTGTCAATATATCTAAAATTGATGTGACCAAATCTTCTATGCCACAATTGTGTTAAGTTTGTGTCTTTTGCCATGAGTGTTTGATTGTTTGTCTACATGAAGTCAAGTTAGAACATTTTCCCAACTTTTAAGGCTTGTGAAATAATTTTTGAGCGTTTTGACTTATCTCTGATCAAACACATCTTTGTTCCACCTTTGTAATCAAATTCAACCTTGAGGTTGTGGTAAATTAACTAACTAATTTATAGAAAATTCTTAGTGAGTACTAGAACATAAAAGACACCAAAGATTTTGTAAGCATTGCATCCAAGTGGTAAAGAGATGTTCCCAATACCTTGAACACGGTAGGATGAATCATCACCCAAAAAGACATTATTTTTAGGAGAAGTCTTATTCATATTTTAGAACCAATCTTGTCTTCTAGTCATGTGTGGAGTGGCACCTAATTTAACATACCAAATAGAACTTTATGATGTTGATTCTTCATGAGAATGTGTAGTATATAGGAAGTCTACATTTGAAGTGGTTTCTTCCTGTTCAACAATGTTACCTTGTTGGTTGGATTTCTTCTTCTAATGACCATTTTTTTGTTCTTGTAATTTTTTGTGGATGAGATGATTGTTGGTTACGAGGATTATTGTTGCTTGCAGAGCCCTAGGTAAATGAGTTATACCAATAATTCTCAAGGTTACGACCTTTCCTTCCACAAATAATACAATTTTTTGTTGTTTATTCCAATGTGTATTGTATTAATGACCTTGCTTGATACCAAATGTAGAGCATAAATAATCATATATTCAGCTAAAGAATGAATTATTACATAGGATATTATATAGCCAATAAGATAGCCAAACAACCTCCTATAATAGGAAGGAGGAATAACAAATAAAATTGGAATAGTCTTCAAGTGAAATAATATTATAACAAACTAACAATAATGTGGTACAGTGAATTAATCACCATTTGTTTTAATCTAATAGTCTTTTAGTGTGGTTTTATCCTAAATCACACTCTCATAAGATTTCATGAGTTATTGTGCTTGATGTTCTCACAATTGTGAGTGTCACCCATTTTATTTCACGCTCTCACCATTTTGCTAGCCCATTTTTATTTTCTCTATGATCTTTCTCTTTTACTTGTCATCCATTTTATTCTCTTCCCAATTATTGGGAAAACTATATTCGACCTAAAGTCCATGTTAGAGCTCGTGTCCATGGGTCTATGTAGACAACATCCACTTGCCTGACACATTTAGAGTTATCTCAATCACCCCTTCCTTAATCTTATATTCCCCCCTTCACGTGCCATCAGACCTATGTTGTTGTTTCCTATAATGTAGGAACAACCTTTTGCCAAGCATAACATTTTTATTACACATGCACGAATGGTATCGATAAGTAGTTAGTTCATTGCTTTTATGTATTATATTTTCTTCTTGCATTTGCATTAGATTGGTTGTTTGTTTTATATACCTTAGAGTAGTTATTTTTTTCATGTGCCTTCGATTAACTTGTTTATTGGTTTTATGTTTGTTCATTTTAAGTGTTGTGTGTCTAAGGACAATTAGTTTACACTTAAGTCTTGCTTAAAACTTGGGCTTGAGTTGTTTAATTTTTGAATTTAGATTGTGTTTTTGTGCCTCCCTTCCCCTCGGTTCTTGTAGGTTTATTACATTATGTTTACACTTGAGTCTTGATTTATTCTATCTTGTACTTAAGTTGTGACTATTTGTATTTACCCCTACAGTTAGCTTATCGCATTATCTTTCCACTTGGGATTTGATTGATCATATCTTACACCTAATTTGATTATATTTGCATTTAAATTAAGTTTTCCATGCATATGACACACATTTTTATTATGTTTTGTTTATAATTATGATGCCTAATATCACATGTTACAACAAGAATTGTGCCAAATGATCTATTAGGCAATGGTATTATCTTTTGTTCATAATAAACCTACCCAAACACCACCCAAACACATATTAACTAAACCACAAATGAATAGTAATCACTTCTAGTTAGGACATGCATCTTTGTACAAGCAGGTATCCCAAACTCATACCTGTCCTTTGTGTCAGTTCACTGTTAATCCATGATTGCAGGTTCATTATGTGAGCTCCCTTTATCAATTTTCCATAATAGGGCAAATTATTTAAGTTGATCACTGATCACAACCACCCTACTAGAGCAAAGTGGAATTGTATCATGCTTACATTTGCCCTACTGAGGCACCTTTACCATGCTAATGATTATAATCACCTTTGGGCAAGTCATTATTTCAACCTCCATTACTTGTAGACCATGTCATTTTCTTCTTTTTGAGGGCCTATTCAATGACATTATTTATCACCCACTCCCTCAAAGGGCTATCTAGGGCTCATCAACCATCTCTGGGGCATCAACATGTGACTGTTGGCTTGTAACAACCTATAGTTATCAACATGCCACTTTTTTAAAGCATTAAATTTTTTAACATAATGATTTTTTCATTCTTTGAGAAGACGTTACTATGTCTATATCTTGAAATGCCTACTCAAATATGGGGGAAATATAGACACTCCTTTTTGGCCGCTTCCATGTCTAAACAAACTTTAGACTAATTTCTACCAAATTATGCAAATTAAGCTGTGAAATCATTGAACATCCCAAATTCATCCACACATTGGATGTAAACGCCCAAAATTATGTTAAGGCATCCCTATTTTGGTTATTATCTTATAAAAAACAATAATCTCTCATGAATTCATACCTAATCAGCTTGCGACCTAACGAACTGATATTTTTGACCAATTGAGTGGGGCACTTAACCAACTTCTAGAAAGGGCCAAAAGATTAATCGGATTCACTTAATTGATTAAACCCATTTAAATGCATAAGTAAAAAATCCATATTCAATTAGTGAATATTTAAAATGAAAAATTCAAAAATGAAAAATATTAGGCCTTGACATCATCATGATGTCACCTTGAAATTTGGCAAGTACTTAAAAATAAATGAAAATAAATATCTAAAATGGCAAGCCATGCATATTGATTGTTCCATTCTTCCAAATATTAATTGAAGCATTTAAAGCCTTTTGCCTCCAAAATAAATCCAATTGTGAGCCACACATCTAGATCTTAGATTAGATGGTCATGGTTGATCCTCTCTATTTCAAAAAAACTATAAATACAAGTGACATGACCATTCCTAAATAATCTTTTTTGTGCACACTTACTATGCAAAATTTGTGAGACAAGATTCATCGCCAACACCAAGTCAAGATCCAACTTTGAAGGGGATAAGAGGAGGTGCTTCCCACAAAGCATCAAGCATTGATAAAGACCATTTGTCCATCGTACTGAGCATAATCCACTCTCATGCCAACAAGCCATTCAAATCATCAAGGAAGGTAAAAGTGTCATTTGGTCTTCTTGTTGCCTTTGCGTCTTATTTGTTATATTGTTCACCCTAGGTCTTAGGCTTGGAATGATAATTTTATTGAGTTGTTTTTGTTTACTTCACTAACAAGAGAATCTAACATCTTCATTGTAATCCTATGATACAGTAGGTACTACACCTGATCTAGAATAGGGCTTGTGCCTAAACAAAGATCTCATCGTCTAACTTTACCATAGAGCTATATTTATTGGTCTCTCAATTCATCAGATCTTACTCGGTGAAAAAAAATTGAAGTGACATTAGTATAAATTCATATATTTTTTTCATTATAGGTAAAACATTATTTTCAATGACAATAAGAAACATAAAACTTTAAATATCACCTTTCATATAAAAATGTATATCTAAATAAACATTGTGCTAGCTTCCACTCCTTAGTATTCTACTCCTAGTTGATGCCATTTTCATGGCCAACTTCCATTAAAATATGTTTTTAAGAGATATACATAAGAACTTATTAATAGAAAAAAGATAATTTAAGGATCATTTCTAAGAAAATTTGAAGTGGCAATCCAAAAAAACAACTTTTATCATCCTGGGGTTGAGATCTCCCTCAATTAGAGATTAAATGTAATGTAATGTTTATATGCACTACCTATAATTAAAGGGATTACATTGATGGGATTAAATGGCATTATTGTTTGTACACATATTTTTTCTATTAAATGGATTGAATGCAATGATTGTTTATATGTATTCCCTATATATTGAAGTGATTAAATGCAATACATCGTCTAGGATCAATTGCAATACTTGTATGTGTAATTTATATATTGAAACGAGTAGACCCTATTATAATAAGTCATCCCAGGGTTAAGATCCCCCCTCAATGTATAGTAAATGTAATTCACTGTCTAAGATTAAATGGATTTAATTGAAGAGATTAAATGTAATGATTATATATGCATGTGTTAGGATTAAATGTGGTGCATTGTATGTGTAGTTTATATATTTAAGGGAGTATACCCTATTATATTAAGATTTTATATATTATTATGTGCAAAGCATACTCACAACCCAAATCAATTCATAAAGAGAAAAACTTGGGCATTGTAGTGAAGCCAAAACACCACACATAATTTCTAAAATTAACACCATTTTTCAACATACTTTCTCATGTAGGGTTTATATGGGGGACTGTGTTTCTTTCACTGAGGCATAGTCTCTCATAGATCCCATGTAGGAGGTATAAAATCATCACTCGTATATTGCACTCGATAAAATTCATTCATGTATTCATATTCAAAACACTTCCATTATATGATGAAACAGGAAATGGTGGGGATTCATCCAAAAAGAAGGGAGCAAATAATAGATTACAAGATGTCCAAATCTCACACACTAGAGTTTTATAGTCACTCTGCACTATAGTCGAATACAAGATATTGTGTATCTATTTTAACTCTATAAACACATATCATATTTGCTTAAAAGGAATACACAAATCCTTTATGGCTATAAAAAATTAATAACACCTCTCAAGATAAGAACCAAAGATCACCTATAGGCAGGTGTCTATGGACCTAGCAAGATTGTTTAGTCATACATTTACAGCCAAAATGGCCTACATGTATCAACTATATTGAGTAGGAAATACAACCATAATGTCCACTTACAATATTATACTATTAAAAAAAATCATAAAATATGGTAGGATATTTATTAGACACAAACATAAATCCTTTACATAGATAGATGTGCACGAGTTCGGTTTACAACCCTGCCAACCTCATTCCCCAAACCCTTGCATAAGAGTTTAGTTTTTAGCAATAATATTGGCATAATTAGATGGGATTCACATAATAAAACAAAACATACTTTGATCATGTGAATTCTTTTTCTTTATTTCTATATCTTTAGACAATGAAGCAGTGCATGAGATGTTGGTTGCAAGGGAATGTATATGGAGTCAAGTCATTTTTAACTAGTGACTGAGATATATAAATCTAGAAGGGAAATTAAATTATGGCCTTGAATCAAATATGATGTAGACTGGAGTTTTTATTCATTCTCCCAGCTTCTCCTTCTTAAGATGTTGGCTACAAAAATACCCAAATGAAGGATAATTCAAACTATTTTTTCCACTAAATTTTTTTCAAAGGATTTTAATGTATGTATAACTTCTCAACCTAGAGGCAGTGAATTTGGGAACCATATGGCCCTCTAACCTTTGAATATTTGGGGTATTTTCTCCCCAATCCTCCAACCATGACCCTGCAAACAAGATATTCAAAACATTATAAAAAATTAATAAATGTAAATATGTAACTGGTAAGATACAAGTAAAGACTTCATTTTATATTACTTGGTGATTGTGTGGCTCTCCCTCCACTAGCTAGTGCTGAAAAAAAGAACCTCCCCCTTCCATGCTTGTTCTCCAACTCTGCAATAATGAGGTCCCTTACCTCAACGTCAGGTGTCATACTCTCAATGCATGTTGAGAACCCCTCCATAATCTCTCTACTAATATTTGTGAAGCCATCATAGTAGAAAAACCTGGGAATAAGGTAGTAACCCACTACATGGAAGTGTTGGTGGAGTTGATTGTTCCACCTCCAATCAATCAACTCCCAAATGGGATCAAATCTGGCATGATCCCCTCTATGATAATTTTGAACAGTCACTTTAGCTCTATCTATGGCTTCATAAATATAACCCATTGGATTTTAATCCATCCACTAATCGCAAAACCCTCACAAAAGGCTCGAACATCTACAAAGTTACAAACAAATTAAAGTTAGTGTTGTTCCCAAAATCCGTCACTTGTTTTTGGGGACAACATATCAACTATTTTGGTCCTGAAGGCCAAAATTCTCTTTTCCCTTTTCAAAAAATGTTTTGAGCATCCAAGTTCTTCAATTATTCACGCATTTTTAAGCTAAGGAACTCACAGGTTCAATGACTTCAACAAGCGGGCTCTCATAAAGGAACAAGTTCCAAACACTTAGGCATTTCAAGGCTAGTTCAACGCCGAAGTTCAACCAAAAAGTCCATCGACAGGCTTCAAACAAATGGAATGAACCATTGAACCATTGAACCCCGCTTCAGCAAGGTTCAAATGTTCAATGGGTTCAAAGGTTCAATGACATCTACATACTTTAAAGAGTTAAGTGCTTCAGCAAGTTCAAAGTTCAACCGCTTCGGAAAGTTCAACGGTTTCAAAAGACTTAAAGAAAAGAAGACTTTGAAGAAGAAATATTGAACCATTGAACCTTGAACCAAAAGATTTCAAAGTTCAAAGGTTCAATGAGTTCAACAGAAAAGAAAAGGATCCAAAAAGTTTGAAGGAACAAAAGATTCAAAGAAAGAGAATGAATCGTTGAACTTTGAACCGAAATGGTTCAATGGTTCAAAGAGTTTAACCTGTTCAAGAAGTTCAAAGTTCACAAGAAAGCTTCGAGCAAAGGAAGGAAGCGGAAGATTCCAGAGACAAGTTTGAAGAAATGGTTCAACTGATTGAATCAAGGAGCCGACTGAACCAAGGGACCGCCCAGACCGCCTGAACTGTTGAACCATTAAACCAATGAAATCTCATGTTTCAAAGGTTCAAGGTTCAACATGGTTCAAGTGATCAAGTGACCAATGACGTCCCCATAGACATAAAATTTAAGGTAATAAAATGCCTATTTATTTTCAAATGTGGTGCAGACCTGAGAACAAACTTAGTGACTAGCTGAAGAAGAAGCCGAAAGAGCCAACAAAAAGGGAAGAGATAGCTCGAGAGCTCAGATCATGAAGAAAAGGACACAATATAACAAGACATGGTGAGGAAAGAGAACAATACAAAGAGACCATAAATATTTGCATAAGAGTTATTTCTAGTAGGTGGAACAGTCCATCGAGTAGACATCTGAGCTCACAAACATTAAAAGGCACAGCCTATTTTTCTCCATTTGAGTAAAAGTGAGGGGACAGTCACGTACATATTTAGAGAAAGACCAGACAACCCATGCTGAGGAGAAGACATTTGAGATGAATTGACATGCCACAATTAAGGCTGATGCCCTGTTCTAGCATGGTCCCCCTGAAAGAATTGAAAATGCATTTAAGACATTGAATGCACAACATGGGCCATTCCATGAAACAAAGCACCAAGTCTTTCTTGGCTGCTATATATTGTAATCTCTCTTATTATTTTAAGGAGACCTTTTTGGTTATAGAAGCGAAACTCTGCCAAAATTGTGAGGTGATCACTGAGACTTTGAGCTCAGATTGTTAATCATATTTTGTTATATGAATAAGAAAGCATGTTACTTTCAGAATTTGTGCTGTAATGACTTTTGTTATTTAAGGGATTGTTCTTATGTCTATTTCATGAATGCATTCTTGTCCATTTAATGAAATAATCAAAATTAGTGGAAGTAACCAGGAAGGTGTCTTGAAGTTGACTATGGAGAGACTTTGTGCTACCACAATTATCTTTAGTGTGTTTATTTTCTATTTAAAGGATCTTGAGATGACTTTGTGCCCCTATTATCCTTCGTATTTCACTCTTTGGTAGTTGAGGGGGAGACTTTATGCTACACCTTATCCTGCTGTGTTATTGCGCCTTGTTACCTTTACTTGTTACTTTTCAAAAAGAATTCATGTTGTTTGCTGCAGACCACTTCTGAAAGAAGAGAAGTGCCTTCAGTGTTTTCACCAAAATTCTCCAATGTTTGTGAACATCATCTCTAAAAAAAAAGAGATGGATAGTGTAATCCTACCCTGAGTTTTATTTTCTTCTTATATATATAGTATATAACACCGTATAGTTATAGGGAACCTCCCCTTGATGAGAGGATAGATTTGTCCCCTTTTGATGTGGTAAACCTGCACACTTGGCCGACCAATCTCCTTATGCTATGGTTGAAGAGAGCTATTTTGGCCATCAGTTAGCTGGTGACAAAATATTCACCCAATAGTTTTTGGTGACTCTGTTGGGGAAAAATGCGCAGTTTGAAGCCTCAAGCTTCACGCTGAAGCAGGGCCAGTTCTTTTCCATTTTTATTCTACAATTTGGTAGCTCCACACTATACAAGAAGCCAGAAAGCTCAAGGTGTTGTTGACCCTATTTTTGAGTTGGTGCAGTAGGGCAATTTTGAGTTGTTTCCTCCACAACCTCACCTTCAACGAACTAGGAGTCTTCTTTCTACCAACACCAGGTCACCAACACAAGGTAGAGCTTCTTTTTCCTCTACTAACAGAGCTTTGCCCGTACATACCCCTCAAACATTTGTTATCCCTCCCTTCAATAGTCAAACAATGGTGGCTCAAGGCCCATGGGGTAACTCTTTTGGCCCACTCAATCTGACTCCACCTCTACATGAACTGCCTCATAGTTCCAAGAAGAATTTTCCCAAGTTCTTTGGTGATGGGAGAGTTCATTCTGATGAACATATTGTAGCCTGTGGCATGATAAGTGTAGAGTATGAGGACGTGGTAGTCAAGCTGTTCATCTAAACTTTACAAAGTGCTGTTACAGAATAGTTCTATCACCTACAGGCTTGGTCAGTGACTGACTGGAACACTCTTAAAGATAAATTTGAAGCCAAGTTCAATCCTGTAGAAGATGCACATGCCCTGCTAGCCCAACTCACACAAATGAAGAAGGAACCTCATGAACCTATGAGGGACTTCATTTCCAAGTTTGACAAGTTAAGGAATGAGATCTTTGTAATTACTCAGCCAACATCTGAGAATCTCAAATGCTTCTTCATGAATTTTCAACTTTCAGAAGTGAGTTTTCTACTGATACGGGCTGTCCACATAGACCTTGCTGCTGCTCAGGAGTTGGCCACTAAGGTGGAAGATGATCTTATCTTGGTAAGAAAGATAAGAAGAGATCCTAACAAAGGCAAATTTCCGTCATCTTCTGGATATCCATCTACAGACACCACTAATCAAATGGTGCAAAAGCTGGCAAATGAACTACTAACCTTGAAAAGACAAATGGCCCAAGGTGTGTCTACTCCTCCTTATCAGAATATGCCAATGAGGACATTTCAGAACCAGTCATACCAAGGCAATGCTACTAAGAATCAAGGGCAAACAAATCATCTTCCTCCCCCATGGGGGAACCTTGCCATTGAAGTGCCTCCAACCAACTCAGTAGTTGGATATCTTGAAGTATAATCAGATTTCTCCTTCCAGCCTGAGTTGAACCCAGAAGATGATGCTAATCTCTTCATAGAGGGAGAAGAAGAATTAGCTGACGACTCCAACATTGGTTTCTTGAATTACAAGGATGAACTTAGAAGTGAAGGTAAAGCAGTTGAGGGGCATATGCTGTGTTCACCTGGTCCAAGAATCAGTCAGCCCAACAAGCTGATAAAAAAGAAATAGAGGAGCGAGCTTAGCCTGTAATTTCAATTGCCAAATGAAGAACTTCTCTACCTTTCCAGCCAAAGGACCCAGTAATTGCTAAAAAAGTAAGTACCCCAAACATTTCTGCACCTTCAACTTCAATTTCACAGATTAGTACCATCGCTCCTAAAAACCAGAAGGATGAACTGCCTTCCTTTATTCCTAGCCCATTTCAATCATTTGACATAATCGACCATGTCAAGAAATCCAAAATTCAAATGACTGAATTTGAATTCCTGCAATCCAACCCTGAGCAGTTGGATAAGTTAGTGGAGTGTGTGAAGAATAACATTGTCCCTACAGGGCAAGATGTTAAGAAGGTAACTCATGATCCCCTAAGGAACATGTCCATCCCAAACAACATTGTCATTACTCCTGTTGCTCTTAGGAGGACAGAACCATTTTATGTCTTCCTGTTGATAAATGGACACCAACTGAATAATTGCATCATTGATTCTAGAGCTTTAGACAATCTCATGCCTGCCAAAGTGGCAGAATCTCTTGGTCTCACACTGACCAAGACATTTGGGAGATGTTTCTCCATGGAGAACAAATAAGTTCCACTACTGGGACAAATCAAGGATGCCTAATTTGCATTTGTAGCATTCCCAGACATGAGAATCAAGATGACAGTCCTGGTGGCTAATGTCCCAGCCTCATATGGCATTCTTCTTGGGTGAAATTTATACAAGGATGTTGGGGGTGATTTAAGTATGGACCTATCTGAAGCAAGGATCTCGGTCAAAGGCATCATGAAGAGATTGCTCCCTGAGGAGGAAAAATACGTTGTCACTCAAACATCGGTACCTGAAGCTCAAATTCTATTTGAGTCTTTAGGCAGGGGTAATTACTTATTGACCACAAAAGATGTTCATGTTTTTGCAGATGAAAGTCCTGTAGGCGGTGATCTAAAATTTGATTCAGACAGAACAATAGAAGGATTGGTAGAACATAGTAAAAGTGCAGAAGAATCCTCCCCTCCAAATGAAGAAGAATCTAAGGTGTTTGATGCTGACAATCAAATCATGTGCTGGACTGAACCAGAAGAATAGAGAATTATGGTAATGGACCATACTACTGCATGTCAAAATTAGGTAAAAACTCTTTTGTAAGAGAACAAAGATTCATGATTTTTAGATTGGAAATCAAGTCTTGCTGTGGGGCAAGAGGAGAGAACCAAAAGGAATGCACAGAAAATTTGATTCCTGGTGGAGAGGTCCATTTGCCAATCACTGATTCTGGGGAGAAAATGGTTTCTTACTTGTTTATCAAGACGACACACCCTTTTCTCTACCTCATAATGGGTAGTATCTGAAGCACTTCAATTCTTGAAGTATCAGATAAGATTACATTGTACATATGTATGTTTATATAGTCTTTAGCTTGTTTTGTATTGTTTATTTTCATTTTCTTTTGGCACCTTTCTTTTTTGGGTAGCATGATTTCGTATCCCAATGGCACACTTAAAGGCACTAGAAATTTTAGATTCTATTCCCTTCGATTGTTTTTACAATTGATGGAAGTTCCCCAACTGGAGCCAGTTATTCCCAAAATCTGTCACTTGTTTTTGGGGACAACATATCAACTATTTTGGTCTTGCAGGCCAAAATTCTCTCTTCCCTTTTCAAAAAATGTTATGAGCATCCAAGTTCTTCAATTATTCATGTATTTTTCAGCTAAGGAACTCGCAGGTTCAATGAATTCAACAGGCGGGCTCTCATAAAGGAATAAGTTCCAAACACTTAGGCATTTCAAGGCTGGTTCAATGCCGAAGTTCAACCAAAAAGTCCATCAACAGGCTTCAAACAAATGGAATGAACTATTGAACCATTGAACCATTGAACCCCACTTCAGCAAGGTTCAAAGGTTCAACGGGTTTAAAGGTTCAATGACATTGGCAGACTTCAAAGAGTTAAGCGCTTCAGCAAGTTCAAGGTTCAACCGCTTCAAAAAGTTCAGTGGTTTCAAAAGACTTAAAGAAAAGAAGACTTTGAAGAAGAAAGATTGAACCGTTGAACCTTGAACCAAAAGAGTTCAAAGTTCAAAGGTTCAACGAGTTCAATAGAAAAGAAAAGGATCCAGAAAGTTCAAAGGAACAAAAGATTCAAAGAAAGAGAATGAACCATTGAACTTTGAACCCAAATGGTTCAATGGTTCAAATGGTTTAAAGAGTTCAACTAGTTCAAGAAGTTCAAAATTCACAAGAAATATTCGAGCAAAGGAAGTGGAAGATTCTAGAGACAAGTTCGAAGAGATGGTTCAACTGATTGAACCAAGGGACCGCCTAGACCGCCCGAACTGTTGAACCATTGAACCAATGAACTCTCATGGTTCAAAGGTTTAAGGTTCAACATGGTTCAAGTGACCAATGACGTCCCTACAGACATCAAATTTAAGGTAACAAAATGCCTATTTATTTTCAAATGTGGCGCGGACCTGAGAACAAACTCAGTGACCAACTGAAGAGGAAACCGATAGAGCTAGCAAAAAGGGAAGAGATAGCTCGAGAGCTCAAATCATGAAGAAAATGACAAAATACAAAAAGACATGGCAAGGAAAGAGAGAACAATACAAAAATACTAGAAATATTTGCAGAGGATTTATTTACAGTAGGTGGAACAGTCCACTGAGTAGACATCTGAGCTCGCAAACATTAAAAGGCGCGGCCTATTTTTCTTCTTTTAAATAAAAGCGATGGGACAACCACATACATATTTGGAGAAAGACTAGACAACCCATGCTAAGAAGAAGACATTTGAGATGAATTGACACGCCACAGTTAAGGCCGATGCCCTGTTCTAGCATGGCCCCCCTAATAAAATTGAAAATGCATTCAAAGCATTGAATGCATAGCATGGGCCATTCCATAAAACAAAGCACCAAGTCTTTCTTAGCTGCTATATATTTTAATCTCTCTTATTATTTTAAGGAGATCTTTTTGGTTATAGAAGTGAAACTCTACCAAAATTGTGAGGTGATCACTGACACTTTGAGCTCATATTGTTAATCATATTTTGTTATATGAATGAGAAAGCAGGGTACTTTCAGACTTTGTGTTGTAATGACTTTTGTTATTTAGGGGATTGTTCTTATGTCTTTTTCCTGAATGCATTCTTGTCCATTTAATGAAATAAGCATAATTAGTGGAAGTAACCAGGAAGGTGTCCTGAAGCCGATTGTGGAGAGACTTTGTGCTGCCACAGTTGTCTTTAGTGTGTTTATTTTTTGTTTCTGTTTAAAAGATCTTGGGATGACTTTGTGCCCCCATTCTCCTTCGTATTTCACTCTTTGATAGTTGAGGGGGAGACTTTGTGCTACACCTTATCCTGTTGTGTTATTGCGTCCTGTTACCTTTACTTGTTACTTTCCAAAAAGAATTCTTGTTGTTTGCTGCAGACCACTTCTGAAAGAAGAGAAGTGCCTTCAGTGTTTTCACTAAAATTCTCTTATGTCTGTGAACATCATCTCTGAAGAAAGAGCGATGGATGGTGTAATCCTACCCTAAGTGTTATTTTTTGCTTATATATATAGTATATAGCGCCGTATAGTTATGGGGAACCTCCCCTTGATGAGAGGAGAGATTTGTCCCCTTTTGATGTGGTAAACCTGCACACTTGGCCGACCAATCTCCTTATGATGTGGTTGAAGATACCTATTTTTCCCATCAATCAGCTGGTGACAAAATATTCACCCAATAATTAGTATTACAAACTTATAGATAAATTATAAAATAAATACTTTAAGTTTAAAATTTTGAAAAGAAGGAAAACAACTTAAAATTTAAATTGTAATTTCAAGTTACCTTCACAATCACTTTAGCTCTCATTTCAAAGGTCTCATTGAAAATTATCTTCCCAACCTTCACTCCAACTTTCTTGGAATATGATGACTTTGCCCATGCTTGAGACATAAACATTTTCCTCAAAAGAGTCAACAAACTGCAAATATTTTGTAATGTACAAAAGTTCATTGCAAACCTAGTGACCCTTGTTTGAACAAGCTTTTTTTCTCTTGGTGTGATCTCTCATCAGGTTGAAAACCTTAAGGTGATTGTAAATATATATTTTTATTTCTCTAGCTTCTTCTACAACTAGTTTCACGCAATCAAGTTTGCCTATGTTCTCTAAAAAACATTCAAGGCAATGGGTCACACAAGGTGTCCAAAAGAGAGATGGATGTCTCTCCCTGAGAAGTCTCCCAACTGCCACATATGTTGTCGCATTATTTATTATAATTTTGACAACATTCTAGATGCCCTCCTCTAGCATCAAGCTCAAAGTTTATGCATTTTTTATTTTTCTAGATTGATCAATAGACTTCAAAAAACTAGCTCACCATTTGAAGACACCAAAAAGTTGATAAGGGTGCGGTTATTTTCATCCGTACATCCATCAAAAAGAATGATGCATCCAAACTTATGCTACAACCTCTTCTGATCTTTGACAATTACCTTTGAATCTTCAACTGCAGTCTTGAGCAACATCTTACTCGAGTCTTTTTGAGAGGGTGTCTTGTATCCTTTTCCTTCAACTGTCAATGTTGTCACCAAATATTTCCAATACGGGCTCCTCACCACATCGAAAGAAGTTGTTGAAGTACCAAAAATTTGTGCATGTTTTATCTGCTTCCACATGCACCTACTTGTTCCATCATGTAGCTTTCAATGAAGGTTGAGTCCCAGGTGTGTTTCTAGGCACAAAAAATGGATGTTTGAGTCAAAGTCGATGAAGATGTGCCATGGCACTTGTGTAGACCATAAGTAGAGCCCATAATTTTTGTCATCATTATTACTTCTTCCTCTACCAATGTGAGAGCAATGGCCGCTATTAAGGTTGTTTGCATCCTTTCCCTCTATAGTTTTTTTCATCTAATGATGCAATCTCCACTATCATCTCTTGTTTTGCCTCTTCGATAACAACAAGACAAAACGTGACGTCGCGATAAGGAATGCATGAAAAATGGTACTTCATGTGATTATGCCTCCTGACATACTCTTCGAGCAAAAGTTTCAAAATGAAATCTTTTGGGACGATCAAAACCATGTATCATACTTCCAATCACTGATGCGAGCATTAGGGGAGCTAATTAGCTACCACTAATTGAATCTAATCCTGATGCGCTAACAAATGCCATTGTCTGCTAATGGATAACCTGCAAAGTATAAACATGTTGAAAACAACATTAAAAATTTAAAAAAACAAAAACATTTAATACAAATAAAAATACAATAAATAAATTATAATGATAAACTATTAAATGAAAACTAAAATATATTTTGATTTAATGAACAAATTGAAAACTATAGTCTACAACAGTTAAAAATAAAAATAAATAAATTATAATGATAAACAAAAACTATAACGCCAATGATTAAAAAACAACATTTGTAATAAAAAATTATTGAAAAACCAGGCTTAAATTGTAAATACTAAACACTAAAATTTAACAGAATGCATGAAATTTGAACAGAATGCATTAAATTTGAATATTAAAATTTAATATATTTATCAAACATGTTTATAATTAAATTACAATTCCTTTACATGCTCTGAAATAAATTTTAAAAAAATGTACTAACCCGAAAATCACATTACTAAATTCTCCTTTCAATCCACTCTTGAATACTCCAAATCTTGTGTGAATGAAATGAGAGGGTTGTGTGACAATTTATGAAACAAAAATCTATGTATTTGCAGTGTTTTCACAGCATTTGGTGTCAATCTCACATTTTTCTTGTGTTCTGCTAGGATTCCTATGTACAGGAGGCTTGGCAATAAAATCGGTGAGTAACCGTTGATTACTCATAATTACTTATGAGTAACCGACATGTAACCCACAATTACTCGCTAGTTAAAAAAAATTGCAAATTTTTTTTTATAGTCACAATTTCAAGTGGCGGTTATTCACCGTAGACATTTTTTGAAGAGTAACTGACCAACCAACGGTCACTTGCCAGTTATGCCATCCATGGTACTAGCATTACCTATCATTTATCCAATAATTATTCTAAACATGCCCCTTGAAATGGAATAATAACACATCAACCACTAGGTTACCCAATAATACCAATACCTGGTAATATAGACCTTGGGAAGATTTTCACTCCTTTCAGTAGAGGTTGGATGAATCCTCACTCTGTCTAAGTTGGTGTGCCAAATGACCCATCAACACATACATATTTGAATATCGCTCAAAAGAGCAGTTCTAGAGTGTCAAAAGCCAAACCAATAATAAGACTGGGTTAGGGCTTAGTTGTTTTGGTATTAGAGAGTAGAGTAGAAGACACTTATTTCCTACAATTTATTGCTTTTTTAGTTAGTTTTTCTTGTGAGCAATGCTATTGTGAAGCATTTTATGTATTACTGGTTATGGTAGATCCAAACATTATTTTTTAAGCTTATATCTATCAATTGAAAGGTTGTGAACATTGTTGTTCACTATCTACACATGTATATGGTGATTTTGTCCATATTTATTCACAGCTAAATACCTCAAATTATTGCATCATTTTTATTCATAGTTGTGTGCATACTGGTCAGACAACATATTGATTTCATAAATGCCATCTAATTGATTGCATCAGATTTATCTTCACTTCCAAATAGGGTTACATCTTTCCCTTCCCCCTTCTCTTTTTCTATTTTTCATAAATCTATTAGAGTAGGTAGATTACATTCAAGTTTGCAATCTATGCTTATATGTTTATCTTGATTACAAACCTTGTCATTGTTGTTAATGCATTATTGAATCCATGTATGCAATGAACAATTATTACATCAACCATATTTCTATGATAAATCTAAACTGATAAAATTCTAATAAACTAATCTATCAAACCAACCATAGTTTGCATCACTGGTTAGGGTGAGTACTCACCAAGAGGCCATTTTGGGTAACTGGTGGTTATTCGACAGAGCTAGTCAAATAACCGGTAATGGGTGTTTGATGACCAGTGGGTTCTTAAAGGCCTAGATGAGTTCTTGGATAAATTCCTTCACATAATACTTAGCACTTGAGATATGAGCAAGATGACATTTTATGGATGGAGGATTGTTTGTAGCTACCACTAATTAGTTGTATGATTTACAAGAGAAATTTGGGATGGACCAAAAAAGTAAAACCATGGAATGGATATATTCTTGAATTTCAACGTACAATTTGTAACTTTGCACTTTATAGATATTCTAACACAGGAAAAGCATCATCGACTCTTCACTCTCAAAACCTCACTTAATCTCATAAGGTAATGGAAGCATTATAGGGCATAGAACAAAGGATTGGACACAAGTGCAATGCATGTATTTTGAAAATAATGGTTAATGCATACTCTCTAATTATGGAATGTTCATAGGTTTTGGTGGGATTTGCTAAGCACATTGACACCAATGAGATAATATATTATGGCTAATAGAGGATGATTGATAGAGGATCTAGGTCGTCAGTCAGGCATTTAAAGGTCAACTACCACCTTGGCAGTCAATGCTAAATTTACTGACTAAATATGCTCAATGGTCTCAACAACTTCTCTATGTATTTTGAGTTAGTTCTTATAGCTAGATAATAGATTATTTTTTGATCAAGGCATAAGAGTTCATCTTTAATTTTTACAATCCATGTTTACTGGCCAATTCACGAGGTTTAGATATTTGTATCACCGTGAAGATTTATGAACTTATGTGGTTTTCTTCAATGTTGAGGGATTTTAAGTTCCAAATTATGACTTTAGCCTCAAGAACTTATTATGGGTTCTACAAAACTATCTTCAACTTTTGTATAGATTTTGGCCTTTTGCCATTTATCCACTTCCCTACAAGTTATCCACCTTCTTTGTGGGATCTTCTACTCAATTGTGAATTATGTCTTCTTCTTCTTCTTCTTCTTCTTCTTCTTCTTCTTCTTCTTCTTTTTTAAAACCCTACTTTTACATGGATTAGATGTATAGAATGCTTCTTTGGCTTAGTGCCAAGGCCTGAGCAGTATCCATTCCACCAAATTCACCCAAGGTACAATATCGGCCTCATCCCTTTTTCGTATCTCCTAAGATTTGTGTTGGAAGAATAATCATTAGGAGGGGGGTGATTAGTGAGCTCTTAAGACTTTCTTATAATACTTTCGTTTGTTAGTCAAGCATCAATACATTATCCATAAAGTAATCAAACTACAACAAATAACATAAAGACATAACACATGATATAGGTGGGAAACCATTAAAGGGAAGAAAACCCATAGTGATCACTATATGGACTACATGTCCTAAATCAAATATGCAATGAGTCAACAAGACTATTGAGTACCCACTCTACTTGAGGCACCAACCCCAAATAGTCAAGCACCAACTTGACAAAAATATTCAGCAAGCACCCACTTGCTAAGAATTACCAACTCCTTGATTTGTAGACACCAATCTATAGGAGGCTTTAACCCCCTTTGCCAAACACCAACTTAGTTGCTTCAGATCATCCACCTTTCTCAGTTACTTTTATCAAAAAATGATGATATAATTATGCTCTCTTTACTTATCGATCTTATAATCATTCTGCTATTTTTTTGTTCATCACTCTCAAATTCATGCTACTATTTTTCTACTCATCACTCTCAGATTCATTATGCTCTCTTTCTCTACTCTTTAAAAGACTCTCTCCTCTCTACCTTCTCAGCTCATCTCTTTTAGTTGATTCTATATACTCTATGAATCATTTGATGATTTCATACTCATGCCTCTATGGCCCTCTGTTCCTCAATAGACCTTTACTTTGCTCCGTAGCGAATTTATCTAATCATCTTATCTGGCCATCTATTCCTCAACAAACCTCTGTGTTACCCTCGGCGAATAATAATCCTCTATTTTTTTAATTATAAAAAAAAGAGTTTGATCATACTTATATACAAGATGTTGATCAACAACCTCTTGAAAGTGAGCCAAACAAAACTCTATAATTGGCTATGTAATGATTTATCCTTATTTGAAAACATAATTCACATTAGCTTATATAAAATCTCACTCACATAGGTCAACCTAAGTGAAATGAAAATTGGGATATACCAAACAACCATTATAATACATTTAGTGTCGACCTAATGAAGTATGTAGTACACTTGATGTAGTTCGTAGTAGCTTTGATATAGTCAGTAGAAAATTTGATGTATTTTATAGCAAACATGATGGTCCATAACAAACTTGATGTATTCTATAGCTAACCTGATGTAGTTTATAGCTAACTTGATGTAGTTTATAGCTAACCTAATACAGTCTGTAGTAAAATTAATACAATCCATAGCAAACCTGATATAGTTTGTAGATGTTTGCAAAAATTTCTTGACATCAATGACCATATTCTTTACTAAATAACAAACCCTTTGACATCAATGAAAATAACTCAACAAACTCCCCCTTTGTCATTGATGGCAAACCTTTACAAGATGATTACTTGAGTATATTTTATCTTTCAATGAACGTAACTTCACACCAAAAATTTATCTTGGTTTACTCTTTCCCCTATCATTTCTTCACCAATAGAAACTAGACAGTAGTTACACAACTTGCTATTTCTCTCACTTACATAGCTATCTCTACTGCTGCACTATTTTCTCCTGAAAATAGTCAACTTGCAAATTATCCCCCTAGCTTGAAAATTCTTCCCTTTTGACATTAATGGAAGGGTTGCACAACATGAAGTCTATTTGATTCTATACAAAGTGTTGCTTCTTCAAAACTGATAACATCCATATGCATTTCCCTAATGACAATTTCATAAACTTCTCCTTAGAAAACTGCAAGATACTACTCATAGCCACTTGAACATATTATGACTGCCATAGACTCTTGATTCTTGATCCTTAGAGCTCAAAGATACCCAAAGGTTATCCCCCCCCTTAGTACATACCTTTCTTAGTGACTAATAGAAGAAATAATTACTCCCAACTCCTATCTTAAGAACTCAAATGTTTCCCTTGGAAGAGGTTTTGTTAAAATGTCTACAACTTGTTCTTTTGTGGTTGCATACTCTACTTTGATAATCTGATTAGCTACCTGCTACCTTAAAAAACAATACTTGATTGGAATATGCTTAGTCCTAGAATGCATGATTGGATTCTTAAAGATATTAGTGGCACTAATATTGTCATAACATATAGAAATTGGACTATCATTCTTAATCTTAAAGTCACTCAAGGCCTATTTCATCCATAAAAAATGTGTGCAATATGATGTTGCTACTATGTACTTAATTTAAACTATAGACAAAGAAACTAATGGTTGTTTCTTACTCAACCATGACACGAGACTCTTTCCAAGAAAGAATGAACCAACACTTGTGATATTTTTGTCATCAATGCTAACTTCCCCATTTGTATCAGTATATGTTATTAAAGTGAAATCCTTACCTTTTGAGTACCACAAACCAAAGCCCATAGTACCTTTGAGATACCTGAATATCCTCTTGATTTATTACAAGCGTGTTTCTTTTGGTTTTGCCTTAAATATGGCCACTAGTCCTACTGCTGACATGATATCAGGTCCTGATGCAATAGTATACGACAAAATTCCAATCATCGATCTATATAAGGTTTGATTGACTTTGGATGACTTATCTTCTTGACTCAATTGGTAACTTGTTGTCATTTAAGTACTTACTAATCTACAATAGTCCATATCAAACTTCTTCAACATTTCCTTAATGTACTTAGCTCGAGAGATGAATATTCCCTTATCTGATTGAGCTACTTGCAATCTAAGAAAAAATAATAGTTCCCCTAACATAGACATCTTAAATTTTTGAAACTTTACTTTTACGAGCTCCTTAGACATCCTATCATAGTCACTACCAAAGATAATATCATCAACATACACAACTATGATTAATTTATGCTCGCATTCTATTTTGGTGTAGAAGTTACAATCAATAACACCTCTTTTGAAACCCTAATCCAGCAAGTATCTGTCAAGTCTTGCATACCACACTCTAGGGGCTTGCTTTAGCCCATATAACACTTTTTTTAGTCTACAGACATAGTCCTTATTTCTTGATAAAGATAAACCTTCAAGTTTCTCTATATACACTTCTTCTAAATTTCCATTAAGAAATTTAGATTTTACATCCATTTGATATATCTTGAAATTCTTGAAACCAACATATGCCAAAAATAGTATTATGGCTTCTTGTCTTTTCAGAGGTGAAAATTTTTCTTCAAATTCAACACCTTCTACTTGAGCATAGCCTTTACATACTAGCCTTTATTTTTTTCTTATTACCTGACCATATTCATTCAATTTGTTCCTAAAAACCCATTTGGTTCCAATGACATTATTGTCACCTATCATATGGCTTGAACAACCATTGTCAATGTACCATTTCAAACTCTCATCGTGAATGTGAAAAGAAGCTTGTGCTAAGATGGATTCTTCTTCCTTTGGACCATCATTTTCTTGCTCCCTTTTTAGTATTTTCAAAGGTTTTGACTTCATATCAACTTGAACATACATCTTCCTATTTTGACTAGGGGGTTTTGCATAACCCAATCTACAAAATCTTACAATATGTCCAATTCTATTATAGTTGTAACAAATCACATTATTTCTATTGATGTTTGACCCTTGGACAAATAAATTTGAGAATCCTTTTGAAAATCCATGACTATTTGTATCACTCTTCCATGCATGATTATTTCTAGCATATACAATCTACAACTCTATGTCTAAACTGATTACAAGAAAAATAGTAGCCATAGAATAAATTCATGTACCTTATTACATTTAGTTGCTTAATAAGAAATGATATCTAAAGATTTTTGAAAGGCGTATTGACTCTTTTATTATCTTTAAGATGAGCGATAATCTTCTTGACCTATCCTGACCTTTGACTATCATTCACAATCTTAGATTTCTTGAGAGCCTCAACACATATCTTTGGCTTACTAATATTCTGCTCTTCCTTACTATTCTTCTGGAAATCCATGTATCCAAGTCCTATTTTGATGAGAGGTGACCTTTGAATATTCAATGTCATCAAGTATTCCATTTCTCTTTTTAAACTTTTGACAAATTTTCAATCTAACTATGAATTATTCTAAATCTAACTTCAATTAACCTATCTCATATTTGTACTCATTACACTCTACTTCTTTAGGATTTAGACTTGTATTTTCTTCTTCTAATTGAGTCTTGAGATTATTGATGACCTTCTCAGCTTCCTTAGCACTCTTAGTTATCTTGGTTTCCAAGATATATATTTGTTGTTCATGACTTTTGACTAGAGACTTCAAATTTTGGTTTTTATTTCTTTGACTCTTCAATTCATTCAAAACACTGATAATTTATACCTCAAGATCAACCTTAGCTTCTTATTCATCCACTTCTTCATCATCCATGAAGACTTGTTCTTTTGAACTATTCCAATCTTCAACTTTAATGGCCATGAACAAAGCTTCATCACTTCTATGGTCTAAACTACAGTCATCACTATCGAATATATCTTTATCACTGAATTTAGAAGAGTTGTTGTCTTCTTTAGAATATAGACTCTTTTCATTATTGAATAAATTTTTATTATAGTCACCTTGCTTTTATTTTTTTTTGCTCTTATCATACTTGTCAGACTTCTTATTCTCTTCACCATGTTCTTCATCATGATCATGTTTTTCCTTTTGAGAACACTTGAAAGCAAAATGAGAAATCCTACCATAATTGAAACATTTCAATGGTAGCATGCTTTTATACCTACATGAACCTTTTCTCAGTTTCCTCATAAATAAGGCTTCAGCTTTTTCTTCATCAACATCAATGTCACTGTCAATTTCAAACTTTTTGATTTGTGTCTTCTTTGCAACTTTGAATGTTACTTTCCTTTCGGAAGATCTTCCATCATTAGTCCTCATCTCATAGGCAGTAAGTATTCCATGAAGCTCATCAAAGATCTTAATTTTTTTTGAACAACAGTTGACCCATTAACATTTTCTCCAAGACCTTTGATTATGTTGACTATTCATTAACTCTAAGAAGATATGCTTCAATATTCTCTTCTTCCTTCATCTTTAGACATTCAAACTATCTTCTATAGGTCTAAATCTTTGTAAAAAAATTACCTTGGTGTCACCTTCATAGATAAGCTATAACTTGTCCCAAATTGCCTTAGCCGACTCAAGTTACATCACCTTGACAAACTTAGATTCTGCTAATCCACACAAAACAACATGCATAGTCTTTAAATTATTCTCACTTGCTTTTTTTCTTGCAACATCAGTTAGAGAATTTTGAGGGATAGCATACCCATCTACAACTGACTGCCAAATGTCAAACTCAAGAGCCATCAAATAGGCCTTCATCTTAATTCTCCAAAAGGCATAATTGGTTCTAGTGAACAAAGGGGCCTTGTTTGTTGAAAACCCTTCTTGTACTTGATGACTAGACATTGTGCTTCTTAGAAAATACCTTCCAGTTGTCAAGCTTGACTTTGAAGGACCTACTCTGATACCAATTACTGGAAGCACAACCAACGAATAGGGGTGAATCAGTGAACTCTTAAAACTTTCTTCTAATACTTTAGTTCATTAGTCAAGCATCAATACATAATCCATAAAGCAATCAAACCACAACAAAGAACATAAAAACATAACACATGATATAGGTGGAAAACCCTTAAAAAGAATAAAACTCACAATGATCACTGCATGGACTACATGTCTTAAATCAGATATGTAATGAGTTAACAAGATTGTTGAGTACCCACTTAGCTTAAGGCACCAACCCCAAATAGTCAAGCACCAACTTGACAAAAATATTCAGCAAGCACTCACTTGCTAAGAAGCACCAACTCCTTGATTTCTAGACACCAATATACATGAGGCTTCAACCCCCTTTGCCAAACACCAACTCAACTATTTCAGATCATCCACCTTTCTCAATTACTTATGTCAATAAATGATGGTACAATTATGTTCTCTCTGCTTATCGATCTTAGATTCATTATGTTATTTTTTGCTCATCACTCTCAGATTCATTATGTTATTTTTCAGTTCATCACTTTTAGATTCATTCTATTATTTTTCTGCTCTCTTTCTCTGCTCTTTAAAAGACTCTGTCCTCTATGCCTTCTCAACTCATCTAATTTAGCTAATTATGTATACTCTATGAATCATTTGATGATTTCATACTCACACCTCTCTGGCCTCTACTTCTTAGTGAATTTATCTAATCATCCTCTTTGGGCATTCATTCCTCAACAGACCTCTGTTATTCTCCTTAGTGAATAATAATCCTCAAATTTTTCATTCTCAAAAAGATGATTTGATCTTGCTTATATACAAGATGTTGATCAACAACCTCTTGAAATTTGACCAAATAAAAATCTATAGTTGACTATCTAATGATTTATTCTCGTTTGAAAACATAATTCACATTAGATTATATAAAAGCTCACTCACCTAGGTCGTCCTGAGTGAAACAAAGATTGGATAAACCAAACAATCATTACAATACATTTAGTGTTGACCTGATGAAGTCTATATTAGTCTTGATACAATTCATAATAGCTTTGATGTAGTTTGCAACACCCTAGATGTAGTTCGTAACAACTTTGATGCATTTTGTATCAAACTTGATGCTGTTTATGGCAAATATGATGCAACCCATAGCAAACCTGATGCAGTTCATAGTAAACTTGATTCAGTCCGTAACAAACCTGATGCAGTTCATAGCAAACCTAATGCAATCTATAGCTAACCTAATGCCATCTGTAGCTACCCCGATGCAGTCCATAGCAACCCTGATGTAATCCGTAGCAAACTTGATACAGTCTGTAGCTTCTCACAAAAATTTATTGACATCAATGACTATATTCTTTATTGAATAGCAAACCCTTTGACATCAATGATAATATTTCAATAGTTTTTACCTTAGTGAATGCCTAGGCAACACATTTTACACTATCATCCTCACCGTTGGACTACAACCCACTTGATTTATGCCTTTTTCGAGCATCCTCTCTCTTCAATAACATTTAATCAATTTTTAAAAATTTCTCATGGTATAAAGTATGTCATGTACAATTGATCTTATGTATTACCATGATAAATCTACGATCCTTATATCAAAAAATTATAGTTTCACATCTTTATTGTTACATTATTCCCTTTAAGAAAAATAAATAAATAATACTTAATTAATTTAAGGTACATCTTATTGTTGGAAGAAATATTAAACCCTTTAATTTCATGCATTATAGTCCACTTTATAAATTTTTTCCTTATTACAATTTGATTTTAAAATTATGCCATAAATCATATATATATATATATATAATTTATTTGTTTGATATTATTTATTATACATTGCTTAAATTTTTATTTAATATTTTATTAAAAAAACAACCTATATGTTTTATAAAACTCACGACTACACTACAAGAAAAGAAAATAAGTATGTTTTTGATAAAATAAGGTAGCAAAACCAAGGGCCAAACCCTAACAAACAACAAAGAAACCACGAAGGCAAACAACACAAATGAAGCCTTACGACAGAAACGTCACATTCAGTGAACCAACAGACACAACAAAACCAAAATTAAAACAAATATAGGAATAAACGAGAGGTAGAGTATCCAAAAAAACAAGAACTAAGGAGGCCAGATCTCTTCTTACTTAAACATAGATTTAATGATGTCATCTAATTTCTTAGTGTTCTCTGCATTGATAGCTGAAGTAGTAGCGCCCAAATCTTGCAGCATGGACATGTTCAGGAGAATAGAATTTTTGAGCCCAATAGAAAAGTTCTGCTCTAGTTTCTGAATGCGACCCCTTCAAGACAAAAATTTTAGCACTCAATTCTATCTCGGTTCTAGTTTCCTCATCAACTTATTCCACATACATCTTTCCCTCTTTGTCAGCATTTTCTGTAAAGTCAGCATCATCCTCCGCGGTATCCTCAAATTCTCTTGTCTCCTACTTACCTTTAGTATCCTCAGAGATTTATTGAACATCCAAGTCCTTCGTCTCATCATCCTGAGTGGCTTCATTCGAGACGCTCTTTGAGTAGTCGATAATCCTAGCCTTGGGAGCAGGTTTGCCTGCAATCTGCCCCGACCGTCTAACACCAGAGGAGAGGTCCTCCTTACTAACCTTAGTGGACACATGGGGTTTACTACCTTGACCCCTAGGGGTCCTATAAGGATTTTTAGGGGTCCCCACAGTGGTCCCCCCAGTACCCATTTTGCCAGTATAAATCTTCCTCTTCTTTCCCTTCATACTCACAAACAAGTCCGGAGTGTCTAAGGGAGTCTCCTTAGGAGTAGAAAAAGAAACTTCTTTAGCTTTAGTAGAGACAGGGGAAGGATAGGGCTCTTCGATAGCATCATCAAAAAAAATTCTCTATCAATTTGAATGGCCTTGGACGACTCGAGGGCACGGTGGAAATTATACAGATAGAAAATGAGGCCCTGATGAAGGGGGATAGGATTTGTATCCAGTTTTTTTGCTAATTTAGCTCTTACCCTAAGGACTGAGTGCTCTAGGGAAGAAAGTATATAAAAGGGAAAGCTGATAAGAGCATTGCACCTAAAATAATTTAGAAGGGGGAGATGATAATTATAAAACCTGGTGAATCATCCCTCTAGCGTGAAATACTTCATGAGGATAAAACAAACACTGTCCCAAGGCTCAGGCAACTTGGCTCGATCAAATCCTCCCTAGTAAGGTGCAAGTTCTTCACCTTCTCCAAGAAACAGCTTATGGCTGGAAAGGTCCATAATTTTTGTTTTCCTTTGCAGCTTCACCCCCTGCGTAGACATGCTAGTGGCCATAGCTATCACATTCTCAGAAATCTCAAAGCTAATTCCACCAACAGAGTCTTATCAGTTAAGCCAAGACCTAGCGAACTATTTAGACAGGTTTTCATCAAACTTGTTGAACTTCTCCATATAGGGACTAATCCCTCCCTCTTTGTAGTAGTGCCAGACCACCAGGTTGTCTTTGAACTCACATCAAGAAACTGGTTCTGTTTGAATTTTGTCGCCACCCATGTCAGACTTACAGAGCAGACTAGGAGAATCCCAAATTTTAACTGTTAAAATTGAAGTAGCTTCAAGCCCTTGCTCATGAATATGCATAATGATAATGAAATAACACATGCTTTGGAGCATCATGCAGAGATGACACTTACTCGTCCCATGCTTAACCATAATTTCTCAGTTATCTTGACAATGATGAAACCATCCGGTCACCTTAGCCAAAAGGTATACTAACTCAAATATGATTATCAAAAGTGTACAATAGGCCCCGAACTCTGAGATCCATGTCGGCACCCTCTGAAAGGATTGACTAATAGAGTTATCCTTCTAACATATCTGACTCATTGTTAACATGTCATTTCTTTTTGGATGAGATCTCTAATATTTAAAGGGATATGATCTATTTGGCACCAACATTGCCAATTTGAAAATTGTTGGCCGAGATTGGCACATGCATTAGCTACACTATTTCCTTCCCTATAAATATGTAAAATATCAACTCTTATAAGCTTTCGCAAGAGAAATTGAATATCCCTAATGATATATTTTAATTTAATGCCCACCCTCGATACTTTGTTGACCACATCGATAACCATTTTGGAGTCCCCCTGGATACTCAGATTCCTTATTCCAAGGGATATAGCCAATTTTATCCCCCATAGAAGAGCAGTGGCTTCAGCATAGTTATTGCTCTGTTAGCCCATTTCACCAGCATAAACAACTATCATTCACCCTTTATCATTTCTTATAATCCCTCTCCCACTGGATTTACCATCAGACTTAGAGGCCCCATCAAAGTTAAGTTTCAACCAGTTAGGCTTCGGGGGATTCCATCTAGTGTTAAGTCTTTGTAGCATTTTAGAATTATTAAAATTAGGGATATGATTTAGAACCTTCCATTTAGATGCAATTTGCTCTTCTTCATGAGTTAGGGGTTTCTCCACAATGCGAATATGAGCAATAGTGACACTTTCCAATAGAGTCTTGACAAAATTATGAAACACCTGAGAGGCATCTCTAGCAGTATCCCTAAAAATTCTATGGTTGCGTTCTTTCCATAAAATCTAGCTCAAACAGGGTAGAGTTTGATTTCATAACTCAAGGAGCCAAGGATGAGAAATGGTAGGATTCCAGCTGATAATTACTTCCTTGAGGTCAAAATTGTAGACCTACTCAATGCCAAAATTAATAAGGATTCTGCCCCAAAGTTCCAGTGCAAAATCACAGTTTATGAAAAGATGAGAAACTGTTTCATCTTTTGAATAACACAAATAACATCTGTTGAGTAGGGTAAACCCTCTCTTCTAAAGGTTGTCTTGGGTTAAAATTTTGTTATGAGTACCAGCCCACCAAAACATGCTGATTTTTGGTATAAGTTTATGGTTCCAAACTTTTTTCCATATCTCCTTATTTTGAGCCTCAGGAATCAGTAAATGATAAGCAAACTTGACAGAGAACCATCCATTCTTGTCTGGCCACCAGTACTGTTCATCTTCTCATGGGAAGAGAGGGATTCTGACCCCCTAATTTAACTGTTTGATATCTAGAACTCTAGGGGAGAAATCAAGCCGATGAGCACAACAATCTAATAGATTTTTTCAGCTCCTTATGCCATTGTTATTAGCCATGTAATCACAGACTTTATCTCCAAAGAATTGAGTAACAATGTCAGCAATTTCTTCATAGTCTCTCTACGTGATAAGAGCCTTATCCTTTACCCAAATGTCATTCCAAAATTTAATATGCCTACCATTTCCCAATTTCCATCTAATCCCTTGCTCAAGAAGGCTTCTACTTTTAGCATTTTATTCCATATCATCGACCCCTGGGGTAGCCCTACTTGTTGGAGAAAGTTAGAACTCTCTGAACTATGAATATATTTGGCATGCATAATTTCCCCCCAATCATTATGTTTGTGAATCAGATTCCAGTTGATTTTGGAGAGAAGGGCTTTGTTCATGTTCTTGATGGATCTAATATTGAGGCCACCATGTGATTTTGGAAGACAAACTTTTTCCCAACTGAACAAAGACATTCTCTATTTATCTTCCAGTCCCATCCATAAGAATTTTCTTTGGATCTATTCCAATTTGACAGCAAAATACGAAGGTAATCTAAAGAGAGACAAGAAGTAGGTAGGAATCCCTTGTAGAGAGTCCCAAAGAAGCTATAATTTGCCTACACTGTTGAGTAGTTTCCCTTTCCAACCAAGCAGTTTCTTCTGAGTTCTTTCCAATAATCCATTTTAGAAGTCTAGAGATATCTCTTTGACCGTGAGGGAAGGCCCAAATAGGTAGCAGGTAGATCAGCTTCAACACAGTCCAGAATGTCAATGATTTTTTATCTAAGGTCATTAGGAGTATTAAAGAAGTACACATTGTTTTTTTGGAGACTTATGCTTTGCCCAAAATCTATGGCATAGTTATTTAAAATATTCTTCCATCTCCGAGCTTCAATTACCGAAGAGATGCCAAAAAGAATTTTATCATCAACAAATTGTTGCACCGCCATATGGGGAAGGGAGGAAGCAGGTTTGATGCCCACTAGATGTTTAAAGGCTATATTAGCTTGTATGCATCTCCCAAGTGCCTAAGCCATTATGATGAACAAGTAAGGGGAAAGAGGGTCCGCCTGGCGGATTCCTCTCGAAGAAGAGAATAAACCTTTAGGGAACCCATTAACCAGGACCAAAAATTTAGCCGAAGAAACAACGTTTCATACAAGGCGAGAAATTTTATCATTAAACCCAAACTTTTCGATGACTTGAAATAGAAAAGTCCATGAGACCCTATCATATGCTTTAGAAATGTCTAACTTAAGAGCCATACCAGGGATTCTACTCTTATCCATGGAATGGATAGTTTAATGAGTGGAGATCACAACATCAAGGATTTGCCATCCCGAGACAAAGCCTTTTTGAGCAGGGGAAATAATTTTGTCTAGAAAAGGTTGTATTCTCATAACCAACACTTTAGTGCAAAGATTATAAATAGTATTATAGAGACTAATAGGTCTGAATTTTGAAAGGTGCGTGGGCTGCAATCTTTTAGGAATAAGTACAATAAAGGTATTATTAACTTGTTTTCAAAGTCTACCTATTCTGAAGAAGTCATGGACAACAGCAATAAGATCTTTTCCCATTATCTCTCAGTATTCTTGAAAAAAATAAGAAGGAAGCCATCAGGACCCAGGGCTTTGAAGGAACCCATAGAGAATAGAACAACATGGACTTCCTTTTTAGATATAGGCATGAACATCTCCAGGTTATCTTCCTCAGTTATCAAACACGAGATTTTATCAATGAAATGATTCGTAGCTCCACCATTCCCATCATCATTAGTTTGTTCAGTCAACAAATTCTAAAAAAATATCCTGGCTTGTTTGCCTATCTCATTATCTTCAGTTATAATATTGCAATTTTCCAAGCATAACTTCATTATGGAGTTAGCCTTCATGTGTTTCATGGCTGAGAGATGAAAGAAGGCCGTGTTCTTGTCTGCCTCTTTGAGCCACTGAACTCTAAGTTTATGTTTCCAAAAAACCTCTTCTCTATCCATAAGGTTCTTCCAGTTAGAAATCAGAACATTCCCTTCATTAGAAGTGTCTTCTGAATCATCTCCTTGAGCAATCTGCTGCTGGATATCTACAAGTTTTTCAGCTATGTTTATCTTCTGATAAAATACCTGGCCAAAGCTATATTTGTTCCATCCATGAACTTCCTTTTTGATATGCTGAAGTTTTTTTACTAGTCTGAACATAGGAGTGACCTGGATATGAATTTGCCACCATTGGGCCACCAATTGTCTGAAGTCTTTATGTTTAATCCACATGGCTTCAAATCGAAAGGGGAAAGGACCACGTTGACTCTGATCTCTCCAATTGAGAAAGATAGGGCAATGATCTGACATAGTTCTAGGAAAAACCTGCAAATACATGTTATGATAACCCTCCCAGTTACTAGAAATAAGAAATCTATCTAATTTAACCTAGATCATTTGGTGTCCTCTTCTTCTGTTAGACCAGGTGAAATTTTGATTTTGCAATTCAACATCCAACAATCCCCAATCATTTATAAATTTAGCAAAGTCAAACATGCTATGGGAGTAATCAATAATCCCACCATATTTTTTAGAAGGATATAGCGGAGTGTTAAAATTGCCAGCCAACATCCATCTAGTGCGAGGGGTGTTAGTCTTGAAGCTACTGAAATAGGTCCATAAATTTTGTCTCAATGCTCTGTTATTAGGGCCATAGATATTGATTAACGACCAGTTTAAGGAAGACAAAGAGAAGTTAATAATCAAAAAATATTTATTAGAAGCAATAAGCAATCCCTGAATTGTAGCACTATTCCACAGTTACAATCCCACCTGAAGCCCCTTCAGCTGGACTAATGCAAAAAGCAGCCTTAGGCTATATGTAGTCTGCTATTTTCTTAAAACTCTCCTCATTCATCTTGACGTCTTGGAGTAATAAAATATCTAATTTATTATCTAAAATATAGTTTTTGACCTTGAACTATTTGGAGGGACTATTAAAGCCCCTTAGATTCTAGGATAATATTCTCATTTAGAAGATTTGAGGGAATGGGTCTCCAGTGTTTTATGTTTACCACCGGCAATCTCCTTAGCAATCTCTCTTTGTCTTGTTTCTCTTAGGGTTGGTCTCCCTTGTTTGGAGTCGGTGCCAACATCCGCAGATTTTTTACCTTTGCTGTTCTTTTTCTTTGGAGTAATCCATTCTTCTTGCTTATTACCACTATCATTTTGTCCTATTTCACCTGTCAATGAATAATTGACTAATTGGTTACCTGCTTCCAGAGAATGGGGGGTATCTATATTTGAATATAAGGCTATTACTCCCTCAGTATCTACTATTTCTGGAGGTAGATCCAACTGATCATCTCTTAAAACTTTGCCTTCTGCCTCATCCCCATCTATCGGTTGGGCACGTATTTCCCCTTCCTCAAACATATTGGTCTGATGATCCAAAGAGTTATCTGTGTCTATTATAACATTTTGGACTATCATTGTCCATAACCTTCTTATTATTCTCCACTAGTACAGCTTTTTTCGCATTACCAGAGACCTCCTCCGGACCAACTTTTTCCCTAACCTTCTCAGTATTGTCGACATTTTTTGCATTACCCCCATTCCCTAACTGCCACAGTTTCTGGATTTGTGAGATTGATCCTCACCTTCAACAGGGGAATCATCTTTCCTTCCCATTTGCTTTGCCTTACATGGGGTCATAATATGTCCCTTTTTCCTGCATATTTGATAGACGGTGGTAGCATTTTCATAAATGATCAGTTGAGTCCAAATCCCATATTTAGAGTTTAACTCTATAGACGTGGGTAGGGTTTGGTTAATCTCTACATTGACACAAAATCATGCATAAACACGTCTGGATTTAGTTCTGGTGGTATGATCTACCGTGACATACTAGCCAATAGAGTTGCCAATAGCCGTAAATATTTTTTCATCCCAAAATTCCAATGGAAACCCTGGCAATCTTACCCAAGCAGGGGCAGACTTGCTGAGGTTTGAGTTAGGGTCAAACCCTGGTTTCCAAGAGCACAAGGCAAGCGAATGTGGACCATAAAGCCATGGTCCTCCAGCAAGAATAACTATCATATCCTCCCTATTAGTAAATCTAAATAAGAATAAGCCTCTTTCCATAGCAGTAATCGAGACACTACCTTTAGTTCTCCACCGAGAAATTACCCATTTCCTAACCATCTCAATATTAGGACGGAAGGAGAAAAACTTACCCACCAAAGCAAGATCCATGGTCGCCACAATTTCCTCAACTAGATCATCCGAGATAGTCAGTGCCATACCCTCAGTGGAATCTTTTATGACAGAAAGGCTCGACATGCTTTTAGTAGAACATGTCTTTTCCCCCGTCAATGCTTTCTTCCATCTGTTAAAGGGAACATCTTCTAACAACTTCGGGTCCTTAGAGGCACTGCCAAAGGCAGTAGCCTCCATTGGATTAGTAAGCACTCAAATCGCACTCAGAGGGCCCTACAGGGCAATAAAAACCAATCATTTTCAAATCCGTATAAGAATATAAGTATGTTAAAACAAAGCAACAAAACAATTTATATTGATAGTGTACACTAAATTAAAAACAAAAAAACAAAAAAACCTAACCAAGTAAAAAAACAAATAAATTTTTTTGATCCCAATCCAAAATTAAACAATAGAAGATATGATTATAAAGAAACTAGTAATAAAGTTAACCTCGGATAACCCAATCTATTTTGAAGAAATATATAAAATTTATCATTTTTTTATCTTATCCTATGGTAAAGGATACTTAAAATAATGTATCGTCTCACAACTCATTCCACCCATCATTCACCATCCTTTAAACTTGTGAATTTCTAAAAGAAAATTAATTTATGCATATGCTCTCAAATGTACTTAAAGATTCCAACAATTATTACTACAAAACAATGATTTTATTTTACATAGTTCATTTAATAATTCTTTAGAGTTTACAATAATATCAACAAGATGACAAAATTTGTATGGTCCATAAAACTATCATAAAATATAGTAAGTTCTATGAAGTGTTGGGCATTCATATCAGCGTCATATGCATGTCACATACATAAACATAAATAACATTGTTTATTACTATTATTATTGGGTAAAGATGTATATAAAATTTTTAATAGGTCACAAGTATCTTTAATCTTTAAACATTGTACATTATTATTATTATTTTGGATTACAAGCTTTTACAAGACTCATTAAACTTTATATAGGTTTTATGAATGATTTTGTTTGTTATTTATTTTGTTTTATTTTTATTTTTATATTTTTAAAATGGTAAAAATTATATAATGTTAAAATGGATAATTTTTATTTATAATATTGAAATCAATATATTAGTGAAAATAAGGATAGTGATGTAAAATAATTTTCAATAATAAAAGTAGTAGTAGTAAATTTTTACAATAAAAAGATGAGTAAAAACGAGAAGGTATGGAATGATGTAAAGAGGAGTTAGATAATTATGTGGTCACATATATTTGTACTAAGTAACTTTCTATAATTATTCCATATTTATCTTGACAATAATATGAAGAAAAAATAAGATGAGTGGAAGAAGAAAGGTGTGGGATGACGTAAAAAAAATTTTTGTAATCATATGATCACACATGTTTTGAATATTTTATACCCAAAATCTCCTTATAACTACTTCATATTAATTTTCAAAACAACATGAAAATAAAATATTTAATTCACTTTCAACATCATTTGTATGAAAAAATTATAATTCACTCTTAACATCATTTATGTTGCATGAATTCCATGATATCTATACAAGGCATATATACTTGACATGGTTCATTAAAATTTAAAATGGTTGTAGTTGAAGATGGTGACTCGAAACAAATTGATCCCTCTCCTTGGTGCCAAAGGCTTTCCTCCCTCTCTTCATTCTTGCTATTTATACAGTCCCTTGGCTAGTGAAAAATCATCCAGACAAAGTACGACGAAGCCCTACTGAAATGATATCCTGCCTTTAAGCATTACTACCAATCAACTTTTCTTTGAAGTTCTGAACATTGTCTAAGTGTGTAAGTGATAAATAGTGACAAAAAGTGATGGTCTTCATCCTTCTATCCTTTGTCCTTCGCGCCTGAGTAAGGGTTTTGGTTCTAACAGGTCACACAGAGTGTGTCTAAGTGTATTGAATTTCTGCATGTGTATTACTATTTTGGAATGTGCAAAGTTTGCCTTTTAGACTCATTTACCCTGCATCATTTTACACATCTCACCTCTATGTTGAAATACTTGTGTTAGATTCTTTATAGCTTGGAAATAGCCTATGTCTTTTGCTGCATCGTGCCCTAGGATATGGCATTTTTGTGGAAGATAATTTCGGTGTATCACCACCCTTAGAATAGGTTTTCCTTTCTAAAACTTCTAACTCTTTTCCCTTAACTGAACTAGTTTAAACAGAGATTTTCTTGCAGAGACACATTCAGGGAGCTAGCCCTTCAAATCCTAGAGGTTCATTTCCCTTATAGGCACACTCACACACCTGAAAATGATCCAACATTGTCTAAATTTGGAAGAGAACTAAACACCACCTTCTAGGGTACGAGATTTGGAGACAACAGTTACGCTTTGTATAATTAATATATTAAAATAAATATATATTTTGTTATGGCTTTCAACATAATAAAATGTTATTATTTATTAGAATGAAAAGAAATTATTTTTATTAATATATTGTAGTTTGTAATATTTTTTATTATATTAAATATTTAATAAAATATAATTATATTTGATAGGTGTTTTAAAATTAATGATGATTTCAAGTTTTACATTCATATAATTATTATATAGTAATTTCAGTGTTAAATTTAATATCAACCTAAGTGTTATTTAGAAGTTTTTTTTTAAGAAATTAATTAAAAATTTATAGTATTTTAATTTTCAATTTTAAATTTGATATATATTTGACCATTACTTAGAAGTATTTTTTCTTTGAGAAATCAATCTAAAAAATTATAATATTTTGACTATATAATGTAGTTTGGAGCCCATTTTTTTTCTAGAAATAATTTTCTATCTTAATATATTGGTATAGCTAGATTGATGATATTTTCACCGCTCAATAAGATATTTTAGAAGAAGGTAATGAAGTTATTAATCAATATATTTTTCAAAAAATTTAAGATAAGAACCTTAAATTGATATTTAACTACATAGTTGTATTGAAATTATTTTACTAGTTTAATTTGTAGTTAAAATTGATCTAAGTAATGCATGTTAAAAAATATATCAACATAAGCAATGAGATATAGAAGGATTGGTGAAATGGTTTGGTTGTGTCTAGTCCCACCCAAGTTCGAATCTCAGAGGGCATTTATAGGTCAGATGTGGCCATTTACTCGATGGTTTCAAATGTGAACAAGTGTTAGTCGTTTATAATGGTTCAATAGTTTTCTCAGGAACTAGGCTCTCGATTTGTGCCCTAGAACTGGTTGTAGCTCTGGTTCTAGGAACCCCTTTTGTCATGTTTAATGCAAACATATTTTTCCAAAAAGTGAAATCCACTTATTTTCTTTCACCCCGTGGTTATACACATCTAAAATGTTATTTGGTGTCTAAAATGCTTTCCCTGTCCATTATCATATTTAGTATGCTTATGTGCCAAGTGTGTTCTTCATAATATTTGTACATTTATATACATTTTTTAAATTTATATGATCCTTATTATACATCTATTATTATAATTAAACCTGCACTATGTAAAAATGATCCATATTATGCATATATTTATGTTTCTTTTTATCTTCATTGTTATATATTTACATCAAATACTGACTCGGTATTATAAAATATCCAATGATATATAATTTACATACCTTGATCCCACATGGGGTATAATATAATGATGATGATTTACATAGCATTGTCTTGCAATGGAATTTTTTTCATCTTCTCAAGACACAAATCTTGTTATGCTTTATGTGCTCCATTCATATTGAGAGGGAGGGGGCACTCTATTTTACATTTTTTTGTTAATCATTTCCATATCTCAATATATGTGTAGCTTTCATAATGATTTTGGGATTAAATGTCCTTTTCCAAATGACCTTGGGTTCCAACATAAATTCCTAGATGCCTAGTGACCAAGTGATTCATATTTACTCCACAAGTGTGGATGCTCATCTCCTTATGACATATATATTTTTTAATCCACCCCACTTAGCTCTCTACTTTGATGATATGTTAGTCTCATGGAAATTTCCTTGAATACATTAGATAAAGAAACTATCTTGCCATAATTAATTTTGATATCTATAATTTATTATTTTTCACTCAACCATGCATGTTTATTGGGGTAACATGGCTTTGCAAGTTATAAGATTCTTTATTTGTAATCATAGTAGTCTAAATCAATAGTATCCTTTTTATATTATACTTTGAAGTGCATACATATGCCATCTACTTTTAGGCTAGGCACACACATCAAAGTGAAGAAAATTGTAGTATCATAAATGGTCGCATGGTTTTATTTTATGTTGATTTATATATATTTTTCTATGTATATCTAATTTGGTCTAAATTCAGTGATATTGGTACTCTTTTAAACTTCACAAGATTGGACCCCTCTTCTTGGCACCATGTGATCACTCCTATATGATATTTTTAGCCTTCAATCCCCCTATTTAGATGTATTGCACATATCGATCATATTACAACTTACGGTCTTGGAAACCTTTTCTCTACTTCACTTTTAACCTATTGGACCTATTCCACTTTTCTACATTTCTTGTTTTTAGTTGTTATAAGTCAGCACACATGTCAATATTGTAAAATTTGAATTCAATCACCTATAAATAGACAAGAGTTGTGATCTATTTATAAAAAAATGTAACCAATTAGACATGTATCATTGAGTATATTTTAATTATATGAGAGACATGTTTAATGGTTCCAAGGTTTCAATCAATCTCTTTATTTTACTTCATAGGGTATGACTCTTAGAGGGCAAGTTAGTGTGCACTAAACACCCAAACCCTAATATAGGCCTTTAATCTATTTTCCTTGATAATCTACAATAAAAATTTAACTATTATAGGTACATATGGGTAACAACATGAAATCTGAGGACAAGGAAATGAAGAGCTAAACTAGGCAATCAATACCCCAAAAGTTAGATTTCAATTTAATACATTTTGTCTAATCAAAAAGTTATGCTCCAAAAACTATTCACTTAGTGATAGTGGTCTTGACCTTAGTTACACATTTCCAAATTCAAATTTATGGAACAAGTGTTCTACATTTACACTATATTTATTATTATATATTTATTGTATTATTATTCTGTGTATTAATAAGGTATTATTATTACCTGAGTAAAGGATGGTGATAACAGGAGTAGGTTTGATAAGTGCATGGAAGCTAATAATAGGAGCACTTTCAAATGGTGCAGGGAAGAAGGATAGAAAAAATAGATTCAATGATGTTATTCCTTAAAAAGAGAGAATGTTTGAGGGTAATCAATGAAGGACTCACAAGTGGTTGAATGACAATCCCCTTATTTTTGATGTGCATGTGGAGGATCCGTTGATGGAAATTTACCCTAATTCTTTCTAAAATTTATGTGAATAAGGTAAAGGAAAATCATGGGTGGTTTGTGCACCTAAGAAGTATTTTAAACTAGCAATTTTTGGATCATTGAGAGCAGGTAGGGATGTGGTTGAAATCATCTCTCGTCCTCAAAGTGTAGAAGAGTTAGACTCTTTGGACAAAACCCTAATTTTCACAAACTACACCAATGTAGGGAATCCTTTTCATAGTTACAACGAATATTGTAAGCTTATAATCCTTCAAATAAATTCACTTTCCTCCCCTCTTTTATCTAAACGATGGTTTGATTCGGTGATATAAGCAAATAAGGATGGAATTTTCGAGGGTGTTTTGGCAAGCACGTTGTAGTGGAAGAGCCTTATGAATATTTTTGACAAGATTAATCATCAAATCAAAATCAAGAAGCAAAATTTTGTTTGGGAGATATTCCATTAAAATTGGTGAAAGAAGCAACAAAGTTATGTCTCTTAGAGGATGGACTATACCATTTCACAAAGGATATGGGGAGTTACTTTTTTGTGGGCAAATTTTGATGTAGGTGGCCTTCATATTCAAAAGTGTGTGGTGGGATGGACAACACATGGAAAGATACCAATCAACCTCTTTTAACAGTGTTATACAATGGTTTCTTCCTCTTTCAATTTCAGTCAAGTAAATATCAAAATTTTGTAAGAGATCAGGATTGATTATCTGTCTTTTGAAGCCTTTGTTCAACCCTTTTACAGAGATTGTGGATTGAATCCCTATTTGGATTCAAATTTATCATCTTCCTTTGTTATTAAGGAACTCGACCTCCATAAAACTTATTGTTGAGAAAGTGGGTTATTTTGTAAAGATTGATCTGGTGGTAAAGGGATTTTTCTAGGGTCTACATTCTATTAGACTCTTCATGCCCAATATTTACCTCAGTTCAGATTTCATCAAAACACGGGAAGTGGCTAAAGATAATGGATTTGGAAGGGATACCATTCATAAGTTTTAGGTGCAAAAAAATTGGGTATAATATTGCAACGTGTTCCTCTCTTAGATCCCTGAGGTAGGCCTCAGTTATGTTTCAGAAATGGATCTCAAAAAAATACGCATGGACCCTGTTGTCATTGACATTTCAGATTAAACATTCATATTTTTTAAAAATTCTCCTAGATATGGTGAAATCAAAATCAACAACATCCTTGAAGAACTCCCAGTTCCTCTACATAAGGAACTTAAGGAGCAGATTTAGTAGTCTCAAAAACATGTAGTTTCAATAGGCCTAGAGGATTTGGAGGCAAACATGGATCGCCAACTCAATGATCTCAAGCATGAGTTGAAAGAAAATGCCTCTCAACAAATTGAAGAATTGGCTTCTATAGATATTCTCACCCTTTCTTAGAAGAAATCACTACTAATCAAACCAAATTGTGGATCTTCAAGGCGTAGAAGAAGGAAAATGAAAATAGAACGATTGAAAATAGATGCATTGAATGCTATAGACGGAGGTTCTCACTAGACTATGGAAGCCCTCTTTTCTCTAAGATGAAGGAGGGCGCTCGCTATGAATAGCTGAGCTAGCTCCTATTAAGAGGAGATGTTGGGGTTGTTGATGTTCTAGAAAGCTTTTATTTAGATTATTAATGAATGTGATGCATTTAGGTGGTTAGTTTTATTTATTTATTATGAATTTTTAGATGTTTATGGCTTGTTATTTGTAATTCAATTGTTTTCAGCTTATTTTTTTCTTTTTGTTGGATTTTAGTAAAGGGTAAGGGACACACACAACCCTCATTTACTAATCAAAAGAAAATAAAATAATATTAGTTATTATAAATATATTGTCAATGTTTAATTAATTCTAACTTATTTATTAGATGATAGTGTATGAGATCCTATTTGAAAACAAAAAACAAAAAAACAAAAAAAACATGTATATAATATATGTTACCATTGGTTTATGTTTGGTCATGTCAGCGTTGTATGTCCTTGGTGTAAATTTGATTCTTTTTTGACTAAAGTCGGTTATGATTGTTTTGTACCTCTCATTCCTTCATGGATTATATCCAATGCCTACAAGGCATTTTGGTTCGATGAAGAGCCCCTTTAACCCTCAATTAACTATGAAATATATATATATATATATATATATATATATATATATATATATATATATAAACCACTTTATCCTCTTCTATGTAATAAATACTATTACTCCTTGTTATCAAAACGAAAATATAAATATATTTTTTATTTAAAATTTTATATCTTTTCCATTCATGAAACAATGAAGACAATTTTAAAATAAATTATATATCAATTTTTTGATAAACGTTCACAATTTATTATCCATCATCTTTCATATTATTCTTCACATTGGCTGCACTTTTCATACCATTCATTAACCTTTCGTATTGTCGTTTGCATTGGCGTTTTTCTTTTCTTTCTTTTGATAGTGATGATACAATATACCTCTGTTTCAAAACAAAACAAGCAGATAACTGAAACGATGACATCCACAAATTCAAAAACGATGCAAACTTCACAAAAGTTGGAAAACAAATAATATCTTGTTGAAATTCATTGTGGGTCACATGTTTGGCTTTTGCTTGTAACTTTAGGCAAATGCCAAAATAATTTATTCAGGCCGAGGAACCTCATATTCTTACCTCCTGGACTCATTCAAAAGGGAAGAGCATGTTTTGAAGCACATGAGTTATGACTGGAATTTTTAATGATGGCATTACAAATAATTGAAGTGACTTTCTTACTAATATAATAATGGATCAATCGATTATCTTGAATAAGTATACAATCGATTATTTTAAATAAGTATACAATCGATTGATTATTTAAGATGTTGAGTTTATATATTTATTTTTTAACTTATTTTCTTTTCAATAATTTAAAAGTACTTTTCTAAACCAAATACACTCAATCCATATATATCTTAAAAATATTTTGATGATTCTAAAATTCTCATTTACTGCTATGATTATGATTTCGAGTTCTAGTAGGAGTGGCAGGCCCAGGGATGACCACATCTGTCAAACTACACATAATGGGTACCCTCCTGGACTTAACATGAGAATGGGGTTTAACTCTTGGAGACTTTGAGCAATCTTTCTTATAATTGCTGTCATGCAAACGATCTACATTAGAAACCCCGTTTTCCATCCGCGATTTTCTGTTGTTATGTACCTCAGATTTCTCAGCAGGAAGGGTTGCACCAAAGAAAATGTTCTGAAGTTGTTTGGAGAGTGCTTCGATCTCATACGGAGACTTTGAGCGCTCGTTCTTATAATCGCAGCCATGTAAACCATCTGCACCAGAAACCCCATTTTCTATCCGCGATTTTCTGTTGTTATGTACCTCAGATTTCTCAGCAGGAAGAGTTGCACCAAAGAAAGTGTTCTGAAGTTGTCTGGAGAGTGTTTCGATCTCATACGGATCTAACAAAGAACTCTGGTGGATAGACGATTCTATCAATAGGTCCTTTTTGTCCCAGAAAATGCTTCCTAACCCATCAATAGAATCTGAAGTGAGACCTCTTTTGAGCAGTGAATGTTTTCTTTGTTGCAGGGAGTTGTTATTGATGAGACCCATTGCCTCTAGCATGAACCTCGAAGGCCCTGCTCCTCCTCCTCTGGCTTTTCTTTTGACACTGTCGTGGACATCGGATTCTTCAATGAATTTACAAGATCTAACTGATCCGTGCAGATACCAAGCCCACGCCGCAGATTTAACGAACTCCTCCTCTTCCTCTTCCTGCCATGTCTTCTTTTGCTTGGCCTTTTTCCTCATTCCACAGACTTCTTCTTTATAGACCTTCCTTAGACAGGACTATGGAATTGCAGAATAAAGGATTAAATGAAGGGAGAATGAAATTACAGAATAAAGGATTAAATGGAGGGAGAGAGAGATAAATGAGAGTGTTGAAGTGTGTGGAGGGAAGGCAAGCGAAGTGTAAGTTTGAGGATGATGAATACGGAGCACAAAGAACAAAGATAGCCGTTCGTTTCTTTTCTTCTTTTGGTGGTGTTGAACTTGTACAGGAGAAAAGATAAGCATTTTTTAAAAAAAAACAAAGAAAGCACTATGCGTATTTATTTCATCACTTTTGTTTTCAGCGTGTGTTTTATCTTGATAAGAAATGTCATGTTTTTTTTTAATATATTAATTGTGGAATTGATAAGGCTACAAACAAAATTTTAATTCCAATACTTTCAATGAAGATATTTTTCATTTTATATTTTATAAATTAAAAATACATATAATATATATATAAAGGCTTTTTAAGTGGTGAAAGAGCTTTTGCGATTATGGTGTTGAGTAAGGTATTTGGAGTTAAACTTTCTTTGATGACCATAATAAATAGGGTTGAGTCGATTTTAACAAAAGGTAAAGAGTTAAAGTCTGGGGATTTAGCTCGATAGGAGCAGTATGTGGAGTCAATGGTGGAGGAAGACTTCCGAAGGGCGTAGGATTCACCTAAGATTGGTAAGGTGACAACAGACTTGGGAGAATGGCAGGGGCACGGGGGATAGGCCACTTTCTTACCCTAAAATTTTGATAAGCCAATTAACGAGGGTTTTTCAAGAGGTTGCGGATCAGGGAAGGGTTTTATCAAATAAATCTATTATTGTCAATTTCGAAAATAAAGTTTTGGAAGAGATTTTGGAAGGTGAAGATTGGTTTGCAGAGAGAGGTCTGGTCTATGATTTTGACAGGGTCTGTGCATCTCTTTCCTTTCTTCCCCAGTGGCTTTCAAATTCTTGGAGACCTTTGTTGGAAGGCATTATGGAAATATATCCCTGTACCAAAGGTTTTTTTTATTGTAGCTTTGGATTATTTCGTTGATCGCAAAAAGATTTTTCAGACTAAAAAATGGAGCTTTGAAAATCACCTTCTACTTATGAAACCCTGGACTATTGATTTTAATCCTTCGACATAAAATCTTTCTTTGCATCCCATCTGGGTGAGACTGTCATATCTTCCACTACAATTTTGGTCTAAAACCGGTCTTTCTACTATTGGCTCTATGCTAGGTGATTTGTTGAAAATTGATGCTTCTTTGTTGAATTTTTCTTAGACTACATTTGCTAGGATTTTGGTGTGTTTAGATATCTCTCAAGTTCTTCCCGATAGGATGGAGCTAAAAGTGCAAGATAGGTGTTGGTCTCAAACCTTTGATTTCGAGGGAATCCCCTTCAGATGCAGGAATTGCTTTCGAATTGGGCTTCTTTTTGCGTCTTGCCAAAAATTTAAGCATAAACTAGAATCTTCTTAGGAAAACGAAGCTAATGAGGAGCATCTTTCTGTTTTTGCAAAAAAAGATCTAGATCGTTCATTAGAAGGGATTTCAAAATTTATTTTGGAAAAGAATTTGGATAAGGTAGTAACTTTGGTAAGACCATCTTAGAATGTTGAGTTAGTTGGTTTTAGTGGTAAAAGTGTAAATAAGAGTGAAGTATATAGAAACAAGTCCAAGGAAGGAAGTGGTGTGTTTAGTTCGGTTTCAGATAAATTAGGTAATGATGAAGAATGGAAGGTGGTTAGAAGCAGGAAAAAAGGTCATCTTATTCCTAGCTCTCCACCAAACACTGTTTGTACACATTGCAAAACTAAGAAAGATGAGAACAGTAATTATAGGTATTATGTTTGATTAATTTTGATTTTAAAAGCTAAAGTATTTTATTTTTTTTAACTCTCAATACACTAGTAATAGATTGGTTATATGTCTTGACAGTAAGACCAATAACCCATATTATTTTATTCTTTTGAAAATTATATTTATAAAATAAAGAACTGTATAATTGTGACATCGATCTATTTTTTTTATTTTAAATGATAAATCAAAATATAATTTAAAATATTAATCAATAAAATCATATATATATATTTTTTAAATTTATTTTATATTTTACTTATATTTATTAATACATGAAGATAAATGTAATTATTAATTTCGTGTAAGAGATCTGTAAACTCGTACTCTTATTCATTAAGTTGATGTCCTTTTTAACGAGGAAAAAGGGCTATTAGTTGTATACATTAATTTGGTAGGATAATAAATATATTTTATAGGGATTAATTGATGTAAGAACATTATATATAGATATAGTGTTTTTATGTAGTTAAGAAGATAATCTTTCTAATTAAAATGTGTGATTTTGTTTAAATCAATATTTTATATCATATTTTATGAATTATCATTAGAATGAGAAAATAGTAAGATAAAATTGTAGATATATATTTTGGTATATTTAAATAAAATGAAAATCATATTTTAAATTAATTTAAATTAAAAAGTTTGACATATAAATATTATAACTTTAAAAAAAAATTATGAAAAAAAAAAAAAAAACACTTTTTTTTCTAAAAGTTATAATACTTATTTTTGTATGAACTCAAAACATATAATATCTAAGTTTGATATACATTTAAAAAAATTGATCCACTATAATATATGATATGTTGTAAATATATATTACATTGAATATGCAATTGTAAATTTTATATGTTATGATGTAAATGATTATTTATTTAATAATATTATTTTAGTAAAAGTTGAATTATTATTATTATTATTATTATTATTATTATTATTATTATTATTATTATTTTGTTTTGAGGTAAAATTTAAACAATTAATATGTATATAAATATGTATTATAGATGTACAAGGTATAATCAATGTATCACAATAAAAACACTGATAATTGATCAAATTAAAATGAAAAATAGTTGTATATTTTATATATTATTATACTATTTAATAATATTATTTAAGTAAAAGTTGAACAATTATTATATATATAAATATGTATGATGAATGAATTATGACAATAATTAAATATGTGTAATTATGTATTAAGATATTAAATACGTAATATAATATATATTAAGACCAATTTTTTTTAAAATATTTTAATTTTATTATTTTGAATAAATTTAAAATACAACTTTCTTTACCAATTAAACAAGTGAAATGAAAAATATATATTAAATACTTAATAAATTGAGTGAGTTTTTCAAATATTAATATAATACTTTTTTAAATATAATGTAAATGTAAAATTAATGTCTCTTATAAAATTAATGGAAAGTGATTTTTTATTTAAAATGTTAAAAAATACACATTGTAACGCATACTTGTTATAAGTTTGGTATTTACTAAGTTTATAAAACATAATTTATAAGTGTTATTAAAATAACAAGTACAAGTTTATGAAAATGTTCACAAAATAATCCCCCAATTTTTTTCATATATATATATATTATATATAATATATATATTGAAAGAGAATGAAGTAAAATGCATAATATTTAAAATGAATAGATAAATAATTAATATGGGACTCATGACTGTGTAAGAAAAAAATATAAATATTTGTTTTTTATAAGGTGTTAAAAAAGAAAAACAATTAAAGATGGCAACATCACTCCCATTAACCTTCTATTATGACTAATGCTACAACCTAAAGGAAGGTTAGATTGGGAATGTGTAGGGTATAATGTATTTTTTTAAATAAATAATATGTATGTGTGTGTATTAAAATTAAATGGATGTTTTTTGTATTTACACACTTATATACAAATGAGTATAAAATATAACTTTTTTGGTATTTTTCTTTTGAATTTCATTTCGAAATCCATTTACAAAATTTGAAAAAAAAAAAATTTTTGATTTCAATATATATATATATATACTAATGAAAATCCATCAACTCTAGTAATAATGATTTAATTTACCACCATTTATATATATATACTAATGAAAATCCATCCAATCTAGTAATAAGGATTTAATTTACCACCATTTAGATAAAGTGAAAAAATTTATATTATTATTATTATTATAAAAAATAAAATAAAATTTAATCTCCTCTTTTATAAATTTTAATTAACTAATAAATATTACGAATAAACTTCACTAAACTTTTTTAACGGTAATATTTTTCATCTAGGCATATCAAAATATATTATTTACCCCTAGCTTACTTTAAATTCAATTTAAATTCCATAGGTTATATTTGGGAATCGAATAACTTCGGCAAAACTTGTTGAGCTAATAGGAATTATTGTTTCAAGATTGATTCATTTGAATATGTTTTAGTAAATTTTTTTCCCTTTCAATTTTTTTTTGGAATTCTACTATAAATTGAAGAGAATAAATATATAAATAATATTTAGCTAATCCAATATTTGAACTTAAATATTTTAGGTTATGAAATATGAAAATAAAAATTAAGGATGAAGTTGAATAGATTTTAGGTTTTTGATTCTATATTGATGAGTTTTTATGTTTTTTGTCATACTACTGTTCATTTTGCAAGTGTAGGTAGGATTCATATTTATTGTTGATTTAATGTTTGGGTACTAAGAAGTTCCCCTATTTTAATCTATGTTGTCATTATCTCTACATCTTCAGATGTAAGGAAAGTTAGAGCGAGTGAGACTGACCATGACGATGAAACAAGTAAGGAAATTCATTCTGAAAGTCTTTCATGAGGTAATGATGCTAATCCAGATATGCCATTTCCTGATGTTATTTTTGGTCTACCTGAATTTGACAAAGCTTGTAATTTTTTTGAGAATTTTACCCTAATAACTTATTTTATGGAAAGAGTCCCCCTTGAGAACCTTCTTAAACAATGGGTTATAACCATTAGGAAGGTCATGGTATGAAACTAATTGAAATCTATAACCTTACTAAAGGTCTCTTCTTATCTTGATTTAATAACCCAAATCACTATAAAGCCATTATTTATCATGGTCCTTGATTTATATGCAACACTTTAGTTATTTTTTCTCACTGGACCTAAGACTTTCAAGTTTCAGACCAAGCAAAACTGAAAATCCCAGTTTGGGTTTACTTTCCTAGCTTGCCTCTCCCCCTCTGGGGTTTCATTGACCAACTCATAAAACCCATAGGGCACTTTATTTGTCATGAGCAAACCATATTTTTTATAGTTCACCCCTAAAAAGGGGTTTGTGTGGAGGTAAATTTGGCTCAGACCCTCAAAGAGACCATTGATATTTAAATTGGGAATGATCATTTTTCTCAGCAGGTAATATATATCAATTTGACAAACACTTATTTTCAATGCCAATCCTCAGACCATATGATCTGAGAATGTCCTTTGATGGTGCATGTTCCTCCTACTCCTTAGGAAAAAGGTGGATTGAAGCTTCGCCTCAGAATGGTAATAATTATTGTTGGACCCCGGTCACAGACAAAAAGAATAATAATTCAACAAAAGGTGGTGGTAAACCTCAGTCGTTTGTATATTACCCTATCATGGCTCCCAGTGCCTCAGGCTCAGGTGGCAAAGGTGTTGTGCTTAACAAGTTTTCTTCTCAAATTCTGTGTACACCATAAGCAATGACTACTTGGTAGACTCGCCACCTTTAACTTCCTTGTCATAACCTCCTTATGGGGTGAATTCAACAGAATAATACTAAAATTTCATTACCCTAGATCATAAATAGGTCCTTTGAAATGTTCTAGAAGCCCCTGTCCTTCTCATGCAAAAGAATATATGGCCCATAAGAGACAACCATTTTAGCTAGGTGAATACATAGTGCATAAACCTACTTTCAACAAGTTTTCTACCCTTGAACATCTCACAGAGGAAAATGACATGAGCCTCAATGTTTCCCAATGTTAGTTTACTCATGGAATATTTGGAGCCTTATTGATCTGTTATGTAATTATGTGGTTAGGAAAAATTGTCAAGTTTTGAGAAATATGAAAATATTTTGTTTGCAATAAGTCAAGATCTCTGGTTTTCTTATGCATAATGTTAAACGAACAATTTATCTCGGATCCATTTGTTAGAATACCATGCATGATGCTATTCGTGGTAGGGCCATCACGCTTCCATCTCCAAGGGTTTCTCAATACATTATTTCTTGGGGGTCTGACCCCACCCATCATGTTGTTTGGACTCTATTTGTCTTTGATAATCACATCATTGGGAATGCTAACTTATATGCCTCTAATGATGTTGTGTAACAGGCCTCACTTTAGAAATGGTTGGTATACTCACTCCCATATGCCCATTGGATCCCTTGTGGGGACTTTAACATGGTTGAATCTCTTAAGGATAAAAAATGTCATCTTCCTATGCGATGGTGTTTTGGTGAGAAGGAAGCATGGTTCTATATGCATAAAAAACTTGGGTTGTCTGATCCAAACCACCACCAAAGTAAAGACTCTGACTCTTCCTAGTTTACTTCATCCAATTTCACAACAAGGAGAGTGTTGGGTCAAACATGCCCCATCTTCAATTCCTCAGATAGGGACCCTCTTATTCTAGTTTGCTCTATATTTTTTGACGGTTCTTGGGTGTAGAGTTTTATTTCTGACACTCATTGATTTAACCAATTATGAAAAATCATGTCTTCATTACAAGCACTTGGTCTAAATTCCCATATAAGGTTGCATTGTTTTAAAATATATCATTTTGATTAAATCTATTAAGTCTTGGTCTGAGTCATATTTCAGAAAATGCATTGAATTCCTCCCCTTAAGACCACTGAACCGTGGACTCGTGCAAATTACTTGATTATTTTATAGTTTTCTACTACTTTTCCTCAGTTATTAATATTTATTTTTGTATGAACTCAAAGCATATAATATCTAAGTTTGATATACATTAAAAAAATTGATCCAATATAATATATAATGTGTTGTAAATATACTCTACATTGAATATGTAGTTATAAATCTTATATGCTATGATGTAAATTGTTTCCTATTTAACAATATTATTTTAGTAAAAGTTGAAGTATCATCATCATCATCGTCGTCATCGTCTTATTATTTTGTTTTGAAGTAAAATTTGAACAATTAGTATGTATGTATAAGCATGTATTATGAATGTACAAGGTATAATTAATGTATCACAATAAAAGGATTGATGCTTGAGTGAATACCTAATAATTGATCAAACTAAAATAAAAAATAGTTGTACATTTACATATTATTATACTATTTAATAATATTACTTTGGTAAAAGTTGAACAATTATTATGTATGTGTAAATATGTACGATGTATGACAAGTATTAAATGTGTGTAATCATGTACTAAGACAAAAGGATCAATTCTTGAGTGAATATTTAATAATTGATTATTTGTATATTTTATATATTATTATAGAACTTGTACCCAATAATATAAAATATCAAATCATATTGTACTTAATCATATTTACAACGATTATATATGTAATATAATATATATATATATATATATATATATATATATATATATATATATATATATATATATATAAGACTAACTTTTTTTTTAAATATTTTAGTTTTACTATTTTAAATAAATTTAAAATACAACTTTCCTTACCAATTAACCAAGTGAAATGAAAAATATATATTAGATATTTAATAAATTAACTGATTTTTTTAAATACTAATATAACACTCTTTTTTTTATTGAAGAGTGTATCTATATATTAATAAAATAAGAGTATAGTACAATACTAATCATGTTTAAAAAATGGTAGAAAAGTCACACCTTACGAACAAAGTCACATCAAGGAAAAAAACCTTGGAAAGAGTCCAAAAGGTGGTTAAAAAATGACCACACAAAAAACATTACATCAATAATTTAGAACAGTGAAGCACAAAGAGCAAAAAAACACAAAGTAATAGAGAGAACAATTAAACAACCACAACAAACATAAAAATCAAGAAAGATGATAAAAATAACAAAACCTAAAACTTATCACCCCATCCTCCCAAAATAAAAAAATCATCATCCACAAATAAAAATTCCCAACCATCAATTTATTAAGCTTCAAATTCATCCTCTTTATGCCTTTCTATGTAACATCCTATATAAAATTACTGTCCATTATTAAACCCTTTTCTTCTCAACCATAAGACCCTTTGGCTCCTTTCCCTTAGTGACTTAAAATTTTCTAAAGTTTTATCTTAAAAACTTTCCTACAAAATTAAAAGTCCAATCTAATTATGAATGCAACATATACTTTTCTAAAGTTTTATCTTAAAAACTTTCCTACAAAATTAAAAGTCTAATTTATAGGATGATTTCGTGGTGTTTTTTTTTTCTATCATAGGAAAGTTGAATACTTGATAACTACCTACATAAATGTGTATAGTTTAGGATGCACCTTGGGATTCATTTCTTTAAAAAAATTGGCCATGACAATTTGATAATAAACCTTCATTATTATCTACGGCCGATCATGTTTGGCATAATAATAATTATTTATTTATTATAATATAAATTAATTATTTAAAATAATTTATATATTTATTACAATTTTAAAAAATAAATAAATATATTCAAAATTTTATTTAATAAAAAAATAATCGTATTTTATAATTAAAAATATAAATATAATCATAAAACCATCAAAGTTCTAGAGATTCACTCCAACATTTTTGGTGACTAATGTCCATATATTGAGGTGAGAATTTTCTATGCACCTTTTACCCGCAATAATATTCCTTATTGGTTTAAGAACCAACTCCATGATTTCAACCATTTCAAGGATATCTTGAAACATTAAAAAAATTAATAATTTTTTCATTTCAAAAATATATTGGAACATTCCTTTATATGTACTTCCCAATTCCCTAAGAGTGAATTTATAAATAAATGAATAAAGTGCATTTTTGGTGTGATGCTTATGTTTTTATAATATCCAAAAACATGTCGCTTATCACATGGTTTCATGTTTGTTTTAAAATATAAAAGATATATCTGATAAAGATATTTAGCTTTAAAAAATAAGAAAGTTATTAGTAGGAGAATTTAAAACGCTGTAAATTATGAAAAAATCGTTTTATTTTGTTCAAAAATTTTCTATTCAATTTTATAAATTTTAAATTTAATTTTATAAATTTTAAAATCAAATAAAATATAGTAGAATTTTATCAATTTATTCGATTTAAAAGAGAAATAATATGCTACCAATTTGTATGAAGAAGAATTTTGTAAGTATTTCGAGAATTTTTCTCTCCTACTAACAAAGTTCTTTAGACAAACGGTGTGAGAGTGAACCACTGCCTTTCTCTAAAAATCACCTGCTCCTCCATAATATTCTCAAATTGAGAATGAGAATTTTGATGTGCAATCCATGGCATTGGCATTGTATAATTGTATTTGAATTTTATCAACTTATTCGATTTAAAAGAGAAATAATATGCTACCAATTTGTATGAAGAAGAATTTTGTAAGCACCTCGAGAATTTTTCGCTCCTACTAACAAAGTTCTTTAGACAAGCGGTGTGAGAGTGAACCACTGCCTTTCTCTAAAAATCCCCTGTTCCTCCATAATATTATCAAATTGAGAATGAGAATTTTGATGTGCAATCCATGGCATTGGCATTGTATAATTGTATTTAAAGTGTTGGGAAAAGGGGGCGATGTGGCAAGTATGACTGACTGGGAAGGACAATTCCTTGGTCAACTTTTAAATTATTTATAGGTTTATTAATTATCAACTTCCTTTGTCCTATACAACAATTGCATATGTAAAAAAGAAATAAGAGTTTTGAGGATCCTATCTACTTTTATTAATTACATGCATTTCTATTTGGAAGTAGTTAAGAAGTGCTTGGAAAGTTATTTTTGTTGTTTTGCTTTGAATTAAGAGGAGAAATAGGTTTAATCAATAACACGAGTAGAATAGTAGTATAACACTTATTTCCATACCTCATACAAAATATTTCTATTTTTTCCACTATATGTGATAGAACCCAGAGAATTTAATTAACCAAGAAAAATTATTGGAAGTAAATCTTGTGCCCACTAAAATGGGTCCACAAGTATTTTATTAACATGAATTTATAGATTTCACTTATAAGTGGTAAAATAAACTAACTAAATAACCACTTCTCATGGAAATACAACCCGAAAAGTAGTTGTAATTTATTTAACTCAAAAACATAAATCAAAGAAACTAAAGATTATTAAAAAGGGGTGTCTTTATAAAAGATGCATGCCCCTTTACATTATTATTTACCCAACACTATTTATTATTCAACCTAACAACCTAACCTAATGTTAATAATTTAGAATAAGTCCTAATAAACCCCCCATGATCCAAAGTCACTTCTTTGGACACATGCTAAACATTTTTTTGAATTTCTTGAATTTGATTCTATCAAGGGGTTTTGTGAAAATGTCAACTCTCTGATCAACAGTTGGGCAATATATTAGATCAAGTGTTTTCTTCGTCATCGTCATTCACAGATAGTGATATTTGACATCTATATGTTTTGTTTTGGCATGAAATACTAGATTTTTAGACATCTTGATTGCACTTTGATTATCAATGTATAATTGTGTAGGAACAATATGAGAAATTTGAAGATCTTTAAGAATGTGGAACAAATAGATAATTTATCTGGAAGCATCCCATGTTGTGATGTATTCTGATTTTGTTGATGAATTTGCCATTGTATCGTGCTTTTTACAAAACTAAGTAATAATAGTTGAACCCATATGCATAGTGTGTCTTGTTGGACACTCTATCATCCACACATCTACCAAAATATGCATCACAATACCCAAAAAATTGAAGTTTTTGTTGTGGTGGTACTCAAAGCCATATGTTTTCATTATCTGAAGGTAACAAAAAACTTTTTTTGTTGTATGCCAATAAATTTATCTAAGCTCATTCATAAATCTAGACAAAAATCTAACAGAACATGACATATCGAGCCTGGTAGTCATCAAGTATATCAAACATGTTACTAACTATTTATATTTGATGCCATCAAAAAATGCACTACCATCATCTTTAGACAATTTTAGTTACTTTCCATGGGACTGAAGTCAGGTTTCCAATCATTCATGCCAAATCTAGTTAATAACTCAGAAATATACTTAGATTGTGAAATGAAAATACTTTGCTCTTTCTGAGTTACTTCTATGCCTAGATAATAGTGAAGAAGTCCAAGATCTGTCATCTTAAACCCATCTTTTAATTCCTTCTTCACAGACTTGTTATGGTTTTCATCATTACCTATGAGAAACAAGTCATTGACATAGAGAATAAGAATCACCAATTTATTACCCTGCACTCGAATATAGAGAGTATCATCACATTCACTACATTGAAATCCAATTTTCTTCAAGTATGAATCCATTTTTTCATACTAAGCCCTGGGTGCTTGTTTGAGTCCATAGAGAGCTTTGATCAATTTACACACTTTGTGCTCTACACCCACTTTCTCAAAACCTTGAGGTTTTTTCATATATATTTTGTCCTATAAATCACCATTTAAAAAAACACTATTAACATCCATCTGATGTACTTTCCAACCATTTTATGCTACTAAGGCAAGTACCATATGAATAATGTGTCATTTGGTAGTTGGTGCAAACATTTCTTCATAGTCAATACCTTCTTATTGTGCATAACCTTTCACAATAAGGCTTTCTTTATGTTTGTCAATGGATCCATACGATTTATATGTAGTCCTATAAACCCATTTGTATCCTATGGGCTGAACATGTGGAGGAGGATCAACCAAAACCCAAGTATTATTGATAAGTATTACATCATACTCACTTTTCATTACATGTTGCCAATCCTGTTCAATAGAAGCCTCCTCAAAAGTAGATGGCTCAATGGAAAAAGTAGTAAAAACCATTGTATAGGTCTATGAGAACTTCTGGGACCTATTAGACCAACTTCATCTATTGTCAAGTCATAAAAAGTACTTTTAGCCCATTTTGTATATTTGTTCAAATTGTTCAGATCAGGAACACCATAATTCTCATCATGTGCACTAGTTGAAGGAAGACTTAGATAATTTTCAACATTGTCTAAGTCATGAACCTGTGAAGTACTAGAGGAAATAGAAGGGATACTAGTCTCAAACCATAACCTATGAGAGTTGGCCTCATTATTCAATCCCTTATCACATTTTGAAATCTTCTTCTCTAACCTATCAAATTGAGAATCAATATCTCTAGTGTTCATAGTACCAAATTCATCAAATACCACATACCTGCTCACTATGAATTTGCTTGTATCTTGTACAAGAAAACGATGCCCCTTTTTATTTTCAGAATATCCAAGAAAGATGCATTTTTGACTTCATGGTTCCAACTTAGTTCTATGTTCAATGGGAACTAAAGTGAAACAAAGACATCCAAAAACTTTAAAGTGTTTAAATTTTGGTTGAAACCCATACCAAGCCTCATTTGGAATTTATCCCCAAAGTGCAACTATAGGGGACATGTTTCTCAAATACACTGCAGTACCAATAGATTCGGCCCAAAACTTATCATCGAGTTGTTTATAGTCAAACATAGATCGAGTTGTGCCCTCTAAAATCCTATTAATTTATTAAGATACTCCATTTTATTTTAGAGTATAAGCATTATTCTATTTTCAATGAATACCATCTTCCCAACAATAATTTCAAAACTCATTTGAAGTATACTCACCACCACTGTCTAAACGAAGAGTGGCTAAGTTTGAACCTATTTGTTTTTCAACTAAGTGTAACCAATCAACAAACTTATTGAAAACTTTTAATTTATTTTTCATGAAAAACACCTAAGTCATCCTTAAAAAATCATCAATAAACAACACAAAATACCTCCACCCTCCAATAGATGACTTATTCATGTCACATACATCACTATGAACTAACTACAAATATTTGTTAGTTTGTCATGAAGAATTTTGAAGAAAATTTTCCCTATTCGATTTGCCCAAAACACATGATTCACAAAGAATACTATCTTTGCAAAAATTGGGCAACCCACTCACCATATCATATCTCTACAAGTCCACTAAAAAGTGAACATTCAAATATCCATAGTGGAGATGCCACAATCGTTTTGTAGACATAGTACTTGTACCTATATCAACAACTATTGCAAGTTTCACTATGGGAGGAAGCACTTTACAATGTAATCTAACTAAATTTTCATCCTCATATCCTATATACATGGTTTTGTATCCATCCTTCACTGAATTGATAAATGTGAGCCCTTTTTTAATCATAATTTGATAACCTTTATTGCGAATAGTTACCAAGGAAAGATGTTTTTGTAATGTGAGAACATACCAAAAATTCTCCAAGTATTTGATAGATCCATTAGGAAAGATAATCTGAATAGAGCCAAGTCCCTGTGGAGTATGCATAGACTTATTTACCAAGAAGACCACACAGAGAGAAGCTTATTAGAAAGTCCAAAAAAAAGTCTCACCAAAATGTCATGTGTTTGGTTGTTCTTGTATCTAAAACCCACACACTTGTGAACTCATCTCTAGCCTCATAGTCCATATAAGTAATGTTCCCTAAAATAATGAATATAGATTTATGAGCAATATTTTCAGATTCATCATTATCATGGTCAGCATATTGACCAGAGTGAAACTTACTTTTTGTGGCCTCTGATGTTGATAAAAAGGAATCCTACATTGAGAGGCAATGTGACCAAATTTTCCACAGCTATGACACTAAATGTCTGATCTACCTCGACCTTTATCTCTATAAGAGTTGTGACCACATCCTCTATCATTCATCTCATTTGAATGAGAATGGCTAGTTTGTTGATTTGAATAGTTGTTTTGATGATATCCTCTACCTCTATTTTGAAATTTGCCTCCTCTATAATCTCGACCCCCTCTTTAATTATGCCCTTTATAGTTTTGTTGACCAGAAGAAGATGAACTAGGCTTGGACTCTGAAACATATGCTTCCTCAATTTTCTTGGATTTCTTGGGTAGATAGAGGTCATGTTGAATAAGTAACTTAACCAAATTATCAAAAGTGATGTCTATGATCTTGTTAGAGACATGCAACATTTATACAAAATTTCTATAGGACATAAGTAGTCCTTTCAATACAACAATAACTATGAGATCACCATCTAGTTTTTCAAACCTAGCCTTAGTGTACTCAATAGAAATATTCTTCAACTTAGACATGTATTCTCCCATATCCCCATCTTCCTCTGACAATAAACTAAAAATTTGCATGTGTATATCTATCTTTTTATGATTAAATTTTTTATCATACAAATTAGATAAGGTTTTCCATGCAGTTAACTATGAGGAGAGTTTTTAATATGTATATAGGTATCACGAGTACAACAACACTTGATTAAAGCTAGGACTTTAGAACCACAAAGATTAAAACTATCAGGTTTGGTATGTTTTGTAGGCAATGTAAGATTTTCATTCTTTACAATATTTCATATCTCATTACACACTAATGAAGCTTCCATCAAACATTTCCAATCAGAGTAATTATAAATCATTAATCTATCACCATATGAAAACAAATTTTGAATCTTTGGCATTTTGAAATGAAAGTGAGTGCGACAAAATAAAAGAATAACACACTCACTGAGAACACTTTGTACAAGATAATATTTTTGTAGGGTTTTTCACTTAACCTCCACATAGAGCAAAAAAATATAAAGTTTTGATGGGTTGTGCACTTAACCTCACCAAAAATCAAAATATTACACCCTTATTTCATCAATTACACTCTTATTTCACCAAAGCAATACAACACTCTTATATCACTAATTACAACCTTTTTCTTTCACTTAAAACCACACTTTTACACATGTTAATCCCTTTACAATGTGTAAATCATGTAAAATATTTCAAAAATAATGGAATATTGTCCAAAAAATAAATAACTATGTTGTACTTTTCTCTAAAAAGATGTTTTGAACCCTAGACGTCCACCTTCCAAGGGTTGTTACAAAATAAGACTTGCCAATTGCACCATGAGCATTTACAACACATAAAAGGAGAATAATGTATTCAAAAATTATTTGTCCTTCATGAATAATAAAAAATTACTTTTTCAAGTAAAAAGTAAATCACCCATGAATTCTTTGAAAATGAATTTAAAAGGTTCCAATTTATTAGACCCCTAAAACCCTAAATTTTGTCACAAACTATATCAAACTTTAGTCAAATGAAATAATATTATTTCAGCTTCCTTCCAATAGAAAACCTAAAACTTGGGATGCCATGGTTGCCTAGAGAAATTCTTGAAACTTCATCAAATCACTCATATTCGTAATAGGTTGTACAAGGCCATACAAGCTCATAAAAGGATATCTTTTGAGAGTTTTAAACAGATCTAAGCATTGTGAAAGAGTTTTTCTATAATAATAAAGTTTTATGTAGGTAATGTGATGCCATGAGGCTATACCAGTGCTTTGGGAGGCCATACAACTCAACATGATTGATTAAAATGCATTCAGGAGTGATTCAAGGTAGGTTTTTAGCAATTTGAGGCTCCAAAACAAGGGAAAACTTATCAAATCTCCTAGTTTCACTTTTAAATTTATTTATTATGCATATACAGGGCATAAAATTTTAAATATGGGTCGTACCATTCCAAAAAATAGTTTGAAATGCTTTTAGAATGAACAAAAATAAGAATTTTGAGGGTTTGAAAGCTCTAAATTAGGGGAAAATATTCAACAAACTTCTCATATCACCCAAATCATTTTCAGATTTATGGAATACATTATGGAGGTCATATTGTTCCTTCACATAGGTTTTTCAAGCCAAAAAACATTGTCAAAAGTATTAAATTTGACTCTTTGAGCCAAAAATTTGGTTTTGGATGCAAACAATCAGCTTCTTAATGAATTTCAAAGCTTCAAAAGAGTAGATTCAAAATTTTACAGGCATATAGCCATGAAAAATATTATTTTCTCAATAATATTGACTTTCCAATGTAATATTTCTACCAATCACATGCTTGGAATTTGATTTATTTCAAACTATTGACTTTTGAACAATATTTCAAATGTTTTCACTTGAAAAAATTAACCAAAGAACATATCGTATATCTGTAATTTGATTTCACATGAATATTCTGTGTCCCTTGAATAAAAATCATCCTGAGATCATCATGCCTCTTTTTACCATGATAACATGCTCAACCAAGCTCTAATACCACTGATAGAACTCAGACAATCTAATTAACCAAATAAAATTACTGGAGGTAAATCTTGTGCCCATTGATGTAGGTCCACAAGCATTTTATTAATCAATATAAAATAATTACATGAAAAGGGTGTCAATATGTCGTTATTCCTTTAACATACAAAAACATGAATTAATAGGTTTTCACCTATGATCGGTAAAACAAACTACCCAAATAACCACTTCTCATGGGAATGCAACCTGAAAAGTAATTGTAATTTATTTAACTAAAAAACGCAAATAAAAGTAACTAAAATTTATTAAAAGGGGGTGTATTTATAATATATACTTGCCCCTTTACATTATTATTTATCTAACATTATTTATTATTAACCTAACAACCTAATCTGATGTTAAGCCTTTGGAACAAGTCCTAACAATATGGATACCATCCACCTAACATCACCTCATCTTTAAGGGTCCAACCAAAGGTGGAAGAATTTTAAGAACACATTCAACACTAGAGAAAGAGGTACTCTATAGTCTTAAAGAGAACTTGGCAATGGCATAAATCCATATGAAGCAACAATCGACCAACACCACAGTGAAAGACCTTTTAAAGTCGAAGATTGGGTTTTTATGAATTTACAACCATATAAGAAAATGTCTTTGAAACAACAAAATAAAAATAAAAATATTTCACCTAAGTATTACGGTCCTTATCAAATCATGCAAAATATTTTTAGTGTAGCATACAAACTAGAGTTACCTCACTGAGTGAAAATACATCTGCTCTTCCATGTTTCCTACTTGAAGAAGATCATGGGACAAAGAGTTTCAACCTATATAAAGTTACTATAGTTTGATGAAGAGGGAAGAATAACTTTTAAACCTAAGAATATAAATCAAACACACACTCAAAGGTTACAAACAAGAGTGATTACAGAGTATCTGATCAAGTAGAAAAATCTAGTCAGTAAAAATGTAACATGGGAAGATGAAGTGTTCCCACAAAAGCATTGAATGATCATCAACATTGAGAACAACATTGGTTTGAGAGGGAGGGGCATGGTACATATTCAACCTATAGCATGTATTGGGATATATAGGTCAAACTTGTATCTATCATAATCTTTAATTAAGTCATATGATAATTTTTATAGTTTCATATTATTAGGTTAGTTTAGGATGTGTTTATAACATAAGTAGGGTATATATATGAGGTAGTGGTTAGTAGAAAATTTTATTCTTATTATAAGGTTGTTGAGATTTCGTCCTCCAAATGGCGTAGTCATATGATTCATTACTCTACTCTTATTTCAATTGTATTGTGATATATTAGTGTGATTATAATGTAGTGGTATAATAATTGTATTAAAATAATCTACTAATAGATCATCTTGAGATGAATTACACACACACATGTAAAATCCTATAAAATACATGATAAAACATGTCAAATGACTAGGTAATGACTACTTATATAGGTCATCTTGAGATGATTTAAACACGTGAGTAAAATCCCATAAAAATTGAGTGAGTAAAGACTACTTATGGAGGTCCTCTTGAAATGACCAGGTAATGACTACTCATATAGGTCATGAATCAATGCATAATGTTGGTGGACAAAAAATGTGATACTCCTTCAACTTTGAATTTTTTTTACAAAGGGTGTATGCTCTTTTTTTTTAAATTTTTGAGGCTCTAGTTTGTGCTCGAGCCTCAAGGCTGTACGCCTTTACAAAGGGCTTCAAAGGGAGTATGCCCTTTGAAAAACATAAAGGGCATACATCCTTGCATTTTTTCATTGCAATTTTTCTTTGGAGCTCAAATCCGCAAGCAAATATTTTATTTTTATTTGCCTTTGCATTTCCATTCTCTCCACGTGCATGTTTTGAATTTACATCCTCCCAATGGGATTCGGTATTTGGGTTGCTACCTCAAGTGTGTTGACTTTTAAATTTGATTTTTTCCATTAGTATTTATATTTATTTATACAAGTAGGGTTTTGAGTTTAGATTTTCATTATATTCTCTTGAATTGCCTAAACAAAACATGTATTTCTATTTAAACCTATGTACACAATTGAATAATGGATCCATTGCATGAAGAAAATGTTAGATAAAATCTCAAACAATTTGATTTTGCATAAGAAGTTGAATTTTATGAACAATACAATTCAAAACATCAACAATTATAAATAATCATCAATGGTTTGTTTCACTCCGTAGTTGATAGTGCACACATTTCACTTGCCAATAGACAATAGGCTATTTGTAATGAAGTGGAAAATGTAACTTCGTAACTTGATGCAATGTTGCATCGAAGAGAGGCCATGAAATAATTTTATTTTGACAAATTTTCATATGAAGATGTTAAAAAAATAATAATAAAATAACTTGTGTGCATTTCGGTTTTTAAGACTAGAACCAACCAACCTCCACCAACAAATTACAATCATATTAGTATTGATTGGTTTGTTCATGAGAAGATAAAAGATAACTTTTGGTTTAGGTGGTGGATGGTGTGTGATGAGCATCCATGCAACAATAATGATGTTTTATTATATTTTTTAAGAAAATTGTATTGTGAGTTTGTGCTGTAAAAAATTTAAAACTATTTTGACATGAAGGCCTTCCAAGGTAGAGGAGGTGGGTCTTCATTTGACATATCTGGTGTCAGGTAAAACCAAAATTGTCATAATCAATATCAGAGTAATAGAAGGATAATAACACATGCCTTTATTTCTAAAATTTTGCATTGTACCGTATAAGTAGACACCTTTGATGCAATTATGAGTCTGACACATTATGATTGAGCATGGTATGCATACATTGAAGAATTATGCTCAACCTACAGGTGGTGATAGTGGTGTTGGTGGTAGTGGTATTGGTGGTAGTGGCAGTAGTGGTTTTGGTGGTATTGGTATAAGTGCTAGTGTCCCTCCTCTTAGTCATGTTAGAGTTCTTATGCATCATTGCACATCATATGGGAGGAAGTGTATGGGACCTCTTCTTCAAGTGCGACATACACAAACTAAATCTATGAAGACTAGCATGTCAGAGCATATGCCACCTCTAGATGCTTTAGGAGCTTAGGAGACTAGCATGCCAGAGCATAAGCCACCTGTAGATGCTTTAATAGTGCATGACAATAACATGTTAGACACTGCCAAATATACTAGCTTCATCAACTCCTCTCAAGATACATCACCCTATTATTCAGGAGTTATCGACTTCACCATATGTATTTGATGCACAAGTTTAATTTTAATTATAGTTTATTTATTTTCATAAAATAATATTAAGCTTATTTTTTAGTATGTGTTTACTTAATTGACTAATTTATTTGACTGGACTTATTATTTGTTGCTTGTATAATTGATTGGTGATATTTTGGATAGCTCAGTAGGCTTTGAATTTATTATAGAGACTGAAATTGACATGAGTGTACCCTATATGTAGGTTTGAAAACTTTTAAATTACATATTTATTTATGTATGTTTATTGTCTCTTGAACAAAAAACTATGTTTTAAGATATATATTATAGTTATAGGTTTTTATCATGCTCATTGGATTCACACATTATTCATTTATTGGTTTTACAGATGATGAGGGATGCTATGGGCACCCCTCATGGATGACTAGAAAGTTTTCTTTATGTTACAGATACATCTAAGGATCCACTATCTCCATAGCAGGCCATGATTCAGGGACGGAGACTAGTGATAACACATAGTAAAATTAATTTTTAGTTTCAAACAATGATATTCTATGTCATATTTACATAAATGTATACACATCTAGATCTAATGATGTATGTATGCTCCATAGGTTTCTCCATCATGGGTGTATACATGGTCTCGCATCCCTAGATAACCATTTAAATGGAATACGATGAGTCTAGAATCATTTTGTAAAATTTTGTTCTTAATTTTTTTTAATCATTTTCAATATACAATTTTAATGCATTAAATTTTATAATTCATATGTTGTGCAGACACAATAATTTTCAGAGGTTGTGGATGAAATAATGGACGACTCACATGTTGAGAGGAAAGTCTCTCCTCATATTGAGACATCCAACACCCCTGACTCTACATCTATGCCAATAAAGCATAATTTATTTGGAGGCAATGAGGAGCAGGGGAGCTAGTTGTTATGCTAGGGGTCTAGTTGTAGGCACGATCAATTTTGTATGCCAATATGGCCTACATTGTATGCCTATATGGTGCATTTTTTCTATGTACATTTTATGGTCTACATTTTTTTCTTGATATATATCTTATTGTTTATTATGACATAACCTTTGCATATACACATATATACTATTCAACAATAGAATTCCTTTACTTATGCATATTTTTTATTTTGACCAGTTAATGTTTACACATATTATTGGTTAGTGATCATTATTACTTCATATGGGGCTTTAAAAAATGACATTTTTCTCTAAGTTAGGTGATTCATCATCGTGCATATTTTGCATTTACATGTGATATTTACTATTTAATTATTTCATTTAAATTTAATTACATATCAATTTGCAATTGTGATGTAAGTGGACTTGTGATCAATTTCAGGGATGTAAATATTATAAGTTGTACTTGATCATAGTTGTTAGGAGGTCTAGTGATGTAGGAACATCATCTATCAAGATGTATATAGTGTGTTTTTGATAATAAGTAGCCTATCATGGCTTTAAGTTGTTTGTAATAGTTCAATTAGAGGGTGTTTATATTTTTCCTCCAAAATTGAATTCAAATTTGTAATAAGGAGTCTTTGATGTTCTTGGAGAAATTCATCACCTATTAAAGGTGCCTAACTATTAGAAAGGTTCATTTATGGTCTTGTGACCTCTCAAAATTCATAGCAATGTATTGTAATGCATGACTTAGCATTGAATTGATTATGTTTAAGGTCTCATGATGTAAATAAAAAACAAATACCTAATGTAAATGGAACATACACTTCATTAGACAAAATTTAGCTTTGATCTCTGATTTGAATCTCCTCTCTACTTGATCTGATCCTTTGCATGGACAGTAGGTCCTTTACTTTTCCTTTGAACACCCTTGCTTATTCTCAACTTCACTAGGTTTCTAAACAAAATTCAACATTGTTTGGCAAAAAAAAACCATCCCTCAGGTCTTTGACAAAAAAGACTTTGGATCAGGGCTTTGACAAAAGACTTTGGATTAATTCTCTTGATGTCTTAGGTGGGGAAGACCCCATACATTCTTGCAAAATCTAGTTAGTATGTAAAGTAGAATGTATATGACAAAAAAGATCAAAATGCATAGCAAATTCAACATGTACCCTATAACAACATGTGGTGCATTCTTGGTTGATTTTAACATAGAAAGACTTGCACGTCTCAAATGACCTTTGGCTAATTATCAATTGACCATTAATTTTTTCAGTACATTTTTTATAAAATTTTGTTTGGGTTATGTCTAAGAAATGTTTTGCATGTGGCTCACAGTTTTTTAAGTCTTTTCTTTTTTTAACATCTTTTACATTAGGTGATACGCTTGTGTTGTCGTGCCAAAAAAATTTAGTCAAATATCTTGTTCCTTCAATTAATACATTATCTTTTCATGAGAGTATACCACTAAATGTCCAACAATCCATGAGTGAAGGGTCATCAAGCTTTGTTCTTCTTTTTACGGCATTTATTAGATTTTTTCTGTTTAAATTCAAAGATTTACTTGTTTCACTAATAATTTAAGCTTTAGATGTTGACTTACTCACTATAGATTCCATTATTAATCGTCTTGCCACATTACTATCTTTTTTTTTTACTTTTATTGCCTATCACCTTAAATGCACACTAAATAAATTCTTTATTATTGTACTGTTTATTCCCTCTATGTTGAACATTCTTAACCTTAAATTATGCATCACAAGACACATTTTTTATATTTTCATTAATTGAACAAATAATTGGCATTGTTTTGTATGGCTTTTATTCTCAAATGCATAGTCCCATACACGTTGAGCATGACGTTGAACTGATAGTTTTGACATTTCATCTTATATATATTCTATTATTTTATCATCTATTTCAAACAAATACCTTGGTGTTCACCTTATTATTCTTGGAGGTGTGGGTGTAGAATCTATATTTTGTATTAAATTAGGTAGTGTTACCACTCCAACTATAATATGGACAATAGAGGGTTGACAATCTACATTAGAACCTATAGGCGAATTGAATTCCTCTTCATTAGGAGACACATGATTTGGGGTGATTACTTGATGGTAATTATCATCATACTCAAAAACTTTATTATGAATGTATATTTCATTATATTGTGTTTGTCTATATGTTTCATCACTCATTACAAATTCATTATTTATATGCTCTAAATTTTAAATTTTATCATTCAACAAAGATTGATTGTGTTCTCTTATCTCATTTGAAGAGATATCTAAACTAAATTCTATAGAATTGGGCACATTATTTTTATTTGAAATATTACCTGATGTGAAAGAAACACCTTCACCTTATCTAGAAGTCTTTATGGATGCTCTCCTATCTGCTTGTATTTTTCTTTGTTTTTCTCTTTTCTCTTCAATTTCCTCATTTGTTAGCTCTTTGATTGGTCTTTTGTGATGACTTCCAAACCCCATTATTTATTTTTACCAAAATAATCCAATTGTAGATTTAAACTTGAAGAATTTGTAGCGATTCAAACAAAGTGAATGGAGAATTTACCAAATTGACATAGTTACAACAGAAGAAACTAGCTTATAGTTTGCAAAAAAAAATAAAAAATGAGGAAATTTCATGAGAAATCTAAGAGAAATTCGTGAATCATAAAGGACATGCATGCTTTCCCTTTTTGGTCCACTAAAAAAAGAGCAAAAACAATTAAAAAGGTGAAATTAGTTGGTTTGTAAAGGGCGTACACCTTTTATAATTTTTCAAAATTTTGTCTGTCGCTTTCTCTCCAAAATTACTTTAGTTTTAGGCTTGGGTGGTCTTGAACCGAGTCCAAACCCTGTCATGAACCAACCAATTTGATTTTTAAAAAATTTATGAGACTTTTTCGTCTTTGCCCACACATCTAATCAGATAGATTTTACTATTTAAAAAAATATATATATGAGTTTGTAGAGGATAAAACATAGTTTTAAAAATTTAGTAATATATATATAAGAATATTATTTATAATTATTACTAAATTTCTATATAGCATATCTCATTATGAGCATATGCATATTGTCACAAATTCCTTTATAACTTTTTGAATATTAATCGAACATTTATAAAACTTATATCTCAACAATCTACATATTGTCAACTATGATTTAAAAGAAATGAATTTCATGAAGTTAATATCAAAAAGTTGTATTCGTACACTCGCAATTTCAAATTTCTAGTTGTCTTGACTTGTAAAATTATTTAAAAATTATGTATTATAAAAAAAATTAATAAAAAATATTCTCAACAATATTCGACATTTCACCTATCCAAATAGAAAGTTTCATATAAAAATTCATTCTTTTACTCAAAAAATGTGTTCGTACACATGCAATCCCTTTATCTTTTCACAAAAATAACCAACCTATTATTATAAATACATCTATTTCACATATTTTTATCATTTGGGTATTGAAAAAAATTATATATTTAGAAACTAAATTGAAAATACCACAATTCATGTTCTTATGTCATTGTCAAATTCTTTTTCGAAGTGTCTCTAACATTCTCTCCAAGCTCAACTATTGTTATTTTAAGAAAAAAAACGTCACTTTATACCACCCCTCCTATCTCTCTTTTGTCCCCCATTATCTTGCATCTACCCTCATCTTGAGATGCATTTACACGCAATAGTGAAATCCCACACAAATCAAATAAGTAAAGACTACTTATAGAGGTCACCTATTTATGGAGATCATCTTGAGATGACTAGTTAATGACTTCTCATAGAGATCATCTTGAGATGACTTAAACACGCATTAGAAAAATCCCACAAAAATGAGATGACTAGGTAATGACGACTCATAGAGGTCATCTTGAGATGACTTAAACACATTAATAAAATTCCAAAAAAATGACACTCATCTTGAGAATACGTAAATTCCTACAAAAACCAATAATCTAATAAATCAAATAGCTCATAGAGGCCTCCATAATTACTTATCACATTGATGGGGTTGTATTTGGGTTAATCTCACATTAATAAGAATTGTGAAATAAATATGACTTATAAAACTTTACATGCTCCAAAAGCTTTGTCAATAAAAATAAAAATCTAAAGGGTGAAAAGTTAAAAAAAAAATGAATTATATTCATTGTTCTAATATAATATTATAAATTCTTGTACAAAAGAAAATAAGTTTAAAAAATTCACACAAAAAAAAACAGAGCAATGATAAGAAGTAAGAAGATTGAAATAAGTAATAATATTAATAATTTTCATGGAAATTTGAAAGTCAACTAATGCCTCCAATGACATAGATCGGTTACTCTCAAAATTAGTTATAATTTGGTATAAATGGTTGCAAATTTTGTTGCACCAATTATAGCTAAAGACAAACACATGAATACTGCAATTTAGTGAGTAATAATATTCATTCAACTTTGAATGTTGACCAACGCCTCGAATGACATGGATTGACTACCCTCAAAATTAGTTATAATTTGGCTTAAATGGTTGCAAACTTTGGTGCACTAACTATAGTTAAAGCCAAATACATGAACAATGCATTTTTTTAATATATTGTTATGGTAGATTGTTTTTGTTTGTTTATTTGTCAGTATATTTCTTTTTTTTAATTTTTTAGTTTTTTATTTTTTTGGGGACATTGGGAGATAAGGGTTGTTTTTTTTTTGGTTTTTGGTTTTTTCTTTCTTCAGAGTATTGATAGAGTTTAAGTGATATTTGATGTGATATTATAAATTTAAGTGTAAGCAAAAAAAGATCGATCAGATATGGAACATTTCCAAAGTTTTATGGATCAATGGGGAGTACTCATGTATTATCATTAAGGTGCTCCTAAACTCACCTCACCAACGATCACTTTCTTAAGGTTGTGGCTTTGGTGTTCATGGAAGACATTGCCCATACAACAAGAACCATAACACCTCCCCACATTCATGGTGTTTTCCCCCTGCTTACAATTCTCATGATGGTGGTGGCTCTGCTCTACCAAACCCTACCAGATGGAGAGCTCAACAGTAAGGGAAGTTTCATTGCGTGGCTCTTGCTATTTCGCCTAATAGATGAGACCTTACTGAAGAAAAAAACAAAGATGAGTCTAATGATGGGTGGATGTTAGTACCTAATACAGTGGATCCAACATCGTGACAAGTGATACAATCCCCTACAACGGCTAGTTTCGTTAATTGCCCTTGTAGCTTAGTCTTGTGCCTTACTACTTTAGTGTCCCATGGACTATTTTTTATTCTATTTACTTATATTCACCTTTTTTAAATTGAAAACACATTTTCTATTTCTAAGTGTTTTATTTAAATTTTATGTTGAAGTAAGCTTATAGCTATTTCTTGATCCTAAGAACTAATATGACGATTTGGAGTGCGATGTCATACACTTATTTTTTGTAAGCATAATGATGGAAAAAATTACATTACTAATATACACTTTTCAAATTAAAAAAACCTAAAGCCAAGCATAATACTTTAATCCAATTTGTATTGAATTTTGGATAAGCGTAGCCCTATAAGTTGCCACTAATATAACCAAGTCAACCCACGTGAGAAGAAACTCCAAGTAACTAAAACAAATCTACTATATTAATACCATCATTCTATAGTTTTATTTATTTATTTTGAAAGGGGTGGTAGGGGGAGCGTTCCTTGAAGATTATATGCAAAGACTTTTGCAAGCGAAATGAAATGAAAGATTTTGATAACATTTACGAGACCAAATAGTTTATATGACTAAAAAAAAAGACAACTATTTATAACATATTTCTTACAAACGTAAGTTATACAAAACAACAACATTAAATTTGCCTCAAAATAAACATTTTTATTTTAACAATTTTTTTCTCAATAAATCAATTGCATCATTAAAACATAAATTTGAAAAAATAATAGCAGCTCCCACTACTCCCAATTGAAAAAATCTTCAGCAACCTTACAATTAAAACGTAATGTATCTAGACTCAAAAGCATAAATAATGAACCAAAAAAAAAAAACCACAATTGGTACGTTGATAGTCAAACTAGAGTGATTTCATACTTCTAATCAAAGTATTTTTGGGTGGGGTGACTTTTTGAATGGTAAAAATAATGGAGCCCAATTGTTCATTAGTATTTATGTTTTCCAGCATTAGAATACTATATCCACCCTCGCTAAAAATATAAAATACAAATGGCACCTTAATAACCTTGCCATTAACTCAACTTTTTTTTGTTGGCACGAGTAATTATAGGCATTGATAATGAAAGGGAATCATAGAGTTTATAAGAATACATTACATGGAAAAAAGCTTCTGAGCAATTTTTTTTTTTAAAAAAAAAAAAATTGAAAATGTTGTTATTTTATTGATCAAAGAAAGAATATATAAATAGATGATTAAATGAATATATAAGGGAAAGAAGTATACAATTATAAAAGAATTTATAAAAGGGAATAGGTTGAAATAAGTAATAAAATCAAAATGTTGAAGTTTTGAACCAACAACATAATAAATATAGTGATAATTTATCTCCTTTGCAATGTTTTGAGCTTTTTCTTAATCTTATTGATCACAATGAATAGTTCAGGGCTCCTAGGGTTGCACTGTTCTAACTGCAAAGAAAGAGAGAATAAATTTGAGTTTATTGAATAACTAGAACTGAACATTTCTTAGAGTACAGTTGTTCACAACGATTTTTCCAAATATGAAAAAGGATGACTAGCGAACAAATGTCCCATATGACCAAGCGAGTGACAGGGGAGAGAATGCCTAACAGGGCAGTTTTTTATTGAAATCGTTAGAAAAGAGTTCAGGAATAGAAGATAGAAGAGAGAACTAGAGTTGAGAAGAGGATGGGCAGTACCGAAATAAGTGAGGACTAATTTCAAGGGCGGGGCAAAAGATGCATTTTCTAGTAGCAAGTCCGAGCTTGAACAAAGTTTGACTAATTGGAAGTTTCATATGCAAAATACGTCAGCCTAATAATTGACACTTGGCCTTAGTTGGGCATTGCAAAATTGTATTTGCCATGCACTGCCATTGAGAATTAAAAAAAAGACATAAACCACTTGGCATTAAGAGAATCAACAAGAGGAAATAGGGGTTGAACAAGATGATACAAAAATTGTGGTAAGGCAGTGATAATGGCTCCTTGGTTTGGCCATCGCCAATCTATCCAAGGGGGTGTAGGGTTAATGGTAATTTTAAGGAGTTCCAAGATAGCCAACTACCAATGTCCTTGTCCCAAATATCTTTGATTTTGTTAATGCCCTTTTTGTAAAAGGCTTGGCACTGAATTCCAACTGAACAACAAAGGGAAGATTATTAGATTGAATGACCCGGTTCCACCAAATATTAGAGTTGGGCATACTCAATCCATGCTGAAGGGATTGATGATGTCATTGGAAAAATGGACTATTCCCTGCCACACTACCCAATTACATCTTAGGAGAAGAGAACCAAAAATATAAAAGTAAAATGCATTTAAAATTTTGTCTTCCCAAGGGATGAAGGTCCAAGAGCCCATGTGAGATGCACGTTGAACTCGTTCCCTAACAAGAATCTTCCAGGGCTAAGTACCTTTGGTTGCCCTTGTAACCCATTTGATAGTAAGACATTTTTATTGTTGAAGCGGATCAATAACTCCAAGCCCACCCGCAGATTTAGGCTAAGTACATAACCTCCATGAGATGGCTACCATACATTTCTTGCTAGAGTTTTAATCCATAGAAAACCATAGACCAGCTGTATGAGTTTGTCACAAGTTATTTTTAAGGGAAACCAATAAGATGAGTAGTCAACATGACTAGCCAAAAAATGCGGTTAATAACAATCAAGTAGTGCTCTTCTTGGAATAGAGTGTTATAATGTTGTAAAAAGACACCCTTAATGTCATCAAGTGAAGAAGTCTCATTTCCATCCTCAGTAAGAATGGTTGAAATATGTTCATGATGATGTTTATATTGCAAATATTTGAAGAAGTATTTAGAGCCACGATCAACATGTGTAATCCAGAACAGACAGGTCCACATTTTAGCACCTTGGCCCCTATAAACCTCATACTTCCTTAAATCAAATTATGTTTGGGAAGTAACAGTTTGTAAAGAGATGTCATGAGGCTACTCTTCAAGAGGGAGCCATTGTTGGCTAAGCTTAGGATTTAGATTACATTCCTTTTTCCGTCTCTCTTTGGTCATTAGCCTTCCATATCCTCTTAGATCCTTGACTGTTCTCGACACATCAACTACCTACCAAAGGATCCAACCCATAGATGAAGTGGGTCAGGGTTGAATCTCCCAAACAACAAAATCTTGATCATTACAATGCAGGGAAGAGAGATGAGAAATATTTAATTTGAAAATAAGTTAACTACTGGAAGGTGGTGAAGACATCAAGTTGAAGGAACATGAAATAGGAAGATGATTAAATAAAATAGTGTCATTGAGAGTGGTAACAAGAGGAGGGACAAGGAGCGACTTCACAAATGTGCAAACATAGAACCTATCAAGGTTGTTGAGTCGCCTTTGATATCTAACTTGATTATTGGACCAAGTGAACCAACTACCTTCTATTGAAGTCATACATCCAAAAAGGGGGTCAAAAATTCCCAAGGAGTTACAATAATGAAGCCATGCTAAAAAATCTTTGTTATAGAGAGGAGATGATTAAAACTAGTTGCGATCCATTTTGTGGTCCACCATGTTAAAATCGCCTCCTATGATCCAGTCCGTCGAGGGAGATTGGAGCTCATCCAATCAAAGATTAATGTGCTCTGTTGTTATGTTTAGGGCATAAATTAAGCAAAAAACCAGTGATTTTCTCCTCAATATAAATAGTAGCCCAAACATATCTATGGGCAGGGTCTTCACCAGTAGCAACAACCTTGGAAAAAAGGAAGGTCAGTAAGAGCAGAATTGCACCTCCTCATCCATCTTCATGAGAGGTATTATAGGGCAAGAGGTACTTGTCTATATAGTTTAGGTTGAATAATAGAGATGAGCCTCTGACTTTAACCTCCTAAAGGAAGATAACTTCATAAGGATGGTCTTGTGATACCCCTTTGACATGAAATTTTCATTTGGGGAGGGTGAGCCCTCGAACATTCCATGAGAGAAGGGTGAGCTTCATGGTACACTTTCAAAGGGAGTTTGCTCGACCTCAGTATGAGCAAGTAAGGAAAAATGGTTGTAATCGAGATTGGGGATGAAAGATAGAGATGTGTGTCGTCCAACACATTTTGTTGAATGAGATCTCTCTTCACCCTCAAATCTTCCTTTAATCACTTTGAGCGGGTCTCTAACATTGGACCCTAATTCTTTAAAAGCTTGTTTGGGTCCTCTACTTTTTGAGGAATATCTAGTTCTTTTTCCAACAAACTTCCAATTATCAAGAAGGAGAATATCATTTAACTTGAGTTTATGGAACGAATTCAGGCATTGTGTGAGCAAAGAGAGGTTGAGTGTCATTATTCTGCAAGTTAGGGTTGGGAGCTGAAGGGCTCGAATTATTCAAAAGTGAAGAGGATGATTTTAGTGGGACCAAGGGGGTGTCAGAAGTCTTAGACAGAAGCTCGCCAATCCTCTGTTGCTTGAACTTGCATTTACAGCAGTCTTGGATTAAATGACCATCTTCTCAATAGTAAAAACATGTGTTAGGTTTGTTGAGGTAAACCACAAGCCGTGATTGGGTAAAACTAGGGCCAAAAAGGTGAACTGAGGTGGGCAGTGGTTATGAAAGGACCATTTCAATGCAGACTCTAGGATGGTTTCGGAGGCTTGAAAAATTGTCTTTATCATTTTTACACCACATGAGGTTACCCAACTGGGTGTCAAACTCACGGAGAAAGGGTCTAACAACTAAGTTAAGGAAGGGAAATTCAACCCACATAGGATATTGTGAGTGAGATGGTCGTTCAGGGTGGAAGTTGAGCTTCCAACCTTGAAGGTAGCATCTCTGACCACATATAACCCATGTTCCATATTAAAGAGCTGCTTAGGCAAAGTCAGGGGAAGAAAAAAGAACAGAAACATAAACCTTTGCCTAACCCCTTTGCAGAGTCTATTTTCCACCCCCTAATATCCTTCAAAACCTAGTGAGTCCATTTATAGAATTCAATTTCGAAAGTTATGCCTTTAAGGATAAACAAAACAACTATATGGTGAGAAATTTCCATTGAAATTTTAGAAAACTCATTAGGGAGTTGAAACTCAAAATCTTTACCTTCTTATTGTCATCCGAGTTTGTTGGCACCCTTAGAGTCGATTTTCAGGCTATTAATTTGATGTGATTCCAACACCGTCAAGTTCCCGTAGGGAGGATGAATGTCGACATCCATCCATGTTGCACGAGAAGAGAAATCAAGGTAGATTTAGATTAGGGTTTTTCATCCTCCTAATAATCTATGCTCGCATCCACTCGTCCTCAATACACCTTCGAGTATGGCCCATTGATTGTTTTTCTTTGGAGCAATTTTTAGAAAGTTATGTAATAAATATTTTATAGTGCAATATGCTAATTAACTCATTTATATTAATTTTCGAAGAATGAAATAATAAATAAATATTTGTTTTGAGTTGTGATATTTAGGTCTCAATACTTGCGTTCACTTTTTAATATCATCCCAATTTGAACCTTAATTATTAGGAAGCTCACTTAGCTCACATACTCGTTAAGCATTTTTAATGTGTGTTATTTTACTAATCACATACGACATATAACCATGGTGACCAATGAGCTCTCCAATCACAGATGAGAGTGAATTGTCCACCACTAAATTAATTGTTCCTGCCTTTCAACTAATAAAGCCCAAACTATGTCACCTATATATGCTTGGCAAGAGAGTTTTTCCTAATAAATGATTGTTTTTACTTCATAATTAAAATGATAATTGTTTCTATGTGACTTCCTTTTTTATTATACCAAGTGCTTCTTTTTGTCTTCTCAAGTAAATTTTGAGCAATTACATACTTGATATAAAATTGAGATCCAATAATAAGCGCAATGTTTATGTGATTTATAAGCTCAGTTTATGACACACCCATTCAAAATTAGAGATAATACTTAATTGCCCATGATTATCCATAACAAATAATGTCACAACGTACTCATATATGCTACTTAAAACTCATTGACTGAAATGTCTAAAGAACAAATTTTTAAAATCAGCATTCAAGTTTTGTTATAAGTCTCAAAAAATAATGGTTGCAAGATTATTCATTAACATAGAACACCATAAAGTCCCTTAGGTTGTGGTGTAAAAATTAAAGCATATGTATTTGTATCGGAGCGGCTCGAGTTCAAATCCCACCAACGATCAAAGTACCCTTTCTATTAAAACCAATAGATAATTATTGGGTACCTACAAAAACCCTACTTTTTTTACAAATGGTTACATGTTGCACTTATCATAGGGTAGGTAGTACCCTAAAACCCATGATTAACGAGTAACTAACCATGGTTACTCATCATTAACTGTAGGTTTTAGGGCCCTGACCTAGTATAGGGTGCATAGAACAAAATTTTTAAAAAATGTCATTTGCTTCCTTTCCATTGCAATTTTTGGCTCATTGGTCTACATCTACGATTTTGTGAGGGTTTGAATCATTGATCTTTGTTGTCAATTTATAACCATGTTACTTGTGTAAGCTCGATCCTCGAATAGTCAAACTATAACTATAAACCGTAAGAACGGTCTTCGTTTTGAGCTCGCACTGTAGCGATAGTGATGAGGTTAAACTTTGAGCCTCGAAATGAGCTTGAGCCTTGAGTGACGAGTTTAAACTTTGAACAGAGCTTTTAGCAAGGCTTGCGGTTAAACTTTGAAAGGGATCGAGTGACAATACACTGTGTCAAGCAAGTGTGCATTTATAACTCGAGAAAGGTTTGTAGTTGTGAATTTAGGGCTTTAACAAGGTTTGTAATTGTGTATTTAGCATTGGAGCAGAGTTTGTAACTGTGCATTTAGGGCTCGATCAAGGTTTTAATATCAAACATTCAAATTTTAACAGAGTATGTCATAGCGTCAAGGGACAGGGTTGAGCTCCAAGTCTACTTCTTGTTAGTGCCAATAATAATTTATTGTAGCTTTTAATTGGTAATGTGCATTCCTCATTAATTCATTATCATCAGTGAAATATATGTTTTAGAAATTGAAATAGAACCTAAAAGTAAGGTGACGTCAACTTCAAAATAACATTTGATTCTCATAGGCCTAAGAAGTTTGATGATCCAACATGGAAACATTGCTAAGACAGCCCAAAGAGCAACTCTATCATATGCAATTATTATGGGTTTAAGATGAATGCATGTTTCAATTATCTCAAATGCCACATAACACATATTCCAAGCAATGTTGTAAAGTTATGCGATGAAACACCACCTAAGACTCAAAGAAACGTGGTTGTTGTCCTAGTAGCATATGAGAAGAAAAAAAACATTATTGAAGCACTTGCAGCCATATTTAATAGGGGACAACAAGTGTTGAATTTGATGAGCTAGGATCATGTAGTTCTTCTGTTGTCCAAAGGGTAGATTGAAGATGGGGCTCACCTAATGGAGATAATTTAGGTTCACTTGCATATTTTTTTTGTTCCTCGAAATACATCTGGCGCACAACCTTCACTCGAAGGTACGACTTGGAACAAAGAATTACAAAATGAAGTAAGGGTAGTTGTGACAAACTTCTTGTATTACAACATCACATTCAGTGTGGCAAAAAACTCATGCTGGAAGAATTTATGAATTGTTTTGATTGTTGTTGAGAAGGGGTTCAAAGCCCCTACTTCTCATGACTTGAAAGGCCCAATGTTGGAGGATGATATTAAAAATAATAAAAATTATTATAGATGAGCAAAGAAGAATATGGCATAAGAAGGGTTGTAGTGTTTTGTCTGACAGGTGGATGGATAGAAAGAACCCCATGTTGATTGATTTTCTAGTGGTGTTTTTTAAGTCAACTGATGTCTTCGACAAAGTGAAAAATACAAACACTTTGTATGATATGTTGGACGAGGTTGTTATAGAGGTGGGTGTGGAGAATGTCATCCAAGTTGTGACTGACAATGCAACAACGAAGAGACTTTTTGAAGAGAGACACACGTCGCTTATTTAGATCTCATGTACAACTCAATGCATTGATCTCCTACTTGGGCACATAGAAAATATGACATGGGTGAAAAATGTGATAAAAAAAACGAAGAATATCACAAAGTACATCTACAATCATCTTTGGGTGCTGAACTTGATGAGAGAGCACATTAATGGAAAAGAACTTATGCAACCGAGAGCAACATAATTTGCCACAAACTTCATCACATTGCAACCTCACTAACATCTCTTAAGCAAATGTTTGTGAACACACGGTGGTTGAAGTCTCTCTAAAGTAAGAAGGCTAAAAGGAAAAGAGTCATGAAGACCATTTTTGATGATGTGTTTGTAAAGACCACATATGAGGTCATCTAGGTAACTTTAGACTTAACTATTTTTTATTTATCATTTTTTTGTTTAAAAAAAATTGTCTCAAAATTGTCGTAATTTTAATTTAAAAATTATATGCCATTTATTTTTAAGTGTCAACGCCTTTGGTTAGAGTTCTACAGTTGGTGAATGGAGAAAAAAATCCAATGGGTTATTTGTATGAGGCCATGGGTAGGGCCAATGAGATCATAACAAATTATTATGGGCAAAAAAAAAAATGAGCCTTTTAAACACTTAATTGATCGTAGATGGAACAAACAACTCCACCAACATATACATACAACGACATATCACTTGAACCTTAAGTTTTTCTTCATGGATTCATTTAGGGTCCATGAAGAGGTCATGGTTGGCCTAAACACATGCATAGAGAGAATGATCCCTATCAAAGCCATAAAAGACATAATTGTGGATGAGCTACAGATTTACAAGACTATAAAGGGGAGGCTCTTTTTTTCACTTCTATGCATTCAAAAGAGAACGATCAACCAACCACGTAAAAAATAAATTCAAATTGAGCCATTAGATTATAATGTTGTCATTTTTTTTATAAATACAAGCTTAGTTGACTTACAAAATTATACGTCTTATTTGCAAATTTTTGGTAAGAATATTATGGTGCAAGAACACCAAATCTTCAAAAATTAGTAATCCGCATTTTGTTCCAGTGATGTAGTGCTTCTGGGTGTGAAAGAAGTTGGAACATGTTTGAGGCCATTTGCATAAAAAAACATAATACATTAACAACACAACACCTTATTGACCTTGTCTTTGTGCGGTACAATCTTCGTCTTCGTGTGAAACAAATTAAAAGCAAGATAATCACTAGATAATTGATTTAGATGATATTGATCCATACTAAGACTAAATCTAAGGATGTGCAACAAGAGCCCATGTTTATTGAGGAGGTCGTAAATTTAGAGAGGGATGTAGAAGAAGCTATAGCGATAAGGGAAGCAGAGGCATTGGGAGGGGTTGGTGAGGATCTGAACGATGTGTTTGTGGATGAAGTTCCAAAAAAAGAATCTTTACCTTCTACTTATAAGGTGCAACAAAGGAGTTGGAGATGCATTGATAACTAGTCTATGAGCATTGCACTTTTCTTTTTATTTAAAATAAAGCATTGTACTCTTGAGTCTCATTTGCTAAAAAATTAATATAAAACATACATATGACTTTGAGTTATATGTTCTCTAAAATCATTTCTCTACATTCATTTCATTTTTTTATGTATTTTAATTTATTTTATAAATTTGTATATTTTTTTAAAGTAGTGATAAAGTTATTAAATAATCCCCAAGTACAAGTCAAAATTTTGGGCTCCCAAATAATTGTCGAGTACAAGTTTTTATACTTTGATATTACCCACAACAAGGGACATAAAACTCACTAATTAGCATAATGGAAATACAAGTACTATAACTCCCGCTTGTGTTTAGAGCTGGTGTAGGCCCGCCCATCCCACAATTAACATGTACCAAAAAAACATAGAACAAAACATACCCCACAAATTCTCATGTATTAAAATAGTGGAGTTCCATAAGGCTTGGTCTATGGTCCCATTTGCTTGACCCATACGAGACTAGATCTTTACTAGGTAACCAAAATTGTGTCAAATTAATGAATGTATTCCCCCAAAAAAAAAGGAAAATATGTACAAGTGATTAGATGATTTCAGAAATGCAAGAAACACAAATTTCGTTAAAGCTTTAATCAAAGATTAAAAACGGAAATATGATCAGGGAAATACTTCCAGCATGGGTAAACGCAGACAATTGTTTTCTTGGATCAACAAAAAAAAAACTATTAACCTTACGACTGTTATCAACTGAAACAGAGTAGTTTGTTTAAAGAGATTTCTAACTAAATAAGAAGGTAAAACAAAACAATATTTTGCAACAATCAAGAAGTGATTAAACTAATGGAAAAAACATATTATCATGCCTGCACCAAACATATACAAATCCATAAAAAAATCATTTGAAAAAAGACACAAGATGGGAAGATTGAGTTGATATATTATATGATTAAATATCAAGAAGCAAATATGCTTTTAAAAATCCTTAATGTGCAAAAACCCTATGAAATTTAGAACAATGTTTGGTGTTTAGTCCAGTATGACAATTAAAAGGTAAAATAATGTGGAATACTGACTTTTGAATAAGAGTGCCTCTTTTTCGACTGTATTTGAACCATACCTCAGAAGCATAACAGCTTTGTACACAAGAATAATTTTTTTTTCTCCACTTGTTTATTGGTGCCTATTCTGCTACTTTCCTTTACTTGTCTTTCAAGGATAATGTGAAATTTCATGTCATTTAAATTTGACTGCTTGTTGTGGATGTGTCTCTAAGTATTTAGAATGACAAATTTCTTGGAAATATTGTTAGTCCTTTAATTGGGATCTATGCAAACCACCAAAATACTTACTGCTACAAGGAAGAAAATCCTGAAGTCGAACCTGGTTTTGCATTTTGGTTTGCAATTTTTAGCTATTCCATGTAAAAATCACAAGTATTTTATTCAAATTGATTTCTAGAAATAAGCATAGGGACAGAATATGCAATGATATCCAAATAACACGAAACTTAATTACCAAGACTGATCTTAACCAACACTCACAAATTGGTGGGGTCCACGCTCTCAATCAATCACATAAATCTATACCCAAAAATGTTAAATATTAAAAAATTGATTGATTGTCCAACTAAAATCACCCAATTTATGAGTGCTGGTTAAGCTTGCCCAATTACCAATACAGTGATCCAGGGAGTCAAAATTCCCTTGTAATTATGTAGCTTTTTTTCCCTACTAAAGTCAAACTGTTGAAATCAATTGAAATAAGACCATAGTCAAAATATTTGTAAACAGAGTAAGAGGCATTTAATATTGCTATTTAAGGTTCTTATGATATACATACTTCCAAACTGCAAGAAAAATACGGTTCTCAATTAACCTTACAAAGTTAAAATACCAACACAAACCATTGTTAATATATAAATATATTTTAATACTGTAAAATGATGCATGAATGATAATATATGCAACAGCACAACTTTCAGTGCTTTCATATATCTTTGTACCATTTTCTATGTTATTGGAATGGCAGCAATCATAGTTTGTAGATTAAATCTATAGAATTAGAGTTAGCATTAAGAAGGGGTTTGAAATTTTGCATGATTAGTAGGACAGTCCTTTGTATCAGGAGATAGTGTCAGCACAGAACAGTTTTGTTACAGCTCTTAGTCCCATAGATTGCTCAGTCTCGTTATTAAAATCTTTTATTTTCATTCATTTCAATCGGTTAATAATTTGTTTAGAACTACAAAATAAAATGCATGCTTAAAAGCTCAAAGCAATAATGTTATTTTAATGTCTTCGTGTTCTAAAATCTAAATGATACAAATTTAATACTTTCAGTACAGCATGACTGTGAATCATATAACTCATTCTTGGGGTTGAAAGCTAAAACCCTCTGAAGGCTCTCATAAAGATAAATTAAGAAAGACCACTCTTAAGGAATAGAACTCCGTTTTAAGTAATAGTTCTCTCTCGTGATATCTTTTTGAAATACAAAAAATTACTTATAGGTTTCTCATGTGTATTTGGTCAATGGCATGGCTCAAGACATGATTGAAAAGCAAACCTGGTCTCAATGTTTATGTTTATGTTTATGTGGCTTCTAAGAAGGTTAGATTTTTGTGGCTTCTAAAGCAGAAGTCTAATCATTATCTTTTTCCCAGTCATCCACTTCATGGTCTTGCTTTCTATACATCCCCTCATTTTTCCCCCAGGCACTGCAGCTGGGGAATCCACTATTTTGGGGGACTGCAACAGCGCCATTATAGGTAGATGCATGGTTGACACATTTGAGAGCAGTTGCAGCGCTCAAGGGATCTTTAAAAATAACTACAGCATCTTTGTTACTCAGCCATACAAGTTCGCACCCTCCACATTTCAAAATCAGTGAGTTTAGGTCCACCTCACATGGTAAATCAAAAAAGGAAAGTACAAGCCTTGGATCCATGTCTAAAAATGAATTGAAAACAGGAGGTTGCACCTGCCCTGTAGTTTGCAGTGTGCCTTTGAGTAATAGGTTGTCTGCCGGCACTCTTGACTTTTTTGTAGCCTGTACAATTAAAAAGGTACTCGGCTCTAATCCAGCAGCATATACAGAGAGGTTCCAACGCTCTGCAAGGTACCTCAATATGTCCCTTTTTTCTTTTGGCACAGCACTGAAAACATGGGCTTGAACACAATTTGTTTTAGATTTGTTCCTTCTCAAAACCAAATATTTAAACCTCTCCTCAACAGCTAAGACCCATTGTGGTTCCCTCTTAACTATGTCAGCAAGCATTTCTGACATTTCCCCACTCAACCCTTGAAGATCAACTGTTGATGAGATTTCAAAAGCATTAGTTACAGCCCGCTTCTTCTTCAACTTTGCACATTCATCATCACATGAAAGCTTTCGCAGGCCCAGGGGTAATCTAGTCAAATGTGACTCCACTGGCTCAAGGGGAGCAGGCAATCTGTGAAGAATAGAAGCTTCAAAGACTGGATTAGCTCTGATATTGTTACCTCCAACATCACATGGCACCTGTGCAGTTAATCGACCACATGAACAACTAATGGTCACTGGAAATGTGCATCTGGTATCAGGGCATGGAGTAGATGGGTGACACGGAGCACTACAAGTATGCTTGCAATCTCTGCAAAGAGCACCACAAGTTTGCCCACATGAGATCCTGACTGCAGATAATGACTTTTTTAAGGAAACTGAGTCGCATGGGGGTAAATGACATATCTTTTCACAGGCATGAATTCCACATTGCCTGTTTCTCCCACAGAGCTGATGGCATGTGGTGTCTCGTGAACCACATTGCACATTTCTCAGGATATTATGATTTCCCACACATTTTTTGTCAATAGGCACAGTGCAACAAGGGCACTCTCCAGAGTGGCATTTGTGAGTTGCAGGATGTCCACATGGCTGAGGAATAGAGCAGGGATATGGGCATGAAGGAATGGGCGTTCCACATGATACTGGAGGAGGAATTGATGTCTTTCCACATGCACAACAGAGATCGGTAAAACTAGTTTCAAAGCATGGAGGGCAGTGGCCACTGTGGCAAAGCTCCTTGCATAAATGCTGCCCACACCTCAACTTTTTCTTACAAGGTAACATACATAAATGAGTATCCCATTGAACTGATTGAATATTTAAGCGCCCTTGATGTGCAAGAGGACAGCATTTCTCACTACATCTGTGTCTGCCACACTTTTTCTTCTGTCCACAAACTTTTCCACACAAGAATTCTTTATTATTCTCTGAGAATGCTGTGATTTCCCAGCAAGTAACTGTTCTTGAAGATGATCCACATCTACATTTCTGATTTACAGCAACCACACAAGGAGGGCAGGTGCCCTGGTGACAAGTACCACTGCATGTGTGCTTCCCACAAGGAAGAAGCTTTTCACAAACCTCTGAGCAGGAGGGCACAGGATCCATACACCTCTTCCTCTGGTTTAGCATCCGGGTTTTACCGCAAGGGCACATTTTTACCTTTGTAGGCAATAAATCACATTCTCCACATTCTCCTGGATGGCATCCCAAGTTGCACTTGTGATTCTGACAGGAGAGCACGTTCATACAGAGGTTCTTGCATGCATATACACCATTCTTCCACTCCAATTTACCTTGGACTTTGATATCGCCACAATGTATAATGTCCTCGTGTTTCCCACAAAAACATGAAACATTTATTGCAATTTTGCATGAATCACATGGACCTGTATGGCATATTTTGTCACAAAAATGGCGACCACACATAAGAGGCTTCTCACACATTTGTCCACATGAATCAGATGATTGTTGATCAGAACATTTCTTTGTAAATGTTTTTTTACCACATGGACATGGCTGAGGTGGAGCCATTGCTGTGCACGGACAGCAAGGACCTGGATGGCACTGCATAGTACATGTATGAGGGCAAAATTTTGTTCCTTTATCAAGTGGCTTTCCACATGGGTCTCCACAATGTGGAGTCAGATAGAAATCCACGGATGGGTCTTTTATCTTTCCGCAGAAACAATGATACCAAAGATCCTCTGGTCTAGAAGACTGAACGCATTGACAACCAGGGCATCTCCAGTTGCAACTCTGTCCTATCCCAGATGACACCGTATAAGTTGAGCTGCTTGCCCACGTTTTTATGCAATGGAGATGAAAAATTGCATAGCAGGTGTTACAAGACCATATTTCCGCATTCCGTCCCACCGCCTCATAGCAAATCATGCATTCTGCCTTACCTTTCTGAAGCCTCTGTTCAATTTCCTGCACAAGGTTTGGTACATTTGCATTTGATCTCTCCAAATGCATAACCTCTTCACTTTCCTGCTTCAACGGTGGCAAAGAATGGACCTGTGAAGTTGGATTATGAATACTCTGGTCCTGGCTGCTCCTTGTGCTCCTACACATGAGATCTTTCATTTCTGGTCTCTGATACTGAATAGATTTTAGGGGGCACTTTCTATTATTGAAAGGGCCATTTAAATCCTTATTTGTAGAATTTCGTCCAGAGTTGGATGGCCAATTGCCTCTGTCATTATTTTTATTTTCATTGGCAGAGTCAATTGAATCTTTATTTGTAAATTTTGGTTTCAAGTTGGATGACACGTTATCCTTGTCATTATAAACATTTGATTTCCTTTCAAAATTCCCTGATACTCCAAAGCCCTTGTTTGCAGCATTCTGCTGAGAACTAGATAACCCTGTCCTATAGCTATTGTGGTGGTTGTTTCTGTCAAAATCTGCGTGTGTTCCCCGCCCTCTAAAAGGTCTCTCCTGGTGATTTCCCCTATATAATGCCCCACTTCCTGGATCCCTATTGCCATTCAGATGTAAATGACTACTCTGTGAGCTTGCAGAATTCAAGTTGTAAATCCCTGAACTCTTGTCCACTTGGCGGTGCTGCGAGGGACCTTGAAACCTATTTCTTTCGGCCCTGAAAGCCGCATTGTTATTGGAAGAATTCCAATTAGGATTTTTGTTTTGATACCAATTGCTGCTGGAATTGGAATTCAAATAGGGATTGGTATCAGTACTGCAAATGGGGTCTGAGTTTGGATTGAAATTAGAATAGGGGTTAGCGATTTGATTGAAATTAGAATTGGGGTTAGAGTTTGGATTAACTTTAGGGTTTCCTCTGCCTGTGGGAAACTGTACCCTGCCTCGCCTTGGGATTCTGCTTCTCCACTTTCCCTTATCGGTATCATTATGATTATTATTATTAAAATTATGATCCATAGTTCACAGTCTATGCATTGAATGGAAACCAGTAGTAAAGAAAATTTTCTTATAATACAAATGAAGAAACGCGGAAAAGGACACAACTTTTCATCAACGAAGAAGAATTGCATTAGGTTGAGTTGTAATGCAAATTGGCTGAGATTTAGTTCCATTAGAGATTATGTGTTTGTGTGCTGCTAATAACATTTACGTTTTATCTACTCTTGCCATAACAGATAAATGTGCTGTCCTGACAAAGAGGTTAAACCACATACCCCCTTCATCCATATCCGTTTTTTCTTCATTTCTTGTAAAAGATGGCATACATAACAGTCAGTAAAATATACCGCACAATACCAAATTCAAACGAAAAAAAAAAAATGTTGAAAATAGTGATAATTACATGCCATGACATTTATGTTAAAATTTGATTGAAAAGCACATTTATATTAACGAGTGTCGTAGCGCGGTTTTAGTACCCATTGTTAAAAGGAATATAGATTAATGATTATTGTTACAGATATTAATACATTCCATACATCTACAAGAATATTTAATGTATGTGGAGTGGTATTATGTTATTTACCAACGTCTAAAATGTGGAAATCGTTGTTACTGCATAAGTCATGGAGATAGATAGTAATGATGATAATAATAATGACAAAGATATAGAGTCTTTTGATTCAGATATGCACATGGAAAGCATAAAACAAGAAGTTGAAGTCTCCTAGAGATAAGAAATTGATTTCACTAACAATGAAGGACAAAAGTGCTCCATCAACTAATATTCTCATAACACGATCATATGTCCATCAAATTTATCGGTTGTTTCAATAATATAACATTAAAAAAAACAATTTAAGGACGATTTTATTTTTTTTGCTTCCATTAATACTTAATTTAGCCGGAATGTTATTTTTGATACACTTTGTTTATTATGTATGGCATGTATAACATAAATTCATGTAAATATAAGACGACTCTAAAACCAATTAGATGAAAAATTGAAAAAAAGCTTCTTCAATGAAACCACAAGCGCTGCTAATTTTCTGTACTCTGTTGGACCAAGTACGAATCCACACTAGTCTCTACATACTCTCCACCAACGTTTTGGTGGTCTGGTATATCTCAAGTTAGGCAACTATCATATTGAAGAATATAAATTAAACTAAAAGGGATGTAAGTTTCTATTTTGGTAAGAGGGGTTTTATAAAGTGAAAGAGTGTAAATCGACAATAGTACCTTACTTGAAACCCATCATTGCTAACTTTATCTCACCTTTTGTGCTCAAAGCATTAACAAAAATAATATGATATTCATTTTAATAATCTTTCCAAAACATATTTTTCTTGACAAGTGCTTTGTTAGATTTTATGTTTTTTTTCTATACAGATAAATAAGATGCTCACGAAGACAAGTTCCAATTGTGCTTGGATTTTCTTCTAGAGGTTCAATTATGGTATATTTATATATTTTTATTCTTGATGTAATTTCTCTAGGGTTCAATAAATTTGTAGCATGGACGAACGAAAACTACAAGATAGATTCCAGGTCCTCAAAGTCTTGTCTCAATATTAGCAATATTGCAATGATTCAAGCTACACATCAAACATGAACCCATGCCACAATCAAGTCAACTCTCATGATGTCTTTATCCAACCTTGATAATAAAAAATGCCCAGTCAAAGATGTTTCCACCCTACAAAATGTAGACCTCTCTGTAATGGGTATAAAGCATGTAAATCTAATAACTACCCTAAATCCTAGTTTAGTGTACGATGTGGGACCTCATATACATATTACATACTTTAGTATATGTAATATGTAATATAATTATATTATCATACGATAAATATATATAGTAGTATAATATTTTTATATATTAAATTTTAATTATTATATAAATTTTATATTATACATATTATAATGCATGGTGTTTGTTGCATTGTAGGTATGATTTAAGACCCATGTCATATGCAATTGCTAAGTGTTCAACGATGTCATGGTGATGAACAAATATGTGAGCAACGAGTTAATAAAATTAAAGGAAGTTTGTACTGAAGGTCTACCATGAGGTAACTCTTTGGAACCTGATGTTATTTTACCCATTTCAGAATTTAACTCTGCTTGTCAATGGATCGAATACTTTTGTTTGATAGGATATTTTGTGGGTCGAATTCCCTCTGAAAGTATGCTTAGGTCCTGGGTTCAAGCCCACTGGACTGCTCATGGCATTAAGCTTGAGAGCGCCAATAATATGACTAAGGACTTTTTCTATTCTGTTTTTCCAACCCTTCATGTACATGAAGTATCCTCCATAAGTCAGCCACATGGTATGTTAGGAACTCACTCATAATTCTCTCCCTGGACATGGGACTTTGTAGTCTCCGAGCACACTGCTCTCAAGGCCCTTATTTGGGTAGAATTTTTAGGTCTCTCGCTCCCCTGTTGGCATTTTATTCACCAGATTGCTTCCTCCATAGGTCGGGTTGTTTGCCATGAGCAATGTAGGTTCTACTCTGCTAGATCGTAGAAGCAGGGTTGTGTAGAAGTAGACCTCTCCCCATACCTTAAAGAATTTATAAAAATCCAAGTTGGGGATGTGAGACACTCCTAACGAGTCATGTATATCAACTTGCCCAACACATGTTTTCACTACCAAGCCATCGACCATAAAATTCAGGATTGTCCCCTTTAGTTAGCCCATAACAATGTGCCCAATCGCTCATCCTTTCCTCCTAAGCCCTCTTCAAAAGCTAGAAAAAAGCTATCTGAGGACGGTTGGACTACAGTAGGAAAGAATAACAACTGCATTAAAGCCATGAGTTCAAACACATGAAATCCTAAAGAAGGCAAGTCATCAACAACTAATGACCTGCAGGACCATTCTCCTGCTGAGAAAGAGCCTTCTCAGGCTGAAGCCCTGAAAGTGATAGAAAAACCTAGGGCCTTTAGCACCCCTCTTGTAGCCAATGTTCTATCTCAAAGTCTCAGGGCTTCTCTACCCAATTCTTCCAATTTTTCATACTTACAACCAACCTCTCTACCACTTCCTGCTCGACGAGATGCACCAAACGCTCTCGCAGCCCTCCTAAGAGGTGCGAGGAGTCGAAAGTAGAGTACCAGGTTGAATACAATGTGAGGAAACAAACATAATTAGATGATTTTTAAAAATCCAACAATGGACCATTTTTACAGAATCATTATGATGCCTTAGAAGGCCTAGACTCCAAGGATGTCTCTTGACACCCGTCATCTATAAATTATTTTTCATGGAATGTTCGGGGTCTTACAGACCCAAAACACAAGTTTGTTGTACGTGATTTCAAAAGAAAGTTTCCTGAGATGGACATTCTTTGTTTGCAAGAAGTGAAGGTGGTTGATTTTTTATTGACAGTGGTCAATAACTCTATCTGGAATGATAGTATTATTCTGCATAGTAATCATGATGCAGGACGTGGTGGTGTGATAATGTTTATTTTGCCAAGGTGGTGATCAAACTTAGTGCAATTTGGCGTGGACCCCACCAATCGATTAGTTCAGGCCATTTTCAACATTGAAAGCCATTCATTTGGCTTTATTAATATCTACACCTCAAATGATGTTATTGAATGTACTCATTTATGGCGATGGATTGCGGATGATCTCCCCCATGCTCATTGGGTCATATGTGGTAACTTTAATATGGTGGCATCTCCTGAAGACAAAGTGGGCTACCTACCAATGCGTTAGGTAGTTGGTGAAAGGGAGGTGTGGTATTATATGTGCACCTAATGGGGCTTTGATGATCCTAATTTAATCCACTGACCTGTAGATAGAGTGTGGTACCCCTGTAGCAATCTCAGGGATGGCCTTATTCGGATTCTGAAGTGCCTAGATAGAGCAATGATGTCCACTCAATCATATTTTTCCTTTGATAGTAGGTTTTCTCCTCTGTGCAGGCACTGCCAAATTTTGAGCTTTTCGATCACTCCCCCATTCGGTTTCAAGTGACATGGCAATTCATGAAACCCAAAGTCCATAAAACACAATTCTTTCTCAATACCTCCCTGCTCAAGCATGGGCCCACTGTGGTGCACATTCGTAGAGTTTGGAATCTGGATCCCCATCCACCCCAAGATTTTGGTTGGATTCTTTGGTAGGGTGACATCATCAGAAGGACTTCTCACTTCTTGATAATCTATGGCGACCAACTTGCTAAAATTCGATGACACTCTTACTCTGTTACTTCCTCAGAGCTTAAGCGTGCAACTTTAGCACTGATAAAAGATCCCTTCAATAAGATCTTGCAGGTCAAAGTCTCTTCTCTGCAAGATTGCATCCATATTGCAGATAATTACAATGCCTAGAGAGCTCAAATCAAAGCCGGACTCCACTGGCTCAAAATAGGGGATAAAGCCTCTAAAGAATTCTTTCAAATGCTTCAAGCTAAAACTTTGAAGCAACAAATCAAGGCTATCTCTGATGCTAGAAGGAGGCTATCAGAGATACCATAGATTGTTCAAACTATTGCCCTCCATTACCAACAAGTGTTCAGAGATTAAACGTCCTCCACAGAGCATGACACAACCCTTCAACAATGTCTCATAGTGGTGCCTTGCAAACTCACTCCTGCTCAGTGGGTGGCTTGTGATAGGCTCCTCACTATGGATGATCTGCATGAGACAGTGGCTCATATGATAAATAACAAAGCTCTAGGCATTGATGGTTTCCCTTATGAATTTTATAAAACCTTCTGGGATATTGTGGGTGCTGACTTATACCATGTTTATCATGAGGCCTTTCGTACACATTCTCTAGGGAAGAATATAAATAAAGGAAACATTAAATTCATACCTAAGCAAGGGGATCCCGAGTTGATTTGTAATTGGCAACCAATCACCCTCTTGAATGTTTCCTACAAAATCATTATTAATGCTCTAGTGTTCTAATTGCATAATCTATTATCTCACATCACTCGCCCTGAGCAAACAAGATTCATCATAAGTAGATATATATTAGACAATATCATTGCGGTTTGGGAAGGAATGGACTAGGCTAGGAGATCTAAGCAAAAGGCTATGTTCATAAAAATTGACTTTGAAAAGTATTGAGTGGCCTTTCATTCTGACCATGCTTAAAGCCCTAGGCTTTGGGACCAATTTCATTCAAACCGTCCAGATATTTTTTTTAGACGCCTCGACCGTCCTCGCTATTAATGGAGTCACTTCTGAATAATTTAGTTTATTTTCGTCTATTCGCCATGAATGCCCTTTGGCACCTGCCTTGTATGTGCTTGCAGCTGAGGGTTTTGGATATCTTCTTAGCAATGCCCATACTAGGGGCCTTGTTAAAGGAATCTATCTCCCTCCAAATAAAGAAAACCCTCAAGAAGATATGCAACTACTGAATGACCACTTTGTTGATGATTCTTTTCTTACTATTATTGAAGAAGAGGACAATGTGGACAATGCCTTGCAGTGTCTCAACACCTTCTACCTTGCCTCTAACAAAAGCATCCAATGGCAAAAAACTCATTGTTACAGGTAATCATACCTCCCCCCACCGATGTGGGCTGCCAAGAATGGGTGAGCCTGGATCCAACATGATGAAATCTTCAAGTTTCTTGGCATCCCTTTTGCTTTTGATGCCTCTCCACCCATGTTGTGGCATTATGTTGTTGATAGAGTAACAAAGAAGCTGGAATATTGGGTAACTAAACCCTTATCGTTAGTAGGTAAATTTCAAATTTGCGTGCTTGTGACCACCCATGTTTACTACTCTTCGTGTTGGGTGCCTTCCAAAAAATCTTATCAGAAACTTGAAAAAAATTTCATGGACTTTCTTTGGGCCAATTCTTCACATGGCCATGAATTCCAAAGGGTTGTTTGGGAATACTATTTCCTCACGTGGGACACCGAAGGTATGGGGCTCATTGACATGGCTCGTCAAGGAGTTGGCTTATATACCAAATGGATTGTTTGGACCATTGACTGCAAGAAAACTTAGAAGGTATTGTTTCGACACTGCATCTCTTTAAGTCGTCTTAAAGGCAAAAAACCCTAGAAAGGGCTTGGCTTCTTCAATCTACTCATCATTAAAACCCCCATTCAAATTATATTGTCTTTTGTGGTGAAAAGTATCTATAAAACATGGGAAAAGATCAAACCATGGCTTCTCTGGAATGACTTAAGGTTCTGAGATGGGTTGTCTATTAACTCACACTCGCTATGGTGGTCACCTATTATCAATTTCAATAGAGTACCTCTGGTCGAGGTTCTTTGGATCAATGCTCTAAACTTGTTTCGTAGAGACATTCATATTGTCCAATATATCTTTTGTAAGCAGTCTCGCTCTTGACTATCCTAGGAGGAGGTGAAAACTAAATTCTAGCTGATCAATGCTGATAGATAATCGTACAAAAAATCCTTAACGTTGTTCCATCTTCAATGCTTCACAAAATTTCTATTAATTCCACTCATCCTTGGTAGAAGGATTGGAAGTGGTATGTTGAATCTCCGTTTCGTAATTACACCCCACCTTCCTCCGCCCCTCCCCTTGACTTGGCTATCGATAGCTTACTCCCCACATGTCTATGGTGGACAAGCTTAACTCTCGTTGGGGTCTGCATTCTTTAGTTCTCACCTGGTGCTTCCATTTTTATATTGTCTGGGAGGCTTGCTTGGAGCCGAAGCTAACTCACTTCACTTGTTGTATTTTGTATCAGGGCCTACCTATAGGCAGAAGGCTTGTGCATTTAAGAATTTCCCTTCTCAAATGCCCCTTTTGTGGCCATCTGAAAATGCTCCCTCATCTTTTCTGGAACTACTCCAAAGCTCAAAGGGTTTGAACATGGATACATGACTTTTTCATACCTTTCTAACCTAAATTTTTTCAATGGCAACATATCCTTCTTGTAGATAAACCTACCTTTCCTTTTAAATGCACCCAAGTCTGGCATACTTTCAGAGTGGAGATTCTATTTTGGTTATGGAAAGAAATAAATCATGTAGTGTTTAGCAATATTTTTGCTCTCAACAAATCCTCTATTATTTCCAATGTTCTTTTGCAGATTCAAGTGCAGGCAAATAAAGTTGCCATTGAGCTTGGCCATCTCCAAGGCCTTCTCACTCATTGGGGAGATGTTCCTTGTGATATGGCACAGATTCCTCCTTCTTTGCCTAGGGATAATAGAATTGATGGAAGAATCACCAGTTCGCCTCGAGGTGGGCACCGACACAGCTGGTCTCAGCACTGCTATCACAATGGCAATTTGTATCAGTGCATGTCCCCTCTTGGGCAGTAGTGAGGGTGGCAACCCCCACCTCCTTCCCCTGCTCCTCCTCCTCCTCTGCATCCAGATGCTTGGAGGGCGTCACTTGGAGGTCAAACAAATATGATGGACAAGTTCCCCAGACTCTCTTTGATCAGTGATAAGAAGATGACAAGGACACTACTCAGGGTTTTGGTTGGGAGCCAATTGCAAATGGCAATGACTTGCCAAACTTGAGTTGTGGTCAAGATGATATGGATCCTTTGCCTTTTGGTCTTGCTCTGGCATTGTAATGTTCTCTTTTATGATGTTTTGATGACTTATTCCTAGATGGGGCCTAGTGTTATTTTTTGTTTATGTTGTTCTCTATTCCTAAACTTGACCTCTTCGAAATTTGAGACGTACTTCCATACCCCCTGTTTTTTGATAAATTATTTGTATATTATATATTTTATTAATATATAGATATATTTCATTAAAAAAAGAAAAAGAAAAAGAAAGAAAAGGAAAACTCCCATTGCCTTCTTTCTCTGATTTTCCAATCTAGTATGATAAAGAAATATCAGTTTTAGTTCAAAAAGAAAGAAAGAAAGAATGAATGAATGAAGGATTTTAATAACGTCCACGAGGCCGCAACAGCCTATGGGACCCATCAGTGGTGCACATCTCCTTCAAAACGGGACTTCAGCGACAAAACGTTCTCTAAGTTCCCTGAACTTCCTTCTTGAGATCTTCCCTTCTGCTGTGAAGTTTGATCACGAGGTTCACCGTATTACCCAGCGTTGTCGCTTCAAACAAGATATCCAGGTTGGCGATTTTCAAAGTTTCACCATAACTGTAGCGGATGTCTTTGTATGCCTCGCACTCCAAGAAGAAGTGTCGTTCCATCTCCACCACGCCTTTGTTGCAAAAGAGAAATGTGAATGCGTTGTCCCCTCTGCTAACACCACGCGACTAATGTCTAGAAGCGCAACCAATGTCTCCACCTACCGGCGGCGGATCCCCTCCATGTGCTGCTGCCGCTTCCTGTAGAAAACCCTTATAATGGGAGGCATGTCTTCCACTAAGCCCAGAGCAGTACTGCTAAGTAGCAATTCTCTCAAAATGGCCTCGACATGTACTGCCTTCAGAAAGACTTCAAGGCAGTCGGGCTCAAGACTTCGTTCATAAGATTTCTTTGCAGGGCCCGCCACATAGGACTGTACGCGAAAGAATTAATGCTCATCTGGTTATTGTTGAAGAGCTTGCAGAGCCCCTCAACGGGCGATCGAGTAGCACACACGGAGCCTTTTTCTATCAGAGCCTCATAGGCGAGCTCGCGGCTCGCAACCATAATCAATGAGTGAGCCCAATCTGATTGTGAAAATTGGCCCGTATTTTTGTTGTTGTTTTTCGACATAAGCTGTGAAAGTTTGGTTAAAGAGCACGATTTGTAGTAGACAGCCTACAATTGGCCTCCATGGAGGACTCGGAGGAATATTTTACTTCTTTCTTATTTAGGAAGAGTAGCAGCAAGAAGATAGAATGCCTCCATGAGGAATCAGATGGATTGCTATTGATATTAATGGAATCGATGCGTGGGAACCAGAAAGAATGTGAATACATGCCTGCAGTGAATATATAATTCGAAAGCGGCTGGATTTTTTTTTAATATTTCAGTACAGTACCGAGCAATCAATTCCCATAATTTTGTAAGGTTCCCATGCCGTTTTTTTTTTTAAGGCACTGTACAAAGATTAATATTTTTAGGACTCCTAAATAACAAGTTTCCATAGGGCTTTTGTCAAATCATAGGTTTTCAGTCCATGAAAGTATAATAAATTAATTTATTTCTTATTTTCTTATTATATTATATTTTTAATCTAATATTCAAACTTAAAAATATGGAGAAATACATAGTTTTTATTGTTTGCACAAATTTTAATGAGAAAAATAAAACAAATCACATCAGAAATGATATGGTATAATGCTAATCATACAAAAAAACCCAGGTGGAAAGATTCACACCCCACAAGTAAAATCACACTGAGCTAAAAAAGTTTCGGGAGATGAACTAGTCTAGCAGAGGGTCAATAATGACCATAAAAAAAGATCACATCAAAGATATATTGACATAAGTGCATAACAACAAAAAAAAGAGCACATAAAAAACACACTTAACATGAAATTCATGAGACAACAATAACAAACATGTTGGCCAGAGGCGGCGAAGAAGATCCTATAGATTTCTTCCTCAAAACCCTTGAACAAGGGAGTCATCATCCATAAGGAAAAGATCCCACCCATCATTTTATTGCTTATCTTCATGTTCATTAAATTTCTTTGAGGGCAAAATAGCAAAGATCAGAGACATAAAATTGTCATGTGGAGGAGGGCCCTAATGCCTCTCCACCACCACCCATTTAACACACTTTTAGTTACATGGAACAACCATTTTTTATTGGAACATGGCCAAGATTTGGCCGTGAAAGATGATGTATTTCAACAATGGAGTAGAAAGTAACTAGAAAGTAACATACAAATAGGTAAGGAGTAATATTGGCTTTCTTTCAAATCATTTATCTTAATTAGTGTTAATACATTTATTAATTCTAAATTCTAATAAAACATATAGTATAAAAAATAATGGATCATGTTACATGGCGAGTGACACATGGATAAGAATTTTAAATTCAAGTATATAGCGGGAATAAGGAGACAATGATGGTGGCGACCCCAGTTAGGAAGGAATTTGCATGCAAGCAAATGTTGTTGGTGATGAGAAAGGGTAGGGCCCACAAGATCTTGAAAAAGATGTAGGAATCCTTCAAGGCCTTGAAATACATAGAACATGGGTTGAGAGAGTTTTAGGGAAAAACCAATTCAAATTTCATAAAACCCCATAATATCATTTCCCTTAAACCAACACTAGATGGGGAGGGTTTTCAACTTCAAATTACATATTTAGTTGTGAATCACTTATTTTCAAGAATGGACAATGCTCTAATTGGAAAAAAATTACGAGCAAGACCGAATATAAATGTGTTCCACAAGTGGGTAGAGAGAAAATGACAACCAAAGAGGCATATCAAAATATCTATTATGGTGAAAGGTTTATTTCTGATTCACTTCTCAAATGATGAATATTGTGCAAGAGTACTGGTGGGAGGCCTTGGTTCTTAGGTAGAGCTGGACTCTTCTTAAGAAGTGAAAGATAGGATTAGACCTTGACAAAGAAAATATTAATCTAATGCCTATTTGGGTCTAACTCCCTAGACTTCCATTCAAGTATTGGAAATAGGGGATAATGGTTAGTATAGCAAGGACCTTCAGGGATCTCATCACCTTTGATGTAGTTACACAAGTAAGAACCAGGGTTATCCATGCTAGATTCTATGTCAATGCATTTGTGGATAGACCTCTATTGAAATCCATCAAACAAACTTCAAAGTTTGGGAAATGTAACCAAAGTATAGAATATGAAGACTCTTCTCTGATCTATAAAAAATGCTACAAATTGGAGAATCGAGACAAACTCTGTGATTAAAAATGAACAAATGATAGGGAAGCAGGAGGAAAGGGTATGGAAAAAAAAGGAGGTAGACGATAATACTAAAGACCAGGAGCCAAATAACACTAAGGTTGAAACTCAGGGGAAAAATAAGAACGAAGAGGGCTCAGAGCATAACCAGATGGATTCACTTAAAAAAATGGAGAACCAAAGACAACAACAAGAAGAAGATCAAATAGAGGGAAAAAATGGGAACACTCAAAGAATTGTACAAATATAAGCACTTGAAGAAATCACTGGTTAGAAATCAGTTTTAGAAGAGTTGGAAGAAGGATAAGTAGACTTGAAAGGTAGCATCCTTCATTCTCTGAATTAAACCTTTCTCCAATTAAAATAGAGGAGTTAAAGGTTTGAAGCTTGTGACAAAGCAAAGATCTGGAAAATTTAATACTGGATGACTTAGAGTTGGATAAGGAATAAATTATCCTATGCTCTTTGGATGATTCATAAGAAATGCTCAAAACTCCACTCCAAAAGAGATGGAAAGACAATTTAGAACAAACTAGTATCAAACTAACAAGAGATGTAAAAAAATTAGCTGATCTATGATAAAAAAATAAAAAGGGCAAACCTAGTCACAATGACATTTGAGATAAACAAACAACGAAGGAAATTACAGATGGGCTATAAAGCACCTTGGAACAAAATGGATCTAAAGGGTCATTGAAGCTTAGAAAATGAAAAATGAAATCTTGGAATATAAGGGGGATCAACAACCCCAACAAACAAAGAATACTTAGCGATATTAGGAAGAACCATAGTCCCAACTTTCTTGCCATTCAAGAAACAAATATATATGATAGTTTGATTTGGGATGTTAAAAATAATATTTGGAAGAAGAACTCAATTTTTGGTTTTAGTTTAATTGGAGCTTCAGGAGGGCTAGTTACTTTCTAAGATTTGCAAACAACTAAAGGTGAAATTTTGCTTAACAACCATCATCATCTGAGTATTCTTTTTACCATTAATAATTATAACTCTATGTGGATCCTTTCTAATATTTATGCACCTAATTCTCATACCAAGAGACGAGCTCTTTGAAATGAATTAAATGTTTTTAAAAGGTCGTGTATGAATTTTAAATAGATGATTGCAGAGAATTTCAACACCCCTTTCTCTCCTCTTGAAAATAAAGGAGGAAGTCAAAATTACATTGACAACATAGAGGATCTAGCTGGATTCATTTATAATAATGGGATTTTTAATGTTGATCTTAGAGGGGCTAGCTATACATGGACTAACAAAATATTTGACAAAAATCTCATACATGTTAAACTTGATAGAATCCTTGTCTCGACAAATTTTATATTCAACCACAACACTTGTTTATCATCCTTTTCTAGAATTGGATATGACCATAATCCAATCGTACTAAATTTGGAAATGATGAATAAAAGGGTAAATACTCCTTTTAAATTTGACAATATGTGGTTATAGCATTTGAATTTGAAGGAAAAAATAAAAGATTGGTGGAAAATAGATATCATAGGATCGATCATGTACACAATTTCTAGGAAACTTAAGAATATTAAAATCAATTTGAAGAAGTGGAACAAAGACAAGAAAAGAAGGATCACTAAGGAAACATCAAAGGTTGAGAATCAGATTGTTATTAATGGTATGAGTCAAGAACTGTCCATTAAAGAAAAATTCCTCCTTAGCGAATATCACTCTATCATATCCAAAGAGAAGATTTTTTGGAGAAAAAATTGAGAACATTATGGCTAAAAGAGGGAGACATAAATACAAATTTTTACCATATCTCAACCCTCAAATATATAAGTTGTAATTGAATAACTAAAATAGTTAGTTAATGGAAGTATGAGGGACGATAATCAAATCATCAAGGAAGAGGTAATTCAATTCTACATAAATATTCTCACAGGGATAGTAAATTGTAATACATAAGTGGGAAAAATAATTTTAGTAGTTATCCCATCAATCCTCAGTCAAGAAGATAATAAAAAGCTGGTGGACCCCATTTCATTTGAAGAAGTTAAATTCGTTGTCTTTTCCTTAGAAGGGGACAAGGCTCCTGTGCCTAACGGCTTTACTACATCTATTTTTCAACATTTATGAGACATAATCTAGTTTGATTTGATTGCGGCTGTAGAAGAGTTTTTTTCTCCAGGTAAACTCCTTAGGGAGCTTAACAACACCTTCCTTGTCCTTATCCATAAGAAACATGGGGCCAAATATTTTAAAGAATTCAAGGAGATTAGTCTTTGTAATACTAGTTACAAAATATTCACTAAAATATTAGCCCTCTTGTTGGGAGAGGGGGTGGAAGATGTAAATCCAAGAACAAACACACCTGTTCTAATTCCACCCGTTAGGATCTTGCTCCTCAGAAAGAGCACAGTATGATTACCAAATATAAGCAATTGAATATGCGGAAATAACCAGAAACACAAGTAACTAGAATTCACCAATAGCACAGAATATGAGAGACAATACACTATCTTGTATTAACACTATACAGAAAAGAATACATCAAAGAGCCGCCACACTCTTTCACCTTACAGAGATTCGCCACACCTCAAGTGTACAGTAATTCTTCTCACACACACTCTCCTACACAAAAAACGGTCCCAACAACCAACTCACACACAGAATTGGTGTTCACCTCACCAACCAGTCAGTAATAACCCTGCCGGTACACCAAGCACTCTATAGCACTTCAAGCTGATCTCTCATGAACCTGCAACCTGCAATTCAAAGACCAAACTTACATGTAGATCCCCAATGAGCTTGCAACAACCTGCAACTCACAGATCTTACAACTAGAAGGAACTCTTCCTTTCTATCTCATGCCTTAAACAATACATGCCAATGGGTCTATAAATAGATCCCTAACTCAAACAATAACTTAGACTCTTAATTTAGACAATTATCCTCGCAGCCCAAGACTCTGGGTGGTCTTAACATGCAAACTCATCGTTCACTTAACTAACTGTCCGTGAAACGAACACTTCGGGAACACACAGGCGACCGACGCCGGTCCCTGCTAGTCTGGTTCTGCCGACGTCGGCCGACTTCCTGCCATCGCCGGTGGCCTTCTGCACTGGTCTCTACCGATGTCGGTCCTGCTACCGACGCCGGTTCCTGTAGAACTTAGCAACCATCTATTCCTCAGTTTGCAAAGGTTGAAGCTTTTAGCTCCACAACCTAACAATCTCCCACTTGGAGATAAACAGCTACAACCTGTACCTGTACCTGTACACCGTCTAGTTTGTTCCCTTGGCTTTGTATCCCTCCTCAAGTTCACTCTTGAAGACCAACCACCACAAAATCTGTGGTGCAAAATCTGTCATCCAAATTACCTGCCACGTCCGCATCTACAACCATGTAGAAAAAGAACTTGACCCTGCATAGCATGTGCACCTGCTGCTGGTCCCACTGAACTGCGCTTCAGTATTACTCTCCCAGATTGACTCCAAACTTGTGACAACTCCCACTGCTTGGGAAAACTCAGGTTTAGTACATACCATGCACTCAACCTCATTATGTGAATCAAGACACCTGTTTTATGAACTGTCTAACCATCGGCGTGCTAACCGGCGTCACACAATCATCCTAAAACAAAGTCAACAAGACCTCCATGTCTCTAGAACACACTCATGCCAAAGAATCTTGCTGCTCCCAGATTCTCCATGACAAACCCCTAAACTAGCTTTACCTTTAGTTCAGCAATACCTGTATATGTAACCCTGCAACAAGCACATCATACAGAAAATAGGATAATGTAGCTAATATTATCCAACTTGGTAAAGAGAAACACAATGATCAAACCTCCATTGCCCTGCAGCTAATACAAGATCATATACCCTGATCTTCCATCTCACGTATCCATTTCTGCTCTTCTTCATCCTCAACATCCATTCGTCTCTCAGTGCTTACTTCCAGTTGGCAACACTACCCAAAACACCTGTTTGGTTCTCCTCCAAGGAATCACATCCTTATCCATGCCAAGCTCCCACTGTTTCTTGGATCTACCTGTTCTGCTTCTTTAATAACTTCCTGGTTCTATGCCATAAGTGAGCAACAAGTAGTGTAAAGAAGGGAAATGACAAATTTAAGAACTTACTTACACCTTCAGTCCTCCATATGGGCGCTTGAGACTCCATGACAACTCGCTGTCCACCCAAAATTCGTCTCAGTAACCGATGCCGGTCACATTTCAGTCTACAGCCGACCGATGTCGATTCCCTGCGACTGTCTCCCTACCGACGTTGGTTTCCCCTGGCCTACGCCGGTCCTTTTCTGCCCTGAGTCACCGACGTCGGGCTGCACATAGCCGACGTCGGTCCCTGTCTGGACACCGACGCCGATTTTCCTGCCGACGTCGGTCTCTGTGTTTTTCTTGTGAGACCTGACTTTTTCCTGCGAGCTCTTTTTGGATCAAACCCTTGTCCAAATCACCCTTGCTCTGCTCAGAATTCCTCTGCACCTTGTGCTGAACTCTGTCTGCCACTTTCTCCTTGAAAACCAAGGCTTTCTCGTTCTTGTCACTAACATCGGATTCCTCAAGAAACCTCACCTTCTTCTTCTGCATACAGAAACCACGATCCATGCCTTCCAAATCCGAAAGCATACTCTTTGACTCAAGAACCAGCATCTCCTTCTTATCTATGTGACCAAGCCTATCAAGCCACATCTCTGAATCTACAGCTGAAGTAGATAACCCAGAAAGAGAATCAGTAAAACAAGTAGATAGATAAAGCGTACCTACTTTCTTACCTCTAGCTACAACAAGTGTACCCTTGGTAACCTTCCAAGAGTCCGCTGTGAGAGTTACTGTGCAACCCTCTTCACCCAAACTTCTAACAGAAATTAGATTCCGCTTTAGAACTGGGACATGCATGACCTCCTTTAACACCCATGTGTCACCTGTCTGCAATTTCAGCTTCACTTTGCCTTTGCCAACAATCTGACAAGGCTTACCATCCCCTACACAAATTTCTCCAAAGTCTCCCTGGACATACTCATGAAAAAATTCCCTATGTGGGGATGCATGAAAAGAGGCACCTGAATCTAATACCCAAGATTCTACTTTATCCAAAGAACATACCAGAGCATCCTGTGCAACGTAACCCACAACATCTGCTTTTTCTCCATGTCCTTCATGCTGATCTTCACCCGATCTTCAATCTCTCTTTAAGTGCCCTTGCTTTCCACATTTCCAGCAGGTTATTCTGGCATACTTGGACTTGGATCTTTTGCCTATCTTCGACCTTGATCTCCCACGCTCTGTCTTCTCTCTTGGCCTTCCTCTTCCTTCAACACTCAAAGCATCTCCAGATGATTCACCTGTGCTTTTCCTGCGTATCTCTTCATTTAAGATCACACTCACAACATCATCCACTTTTAAGACTTTTGAAGGAGACATAGTATTAGAAACTGCCATTACCAAACCTTCCCAACTTTCAGGTAATGAACACAAGATTAAGAGAGCTCTAAGTTCATCATCAAATACAATATTAACTGAACTTAACTGGTTTACCAAACCATGGAAATCACTAAGATGGCTATGAACAGATCCACCTTCCAACATTTGCAAATTAAATAAACGCTTCATAAGAAATACCTTATTAGAAGCCGAGGGTTTTTCATACAAATTTGCCAAAGATTTCATCAACTCCACCGTTGTCTTACACTGTGATAAGCTGGAAATCACAGATGAATCAAGACTCAATCTAACAGATCCCAGAGCCTTCCGATCAAGAACCTCCCATTCTTCATCTTTCATATCCGAGGGTTTGCTAGCAACCCCACCCAACGGTAAGTACAAATCTTTCTGATACAGATAGTCCTCAATCTGCATCCTCCATAATTGGTAGTTCTTGCCATTAAACTTTTCCATTCGTAGTTGACTGTTTTCTGCCATTGCTCAACTCCCACTCAAACAGAAACCCTGTGAGTAACCTGTAATCAAAACACACTACCCAGATCTACACCAATCTGTTAGTATCCCAACCAAAAGCTCTGATACCACTTGTTGGTGGTATCAAGCTATGAGCCAACAACCTTGCTCTGATACCACTTGTTGGGAGAGGGGGTGGAAGATGTAAATCCAAGAACAAACACACCTGTTCTAATTCCACCCGTTAGGATCTTGCTCCTCAGAAAGAGCACAGTATGATTACCAAATATAAGCAATTGAATATGCGGAAATAACCAGAAACACAAGTAACTAGAATTCACCAATAGCACAGAATATGAGAGACAATACACTATCTTGTATTAACACTATATAGAAAAGAATACATCAAAGAGCCGCCACACTCTTTCACCTTACAGAGATTCGCCACACCTCAAGTGTACAGTAATTCTTCTCACACACACTCTCCTACACAAAAAATGGTCCCAACAACCAACTCACACACAGAATTGGTGTTCACCTCACCAACCAGTCAGTAATAACCCTGCCGGTACACCAAGCACTCTATAGCACTTCAAGCTGATCTCTCATGAACCTGCAACCTGCAATTCAAAGACCAAACTTACATGTAGATCCCCAATGAGCTTGCAACAACCTGCAACTCACAGATTTTACAACTAGAAGGAACTCTTCCTTTCTATCTCATGCCTTAAACAATACATGCCAATGGGTCTATAAATAGATCCCTAACTCAAACAATAACTTAGACTCTTAATTTAGACAATTATCCTCGCAGCCCAAGACTCTGGGTGGTCTTAACATGCAAACTCATCGTTCACTTAACTAACTGTCCATGAAACGAACACTTCGGGAACACACAGGCGACCGATGCCGGTCCCTGCCAGTCTGGTTCTGCCGACGTCGGCCGACTTCCTGTCGTCGCCGGTGGCCTTCTGCACTGGTCTCTGCCGACGTCGGTCCTGCTGCCGACGCCGGTTCCTGTAGAACTCAGCAACCATCTGTTCCTCAGTTTGCAAAGGTTGAAGCTTTTAGCTCCACAACCTAACACTTTGTAATACTAGTTACAAAATATTCACTAAAATATTAGCCCTCTGACTTCAGCGTTTGCTTCCATATATCATTTATCATCAACAAGGAGAATTTATTCTTGGAAGGCAAATTCAAGATGGAATCATAATTGTTCATGAAACTATACACTCAATAGACAAAGGAAATAAAGAGGGAATGTAGTTGGATATGAATAAATATTTTAATAGGGATTCCTAGGAATTTGTTGACAAGGTTCTCGAAAAGTATGAATTTCACATCCAATTCATAAATCTAATCAAGAGTTGTATATCCAACCTTATGTTCTCAATTTTGATCAATGGTTCACCTGAAGGATTATTTACAAGTGAAAAAGGGTTGAGGCAGAGAGACCCATTATCTCCTTTTCTCTTTATCATAATGGTAAAAGCATTAAGAAAAAAACTATCTTCAACATTTAGAAGGGGGAGGATAAAAATGATAAGACCAACATGAGCAATGGATCCAATATCTCATCAATAGTTTGTAGATAACACTTTGATCTTATATGAAGCTTCAATTGAGGAAGCAAAGGAGCTTAAGAAACTACCGAAGGACTATGAAGAAGCTTTTGGATAAAAAGTTAATCTGGATAAGAGCTCTCTTTTCTTCATAAACACTCCTTTTATGAGGCAACAAAAGATCAATGGAGTCTTTGGTTACCAAATCAAGGAACTCCCCTCCATTTATCTTGGAATGCCTCTCTTTTTTGGGAATACACCCACTAAGTTATGGAACTCTCAGATAGATTTTATCACAAATTGGCTAGATGGAAATGATATATTCTTAACTAGGCAGGTAAGCTTCAGTTAATCAAAATCACACTTCAAAATATCTTGATTTATGTGATGTCCTTATTTAAAATGAATAGGATTATTTTTGAAAAATTAGAGAAAATCCAAAGAAGATTTCTACGGATAGGTCTAGAAGAAAAACATAGATTTTCCCTTTTGGCATGGGACATAGTCTTCTTTCTAAAATGTTTTAGAGGACTTGGCATCTGCAAAATAAAGCTGATGAACAAACCCCGAATAGCTAAAATTGGTTGGAGGTTCATAAAAGAAATTAATCAATGGACTAAAATTCTCAAACCTAAGTACTTAAATAAACGAGATGCTAAAAGATTATTGTTGGCCGATTCTCTTCTAAAAGGGTCTTGCTTTTAGAATTTTTTAGCCAAAAACATAAAGCTTTTATGGAAAGGCACCAAGTAGAAGATCGAACTAAGGGAACAAGCCTTATTTTGGAAATATGCATGGATTCTCAATTCCCCTCTAGTTTCTTTAGATCCTTGGGGAAAAATTAGTGAACTTGTCAAAAGGAATTTTGGAGAAAGAGTAGAAGATTATTATGAAGAGAATGGTCCAATCAAAGCATGGAAAAGTATAACCTTAGATAACCCAAATCAGAAATAAAACAATCTTCTATCCAAACTAAATAAAATTCTAAAAGGTTTTCATATCATTTGGGTGACAAAGGAGGATGAAATTGTTTAGGATGCTTCTTTGGATGACAACTACAATGTCAAATCATGATATGTGATAGCTTTGAAAGATGATCCAAATGGCTTCCCTTGAAATAATTTATGGAACAAGGCCCTAATTATAAAGTTTAACTTATTTTTATGGGTAGTGGTGCAAAATAAGAACCTGACAATCAATAACTTAATGAAGAGAAGACTTCATATTCCCAATATGTGTTATTTATGAGAACAATGTCGATACAATCGTTCATATGATTTTGGAATGCCCTTATGCGTATAACATACTAGGGATTATTCTCACTAAGTTTGAATTATGTTGGGTTCTACCCTCATCAATTATGGATTTCTGCTTGCAATGGACGTCTCCCTTATACAATGATTCCATGAAAAAAATGTGGAATATGGATCTACCCCATTTTTTTAGGGGATTGTGGAAGGAGAAAAATCAAAGAATCTTTAATAATAAGAAGAGGAAAAACAAGAATGTGGTCTCTAGAATAATGGACTCCTTAACTTAAAACTTTGATTCAATCAAATTCAGGATAAAATATAAGATTAAGGGGATCTTAAGACAATAACAGACTAGAATCTTTCTAATAAGGGAATAATAGAGGTGGATCCTAAGAAAGAGGCAAGAAGGATAATAAAGTGGCTAACCCCCTCTTTAGGATGGGTAAAGTTAAACCTTTATGGGGACTCTGAATTCAACATAGGGAAGGTAGGAGGAGGAGGCATTATAATGAACAACATGGGTCTATTGATAACATCTTATGCTAGAAACCAATGATTTTAAACTACCCATTTAGAAAAAGATAGAGCTGCCCATTGGGGTTTATAGCTAGCCAGGGCCTGGGAATCACTCATCTTATCATCCAAGGGGATTGTTTGAATATCATAAATTATTTAACTAAAAAACACATCCTATGTTGGACTATTAAAATTGTAGTGGATGATGCTCTATATATCATGCAATCCTTTGAAGAGGCCACTATAAATCATGTTTATAAAGAAAGGAATAAGGTTGTTTATTGGTTCAAAAATAAATGGGTCACCTATCATAACATTATTAAGTGGATTAATGACTAAGATCTCCTAAATGATGTGTGTCATTAAATTCAGTTGGAATCCACCAATTAATCTTGTAGGTATGCTCTTGTGGAGCACTATTAGACTTATGATTTTCATATATCGGGGTTTATTCATCACTAAGAATAACATCATCAAAGGTCACCCTATATTGGTTTTAAGTTTTAGTTCCTTCATGACCAAAGGAATGGACATCTCTTCAATCATTCTTCTTCCCTTACTTAATAATGATTACAACATTCCCTTTGAAAAACCTCTCACTTGTGCCAAATCTCCCAAAGAGATTCTTGATCACTCTTTTATTAAAAGTGGCATTGCCATTATTTCATATGATGTGATATCTTCTTTGTATGATGTTTTTTTGAGGATTGGAAATGATAAAGTGCTATGGATATTGAAGAAGTGTTGTAGTTTATCCAAGTGCTTTTAAAGTAGGACTGACAATAGATACAAAATGAGAGGTGATTGTTATTGATTGGAGCCTATCAACATAGATGTTATAAAAATGAAATCTCCTATATGTAATATCTTGAATAAGGTAGGTCTCACCAACTTTATGGAGAGGATTAAGGGATACAATTGCCACATTTATGTTGATTTTTTCAAGGAATGGACATCTCATAACATAACAATGAGGGGCATCTACATCTTGGTGTCTGAGGAAAGTATATCCCATGTAACCAACATGAACATACAAGGCCTCAAATTATACAAATCCAAGAGGGATAAGAAGGAACATATGGAATTGTTCCTGAAAGGGAAAGAGAAGCTAAATGGATTTCAGGGAGGATTTTTTAGAGATTCAATCCAAACACCCTAAAATGATGTTTCTCACCAAGTAATGAGGTATATAACCCTATAAGGGAGTTTTAAAGTGGATTTATCCTATCAATTTTCCTTCTTTAATAATTTTCACCACAAAAAAATTGGTTATCATGCCCTTTTACTTGCTTTTATCTTTGGAAAAATTAGTTTTAGAGGTTCAACTTGGAAAATTTGATATTTTGATCCATCAAGCTTTGATATATCTCATGTACCACCATGCTAAGGCTCTTGTTATGGGCCTTATTCCTATATTAGTGTTGTTGAATCAATTAAGGTGGGGGGGGGGGGGTTCTTATAAAATTGTGGCTTCGAGGGGAGAAGCTAGGGCTAAAACCTCCAAAAAATACAAATTGATCACTATTCAAATTTTAGCATAAAAAAATCCTCCTTTTAAGAGTGGTAAGTCCAATCGTGTTGAGGAATCCACAATTGCAGATGACCCTATTTTTGAAAAGGATATTAGTTCCTTTGTTTGCCCTAAGTAGGTTTTGGCATATAATAACTCTATCAACAAAGGTAATCATGAAAGTGTTGACTTGGAAGATCAAGATCCCTATGAGAAATAATTACTCATGAATGTTCATGCAAATGTTTTAGACAAGGAAGATATAAAAGGGAAGAATAGAGTTTTGGATTCCTTAAAGGATAACAACCAAGACAAGATCAACTCATTGATTAATGAAATGGATCATGAAGGATTAAGGACACTATCAAATAATTCCAAAAATAAATCATTGATAGTATCCTTCAGTAAAGTACCCCAACCAAGAATGCAGGGGAGTTGTTCGAAATCAAGAGTCTTAAAAAAAATATGGCCTCGATGGAGGAAAAGGTCAATCAGTTGGATAAGGAAAAGATTGAGATCATATAAAACCTCCAACATATTTCTTAGCTAAATAAACTAACCATCAAGAATTGTGTTTTAAATATCAACTTGTTGAAAGATTTTGTTCATGATAGAAAATAGGAAAAAATTGGATTAAGATCAAGTAAGAGAACGAAAGGCCATGACAAAAGTAATAAATTTGAAGTGAAAATGATTGGTTTGAATGACATGGAGAATCTCATCATAAACTTGGTGGAATATTGGGAAGCCATCCAAGCTAGGTTGAGAGATTAGTCTTTGTCCTAGCTATTTTATTATTGTTGTGTCTTTGTGTGTTGTAATTTTGAGGTTATTTTTATGTTGTTAGTTTGTTGTTGTTCAACAACATTTTGTTAGTTATTCATGTATCAGATGTTGGCTAGCCTTTTATTTTTTTGGTTGGACTTGTTGTTGCCTCTCTTTTGATCGATCTTTGTACAAGGGAAGGGACCCTTTCAAAACCCTCATTTTACCTTTATAAAAAAATAGGTAAGGACTAATGTTTGGATGGCCTAATAGGTTAGGAATAATGTGAAGATTATTTAGTGGAGTAGGACTCTAGGGGATAAATTTGATTATCATATGATCATATTTACACATTTTTTTAAGACCGTGTAATGCAAGATGAAATTTTGGATAAACTGTGAAAATATAACAAATTATTTTATACATACATACATACATACATACATATATACATACATACATACATACATAGTATTTCATATTTTATCCTCCAACCATGAATTATATTAGTATTTGAAGGACAATGCTAAATAAATAAATGTCATCAAAATAGTTCATGACAAGTAGAGTCGACTGTTCAATTTTATTACTAGGTAGGAGGATATAAAGTGAGAAGTTGAATAGGTTTGAATAAGTGTGGTGCTTATTATATATACTAACAAATAGGAATTTTACTTTTGAGATTGACACGATGTATTGTGATTTTTATTTATGTAATCAATTAAATAAATGTTAAATTTTGCAATGATTTTATTTGGAGGCCAGTAAACAAATAAGAATTATATGTTTTATTCATTAAACACAATTAGTTGTCTACAAATTTATAAACAAACATGGATTTATAAATTATATACATTATGTAAAAATAAATTTGAAAACACAGGAAAATTGTATAAATTGAGAAATGCTATATCAAAGTTTGTACGAAGAGTTATAAATTCAAGTGAGAAAGCAAATATGAAATCAATGTTATAATGATTAACTAAAACTAGTTGTGTATAAATAATTTTATAAAACATTTTATAGTTATAGTTTTATATGGCTTTGTAATATAATGTATAAATTGATTTGTCTATGATTTACAAGAATCATCTTGATTATACAATGCATTTTGTGCTTTATTTTTAAAAAAATTCACTTTAAATTGAAAAAAACAATTGTTTAATACATTTTGTGTATTTGTATCAATTAAATTGATTTGTTTATCTAGTGTTCTTTAAATTTATATTCACATGCTTAGGTTGCAATTTTTTATATAGACTCATGAGAGTAATTGTAATATTTTTCATGGCCTTGTGTGATGCATGTGTACATATAAATAATACTGAATTGTATTAGCATTGAAATTAATTAGACAACATGTATTTTTGTTTTATTTTTGGCATTATACAATCATGTTCAAAAAACATAAGTCCAAATGAAAAACACTAAGCATTATCAATTTTCAACATTGAATGATCGAGTCATTTTTCTTGTATACAGATAAAATTATACTCTTAATTCATTGAAACTCTATCAATGACCAGGACATGGCATTGTAGGTTCATGTTCGAAAGGCATACAAGTTTTTCCTATTTCTATATGGTTATGCTAGACATATTTTCCTAGGGTATTGTTGCACATGGTTGGTATGGTTTTTTGAACACTTGTGCATGATCCACGTAAATTATTTTGGTGAAACCCTCCTTATATAAACTATTCAAACTTAAGGTTTAATGCTCTCTTTCTATCTATGGTTTGTTGTTATGGTTATTCTAGATTTGATTTATCTAGGGTTTTATTTTACTATTATGATATCATTAGTTCTAATTTATTGCATATTCTTTATATTTATATCTTATACTAATTAATAAATTTAGATATACAACATTGATAAGGCAAAGTGTTAGACTGAGTGATAGACATATTTATTTGGTTCAAATTTCTTTGCTTGGTACTCATGCTTGTTTTAAAAAATAAAATGGTTAACATTAATGACATTTCTACTCCATATATATTGGTGATGATAAGACACATGATTTGAATGATGAAAATAAAAATGTTATAAATGATAATACTTGTGATACAAATGTTTTTGATGATAATGATATGTATATTAATATTATAAATGGTAATGGTGCTGGTGGATCTCATGACATAAAAAATGATGAAGTAGATAAATAAAGAGTAAAAATACTTATCTTAAAAAAATACAAAATAAAAATATAGCTAAGGAATTTGTACCTGAGAAAGAACATGTTGAAAATGCATCTTTGAATGCTTTTATCCTACCTAACAGACGTTCTCTTTCCACATTATATCACAAGGCTAGTGCTCATATTTCTCCTAATTTTGTGCCTCAGTCTATTTTTCAACCTTGTAGACCTGTTTTCAATATAAGTCTTTGGGTCATGGTAATTATCATAACACTAAGGTCACTATCCCTACACATATTAATTATACTTTGGATCCTAAATATCAATATCGATTTATTTAATAAATTATTCAAGATATGCAAGTGTAAACTCCATAACTTTCTCAAGGATCTCAAAAATCAAGTTATGCGGTCATTTCTTATGAGATATTACACACCCTGTTAGATTATGAGGTCCTTATCTACCATTTCCCTACTGATTTTAGTGCACCTAAATTTGAACTATTAAATGGCAAGGATGATCCTCACATCATATCATATCTTTTCATGCTCCATGCATTTATTTTTCATAAAATAATAGACTTTTGACTAATTTCTTCTCTTAAAGTCTCAAGGATCATGCCTTGGATTTTTTTATGCCCTACCTCGTGGATTAAATTTTTTGGTCAATAGTTTCTTAGCTATTTTTTCAATAAACATTATTTAAATGTTACATTTTCATAGTTTACATGGCTTGAACAAGGACCTAATAAGCATATTGTGAGTACATGCTTAAATTAAAAAAAATGTTTATGAAGATGTCTCACTAATTACCTGATTGTTAATTAAAAACTATTTTCTTTCAAAGTTTACTTCAACCTTTCAAGGAAAAAATGATGTTTAACATGTAAATAATTCAATGACGCTTGTCATACGATTAGGAACTACGAGATCATGATTTTAGAGGCCAACATGCTCAAATATGGGACTAGTGATCCTACCTCTAATGGAGCTAAATATCAAGGAAAAACTACATTCAAGGCTAAGTCTAATGATAATAAAAATAAAAATTTGAGAATGAGACTAAACATATAGTTAATGGAGTATCTCAACCACTTAATAGGCTTGTCCTTACACCTTAGAAATAGATATAATTTATAAAGTTAGTTGAGAGTCCTCACCAAATGCTTAAATGGTTGTTTGAGTGTAATATGATCTCTTTACCTCCTCAACATGAGTTTGATTCATATTTGTCTTTAATTAATAATTATGATGTGAATTCATATTGTGATTATCATAGATATTTGGCTCATATTACCAATAGATGTTTTTCATTACAACATAATAGTAAATAATTAATTGATAGTATTGTCATTCAATGGAAGGACATAATAGTACATTGAATGAATAGGTTTCACAACCAAATCAACACTTAAAATTATTTACCAATCCACTTCTAAATCATGATACTAAATATAAATATAATGTTCACATGGTATCACCTAAATAACAAACACTAGTTTCAAATGTTTATATCTTAGGTGGTTTCATATGTGTGGTCGCAGATTCACAAATGTAGGTTCCTTATATTACTTTATATGAGTATGAGATTCAAACAATGGGTCATTATTTATTTAAGATTTCATTGATTCACATATGAAGTTAGCTAAAGGTGATATGGTTGACAATGGTTCAATATTAAACATATACACAATGAATTTTTTTGTTAGTAGAGGATACACTAAAAAAAAAACTAAATGGTACAACCATTGTTATTAAAGGTTATTATGATATATAGACACCTCTCAGGTGTATCACATTACCTATCACTATACGTCATTAGATTTTTTTATTATGGTATAATGGATTGTTGGATAATATAACATATAATCAATTACTTGGACATGCATGGCTCAATTAAATGAGAGTAACCCCATCCAAATCACACAAATGTCTATTTTTATTTCATGATAACTAAGTGATCAATATTCATGGCATTTATTATGGGTCACCAATATAAACTCAACATGAGGTATTACCCAAAGTGCTACCTAAACAACAAATATTGTAGTTCCTCAAGTGGAAACATCTATAGTTCATGTACCTAGTCATCCACACACTAAGGTAGTATTATCATAACCTCTTGCATTTGTTCAAGATAAATAACCTAATAAGGTTTCAATTATAATATCCAAAAAAAATTATTCTTTTCAACATGATAAAATAATACTTACATCTAATTTCCATGATAATGATTACACTGCTGGTAATGATGATTTATGATACTATACAACTCATGATTCTACTATTGATGATACTAGTGACATTGAATCATTTGAATCCTTAGCTTCATGGGCTATAGGATTTATGAATCTTGATCATGAAGATAAGATGACATCTCTTTATGTGATGTATGGACATTTATATTGGATTATCAATTATAATTACTAGCCTATCTCATGTACTTCAATAGAAAAAAATATTGCACATAAAGTATTTTTCTATTTTTTGTGTATCCCCAATGTTTATTTTCTATCTCTAACATCATGTATGGATTTTGGGATCATCATGTTTCCTTATAGATCTGTATTACCATCCTCTCTTGAATTATTTATTACTTCTTCATTCTTCTATCTTGTTTTAATTTTGAACCTACCTTCTTATTTTATGTTTAAAATTACATTATCAATCCTCTATCCCCTTGGTTATATTGATTTTATTTTTCTTTGGCCCTTGTATTTAATTTTTGTTTCCTATTTCAAAATCTAAGGCGGGATTGCCAATGATGACAACACCCACATGCACATGCACATATATATACCTTCTATCCCAATGCATATTGAATTTTGAGAGAAGATTTAGGTTAGTAGGAATCCTCATTTTCTTACTTATTCTTACTTTCATCCACTGGCTTGTGTCTTGCTTGATTGTTCTTTATATTCTTGTTTTAATTTGATTTTTTGCCTCATGGCTTGTTTTTTTTGTTACTTGAACACTTTTTTATTTTTATTGCTTTCAACCCTTGGCTTGTCTCTTGCTTGGTTTCATTCTTCTAAAAATAATAAAATCAAAAATCAAATTTATTTTCCTCTATGTTTGTTGGTTACATGGTTACACTTTATTTTTTAAAGGTAAATTCTTTTTTCTAGAGCTATAAACAAGAAACTAGAAATCTATAGGGCCCTTCACCTAGAAAACATAAAAATTTAAGTACAATCATAGATAACAAGAAGAATAAGCAATCAAAGATATCCAAAGAGAACCTAACAACCTAAGAAACTAAAGAATATTCTTTTAATAAGACACCAAAAATAGATTATATCTATAACTCTAACACCTTGCATAAACTCAAGAATGATAAATTAGTGTCATTCTTCTCCTATGATAAATAAGGGCCTCCATATTCTTGCCCTTATCAATGTAATTCATTGCATCAATTCATAATCTTTATGCTTTAATTTTGTAATCTCTATGATTTGGGATTCTATAAATTAATTTAGTCAACAAGGATTTCATTTGAGAAATAGTGTAAATTTTTGTGGAAGATAAAACCTCCTCATCCTCATTTTGAGAAGCTGCCACTTCCAAATTTGGAAAAACTTCTTATTAATGTAGCTCCAAATCCCTTACTTCCTTAATCCCATCAACAACTCCAAAGACAATCTCTTGTAGGTGTTCATCAATCTACAACTTTTACCATAAGTGAAAGTATGTGTACTAGAATTTATACTAGCTTATATGCCTATTCCTCCCTAGAAGTACATGACTTTGGTTTTATTTCTTGAGAAACCAAAGAAATATGCTCGTATACTGGTACTAAAGGTGTTGATTTCAAATTTCATTTTAGAACTTGATAAAGGGTGACCCTAGAACTTTGGGGGAGGAACATGTTGTGATATTATGAATCACCAAAAGTATCTAAAAGGTAGCACCTCAAATTCCACATGCTATATGGAATAAATGTGAATATAATGTTAAATGGATTGCGTAATGTATAATATAGTGAAAAATATAGAAAATTTTGACTGAGATCCATTTGCATTAGGATCAATATTTATAAAATCACCAACCTTATTAGCTAGAATTATTACCATTATAGTCAGGTTTCTTAGAATTATAGGAAGATGCTAAAATTGGATCAAAATTGGGACCTAGTAGATAAAATCCATTGAGGGATATAAAAAATGATTCCAAAGGAAATAAACAACTTAGTCTTTCCACGAAACCAAGGACCATTGATCTATACATATTCATCATCATCTCTAGAATGGAACTTGATTTGAAAAAAACAATTCAACAATGGAGTCAAAAGAGGGCACCCAATGTCCTTCCAAGCACTTTCCATCCAATTAGTTGTTTTTAAAAATAATGGGTTATTTCCCAAGAACCTACCCACAAGGAAAAACTATCCATTTCCTTTGAAAAGTAGTCCACATATCCCTCTATAAGGCACAACTCCACTACATCTTTATCCATCTAGAGGGATATTTCCCTAAGTAAAAAGGCACTAGGAAATGGTTAATGTGTTGCTGAACATGTGATCTCTCATATTTCTATTCTCTAATGAACAAATCCTTCATGACCTATCTACCTGAACCACCCAAACCCTAAAAAATTTGTCATGCCTCTTAAGGGTATAAATTTTGAACCTCCTTAATAAGAGAGTCATTAACCAAAACAAGAGATAAAATATTGACCTCTTTTAAAATCTAGACATTGAAAAAAATCCCTGCATGAGTGAAAAGGATTAGTGTGGTTTTTACATTCCAAGAAGTCAAAATGAGCATTGTTTCCTTCATCTTGTTGCTACCCATAGGAAACCACCAACACACACACACACACACACACACACACACATATATACATATTTCCATAATGAACTTCCTGAATCAACTTGGAGAGCCCTAATGTATCTTTAATTGAAACCTCAGGTTCAGTCTAGAAAACCTTGTAATTAATCTTAGATGATTATGGATCCTTTTTATTTGTGGGTATGTTAGAGCCTACTATTGTTAAATCCCAATTTTAACCATTTTCAATCACTATAAATGACGCTATTTTTTTTACCTTCATCACTCCTTTTTTACATGTTGCATCCATGTTTGCCTTTGCTTTGATCACCAATACTTTGGTAGTTGCTACTATACTCATTACAAACCTTTTTATATGGGGCCCTAGTGGCATGTTATTCCTTAAATATTCTAATCTTAAACTAATATTTTCACATGGTTAAACATTATTACATATCATGCTTATCTACCTTTTTGTTAAAGGTTTTATAAATACATTATTTACACACGTGTTTAATGTGTTTATTTTGATTTGCCAATTAAATATTATAAATAAAATGAAATAATGAAACTCATTTAAGATACAAAATATATAGAACTTCAATGTATAATACAATTATTTACATAAAATGAAATGAGATATAAATAGTAAATTGATAAGTAGATATGCCAACTTAGCTAAAATTAAATTTATGCTGACTATGCAAGATGACTATTGATGAAAAATGACAATATTATGTCATAGTTGAAATCAAAATTTTAAATTATACTTGGAAAATGTCACACTAAGAGCATAGGGACACATTGTGGCCTTGTATGTTAACTAAGACCACATCCTAGTTGACCATGAAATTGAATTTTTTTGTTCGAGCACTGGTAACTATATGAGAGGGTTTTTAGATTATCTTCGTGTGTTGATTCAATGTGAGGAAGACCTAAAAAATATATACTCTAACTTCTACATAATAAACTAAATAGAGACAAAATATAAATGGGGAATCAAGTAAGGGGAATAATTGAGCTATCTTTATAAAATCTTGTATAATATGAGTGTTGCGTACATGACCCAAAAAGGCCTCAGGACAATGTAGTTCTCCTTCCTATAGTGAGTTTTTGAATATTGATATTTGATATATGAATGCAACTAGATATACTAACTTGAATGATTATAAATGAGTTACCTTGATCTATTATAAATCAATTTTAGACTTGGCCTATAAATATTAGAATAAATAAACATTGAAATTGAAAAGATTAGTGCCCTTTTGCTTAATGTGCAATGTAATTGGCAAGTGATTTTTAGATGTATTTTGAATGACCTCGATGTGATTATATAGATGAATATTTAGAATATTTTCATTAATTTATCTTGATAAAATCAATGAGGGGTGATGTGAAAGATATAAAATTTAAAATTATGTCATTAGAGTGCAAGGGACAAGGCCACACTAGTGGATAAAGTGAGGTTACGGCCCTATCTGCCTAGTGTAATCTTCTCCCATAAAGACAATGACTATTGGGACTTGGCTAAAATGAACTTCTAAGTAGATTAGGTCTACCTAAATGATGTTTCAAGTACATTAAAGATATTAAATGGAATAGTGAAGGATCTTGTATGGATTATAAGTTAACATATGTTGAATAGGCTAAGCAAGGCAAGGATATCAAGATTAAACATTGCCAAACACTTAATGATTAAATTTGAGTGTCTATATTTACCCCCAGTTTATTCTAGTGATGTAATTAAGTGAAATTAATAGAGTAAAAAATATGATAACCTAAGTGTGTATACACACTTTGTATTTTGATGAGAAACTTGATTGTGTAAGGTCCCTTAATGCAAAACCCTATAACTTGAAAATGGAGAAGTATGTGCCCCCTTGTTAAGGAATTTAGAGAAATGTTTAACTTATGGATAATTGAGAATGATCAAGTATAAATTTTTTAAAACTAATTAAATCCCTTATTTTTTTAATTTGAGAACTATTAATGGTATTGTTAGCTTAAGGTTTGTTATTAATAAAATCCTCTAAAACCAATGTTCCTTGTAGGGGATATTTTTGAGAAATATTGTGTTTAAAATGTGGATATTTAGAAGACAAAGATGAATACTTGATCAACTTATAATAAATTTTGTGAAATTAGAATATTCTTTTATTTTCAATTTATTTTAGCTTTTCTTTTAACGCAAAAACAATCATTATCGTAATGTCCATTAATGCCATGATAAGTAAAAAAATGTTGGCCTTTAATTTTTTCCAATTGATGAGGAGGCTGATAGTTATTATGGCGTAGTATGATTAACCTTTTGTCTATTTATGTATTTAACATATCATGTGGGTGATTATTGAAAGCAAATTTGAGTGGTCATGCCTTCTTTGATGTAAGAGAATACACATGATTAGTAAATTTTAGAAAGGATTCTTTGCCTTTATGTAGGACTTTGACTTATTCCAAGGTAGATTCAACATTATGCACTATATTATGAAAATAAATACGTGCCTTTTTATTAGAGAGTTATGTAGCAAGTAAATTTTTAGAAAATAGTTTGTAATTTAATCATGTAATTGATTAGGAATATGTGCATCAACATTATTTGATTAGACCTTGATATGTAGATTTTTTTGTATGTAACTTAATTTCCTCATTCATATTTTTTAATACTCAAACAAGACCCAATTATTCTTCTAATGCTAATACTTCATAACAAAGGGATAAAAATGAATCATAAATATGATAAAGTAGCTTCAATTTTAATGGATAAATTAAACCTCTACAAAAAATATTTGTAATTCCAAATCGGTTGGTTGATAAATTAATTGACACATATAAGTCTTGAATCTTAAGATATAATCACAAACTTTTTCAAAATTTCCTTGATGTAAAGAAGGTAACCTCTCATAAGTGACCATATATCCCTTATTTTGAATATATTGGATTAAGAAAGATTCTTCTAGTTCTAGATAAGTATTAAGGTATCCAATAAGGAGGGAATGAAACCAATCAAGTGCACATACCACTAGATTGTTAGGAAATAATTTAAATAACATTTGAATACTATTATAACCATTCATAGTTTCTCAAAAAGATCTAAGTAGGTAAGGGACATCAAATGTAGAAAATGTGGGCATTTGAAAGCCAACAATAAAAGTGCATACAAAATATTATGCATAATAGAATCACCATGGATTGCATTGGAGTCAACCCAAGCATGATATGATTTACTCTTTAAGGATAATTGATGTAATTTATCTTGAAAATCTATTATAACATGCATTAATGATATGAATTCTTGGGAAGACATGTTGAGGTTATTAAGAGGTTTATTTAAAGGTTGAATTATATTGTTAATTTTAGCCATTGGAACACTACTTCTAACAAGAGAATAAGGTGGAAGGAAAAAAATTTCATGTGGTTTGGGAGATTCATTGGATATATATGAGTCACTTACTTCTTGTTGATTAATATCATTGAAATGAGTATTATTATCAAGAGATACATTGTCATCATGTGGTAACTTTATGTTAATATTATGACATTGTTGCCTAAGAGTAGTATCATGTGAATCCAAACATGAGGTTGAAGTGGGAGAAAAATCACAAGATGTGTTAAAATGAATGTTAGTGATTTTAATTTTAGCATCTGATGTGCTAAGAGGAGAATAACAAGTTCATCCTCCTTGGTTGACAAAGGGAAAGAGCTATGAAATGTAGGCTCAATATCCTCTAATTGTAAAGAAGAGATTTAACATCCTTACTAGTAATACTTATTTTCACTTGAAGAGAAGGAAATTCATGGATTTGGTCATGAACACCATTATCTTTCTTTATAAATATTTTATGTGTATTTGATTTATAAGTGTGAATGCGATAAAGTACATTATCAAGGTGGAAAGAGAATTTAGGCGTGCAATAATAAGGTTCTTCTTTTTGGATGGTATGTGTAAATTTAAGAGAGAGTAGATATTCATATGTATAATGCTCTTTTTCATTTAGATTATTAGTTAAGGAAGAAGGAAAATGAGGATATCAAGTATAATCTAAGGTAAATCCATAGTGGAAGATAAAAATGAATCCAAATAGGAATCTAGAAGTGAATTTTAAGATGAGTTTAGAGGTGATTCTAAAAAGGAATCTATAGATAAATCCTAAGAGAGATTCAAGGATGAGTCAAGAGTTAAATCCAAGGAATAAATTAGAGGATAATCCAAAGAGGGATTTAAGGATGAACCAAGAGGGAAATCCAAATAAGTATCTAGAGCTGAATCCAAAGAGGGATTCAAGGATGAAACATGTGAGAAATAAAAATAAGGATCTAGAGATGAATCCAAAGAGGGATTTAAGGATTAATAAAGAGGTAAATATTAATAGGGATTTAGAAGTGAATCCAAAGAGGAGGATGAAACAAGAGGTGCATGTTTCTCCTCAAGGTTGAGTTTGAAAGTTTGTTTTATGTAATCTTATTCCCAATTTTCATCAAAATCAAATTGTCTATCCATTGTTATATCTTCAAAATCACAATAATCCACATATGCTTCTACCATAAGTTTTTTATTATTATAATGTATCCATTCATCATCATAACTAAAAGGAATAACATGGGTATGAAATAACTTATCTAAAGGATGAACAACATTAACATATTTACTATGACTATCCATGATATATACAATGAATTTGAATATATTAAATGCAATAAATAAAACATTTAATGGTATCAAGTAATATTTCATGTTCAATAATGATTATGAATACAATACAAACAAAATTAGGGTATAATAGGTGATCTAGGTAAAAGTTTGAATGATTATGTGGGTTCTCAACTATACTTGCTTGTTCATAGAGTAGTGTTTACCCAATGTTTCATAGCACTAACTATAGAGATAAATCCATGTTTGTATCCCACTATCCCATCTCTGAAGATACGATGAGAATAACTTCCCTGGATGATACGATCCTCTCAGGTGAATCATAAATCAAATGGATAAATAGGCTTTCAATGGTATAAATGAGGGACCTTATATGTTTCCAATATATCATGAGGTACATGGAAATTAAACTCTATGTTTATTGTTGTAAAATGGATTCAATATTGGGATAATATCCCTCACACCATGTTGTCTATAAAATAAATCATCACTTAGCCTATAATGATAATTATTAAGCAATTTTAAAATTGTTAGAACACAATTTCTAAAAACAAGCAACAATCAATAGAAAATAAAAAGAGAATAAAAATAGAAAGATTTTTGTGTATAGAGATCAATAAATTTCAACCCAAGGTCGAAAGAAAGAACTTCAATGTCAGACTAAGATCTAAGGTTAAATAATATTGACTCATGGTTTTAGATTTATATCCAGATTGAAGGCTATTTTTTTCAATGTCAGGAATTTATAAAAAATTGTATGAAATTATATGATAAAAATCAAGCAAAGAATAGTCATGTTTTAAATAAAATATGGGTTTATTAGAATATTTATTGTGTTTATTTTGATTTACCAATTAAATGATATAAACAAATAAACTATTGAAACTGATTTAGGTTATAAAATATACATAACTTAAATGTACAATACAATAATTTACAAAATTTGAAATGAGTTATGAATAGTAAATTGGTAAGTAGTTAACCAAACCTAGCTCAAACTGAATATATGCTAACTCTTCAGGCTCATTATTGATGAAAATTAATTGTAATGACCCTTAAAATATGTCATAATTGAAAGAAGAATTTTAAATTGTACTGGGATAAGGCCACACTAGGATGATAGAGATGAATTGCAACCTTCTCTTTTGACTACAGCCAAATCCTAGTTGACTGTGTGATTGATTTTTGTATGAGCACTTGGAATTATATGAGAGGTTTTTTTGATTATCTGCATGTGCTAATTTGATATGCATAAGACATGAAAATCCAAACCCTAGATATTTCAAAATAAACCAAATAGAGATCATATACAAATGGGGGAATCAGATAAGGGGGAATAACCGAGCTATCCTCAGAAAACCTAGCATTATTTGAGTGTTGCCTATATAGCCTAAAAGGGTCTTAGGATGATGTAATTATCCCTCAGAGTGTGAGAGTGCACATACTTATATATTCTATCTGAATGTAATTATATAGATTAATTTTAATGCTTGAAAATGAGTTCCCTTGATTTGTAATTATTCAACTTCAGACTTGGCATATGACTATTAGAATTAATCAAAATTAAAATTGAAAAGATTAGTGCCCTTTTGTTCAATGTACAATATAATTTCCAAGTGATTGATAGATGTATTTTGAATTATATTGATGTGCTTATATATAGGAATATTTATGTTAACCAAACTTGTTAAAATTTTGGAGGGGTATTGTGGAATGTCTCAAATTTAAAAAATTACCCTTGGAACATAGGGGACAATGCCACACTAGTGGACAAGGTTGGGTTGTGGCCCTATCTACCTAGTGAAGTCTTGTCCTAGAAGGATAAATAATATTAAGACTTGACCAAAAATAACTTGTAAGTATAATAATGATACCTGAATGATGTTTCCAATAATTGTTAGAAATTAAATAGAATAGTGAATGCTCATGTAGATATTTCAAATTAACAAAATGGTGAATTGACCAAGTAAGGCAACGATGTCAAGATTAAACATTGATAAACACTTAATAATTAAATTTGAGTGTCTACATTCCCCCCTGCCCCACCCCCTGCTCGCTTATTATAGTGATGCAATGAAGTGAAATTACTAGAGTAAAGGTGATGTGATCCTAAGTGTGTAGACACAATTTTTATTTTGATGTGAAGCTTGATTATGCAAGGTGCCTTAATTCAAAACCTTGTAACTTGGAACTGGAGAAGTATGTGTGCCGAATTATTGAGGCATTTAGATAAATGTTGAAACTATGGCTAATTGAGAGTGATCAAGTCTCAAGTTGAAAACTAGTGAAATCCATTGAGTTGTAAATATTATATGCTCTAAATCTCATCTAAATATGTAGAGTACTCTTTAAGATTAATTGAATGGGTGGAACCACCAAATGTGGCTTGATTAATTATACCATAGTCATTGAGTGTCACTAAAACTGTATATGGTAGTAGAAGAGGTGGAAACACAAAATGTGGCTTGCTAAAGTGCAACCATAGACGTTTATTACCACTAAATCTAACATGGCCCACTTGTAAAATGAGATGAATCACACTGTTTCAGATGAATCTAGATTCTATTTAAAACTTTTATACCTTTGAAACTTTTGAACCTTGAAATCTGATAAAGCAATGTATAAGCATGAACATGAATGAATATCTTGCCCAATGTACTTGCACTGTATTAAAATTAAATATCAATTGAGCTTATAAATTTTGAAACTTGTAACTTGTAACTATTGTGCACATGCCAATGTATATGCATCAAGAGTATGTGAATATGTATTAAAATAATTGTAATAAAAAGTAAATAGGTATATCATATGACCTCATAATCTAGATATTTTGACTCATATATAATTTTGAAACTGTATATTGTCATAAATATGAAATGTTTTTTTCATGAGGACTTTAATTCTTAAGACAAACCCATTGTGATGCCCCCTTTTGAGATGAGATATGTAGCTCACAAGTCACTAATCTCAAAATAAAATGGTAAAATATGTGAAAGATATCATGTAGTATCATATGAACACTTGATATTTATTGAGTCGTAGTATTGAATATTACATTGAATTTCATATGAAACATGTGTTAGATAGATATAACGTTAATGCACATAATTAGGATGTGCATGATATGTATCATAACACCTGGGTAAAGGTATAAAATAAAATAAATTCATGATATGAATCATGGCACAATACTAACAAGAAATGAACATACAAACAATGTCACACCATGTCACACAGTTTGTATTGTATGCCACACATAAGTCCCAAAGGCCACATACAAAGGAAATGTGAATGTCACATAAAAATAAAAGGCTAAGGGCCACACGAAAATGACATGATGATGACATATAATCAATAAAATGTATGTTTTGTATACATAAATATAAGGACCACACATAATAAGCAGGTAAGTCCTAACTTATAATGTAGTAAAGTTAAAATGTAAAAATAAGCATAAAACATAGATATCATTGTCATTGTTAGTATATAGCATATTAAAATTACACAATGTAAAGTATGATTGATTAACAAAACATTTTTATGATATATAACTCAACATGGTATAGAGGTTATGGATAGATACAACTTGTTGAAATGTTCATGGGGAATGAAGAGATGCCCCCAACTTAGAAATGTTATTGGGTAAAAAGGGAAGCTTGACATCAAAACACCATGTAATAGTATGCCACATATCATGCTCACATAGATCTTGAAAAGCATTAAGTATTGAAAGATAAATCAAATATTTGAAATAGATAACATATGTAAATAATTAAACTACTAGTCATAAGAAAATGCTTGTAGGTCATGATTTTTATTTATTTTAAAATATTTTGATTTTTGGCATATATGATATTTTTTGAAATATTTGAATATTTTTGAAATATTTAAACTTAAGAGAGTTGAAATTTTTTGATAAGAATGATTTCTAAAATATAAGGAATGGGAGAGATTCAAAACATCCAAAACAAGGTGCTAAGGTATAGTGTGGAAAGAAGGAAGGTAAATAATGTTCCCCTAATGTATGTGAAAAATATTCATAATAGTTTAGCACAAATAATTGATATATATAAGGATGTACATGCCCCAAATGGAGGTAGATGTGATCATGTAGGTACAAAGGAAGCCATAACATGTGATATATTCAATAGTAAATAGGCGAATTTGTCATAAAGGATGGATATTGAAAGCATTATAAGATATTTGCTTTGGATTGTTCAAATTAGTTTGAAAATCAAGAGGGCAAGTAACCCAAGTGAAAATTAATCCAAGAGCCAGAAAAATGCTCATAATCTAAAATTTTAATATATATTTTGACAATTTTGTTTATGCATATACTTGAATTGTGTTATGTTGGTATGAATTGATTGACATATAAGTAGTTCATGTTATCTCTTTTTAAAATTTGGGCCTTAATAATTAAGTATATTTTGAACTTGATGGGAAAACGAATGTAGAATAATCAGTTGCTATTTTATTTCTTGTATGCATAATAGTTGGTTCATTATGCATATGCATTTTTTTTTGCTCAATTTACAACGCATTTGACTTAAGAATGCATAATTGTGTGGGTAACTTAGTTGGTACCTATTGATTTTGTAAATTTTGTACCTTAAAAACCTCTTGTGTTAATGTTTTTTCATGGATTGTTTTGTTAATTTGAGAAATATCAATGGTATTGTTAGCTTGAGGTTTTTCATTACTAAAATCCTTTGAAACAATGTTACTTATAGGGGATATTTTTTATAAATCTTGTGTTCAACATTTGGATATTTGAAAGACAAAGATGAAGACTCAATTAGCTTATTGTTAATTTTGTGAAATGAGGTAATTCATTTTTTTGTAAATTATTTTAGCTTTTATTGTAACACGTAATAATAGTTATCACTATGTTCATTAATGCCATGATAAGTACAAATTGGTTGACCCTCATTTTTTCCCAATTGATGAGGAAAGTGATCATAATTAAGGAGTAGATTGATTAATCTTTTGTCTAGTTTGAGTGGTTGTGCCTTCTTTTAAGTAAAAGGATAAGTATATGATTAGTAAATTTTGGAAGGGATTATTTTCATTTATATAGGAATTTTGACTTTTTTCAAGGTAGATTCAATATTATGCACTAGATTATGAAAATCAATATGTGCCTTTTTATTAGAAAATTCTATAGCACATATGCTTTTATAAGATAGTTTCTAATTTAATTCTTATACTTGATTGGGAATATGGGTTTCAAAATTATTTTATTGGAATTAATTATGTATATTTTATGTAATTAACTCAATTCTCTAATTCATATTGTTTGATACTTGAAAAAGACCTAATTCTTATTCTAATACTAGTGTTTCACAACAAAGGGATAACAATGATTCACCAGTATGATAAAGTAGTTTCACTTCTAATAAATAAATAATAACCCTAAAAAATGTATTCAACTTCTAAATCAATTGGTTGATAAATTAATTGACGTATACAAGTTTTGAATCTTAAGATATAATCACAAACTCGTTTGGATTTGCCTTGGTGTAAAGTATGTAACCTCTCATAAATGATCATAGGTCCCTAATTTTGAATATATTGGATTAAGAAAGCTTCCTCTAGTTATAGATAAGTATTTAAGGATCCACTTGGGAGGGAATGAAACCAATAAAGTGCACATCCCACTAGATGGTTAGGAAATTATTTTAAAAACATTTTACTACCATTATAACCATTCACATTTTCTCAAAAATATCTAGATGTAGGAAAGGGTCCCCATTTCCATAAAATGCATAAAATGTAGGAATTTAGAAGCCAAAAATTAAAGGTGCATACAAAATATTACACATAATAAGATTACCATGGATTTTATTTGATTCAACCCAAGCGTGATACACTTTAATCTCTAAGGATAATTGATGTACTTTATCTTAAAAAGTTCTTATCAAATGCATTAAATGTATGAGTTATTAGGAAGGCATGTTGAGGTTCTTAAAATGTTAATTTAAGGGTTAAATTATATTGTTAATTTTATCCATTGGAACATTACTTCTAATAAGAGAAGAAGGTGGAATGAAATAATTTTTCTGTAGTTTGGGATATTCATTTTATGTATATATATATATATATATATATATATATATATATATATATATATATATATATATAAGTCGCTTAATTTTTGTTGATCAATATAATTGAAAGGAGTATCATTATAAAGAGATACTTTTTCATCATGTTGTAACTTTATGTTAATATTATGACATGGTGGCATAATATTAATATCATGTGAAGACAAGCGTGAGGTCAAAGTGGAAGCAACATCACAAGATGTGTTAAAAAAATGTTAATGTTTTTTATTGTAGTTTATGATGTGCTAAGAGGAGAGGAAGAAAGTTCATCATCATTAGTTGATAAAGGGTAAGAGATATGAAATTTAGGCTCAATATCATCTAATTGTAAAGAAATTGAAATGACATCCTTACTAGTAGTACTTGTTTACACTTGAAGAGAAGGAAAAGTCAAGATTTGTTTGTGAACAACATTATCCTTATTAATGAAGTATTTTTCTTGATTAAATAATGGGATATTTTTGCATCAATGTTTTGGGTCACACTATGTGAAACATCATTAGGATGAGATAAAAATATCTCATCTTGATGATAGTTCACATAGTGTCACCCAAAACATTGATGCAAAAATTCCAAATAGTTTAATCTAGAAAAATACTTCATTATCTTCATAGACTATGGAAACAATATCTCTCTGATTATCCTTATTTATAAATATTTTATGTGTATTAATTTATAAGTTTGAATGTGATAAAGTGAATTAACAAGGTTTAAATAGAAGTCAGGTGTGCAAGGATAAGGTTCATCCTTTTGGATGGTATTTGGAAATTTAAGAGAGAGTAGAAAGTCATTTGTCGAATGTTCTTTTTACTCTAGATTATTAATTAAGGAAGAAGGTAAAGGAAGATCTCAAAGTAGATTCTAAAGGTAAATCCATAGTGGAGTCTAAACACAAATACAAATAGGAATCTAGAAGTGAATTATAAGATGAGTTTGTATACATAATTTTTTTCACTTTTATCATTTACTAACATTTTCTCTTACAACAACATGTTGAGATTCAATCTCTTTGAGTGCACGCCTTAAAGGGTGCATCAGGAAGGGGTGGGTAGGAATTTTATGTTTTTTAAGATATTTTTCCATCCATGTCTTGATAATATAATTCCTACTATCAGTGCTGCTTTTATAGAGTATTTATCCATTTACCTCCAATGATGTCTCCTTGAAATCCTGAAACCCTAAATGTGGTTAAGTTTGAAATCTAGTAGGACCCTCCAATAATTATTATTTTAATTATAAATCTTAGTGGTCTGAGATAAATTTAAAACATATTAAAACTATATATATAAAATATAACTTAATGTATATGAAACTAGATGTCCATACCTAAATGTCAACTTATACTTATGTTTATTTTATATATACTACCTATTTCACCATATTTTCCATTTTATCCTATAACATCAACCAGACTAATACTATTTTCAATGTTATCCTATTATATGATCCTAGTATATAACATCATTATACTACATCAGACATGTCCAATACACTCCTACGATATCGACTAGCTCAATATTGTTATGTTCAGTCGACTCCCCTCAACTACATCAAACCTAGTATATGATATTGGATTAATTTTTAAGATGGATTATGATAATTTAAAAATATAAATACAAGTCACTATTTCATTCAAATATATCATATACAATAATTTTACTCTGCTTTCATTTACACTTCTTCCCTAATCCACATTTGGAAGAGTTATTGCTTAAAGTCTTGTCTTGAAGGAAGTTTGTCTTGTGGAGTCTTGGAAATTAATTAGGAGGGATCCTTTTAGCATATAACTTATTTCATGAAACCTTTGAAGTCTTCAAAACCACACTCTTTCAAATCACTATTGGCTAAAGGGGAGATTGAGGCTCAATGGGCCCTCTTCAAAATAACTATATTATAACCCTAACTCTTTCATTTAATAGATAGAAGTTACTCATTAATTAGTAAATGAATGTGTTTGTATCATTTCTCAATATTTATCTACACTTAAACTTAGTGTGGCTATAGGATTTTTTGAACTTTCCATTTATCCACTTTAGGTAACTTAGACCCCCTTTTCATACTACAACTCCTTATGTATTTTGATGTTTCTAACCCTTCCCCTTACATTATTTATTTAAATTATTTTAATACTTATAATAGGGATCTATTTAGAAATATTTCATGATGTTATTGGCCTAAAGGCTTTGAAACCCTTTCCTTTAGACATTGAGTTGTAGGTGATCCTCTTGCTAGGTTTTCAAATCCATTTGGTGACATCCTAAATCATTAAGTATCATTGAACTCTTTTTGATTAACCTTATCTAAGTTTGGAAATTTATAGCTATGATATTTGCAGGTTGATCCTATCCCATTGCATATATTTTTGTGAACCTAATGTGAAGCTTACCATTACCTTCACTCTTTCAAACAACTGCATCAACCAACCTGATATAATTTTATCTAAAATTTTCTTTTAGGTAACTATATCAGCTAGCTCAATACAATTTTTTTTAGTTTTTATTTTATCAAACTGTATTAGTTAGCTTGATATAGTTTTATCTCAATTTTTATTTGAAAAAATTATATTGGCCAACTTGATACAATTTTGTTTATTTTTTCTTTCAAAAAACTAGAAATGCTGGCCTTGTATAATTTTGTCTTAATTTTTATTTCAATAAACTACATCAGCCAACCTGGTATAGGTCTATGTCTTCCCCAATTGTATCATCTTGGTTGATACAATTCATTTTTATCTAGCCACCATCTGGTGCTTATTTTTTTGCCAAAATATATTGGACAACTAATACAATGTGTTTTTAGATTTAATTTATGACTGTATTGATTTAGATGATACAATCATTTTCTTATGATCAATTACTTTCATCATATTTTTGAGTCATTTATCATCATGATGTCACATTAACTAGATAATCAAGGATCTATATTTAAACCTTAATTATATTCTTACTTTAGATGGAAGTCTTGAACTACTTCCTCCAATTCTTAACACTTATAGAATGGTCAAACATTCCTTAGTGGATCCTCGCAATCCTAAACCAAATTTTGAATCATATAACCTAAATTTTGCATCAAAATGCTACTTGATTTAGTTACTCACACTAGTCCCAATTAGTTTATGCCTTATATTATGGTCGAATATTATCATGATACTTTTCAAACTTATAATGATACTTCTAGGGAGAGTGAATATGGTCCTCCACTTGATGAAGGTCCTGATGAAGATCCTAATGATCTCATTTTTAACACTTCTAACATTGAAGAAGATCAACATGATGATTTTTATTATAATTTTGATGATCCTTATTATTAGGGAGAAGACCCTAATGTTCCTCCCTATGATCCTGATGATCATTACACTTATAGTTCTGAAGATCCTAGTTATCCTACCTTCACTACTTCTCACATGGTTGATAATCAGTATAATAATTTTCACACCTATGATGATTCTATTGAAGCTGAAACCTAGTAGGATAACATATCTTCCCATTGATGATCCCCATTATGATTTTCACACATTTACTAACAAATCAAGAAATTTTGAACATGGTTCCCTTGATGTCTACCTACCCTTGACCCCACCCTTAGAAGGCCTTCCAAGGTTGAGTCATCAAACTTCCACTCATATTTAACTGATTTTTACCAATTCATCATGTTATGAAGAACACCTAACAAAAATGCCTACCAAATGACACATTATAGGTTATTCTAATCCTTGATATGATATGAATATTTATCACTATCATACTTATTAGCTATCAAAATCAATTCTTTCTATTTGTATTGGCCAAATTTATACAATTCATCTATAGTTACGTATAAAAAACTGCATCAGCCATGACATAGAATATACTGATATAATTCTCTTTCCTAAGTTTAAATGCATCAGGCATGATACAAAATGTGCCAATACAATTATTTCATTTAAAATCAATAACATCATCCATGACCTATAATGTGTTGATAAAATAATGTTTTATCCAAACTAATACATCATCCATGACTCTGAATGTGCCAATCCAAAGGTGATTTTAAAGAGGAATCAAAAGATAAATCCAAAGAAATATTCAAGGTTGAGTCAAGAGATAAATCCAAGGAGGAATTTAGAGGTGAATCTGAAGAGAGATTCAAGGATGAAACAAGAGGTAAATCCAAATAAGGATTTAAATATGAATGCAAAGAAGGATTCAAGGATGAGTTAAGAGGTTAATCTGAATAGGGACCTAGGAGTGAATCCATATATGGATTAAAGGATGAAACAAGAGGTGCATGTTTCTCCTCAAGGTTGAGTTGGAAAGTTTGTTTTATGTATAATCATCAAAATCAAATTGTCTATCCATTTTTATATCATCAAAATCATAATCTTCTACATATGATTTTGCTATAAGTTTTTGCTTATTATAATTTTTCCATTCATCATCATAACTAAAAGGCATAACATGAGTATACAATAACTTATCTAAAAGATGAACATCATTAGAATATTTACGATGACTATCCATGATATATACAATGAATTTGAATATAACAAATGCAATAAACAAAATACTTAATGCTATCAAATAATATTGTATGGACAAAGGAGCTAATGAATATGAAAACAATAAAATAAAAATTAGGGCATAATAGGTGATCTTGGTAAAGGTTTGAATGATTGTGTGGGCTCTTAAATATACTTGATTGTTCATAAAGTAGTGTCGATCTAATGTTTTAGAGTATTAACTATAGAGGAAAAGTCATGACTACAGCTAATTATCTTATTTTTAAGGGTATGATGAGAGTAACTTCCCTTGGTGATATGCTCCTCTTCGGTGCACCATAATTTTAATGGCTAAAGAGGCTTCTTATGGTATAAACAAGGGACCCTAGGTATTTATAATATACCATAAGGTATGGAGAAGCTAAAATCTATGTTTAGTGATGTACAATGGATTGAGTATTGGGCTAATACCCCTCACACCATGGTTCCCATAAAATAGCTCACCACTTAGCCGGTAATGATAGTTAATAAGTAGTTTTAAAACTCTCAAAATGTAATTTATAAAAAAAAACATAAAGTAATAGAAAATAAATAAAGAATAAAAATTGAGATGTTTTTGTGTATAGAGATCAATAAATTTCAATCTGAGGTTGAAAGAAATAACTTTAGTGTTATATGTTATCCAAAGTGTCAAGAAATTTTCTTCAATGTCGAATTGAGATCCAAGTTCAAAAAATATTGACTCATGGTTTTAGATTTATATCCAAGGTTGAAGGATGTTTTCTTTTAGTGTTAAGAATTTACATAAATTTTTATTAAATATTAGGACAAAAATTAAGCAAATAATAAACAATGGTCTAAATAAAATTTGTGGTTGACATAATGTTTAATGTGTTTATTTTAATTTATCAATTAAATGATACAAATAAATAAACTATTTAAACTAATTTAGGTTAGATAATATATAAAACCTAAATGTATAATACATTAATTTAAAAAATTTGAAATGAGCTATAAATAGTAAATTAACAATTAGATATGTAAACCTAGTGTAGTCATATAAAATGCAAAACTTGGTAACTTGAGCATGGCTAGTGACACCCTACGCATATGTCCCTCTTGATTGCTCTCATGACCCTCATAGGATTATTTTCACTGATTCCTAGTCATTCATTACCTTTCAAACTTGATCCTAGCTAAGCCAAGACCCTCTTTTCATGACCAATCCATCCCCCTATGTCCCATATGCCTAGGAAAATAGCACCAAACTAGGATTACACTAGGATTATAACATTGGTGCCACTCTTGTCTACTTTTGGTACTATTTTCCAAGATCATTTTTGGCCCCAACGGTCAATTTTTTATAGTTCCTCATCCTTCTTCTTATTGTCCTAATGCAAGAAAATTCAATCCATGACCAATAGATCCCTATAAAATCCCATTTAAAGATCATTTGGAAAGGGCTAGAAAATATCACAAAGCAAACGAGAATATAAGTAAGACTACTCAAGCACATTTCCCTATTTTTTGCATATAGCCATCCAATACTATTTCTAACTTATTTGAATCTTTACACCAATTCCTAGTCATCTCAAGCACACCCAATTTAGCATTTAATTTCTTTCTCATATCATAATTGTACCAAGAACTTTCAAAGGGAGAATTACATATGGCTTGATCCCTCTTCGAAGTATTAGTATGTAGGCAATGTGTCCACACAAGGGGTGTGGATCCATGTCCAGTGAATATTACACACACTAACTCCCCCTTCTTGTTCAAAATTCATCAAAGTATAATAGAAGATAAGGTTTGAAGAGAAAATATGCTCTACATAGAGCTATACATACTTTTTGTTGCCATAACTATAGAGACAGGGTCACATAGACTTGCCAAACAAAACCCAAAAAGATCAGATCCTTAGGACAACAATATCGGATAAGGACTACAACACTGGTGCCACTCCTATCCACTTTTGATGCTCCTATCCAATCAAAAAATGAAATCCATAATCCTATTTGTGATAGTGTCTCAGGCATACGTAGTGAATATTAGATCTTGTCTCAGTCAGATCAACACAGTTCAAGCTAGGTCTTATTTTATCCCTCTTATTACTATTTTAAAAAAAATCTCTAATTACCAATAAATTTCATAAATCAGTAGATTATTTACCATGTATTATTTACTGATTTATCAATCTAGACCCTTTAACTAAATTAAGAATAAAAGCTCAATTATTTCCAAAATTATTAAATCATTTGGTGAACCTGACTTACTTTGTTTGTGCACAAAAACCCTAGAAACCCTAGGGTAAAATTTCTAATGACTTTTCCTATAAATTTTTGAATTTTTAATTGAATATTTAAATCATAAATTCATTTCAAAATTTAAAATTTAGTAGTAAATTTTAAAATAATTTTCTTTCAAACCCTAGTAGCTCATACTAGGTCCCAATATTTTTCAAGTAATTTTCTTACAATTTTTTGAATTTTTACTACATATTAAAATCAAAAAATCCCTTCAAAATTCAAAATTCAATAGTAATTTAAAATAAAAATATTTTTCTCAAAACCCTAGTTATACATACTAGGTCATATTCAATCAAGCATTTCCAATAATTTTTGGAATTTTTAGTTGCATATTTAAATCAAAAATCCAATTTTGTTTTCAAAATTCCATAGTATTTTGTAAAAATATCATTATCAAAACCCTAGTTGCATGCATTAGCTCCTATTCGCTTCTTGAGGTATCAACTTACATGTTTGTGAATATCATTTCAACAATGGGTTTCACTTATCTATAATTATTTCTTACATTTCTTGCACAAAACAAGGAAACCATTATTGGTCTTATAATGTACATGAATGATGAATTTTATCATATGTTAGTACAAAGCTTTATTCTTTGCATTTCATGCTTATGTTTTATAATATGGGATGATATTAAGAAAATTATTATTAAACATGTTAAGATATATCTTGCATTACCTCCCTTGGAGCCTCTAACCCATGCTGAGTCATGTTGCATGGTCTATTTCACCCTTCCCCAAGTCACTACCCATTGCTAGAGAGCCCATTTGACACCCTTTGTCCCTCCACCAACTTGACCTATCAATTATCTTCACTCTCCTCCCATATCTACTACTAGTCCTATATAGATAGTAGATAATGTGATTAGAGCTATTACTTGACATGCCACTATGCCTCCTTAACCTAGTTAAGAGCCTCACCACCTTACTATTCCTTCCCATCCTAGGCCCAACCCACCTACACAGGTAGATCTACACAAGGAATATGATATTGTTGATCGATTAATAAATACTCCAACTAATATTTTGATGTTAGAACTACTTCAAAAAGTAAATGTGTTCAAGGACATTCTTTACCAGGCACTTAGTCACACTTCTGTGCCACTTGATTCAGAGCCTTCTTATTTTGCATTAGTGGTCAACACTTTAAAAACCATAGAACATGAAATTTATTTTGATAGTGAGTACTTGCCTTCTCAAGATAGTTATTGATCAAAATTTACCACTTTACGAGCAAGTTCAAGTCAAAACTAACATAGTAAAGAATGTTCTAATTGATAGTGGTTCTGGACTTAATATATGTAATATCACATTCTTATAGACCATGGGAATAAATATGGCATCTATGAAAAAATCATATAAGAATATTAGAGGATTTGATGATATACCATGATAGACATTGGGCGCCATTACTTTGGATATCATGGTAAGACCCAAAACCCTCTCTACATAGTTCTAGGTCATGCTCGATCCTCTTCATTATAATATTTTACTTGGATGACCCTAGATACATGCTATGGGGGAAGTTCCTTCCACTCTTCATCAATGTCTTAAATTTATCCATGAAGGATACCTTTACACATGTCAAGTAGATAACTAGCCATTTAGATATTATCAAACCATAGAGTCATCTTCAATTATTTCACCACATGGGACACCTCATCTCATAGTTTAACCACAACCTCATTTTATTTATCTTGATTAGATACATATATATGAGGTTGGAGAGACTAGCACTTTTTGCACTCCTCCACTGATAATTATGTCCTCAGCTCCAGATATTCAGCCAATCACAATAGCTTTAGCCATTCCATCTACTCCATCAGTCATGATCCCTACAATTTTTACAATTATACATTCATCAACAACAATTCTATTAGTACTAGTTGATTCTATAGATATAATTACTTTATTAGTTACAGATACTCTCACAATACCAATGTCTTCTAAAACTATAGTTTAGGAGACTCCTATATCACAGTTACCCCTTGTGGTAAATTTTGAGTTATCATATGTACACGATGCTAATATAGATTCTCAAGATTTTTTAGATGATAATATGACACCCACATTTGTAGATGACTATTTGTGTGGATTGAGATTTACACTAGTAGGCCCAAATGAGTGTAGAGATGACTCTAGAGCCCTCAATACACATCCTACATCTCTTCTAACATCTCACACTATACCTACATGATATACTTCACATTTATAGCCATAGCCAGATCACTTGACATAGATAGTTCACATGGTTACCTCTATGGATATAGAGCTAGTCATTCAGATTCAGGTAGGAAACACACAACATTAACCATAGATTATGTTATAGATGTTACGTGATCATGGATTAATCACCTTACCTATAGTATGACATAGATCTATTATTAGATTATCATAATAGGATGGTTTCCCATTTTATCTTTTTCAAAAGATCACAGGCCATGATACAAACTCATTTATGACTTTATAGAAGATATTGGATAAACTATAGGTTTAGGGTATTATTTAGATTACAACACCACCAGTACTAGATCCACCACTTCCACTAAAGCAATCAACTACCAGAGTCAAATGTCCTAGAGGAAAATCCACATCTCCACCACCAGATCAACCTTCAACTCACCTTCGACAAGATGACACCATGTATATAACATCTACAACATATGATGATACTTATGATGATGATATTGAGGCATTTGATGATGGACATGATCCCTTCCTCCAGCTCTATCCCCACCAAGCTCCATGCTTAGACCTTTTACCCCCTCCAACCTAGTCTTTTATATCATCATGTACATATTATGTATATACTTATACATAGTTTCTTTTCATACTTGTACATAGTCTCCTATGATTGATTGCACATAATTTCCTTATGATTGATAGTACATAAATCAAACATCTAAAAATACAAAAAAAATATAACATTTCAAAAATACCAAAAATAATACAAAACCAAAATCTAAAAACATTCAAATATATCACAAACACAAAAACATCTTGATTGTATGCATCCTCCATGATTTACATTTCTACTCCTATGCTAGACTTACATTTGCTGTTCTATGCTATTGTTTGTTGATTTATCTACATTACCATGCTTCACTTGATCTTCTTTGAGTGTGTGTAGTGATTTTTAGACCCTTGATTACTTCACTCTACCCATTAAGGGGGCATCGTACTCCTACATGTGAGACACACATTTATATATCCTCTCACTAGAGGCATCTTCTATACACCACAGACTCTAGTTATCATGTTGATGTACATGATTTAATAGATTACATAGATTAATCTATTGACACTCACTATTATTTAGCATTTATGTATTTCTTTGCATATACCTAGTCTTGTACTAACACATCTTACATACTTTGATACTCTTGCTTTGATTAGTTAGATATGCTTGTATTTTCTAGTTTTTACATGCTTTATCTTCTTGCTTAGTGTATCTTGATATGATTTCATTCCCATTTCTTTCTTATTTCTGTTATGTGCCTTAGGACATTTGCCATTGTCCTTTACTTTTATTCATGTGTGTGCCTTTGGACATTTGCCAATGTCCTTTGCTTGTACTCTTCTATGTGATTATGGATTTCACGTCAACTTGCTTGTTTCAACTGTATGTGTATGTAACATTTGAACATATCTTGTATGATTTATTTCTAGTTTGAGTGACATGTGCCCATGTCCCTTGTTTGCTTGACCCCTTGGCCACTCTTTTATGCTTCTTGCTTCTTGCCTTGTGTGCTTGTTGCTTGATTGCTTTCAATTGTTTGTAATGCCATGATCCAAATCATGCATTATCTTGCTTCTTGGATGCCATGATGGACATCATGCTCCATCCATCCATGATAACTAATAATTAACAACTAACACTTCTAGTTCTAGTTTAGTACATGGCACATGATTTTACATTGTTATATCTATCTAGTCATACCCCTATGGATCTAATAATCTCTCAATACAAACCATGCTATATCTTGAGATATCTTGTCAATTATCATTGCTATATCATATATTTTATATCATAACACACTTTTAGGGCTCTTTCTTCTGATCATAATCATTACAAGGTCTCCATTCCTACCCTCAAAATAGGGGGCAATAAAGGGGTTTTGTCATAGAGATCAAAGCTCCTATCAACTGAAAAATCTAGTTTCAAAACATTTAGAACAACAACCAAACATCAAACTAGTCAGAATAAACTAGGCATATAGTGAAGAATCTAGAATAGTCATCAGATTTGGCCCAAAAAAATAGCATTGAGACTAGATTACAACATTGGTGGTGCTACTGCCCTTTTTTAGCACCCCTATCCAAATAGTAGAAAAACTATAATTTTCAAAAGTAGGTTCAACTACAGATTTGCATAGCTAGACCAGTTCAGAATCAACAGTTTTAGTACAAATTTTGCTCATAGAATCTAGATATAGGGGAATCATGCATGGCATGATGCATCTCACTTCCAGTTTTAGATATGGTTGTTGGTATAACTTCTAGATAAGAATTCATATTTCAAACATTAGTGATTGGGGGTAATGTGCATAACACATTTATTTCTTTTCTTTCCTAGTTCAACATTGTTTAGAGATTCTTAGCAGTTGCATGCCTTATTCCATTTGTAAGTGGTTGGAATCATTTTAGAGTGGCTTTCATATAAGCCTACCCTCCACATTCTTGAGTTCTTGAGTTCCCAAGTGGCTTCCACATAATCTAGATTCTTAGTTTTGGAGTGGATTTCATATAAACATAATCTCCATATTTTAGAGTGGCCAAGAGTGGCCTAATTTCCAACATACATTTGGCTATCCATGTCAACATTTTTAGGTCATAGTACATTCATGAGCTTTAGGATCCATCTCATATGACATACATTTCATATTGATATTAGTTCATAGCTTCACTTCACAGGACAATGATGGACCCAAAGGACTAGCTAGCCCTTGTATTTTTGAGCCACCTATTCAGAGGGATTAGACACATAGTTTAAACATTGATCAACACACACAAGATCATCTAGCCTCACTTAGTAGGTGATTATGGAGCTGAAGGGATAGCCTTTACATTCTTGAGCCACTTTCTAGGGAATTGAGCACTTAGCTCCGTTCATGATATTACTCTTGGTATAACATCATCTAACATTAATCAACATTACTCAAAAACACAATAGGTTTTATATTGGTTCACATACTTGATTAGGTGTATTCATTCCATTCTATTCCTCTCTCTCTTACCCCACTTTGTATGTTCTTATTTTAGATATAACGTATCTAGTAAGAGCTAATTTTTTATTTGTTTTCTCTTACAGATTTACACTTCACAACATGCTCTCTCTATGCACACCCAACATCACACAAATTCATGGGATTCACCCTTACAACTAAGTTTAGGTACACTTTCTATTTTTCCTTTATCTTAGTATTTCACTTTTTTGTATCACTAGAATAAAGGGGAGGGGGAAAATTTAGTCATATAAAATGCAAAAATTGGTAACTTGAGCATGGCTAGTGATACCCTACCCATAGGTTCCTCTTGCTTGCTTTCATGACCCTCATAGGCTTATTTTCACTAATTCCTAGTCATCTATAGCCTTTCAAACTTGATCCCAGCTGAGATAGGACCCTATTTTTATGACCAATCCATCCCCCAAATCTCATCTACCTAGGAAAATAACACCACACTAGGACTATAGTGCTGGTGCCACTCTTATCTACTTTTGATGTTATTATCCAAGCTCTTTTCTAGCCTCAATGGTCAATTTCTTTTGGTTCTCCATCCTTCTTCTTGTCGACCTAATGCAAAAAAATTCAATCCATAACCAATATATCCAAATAAAATCCTATTCAAAGGTAATTTGGAAAGGGTTGGCAAATATCACAAAGCAGGTTATAATACAAACAACACTACTCAAGCATATTTCCCTATTCTCTGCATACAACCATCTAATACTATTTTTAGATTTTTCAAATCCTTACACTAGTCCCAAGTCATCTCAAGTACACCTAATTTAGCATTTACTTACATTCTCATATCACAATTACATGAAGCACTTTCAAAAAGAGAACTACATATGGATTGATCCCTCTTCAAAGTATTGGTATGTAGGTAGCGTGCCTACACAAGGGGTGTGGATCCACATCTAGTGAATCTTACACACACTAACTCCTCTTGTTTAAAATTATTCAAAGTATAATGAAAGATAAGGTTTACAGATAAAATTTGCTCTATAGGGAGCTCTATAGACTTTTGGTTTCCATAACTTGAGAGCTAAGGTCACATAGACCTGCTGAATAAAACCAAAAAAGCTCAAATCCTCAAGACAATAGAACTAAACAAGGACTATAGCACTAAACAAGGACTATAGCACCAGTGCCACTTCTATCTACTTTCGATGCTCTTGTCTAATAAAAAAATAAAAGTTAGAATCTTATTTGTGATAGTGTCCCAGGTCTACATAGTGAATATCAGATCTTGTCTTAGTCAGATCAGCATAGTTTAAGCTAAGTATTATTTTATCCCTCTTATTATTATTTTTAGAAAATCACTAATTACCAATAAATTTCATAAATCAATAGCTTATTTATCATATATTATTTATTGATTTATTAATCCAGACCCTTTACTAAATTAAGAATAAAACCTCAATTATTCCCAAAATTGTTAAATCACCTAGCTCAAACTAAATTTATGTTGACTATTGATGAAAAACTAACTGTAATAACCATTGAACTATGTTGCATCTAAAATTAGAATCTAAAACTATATTGAGAAAAAGCCATAATATGATGGGGATGCAATGTGTCCTTATCGATTGAGTATGGCCACATCCTGATTGACTATGAGATTGATTTTTCTATGTGAGCACCTACAACTATCTGAGAGACTTTTATAATTATCTATGTGTGTAGATTTGGTGCATGGAAGACCTAAAAAATCCAAACCCTAGATCCTACATAATAAAGTAAATAGAGATCAAATATAAAGGGGGGAATTGGGTAAGGGGAATATCTAAACTATCCTTAGAAAATCATATGTAATATGAGTGTTGACTACATATCTTAGAAGGGCCTTATGCTGATTTAGTTCTCCCTCCTAGAGTGAGTGCGTAAATCTTAATATTTTATATATGAATACAACTAGATATATTGACTCAAGTGCTTGACAATGAGTGCCTTTGACATACAATAAATCAAATTTAGACTTTGATCCAAAACTCAAAAGCTTTGGTTGAAAGATAATTCAAGAAATAAAAACAACACAATTGTAATAATGCTATCTCTGAGAAGAGATGTTTTATTGATCAAATTTGTAGATCCAAATATATGCCTTTCTATAAGAAGAGATATCTGATTTCCATTTTAGGTTACATCTTTATTTATACACATTTTGAAGGTATGAGGAGAATGTGGAAGGTCACCAATCTTTAGGGAGGTTAAGTAGTTTGACTTCCACAATTTACAACAATACAAAATTTGAGTAATTACTATTTTTAGAAACTTACTAATTTTAGATTGCACTACTAAAATTAAAATTTAGGGAACTTACATTTATTTTTTATGAATCAAAACATATCAAGTGGATCTTGGTGCCATCTCACAGTGTTACCCTCATTCTTAGCTTTCCAATGGTTCAAATGGGGAGTCAAACGGAGCTATGGTGCGAAAGTTATGGCTCTCGGAAGTTCTATCACCAATTGAGGTAGAACCGTCACCCAAATTGTCACCTAAAATATTGCTCAGATCAAACTTAGCCTACAATGGTTAAAATAAATTATAATCAAAATTATAAATATTAGTTCCCTTTTACTCAATGTGTAGTAGAATTGCCAAGTGATTGCTAAATACATTTTGAATGTCCTTTATGTGTTTATATAAGGAAATATTTGGAATATTAATGTTGATTGACCTGATAAAAGTGTGAAAGGGGTAATGTGAGATATATAAAATTAAAAAATTTACCATTGGAGTGTGGGGGACAAGGCCACACTAGTGGATAAGGCCACATTCATGGGCAAGGCCAAGTTTTGACCTTGTCTATGTCAGGGAACCAAGAACAATAAACATGCTCCGATGCCTACTTAGTCAGGATCTTGCTCTACCAATTAGAGCACATATGATTACTTCTTGTATTAGCAATTAAACATGGAATTATACCAGAATCAATAAGTAACTAGAAATATGAAACAACACAGGAATATGAGAGACAATACACAATTGTATTAATAATCACTTAGAAGAATATATAATAAGGAAGATGCCACTTCTTCCTCCACCTCAAAGGTTCGCCACGCCTCAAGACCTTCTTCCCTCTCTCTCTCAGTCCCAACAATCAACTCAAATATAGAATTGATGTTCACCTCTCCAACCAGTCAGTAACACGCTGCCAGTTCACCAAGTACACAACCGTACTCCAAGTAGATCACCTACTCTCTGCTGCTACCTGCAAATCACTAGACCTTACTCACCATGTAGATATCTCTACACCCCTGAAGAACCCTTGTCCTTGCCTCACCAAGTCCTTATGATTCTTTAACCAGTACCCCGGTGGATCAGCTCCTTGACCTTGCAGACCTTGCAACTCTCCCTGATCATACACACTCAGCACCCCTTTGGAACTAGGAGGAGCTACACTAGCTCTCTCTAAAAGCTCTATGGCTTTCTAGCACACTTTTACAATACAAATATGAGTCTATTATATAGATCTCATCCAAACAATAATTAGACATCTAATACAATAATTAAATCCACAGCTCTCAGTCTAAAATTAGCTCTAAACATGCAAACACTTGGTTCATCAACCAACTGCCTGTAATATACTCGCAGCTCGAACCACAGGTGACCGACGTCGGTCCCTATCTGCCTGGGGGTGCCGACGCTGGCTGATCTAAGACCGACATCGATTGCATTCTATCTCCTACCTGCCGTCGTCAGTTGTCCTAACCGACACCGATGTCTGTGACACTCCGCAACTCTTCTGCAACCTCCTCCATGTCTGTATCAGTGAATCTTTTAGCTCCACAACCTAACAATCTCCCACTTGGAGATAAACAGCTGCACCTGTATCTATATCTGTAGCCCATCTAATTTGTTTCCTGGCTTGTATCCCTCTTCAAGATCAATCCTGAAGACCAACCACCACACAACCTGTGATGCTATACCTGTCATTCAAGTAACTTGCCACATCCGAACCTACGCATCCATGTAGTGAAGAACTTGACCCTGCATAACAAGAATCCCTACTGCTAGTCCCACTGAACTACCCTCTAGTACTCCTTCCCCGAATTGGCTCCATACTTTCTGACAACCCCCACTGATTGGGAAAACTCAGGGCTACACTAGACCTCATGTGATTTTGAACCCTGTTTCAAGCTAAGCTTGAAATGTCCAGCCCTTGGTGTGCTTTCTGATTCTGCATCCTGCATCATGAACTCCGCCAACACCGTCTTCACATCAGCTCCCACTAGAGATAAAATCTCCATGTCTCTTATGCCAAAGAATTTTGCTGCTCCAAATTCTCCATGACACACCTCTGAACTAACCTTACCTTTTAGCTCAGCAAATCCATGTATGTACAAAACCTGCTAGCAAACCATCCACATACAGTAAATGGATAATGTCACGACTCATCATCCACCTGGTAAGAATAAAATCACAATAGTTACACTGACATTGACTGAAGCCATGCTTAGTCATCCACCTGTCAAAACCTGTACCACTGTCCTGCAGCTTCTTCAAGACCATATGCCTTGGGCTTCTATCTCATGTATCCATCCAATCTCTTCTTTAAAACAGGAATCCATTCCGTCTCTCAGTGCTTTCTTCCAACTAACAACTCTACCAATGAATACCTATTTGGTTCTTCTCCAAGGACTCACACTCCTCATCCATGCCAAGCTCCCACTGTATCTGGATTCTACCTGCATTGCCTCTTCACATCTTCTTGGTTCTTGACCATCAATAAGCAATATAAAGAAGGTGAACAATGAATATGAGGTTCACTTACACTTTCTGACCTCCACATGAGCGTTTGAGACTTGTTGACAGCTAGCTGTCCGCCCAATATCCGTTCCAGTGACCGATCTCAGCCATCTCTCAGTCTACTCCTGACCGATGTCGGTTCCCTGAACTGACCCTGACTGCCGACGTCGTCTCCCTGGCCGATGCCGATATCCTTTATGCCGACGTTGGTTCCTTCATGACCGACATCGGTCTTCCTATTGCCAACGTCGATTACTGTATGACCGATGCCAGTACCTGTGTTCGTCTGTGAGTGATAACTTTATACCCGCGAGCTCTCCATGGATCAAAATCCTAATCAAATCAACATAGCCCTACTCAGAATAATTCAGTTCCCTCACCTGATCTCTGTCCATCATCTCCTCCATGAACACCAAGGCTTTACAGTTCTTTAGCTTGTCAAAAACATCTATCTTCCACTTGAGTACCTGCATTCTTCTTCTACATATGTGACTAAGCCTATGAAGCCACATCTCTGTAACAGAAGGTGAATAAGTAATATAAGTAGATAGATAAAGGATACCTACTTTCTTACCACCATATAATTCAAGTGTATCCGCTGCGAGAGTTACAGTGCATCTCCCATCACCCAAATTTCTTGAAGAAATTAGACTCATCTCCAAGACTGGTACCTGCATGACTCCTTCAACCACTGTGTGTCGTCCATCTGCAATTTCAGCTTCACTTCCCCTTTGTCAATCATTTGACAAGGCTCTCCAGCTCCTCTCCCTGGGGCTACATGGAAAGAGGCAACATAATCTGTTATCCAAGATTCAACTTTATCCAAGAAACCTCCCAAAGCATCATGTGCAACAACACCTGCAACATCTGCATCTTCAGTTCCTTCATGCTGATTTGCTACCAACCAACAATATCTTTTTCCCTACTCTTTCTTTCCATCAATCAGACCATTCGTGCTATTCAATTTCTCCATTCGTAGCTTACTTCCTTCTGCCATTGCTATACTCCCACTCAATCAGAAACCCCTGTGAGTAACCTGTAATCAACAAACACTACCAGATTTGAAACCACCTGTTAGTAACCCAACCAAAAGCTCTGATACCACTTGTCAGGGAACCAAGAACCATAAACATGCTTCGATGCCTACTTAGTCAGGATCTTGCTCTACCAATTAGAGCACATATGATTACTTCTTGTATTAGCAACTAAACATGAAATTATACCAGAATCAATAAGTAACTAGAAATATGAAACAACACAGGAATATGAGAGACATACACAATTGTATTAATAATCACTCAGAAGAATATACAATAAGGAAGATGCCACTTCTTCCTCCACCTCAAAGGTTCGCCACGCCTCAAGACCTTCTTCCCTCTCTCTCTCTCTCGGTCCCAACAATCAACTCAAATATAGAATTGATGTTCACCTCTCCAACCAGTCAGTAACACGCTGCCAGTTCACCAAGTACACAACCGTACTCTAAGTAGATCACCTGATCTCTACTGCTACCTGTAAATCACTAGACCTTACTCACCATGTAGATATCTCTACACCCCTGAAGAACCCTTGTCCTTGCCTCACCAAGTCCTTATGATTCTTCAACCAGTACCCCGGTGGATCAGCTCCTTGACCTTGCAGACCTTGTAACTCTCCCTGATCATACACACTCAGCACCCCTTTGGAACTAGGAGGAGCTACACTAGCTCTCTCTAAAAGCTCTATGGCTTTCTAACACACTTTTACAATACAACTATGAGTCTATTATATAGATCTCATCCAAACAATAATTAGACATCTAATACAATAATTAAATCCACAGCTCTCAGTCTAAAATTAGCTCTAAACATGCAAACACTTGGTTCGTCAACCAACTGCCCATAATATACTCGCAGCTCGAACCACAGGTGACCGACATCGGTCCCTATCTGCCTGGGGGTGCCGACGCCGGTCGATCTAAGACCGACGTCGGTTGCATTCTGTCTCCTACCTGCCGTCATCAGTTGTCTTGACCGACGTCGGTGTCTGTGACACTCTGCAACTCTTCTACAACCTCTTCCATGTCTGCATCAGTGAAGCTTTTAGCTCCACAACCTAACAGTCTGCCAAGTGTAGTCTTATTTTAAAAGGATAGAGACTCTTGGGACTTGGTTGATAAGAACCTATAAGTAGAATAGGGATTCCTGAATGATGTTTCAAGTAATTTAAAAAAAACAAATGGAATAGTGAAGGCTCTTCTAGACATTCCAAGCTAATTAAATAGTGAATAGGCCAAGCGAGGTAATGACATAAAGATTAAGCATTGTCAAGTACTTAATGATTAATTTTGAGTGTCTAAAATGTGTTGCTCATATTATTATTTGAGTTAGATGTAGAAAATATAGGTTACATACGATATTGGGCTTATATTTTATTATAGAATTTATTGTGCCTCATCCCAAGGTAATATTTACATTGGGGGCATTTTTATAACGAGGGAATTCATTGATCTATAAACTAGGTAGATATTCCACACTAAACTTCACCATTATGAATCCCTTAACTTTGAGCTCAAGAAATGATTAGAAAATGAATGTTCTAGTCTATTTTCAATGTTAAAACAAAGATGAAAAAGTCTTAGAAATTAAATGTACAATCTATTTCACATGAATACAAAGCATAAGAATAAATATATCCTAAAATGAACACAATATTTATCCTAGAGATACCCAGTGTGGTAAAAACTCCAGTGGGTGAGGAAATTTCACTCCCCTTCCACTATAATTTAAGAAATGTACAAGGTACTACTAAACATGGCATTCATGGACATAATCCTCCTACCAATCTATCCAAAACTTTTACATAAAAATGGCTTGCACTTATCAGACACATATAAAAACTCCAACATATATGAACCAACCATATATAACTAGGAAACAATGAGACAAGACGAATAAAGATTCAAGTTACAAATTACAATGTGAATCCAACTTAAAAACTTATTATTGCATTTTTTGAATTCTTATATATTACACAAGACTTGTATTTATGCTCATCAACTTTGGAGCTCACAAAGAAGATCAAACAAACTATCATTGATAATTGGAAACATTTTCAACCATTTACATTCTCATACTTTATTTTATGGCAAAACCTTTGATGTTTGAAATCTTATGGTTTTAGAACCACTAGGGAAGTTTTAGAAACCCCTCAATTTCAAGGGTATAATCTCACTGACTTCATTACTATGAATATATCTAGACTATGCTCATACTAAATCTACCACCGTATCATATCTGATATGATATTATGGATATGAAATGTCTTATAATATTTTATTAAAAGCATGAACTATATACAATTAGGCATAATGGAAACATCTAGCATACATGACTAGTAAATTATGATCCAACTTTGAATCATACCTCCCAAATTTGATGATTTTAAGTTCATAAAAGATTAAATAACTCTGTAAGTTAGGAGATTTTATCCCCACAACTTCCCTTGAATACCATTTAGTCTTTCCAGATATTTTAACCTTTAACCCAATCAACTAATGTTCTTGCACTCCTTTTTGCATTGATATTTCCTTATTCTATAATACCACATCCTTTTCCAATTCTAACTAATTACCCAGAGTTAGGTTTTTAATTTAAGGTAACAAAAACCTTCCATATTCATTTTGTAACATTTAAGGCTAAAAAATAAAAGTTCTCGACATTTATACCTGAATAGACCTTCATATAAGGAGGCAAATCAAGTCTAACAACATTATTTATCTCTTATTACATATTTAAAATGGACCATACTAGAGAGGTTTAAGCTTCTTAAACTTACCTTGGAGCCTTTATCTAGTCAAGTACAACCATACCTTGTCTCCAATAGGCAAACTATGCTTAGTCTTATGTTGATCATCTCTTACTTTGTACTTGGCTTGTGACTCCTTCAACCAATCTTACACTTTGAGGTGAATTTGTTGAATCTTATCAATAAAAATTTCAATTTTATGGATATATTGATGCACTTTTACATCACCTTTATATGGATATCTTAAAACAACATCAAATGTACATGGATGTAAGTATCCAAAATAAGTTTGAAAAGTATTTTTACTAGTATAATAATGTTTTGCCTTGTTATAGGAGTGCTTAATATATACCAAATTTTCATCCTAAGACTTAGGATACTTTCTATTGTAACATCTCAATATTTGTACCTATTTTATGTGCACAACCTCAGTTTTACCATTGGTTTATGGGTGAAAGTTAGAACGTACTATGCATCCTCTCACATAATGTTTCCTAAAACATCTCAATAAATTTTGAGTCTCGACCTAAAACAATAGAACTAGGAAAACCAAAATGAACCCACAGATTATCAAAATATAAGTTAGTTTCATCACTACCTTTGAGGTTTTTCTTACAAGGAATAAGAAAGCACATATTACTAAACTTGTCCATATCCACAAATAGATTGTCATGCCCCTTCCTTGAAATATTCAAAATACCTAAAAAATCCATTAAAATGCTTTCCCATGGCCTAAAAGGAACCAATAATGGAATACACAAACCCAACTTCCTATTACTAGGCTTGCTTGTACTACATAATACACATCTTATTATGAACTTGGAAACATATAATTATGTATTAGGTCAATAAAAATACCTTTACAAATGCGTAATAATATTTATAACACCAAAATGTCTTACAACTTTTGAAGTATGTGCTTCCCTTATTAGATGAAATCTTTCCTTATTAGGCACACAAAACTTACTCAACTTGTAGAGGAATCCATCTTGGAGGTAGTAATGCTCCTTGGGATCAAAAATTTAACCTTTTAATCTATTTAATTAAATAAATGGATCCCAAAAATTTGCATCATGCTCATATCCCTCAATATAAGACACATATAAAAGGATCAAGAAGAGCTATGGTGCCCATGGATGAAAGCAAAGGAGGTCTAGATAACATATTAGATAGTGTGTTAGTCACACATTTTTTATATATTATAACCAAATGAAATTTGTAAAAATATCCCATTCAATTATAGTGTTTTTTTTTGAAATTTAGTTTTATCTTGAAAATATTAGATAGGTTGATTATCCATATGGACAAAAGTTTCCTTACCCATAAGATAGTGCTTCCATTTCTTGACTGATTGAATAAGAACATAGAGTCCTTTGTCATATGCATAATAATTTAAATTTTCACCATGTAATATATTTTAATGGTAGATTATAAACTTACCTCCTTAAAGTAGGATAACCCTCATAATATAGTCATTAACATTCATTTCCATCTTAAAGTTTATCTTCAAGTTAGGCAAAGCTAAAACCATAACATGGCTAATCTTATGTTTGAACATATCAAATGAAATTTTATTTCCATTAGTAAAAGAGAAACCTAGAACATGACTAATATTATGTTTGAACATATCAAATGCAATTTTTTTCTTCTTAACTTAAGTAAAAGTATTACCACTTGTTGTAATGGCATGCAAAGGTGCATATATGGAAGATAAGTTCTTAAAGAATTTCCTCAAATATTAAACTACATCATAAATATCCTTGTCTTAGTCACATTGGAAGGCTTTGGATAATTCATGATTCCATCTACCTTCTTTAGATCAATCCGTATTTCCCCATATCTAACCACATGCACCAAGAGGACAAGTGATTATTTATCAAACTCACATTTCTTCTCATTCAACAATAAATTGTTCACCTTTAAAACTTGATTTTTTTTAATATGATCAATATGATTAAATTATCTACTAAAAATAGGAATATTATCCAAATACACAATGATCAAGGAGTCAATAAATGTCCTTATTACTTCATCCATCAACCACATGAAGATAGCCAGTGCATTGTATAACCCACAAAGTAGAACCAACCACTCATATAACCCTTGCCTTATTTTGAGTTTTGTTTTATAAATTTACTCTTTATTAATCTATAGTTGGTGATACTAAAATTTAAAATAAATCTTGGTAAAATAATTGGCATGCTAAAATTGATCAAGAAGATCATCAATATGTGGGAGATGGTACCTATTCTTGATGGCTATCTTGTTAAGTGCTCTCTAATCAACACACATTCTCCATGAACCATATTTATTAGGTACTAAACCAATAAGAGAACCACATAGATAAGTACTAGGATGGATTACACCTTGATTAATCAAAGACTACAATTATTTTTGGTTTACCTCATTGGCTTCCTTCAAGGACTGTCTATATAGCCCAAGATTTGGAATCAGACTATAGAGTAGTAATGAATTTCATTCTCAATAGTCCTAGCCAGTGGAAACCCTATAAGATAATGGAAAATATCCTTAAAATATTAAATTAAATATCCCATATGATTCTACTCTTTTTTAGTAAACATGCTACAATAAGTCTTATGTATAACCACTTATTCATCTTGAATATCTCTCAAAAGAAGAAAGAAAACTTCCCACTAGTATTAATAAGATTATTAACTTTAGAGGAACTTGCCAAAAATATTTTAGAAACACATTTTTAGGCTGAAATGATTTAGCTCTTTCCATCCTATACTAAACATTATTTTTTGGATCTCATCATGAAGATAACATCCTGAATATACTAGTAAGGGATACCAAAAACTACAACATGCACAATAAGGAAACAACATCAACTATAACTTCATTAAATAAATTTGCATTAATACCAAAATTAACTTTACATTTCTTGGTCACCTTGACATCTACACCTTTCTTAACCCCCAAAGAATATGGGATTCAATATTTCTAAGTCTTAAACATCATTTTGTTTACTGACTCCTTGCTTATCATTTTTTTTGTGAAGAATGATAGAAAAGAGAATCCAATATTGTTTTCTTTATTTGAATTTTAATATGGAAAAGCTTATAATGTTCACTTTCATGAGAAATAATAATACCAAAACATACCTCTCTATTGATATAAGTATAATACAAAGTGTCATAGACATAAAAGTTACAACTAATATTCTAATCTTGGAGAGAGGGCATAGCCTTATTATTCCTCTTGTTGTTCTTGAATGGATGCAATTCTATATGGAGATTCCACATTGATTCTAGGAATGACTATTAACATCACATTTCCCAAAATGTCTTTTATTATTCTTATTATAAATAAAATTATCATAATGCTTATCTTTCCCTTTCCATTTATCCTTTTCCTTGGAGTTGCATTTATTAGAAGTTCTTTTTGAGGTAAGTAGATCCTTATTATTATCCATTTCAAAGTATTAAGATTGAGAACAAGCCTCATATACATTAGTAGGATTGGTCAATAGGACATGTCTCCTCAAATAGATATGGATTCCACCCACATAATTCATCAAGATGTTATGGTTTGCTATATCTTTACCCATTTGGACATCCTTCTTGCGAAACTCACTTATGTATTCCTACTCCCTTTGGACTTAATTTTCCTAAGATATTGATAATACATAGACCTCTCTTCATTATAACAAATATGATATAATTATTTATTTATTAGCATCTTAAAATCATCTTGCATAGTAATAGGGGAAGCTTATTAATAACCAAATTATGAACATAACTCTCAACCCAAGTAAAAGCATGATTGGTTAATTTTAACATTGAAAACTATTTTTTTTTAGCTTTTATCAATCTGATGCAAACTAAAATATGTCTCAATTTGGGCTAGCATATAGCCTAGCCTCTCAAAAATCACGTCCCCATCATACAAATGAATATCTATATTTTTTTCTCAGATTTGAATGGAGGTGAAGCTTGGTTAGCATGGGGTTTCTCTTCCTTATTCTCATGGGTCTAAGGAGTTTCCTCCTTTTTTATTTTACACCTATGTAGAAACACCAAGCTTATCCATAAGAATCCCCATGATGGAATCCAACTGGTCAATATTTCTCATAGATAGAGAAATACTAGCTAATCCTTCAATATTGCGAAATCACTCTTATATTGTTTGGGCTTATTCTTCATCAACATGGGCCACACTTCGTATCTCTTGTTCCCACTTCCTTATGGACATATCTTCTTCAAAGGGAACTAGGATACATTAACCATAACACTAATTGATCTAGTGATGGGTATAAACATGCAATGTAGTCACAAACACATAAAACCATATAAAGGACTGATACTAAACCAACTATGATACCAATATGATCTGTAAACTAAATGGATATTCCACACTAAGCTTATTAACAAAGATCCTATGAATATTACCTCAACTAATGATTATTATAGTCTATTTTTAATGTAATAAAAATAGATAAAAAGGGTTGGAAGTTAAATGTACATAATATTTACATGAACATGAATAATAAGAATAAGCACAACCTAAAATTAACATAAGATTTATATTTGAGAAACCTAGTGTGGTAAAAAATCTAGTGGGTGAGGCAATTGTGTTAGGAAATATAGATTTTACATTGAGTAAGTTTGGGTATTTACTAAAAGGTAAATAGTAAATAGTAAGGTTGATTTATTGAGAGGTAAATATTAGTTATTGGTTATTTGTAACAATATAGATAATATGATAATATATTGTTTATGTGAGATTTGGTTGTTAAACAAAACTCACCAAATAGGTTTGGAGGTTTTATAGGAAATATTCCCTTATATATTTGTACATATTAATCAGAGTGTGTAAGAATAACAAAAGATTATTATTGTGATTAAATTATTTCTTTGTGTCTTTGGCTTCACTGTATGAGTTAATTCTTAATTAAAGCTCTTATAATCCCTATCATTGGTATCAGATTTGAGTTGGTTTAATGCATGTGATGGATGAACAAAATTAGCCAAGGGGTAGCTTTGGTTTGCTATTATCCCTATCAATCAAAGTTCATACTTGATAAGATTGTGGATAAGATTAGATTCTATGCATTTAATAATGTATACATCTCTACCACAACTACCTTAATAATTCCACCCATGGGTTGTGCCTCATCAAACATCCAAGTTTAACACATTCACTCTTGGAAGAATTTTAGGAAGTTTTTTTCTTCAAAGTAGTTTGTTTTGTTTTTAGGGTAACGATACTTGTGAGTGTGTATCAACATCCTCATGCACGTTATTTAAGTATTGTTGTAGCTCTTTCTATCATAGATTCATCTCAAGGAGTATGTTATGAGGAGTATTATGTGAGGAGTATTGTGTGAGATGCATGCTAGCCAACCATTACCATCCTACTCAGATATCCATGCTTTTTTGGCCATGCATCATGGTATCCCACTAGTAGTGGAAGCAATTTGTGTAATGAAATTGTGAAGAATCTAGTCGATTCCTATTTGATTCTCTAGACATTCAACATCATAGTTGGATATATTGAAATTGAAGATTATTTTCATTGATATTCATAATTGTAATATCAAAATATGAGGTTATCTTCATCAAATGTGCATAACTATCTAATCTGTAGCTCATACAACCATCAAAGTTTGCATCCACATGTCTTGGAGGTTATGCAGTTTACAAAGTATTATTGATCTGATGTCCATGAAGACTTGAATGAATTTTTTAATACTTGTATAAATAAAAAATTAAGTTAGTGTTATTATTAAATTTGTGTTAGCTATCAATTTTTAGTGTTATGTCAAAACAATTTAAATATAATTTATTTTAGTTTAATATATTATTATCATTAGATTTTGTAATCTGATATTAAAATCCTTGTCATTAAAAGTCAATGTTAAATATAGATTTAATATATAGGATTAAATTTATTGTCAATCAGATTTTTAGTCAAAGTTATTTTGAAAAAGAGTCTTTTTGTACATTAAGCCATCCTATAGAGTCAAAAATTGTAAATTTTTTTTTTGCCTTATGGATGCATTATCGCTTGTATGTGACATTGACATTGTGGGTAGGATTTCCCTCATAAAAATCATGTACCTGAGCATCATCAACAAATTTATTGAGTAAGCAACAAAGATACTGGAGGCTGGAGGATACATGAAGGAAGGAGGTCTTTCAGGGACCTCTCATCAGTTACTAATGATAGGGCCACATCAATGTTTTGGTGACTTTTGTGGTGTGTTTTTTATTTTTGCTATGTGATTTTTATAATAAGAATAGAAGAATAATACTTGTTTTTTATATGGAATTTATTTTCAAATTCTAAACATGATTCCCTGAGGTGAAAACATTTTGAAAAGACAAAGACACCAATGTAAGTCAGTTCATGGATCTTGAAAGGGTTTGTGGTAGATCCAAAAAACCACAAGAAGTGAATAGTGTTTTGGAAATAGTTAGGATAGAAGCTAATACAGAGATCCCATGACTACCTTATTTATAGAGATAACCCTCAGTGACACATTTATTACGATCATGTAAATAAAATGTGGGATGTGTTCCTTCATATATAGTGGTCATGTGTAGCAAGATTGCGTTAGTAGTATGTGTACCTAAGAGTATGCGGTGGCATATAATTCCTTTTTGTTCTATTCATGCCAAGGTTTGTGGTAAACCTAGAAAACCATGGGAAGAGTGAGGCTCTCTTTGTATCAATGTCATGAGCCAAATATGACATGCTACAATGGGTGAGCATATTGCAGATAACAGTGTGAATGTTTTTGAACCATGTAAAAACTATGGGGTGAATGTTAGGAAATTTAGCTTTTACATTAATTAAGATTGGGTATTTACCGAAAGGTAAGTAGTAAATAGTAAGGTTGATTTACTAAGAGGTAAATATTAATTACTGGTTGTTTGTAACTGTATAAATAATATGTTAAGATATTGTTTGTGTGAGATTTGGTTGTTAAACCAAACTCACGTAAATAGGTTTGGTGTTTTATAGGTGAGATAAAATAGGGGAGAAGTTACTAGAAATATTCTCCTATATATTTATATGTATTATTCAGAGTGTGCAGATTATTTTGTAATGAAAATGAGAATAGTAGAAGATTATTATTGTGATTAAATTATTTCTCTGTGTAGTTGGCTTCATTGTATGAGTTAATTCTTAGTTACAACTCTTATAATCCATATCAAATTACACTTCCCTTCCACTATATAATTCAAAAAATGTACTAGGTACTACCAAACATGGCTTTAATGGACACAATTCTCATTACTAAATTATCCAAAACTTGTACACAAAACTAATTTGCTCTTATCATACAACAAAATCTCATAACTCTAACACAACTAAAGAAACCATATACAACTAGGAAACAATGAGATAATAAGATCTTCACAAAGACTCAAACTTGAAAATTACAATACAAATCCAAATTCAAGACTTATCATTTCTTTTTATAATGTCCTCTACCTTGCATAATACCTGTGTTTATGTAATCTCAACTTTGGATTCTACCAAGAAGCTCAAACAAACTATTATTGAGAATTAAAAACATTTGCAACCATTCCAATTCTCATACTTTATCTCATGGTGAAATTATTATTATCTTATGTTTGGTTGTTGTGAATCCATAGGGGTGGCTATGAAATTATCATGGAGGTTGCACAAAATATTGGGATGGTTATTCAAGCATCAGTTATGGAAACTTGTGGTTATGCAACTGCGACCTACATAAACTAGTGGCTATGTCATCTTTAGCAAATCCTTCCATTTGAAGAGCATAATCTCATTGAATTCATCACAATAAAGATGATCAAATCACCCTCATACCAACTTTGCCATTGTAAGATATCTGATATAATATTTTAAATATAAAATTTCTTACAATAGTGTATTATAAACATGAATTACATACTTTCCCACCTAAAACTTGCATGATTGAACTAAACAAAAACAAGTGATTTTTTTTTGAGAATGTACAGTGCAGATTCTACACAATTGCATTACCCATTAGCTATCCATATTTATGGCATGAGATACGTAAAGTATCAAATCAAACACACATATATAAATAACATGGTTGGCAATGCATAATTAAACATACTATTTCTACATAACCATGCAATCCCCATTTTATTTAATCAATCTATAGGATTTCAAACAAGCCTACAACTCTCTAAGAAAACCTAGAAAACTCCACAACCCCAATTTATATAAAACATAATTGAATAACAAGAGGTGGGTTTGAGTAACCACTAACTCAAATGATAGGATCAAACTCTTAATGAGGTTTAAATAGGACCCTGAATGATTCCAATCAATCAAAGGGCTTCGTTCACCCCAAAATTTAGAACTTGAATATAAATTCAAGTTGACTTACCTTCTATAAAATGGCTTAGAAATGAATATGTATACTGTTCATATGACCTTAAAATGGGTTAAAAGTCTCCTTATTTAGCTCTTTGATGATGGATCACTCCATCTCAATTGTTGGGTCCTTTCTAAATCTTCCATCAGATTTAATCAAATAAGAGGATTCCCTAGAAATCATCATGGAGGGAAATAAAGGCTTCAAATTGATCTTTAATTTTTAAACTCATATTTTTGGAAAAGAGGAAGGAGGTTTTAGAGAATGACTTGTCCATAGTCATCCATCTTCTCCTTGCTTAGATTTAGTTGAGTACCATTAATGGAGTCTCCAAGATTTTAGTTTTTTATATTTTATTAATTTTGAAAAATTTATTTGATGCATGCATGCTTGAGTTGATTTTATAAGTACCCAATTTAATGGAAAGTGTCTATCTAGTTTTGGGCTCCTATGATTTCTAAAAAATTCTTAGGGAGATTCAAGCTCCATGAAAACCATTAATGTCTAACAACAATCTTCAATTTATGTGGAAGGGGAGAGATAAAAATTGAGGGTTCCATTTTGGCTCCACCCCCTTAGGGCTTCCAAAATCTCATAAACATCAAAAAGATCTAAAATGACCTCCTAAGGACAAAATGTATGTATCTTTAAAAAATATGTCATTCTAGGTCTTGAAACATATTTCATGTGGAAGAGGAAGATAATTTATGAGGGGATTTATTTTATGCAATCCCACCCTCAGGTCTTTGGGTTGTTGTGATCAACTTCACAATTTTTTTTATCTCCAACTGTAAAAGTTATGGGTTCAATTGCTAACTCATAGGGATAGACTTTAGAAATGTGCAGTTTAATAAAATTTAATATTAAATAGTAATAAAAAATAATTATTTTTATTTAAATTATTGGTAATTTTGGTAGTGGCAGTCAACTACATAAAAAAAAGTTAGTCGCAAGGAGATAGCCGCATGGCTTAAAAGACACATAGTCTCCTCAAATTGTGAGGCTAAGCCTCTTACCTTGGTGGTTACTATTACATACAATGTGATGATCAAACCACCAGCCCTTTTGTGCTCTCAGACACTAGCTATTTCGTCATGAAATAAGGATAGTGCCCTTTTGAAGGGCTTTTCAACAAGAAAAAATGCCCTACAAATTATTGAATTAAAAAAATTCACCACAGTCAATCCGTAGACATAAAAATTATTAAACAATGTGTGTTGCATCATAAATTTTATCTATTTTATTATAAAATTATTTTAGACTCAAATTTACTTCATTTTGTGTGCATAAACATTGCATGAAGGTTGAGTAAATTACAAAGGTAACTAGGCCAATTTTGTAAGCTAACTTAAAAAATTCATAGAAATGAAACCATATGTTTTAAAATTAAACTATAATTTACATTAGGATATTGATTATGCACGTTTTATAGTAAAATTAAAATTGGAAGAAATTGAGATATTTAAAATTACATAAAAATTACCTAAGTGCTTTTAGCCCTACTTAGGTTTCATGAAATCAATTTAACATGAAAATTTAGAACACTATCATCATTTTATTTATGATAACTATAAAATAATAGAGAATAATATTATCCTTACATTTTTTATAATTTTATTTAAATCTAAAAATAATCATTTCATTTCATTTCTTGCTTCATTCAATTGGCACTTAGTAATAACTAAAGCATGAGAGCTCCTACCCATTACATCTTATTTTTTTCTTTCTATTCACATGAATAAAAATATAGTATTACAATAAATGGCATAAAAACCCACTATTTTTTTTAATTTACATTGTAAAGCCACAAAAGATAGAATAATACTCCATGCAATCTCTAAGTGTAATAACAAGGCCAAAATAAGGAGGGGCTTACTACCCATCTTATTATCATCATTAGGTGGCTACCCTAAGCACCCCTAAGACTAATAATTGCATATTTGACCATAGGTGATGCCAAAGGTTCAAGCTAAATCATATAGGTATATAATTAGGTGAGTAATATAAAGGTAACACACTCAAATAAAAATAACTATAAGTCTCAACTACACTCCATTGTATCAAAAGGATTTTAAGTTCACCCAAAACACAAACCACAATACATCAATAAACAAATTTTTAATATAATAGGTATAAACACACATGCCAACCACTAATAAACCATATGTATCAAGAATACTCATCCACCCATTGTGGATGATAATTTTTACTCTCCACACTATGGGGTGGAGAAGGAGGACATTGGAGTTTTTACATTTCTAAAACCCTATATGTAAGAGATTTTTAGGATGCTTTGGAACTTCGTTCATTTACCCAAACCCTATATATAAATGCATAAAATATTAAAAAAATAAGCCCATATATATATCATAATTTTAACATTCTAAATATTTAAAAGGGTTATAAAAATAACCAACAAATAAAGGAGAGATTTTGCATCTCTAAACCCAAATGAGCAATAAAACACACATGGTGGCCATTGACAAAATCTAGGGAAATCAACAAAGAAATAAGTTAAGACAAATCAACTTATATGACTTGAAAAATAAAAACAAGATAAGGGAGAAAGATAATTATTTTAAAAACTATAAATTAAAATAAAATATGTGACAAGGAAGTCTACCTTAGCTCCATTTCTTGGATCTACAGAAAAAAGCCTCCTAAAAGTGTTGGAAACTAGTGCTCTTTATCCTTATCTAAGCTCATTCTCTCCTTTGTCAATCTCTCCTCCACTCTAAAATTTAAAATGAACCAAAAATTTCCTCCAAGTAAGGCTTTCCACGATATTATAGATAAAACACTCTAACCTATTGGCTAAATGGAAGGTGACCTTTATCCCTTCCCATTCCTTGGCCTTTCTCCAAAAATTCTTATCTAGTATTAACTCTCCCTACACACCCATGTAGACAAGTAATATTTGAACATATATATCAATGCTTTCACCATCCTATGTCATAAATGGGCACATAGGTTATCATATGAATTTAAAAACACTCCACAAAAGTGTTCACCCATCCCTTGGTCATAAAGAGTCTTAAATTCATTTATAACCACCTCTAAAATAATTTACATCCACTTGGAAACATGGGTCCAAGTTCCCATTTGAGTTTTTGTCAAAGAGGATATTTAAGTGGTTTACATATTTAAATTTATAAATGACTAAAATGTTAAGGTGACTTGTAAGGTATTCTATAAGGGTAATGAATAGTGTCAAGGGGTGTGACTATTGTTATGAGGGCTAAAGAGGTTCAAAACCAAATATAGATTAGACGATGATAAAAGGGTTAGATTTTAATCTAAAGGGATCATGAAGCCTCTACTTAACCAAAATTTATGTACTTATGCTTAGTTTAATCCTAGTTCCCTTACTTGGCCTCACCTGTCATCTACACATTATTTCATACATAAAATTACTTTATCCCAGGATAGTCAAAGCAAATGAACTTGAAAATTTTTAAGTAACATATACAAACACATATTGTATACATAGAAACATCAAAATAATAATATTATCTTTATAATCATCATGGGGAAATATCTACATGCTAACATCATATGCTCATAATCTTAAATCATAAGATAAATCAATATTATCCCAACAAATAGAAACTATAGTATGCATATCAATAATCAAATGAATCATCCATAACCACCATCTGGACAATACTCATATAAGAAAATAATATCATCCAAAACATAAATTTAACTATCTTAGTAATAATTAAATAATAAACATCTCGTATCTCAAATACATAAACAACATGTCACAATAGGATATGTCTATAATAATGAAACAATCCAGTAGAACTAGCACTATGAAAATTGGGGCATCACATCCCTCTCCCCTTATGCAAATTTCCTCCTAGAATTCCTTGAAATTCTAAACTATAGTTGTAAAGATGTTATAAAAATCTAAAATAATCTTGCTAACTCAATTAATCAGTCTCTCTATTTCAATGACCTCATATCTCTACTAAGAGGTCACAGAGTGCAATGCAATACACCAAAATATACATGGCCAAAGATAAATTAACTCCACCATAAACTAACCCATTAGATGAACAAGAATTATGGTTCTTAATTAATGGAGTCACATAAGGAGGACTTTTGAAACTAAATTATCATCATTTCCCAACCCTTCACTTAGTTACAATAGGAAGACTTGGTATTAATATATCACCTTTGCCCAACCTTATTTCCTTAATCCTTTGGGATGACCTTGGATGCAATATCGATGCCCAACCCTAATAAATCAATCTATTAGGACTTTGGAAACTCATCCTAATGTCCAGACCCTAATCACATAAACCAATGCAAGGACTTTAGACACTCATCCTAATGCCCAAACTATAGATACTCAAATATAATTTTACATGATATGCTAATCTTGTACACTTGATAAATAACAATCATTACTCAACCCTTTAGTTCATGACCTTTTTGTTACTGCAAGGCTCATGTTTGCCATATCACTATTTATTCTATAGTCTAACCCTAATATTATAATGTCCCAAATCACCAATAGCTCATAATTTGTCTAAAACCTGATTCATATCATACTATGATAGTTATAAATCCTTTATAACTCTATATTCTGTAGGACACTACCATTCATATTAAGACACTAGAGTCTAAAATTTGATGCTAGTGTCCCTGCCTTCTAAACGATCAAATTTAAAAATATTTAGACACATATGGGTTGGCCTATGGAAGGGTTTTTTCTAGAGATGAATATTCATTAATTCATGAATATTCCATATTTAGGATTTTAGTTTTGGCAAATTTTTAGGGTTGATAGATGGGACCGAATCACTAAAATTTTAGGGATTTTTTATGGGGTTGGCTTACCAAACCTTTACAATGATATAGAATATTGCACTTAAATTCGCTGGATACATATAGTAGATCCCTTAGGACCTGAGCTATACCAATAAAGGCAACAAAAAAAATTGTAATCGAAGGAGCACAAAATCAAACAAAAACAAATGACAATACCAAACAACGAACCAAAATGCATCACCGAACGATAGAGCCAAACAATTGAGATTAATGACATAGATGCACAACACAACCTAATGACATAGTTGAACAATACAACCAAACAACCCAATCAAATGACCCAGTGAATGACCCAACCAAATGACATAGCTGAATGACTCAATTGAATGACAAAGCTGAATGATAGAGATAAATGATAGTACCAAATGAGAGAATTGAATAGTAGTGTCAGATGGAAAAATTAAAAAAAAGATCTAAAATCTAGTGATGAATGGCGAGTTGGGTGACATAGTTGAATGGTAAAATCAAATGATAGTTATGGGTGGGAGAATTGGTGAATCAAAGGTGAAACCCTTCTATCAGATGACAATACCAAATGGGACTATCGAATGATATATATGAAAAGCATAGGCCATCATGGCATCTGGTGGGAACAATAAAAGGATAGGGTAATCATCAAGGAAATCATCTATATATCTTATTTTATAGACCCAACCAAAAAGTCTACGCAATCACATTGCACTCAAAATCTAGGTATTTATTTATTTTTAGTTTGTCATAAATTTGACTTCAACTATTCAATAATATTAAAACAATTTTACATGTAGAAATCCCCACTGTTATCTCACAAGATATAATCAACCAAAATAACATATCACCCCCTAAAGATTTTTTTGATGATGACATGCCACCACTCTAAGATGCTCCTCTAGTTTTTGATGAAAATGATAATGACACTAAAGTGGCAGAAGAGATTGGACCATCTCACCAAACACAAAGTTTAGCTCAAACCTCCACTCAGAAACATTCTTGAAAGAAGAGAAGTAGATGGATAATTGAAAGGTCCTTTAAGGTGGACTAAGTCACAAAATTTCCCTTTATAGAACTTGTAGAGCCTAAAAATAATGATGATACTCCAAAAGAATATAGATGTGCAATATGTAGCTAGAAATTAAGAAAAGAACCAGAATGTAATTGAAATTGGACACAATTGAGAAACATTATGGAAAAGTATATGAGATAGTGAAGCACCTAGATGGAGTGATAACAAGAACACATAGGTAGAAAACTATAGAAGAATGGATGAATGTAAGATATGTATGGGAGCATGAAAATGATAAGAAACTTTGAAAACATCTTATGGAGAAAGGGGGAATAATTGAAGTAAATTTTGGAAAAGTGGAGTAGTCCCATCTGAAGGTGAAATACATACAATTCTCTACTATATACCATATTCTAAAAAAGGTAGACCTATTCCATATTTTTTAGATTATAAGATTTTGTTTCAACATAATGGATTTCTGAATATTCCACAATCACATTGGTTAGATAGTAGTACTTGGGAAATGGAAAAATGTCTAGCAATGGTTGAGATTGAAGATTTAAAACAAAGTGTTCAAAAATCACTGTTTATCTCACTATCCATTGATGAGGTCACAACAATTGACAACATAGCCTAGGTTTGCATTCATGTATGTACTTTTGATAACTATTCAAGGCAACCTCATCTACTAGTAGTTCATAAAATGGTAGAAAAATGTAATGCAAAAAAGCTTCACAAATTGGTTGTATCGAATTTGAAAGATAAAGCTAGAATGGATGATTATGCAATAGATATGAAGTTGGTGTGTGTTGGGGTTGATGGTGCATCAGTTATGTAGGGGCATATAATGGTTTGTGTGTTCAGATGTAAACAACAGTCACTCCATAAATGATTCTAATTTACTACATGGCTCATAGGATGAATCTTGCATACAAAATGGTTAGCAAATTTGTTAATGTAACTAAAGTGGAGGAGTTCATTCATGACCTACATGCTTATATGTCAAGCAATTCAAAAATAATTTTAGAGTTCCAAAAATTTGTAATAAGAGTGACTGATGGTAATAAACTATTGAAATATGTTGATATAAGGTGGATTTCTATGTATGAACCTGCTTGCTAAATTTTTGAAGAATATCAATCATTAGTAGGTTTCATGTATAAATATTGTAGAGAAATTGATAAGGCAAAATAATTGTTGTATCATTTAACAAATTTTGAAACACTAATGACTTTATATGGAATTATTTCAATGCTGAAGGAAATGAATTGTTTTATGAAACATGCTCAAGAGAGGTCCATTTATATTGTGGACTTCATATGGTTGAGAAAATGAGTATGTCAATCTCTAGACATACTATACACTTCGAATGAAATGTTTCAAGGCCTTATTTTTAGTAGTTGATAATGTTTGACTAATTTACATAAACCTTACAGTTATTTGAAGTTGAATATCAATGATCATGTTTGTGTTGTTGTTAATGGAAAGGAGATTCCAATGTACACTTTCTACAAAACCCCTGATCTTGTGGGAGCTGAATTCGAAGAACTTCCTGTAACACATATTCTATATGATATTGCTTTATCTGAAACCTGAATGAAACTAAGTAGAGTTACCCAAAACTTATCTATGGATATCAGAGATCATTTTCAAAGGGATGGTTTGTTGGAGGTGATGGAAGTTATCAATCCCATTTTCTGAAACATTAATTATAGTCAAAAGATGGTTAGCAGTTTATTTTAGAAATACATGTGTTGTCTTGTAATGCATTTTTATAGATTTGTAGAGGTGAATAGAGTAAAAATTATAGGGTTTTTTTGAAAGGATTTATTGACATCCCAATCAACCCATTGTAGCATTACAATGTTTGAACAATATTGTCTTCTATGTGAACCAATAGAGAAAAAGGGAATTACAAGATTGTGGAAAAAACTTTATCCTAGTAGTATACTGCAAAAAGGTATAAGTGATTTTTTTTGATTATATGAGCTCTTTCAAACAATGATTTTGGGCTCAGTGGAAGATGAAAGAGTATTTAGTGCATTATCATTCATAAAGTCAAAACTTTGAAACAAATTAGATACAAATTTAGAACTATTTGAGATTATATGTTTCATGTTATGCAGTGGATATGTTTCCATATGAAAGAGCTATGGCAATATGGAGCTCTCTAACTGAAAGAAGAGGCATCAGTAATACAATTCCAAATAAAAAGGATGTAAGTAATGACACTGAATATGGTACTGACACGATGGATGCAAATGTCATTACCGTTGCTTAGGTTTGTGTAGAATTCTTTCAGCTACCAGACTTTTAGAAATAGAGTTTCTAAATTTCAATTTCATATATTTATCAAAAGATGCAATAATTATTATACGTTTTTTGAAATTTATTTCCTTATTTTTTTCTAAGTGTTGAATGTAAAATATTAGTATATTTTCATTGTGTTAGGGTGAACACTGAAGGTTAATATGGTTATTTATGTCTTTGATACATATTTTTTCTTATATCAGAACAAGTTTTGTGATAGGGGCAAATGAGCCCATATTTTTACACTCAGTGTATAGTGTGTTTAGACAAAGCTATAATGTTAGACAATGATGCATTATGATCTTGTCTATCTTCTTTGACCTTTTCATTATAGATAGTGGATCTTTATTTTCTAAATCATTTATGTCTTCATGTTCTTACAATCGAATAAAATATAACACAGGCTGAAATAAATCAATTTGCAAGTACAAGTTTATAACCCTAGCCATAACTTATATTTTTATCAATTTACAACTTCTATAAAGTACGTAGATTTTTCATACTTGTTGTATAATCTATTATTTAACTTCATATATAATTTCAATACCTTAAATTTCACATTAGAGTTAATAAATATTTTGGTGAACCTGTATTTTAAATTGAACACTACTTACTCCTTTTTCATTTTTGGCTTAGGGTTTCAATTTAATTCTATAAATTCCTATAATTGAATGAACACAGTCCCAAATATTGGATATTTTATGTAACAATGAAATCACTTTCATGATATATATATATATATATATATATATATATATATATATATAGTATGTATTGCTTATATATATACTATATACTATATAATATTATAAATAAGAGTATATACTTCATATATACTCCTATATACTCTATATATACTACTATATATGCCATATATAGGTACTAAATAGGGCATATCTAGTACTTTTCTATAGGGTAGTGTAGGCTATCTACTCCTATAGAGTAGATAGCCTATATTTAAAACATTGTCCAAATGTTTAGAGTCCTTAAAACTAATTCGTTTTAGAATAAAGTGATAAAATAAAATATAATTTTTTCATAAATTTATAAAGATTTATACCAATTTTCATATGAATAAAACTGATTTCACTGTCCTTATATACATACACATCCTCATAACATTAAACAATCCATTAACCTATTCTATAGTTCATGATCACAATCAATTATGCATGTTTTCAACTTTGATGAATCCTCATTATTTTTGACTATCATAATACTATCTTCAACACAAACCTCTACCAAACATGAATGTGCTTTTCTAATGGCCTCAAATGCATCTCAAATCATGGTTTACTCAAGAAAGAATCTAAATATAAAAAATAAGAGATCTTACACAGAAAATAACTCATTTTTTTATCATAACATGCAATAACTATTATATATTTTCTGAAATGCATTTTTGTGTTTCTTGTTAAGTGATGACTGTACAAGATTAATATATTATAATTGTGTTGGGTGGAACACTGTTTAAAGGAATATGTTGACATTAATCCATTTGTATTGAGATGTGAGTTTCACATGTGCATCATAAATATAAAAAGGGGGCCTAACACGATTCAATTTTAAAACATCATAAAATTTAAATTGAAATTACAATCTACGTGGCTCATCCAGTAATTAAAACTCAATAAATTGATCACTGCATCTACAAACTTGAAATTGTCATTCATAATTTATATTTTAAAAGAAAACATTGTTTTTTAATATATAAAAGTTTAAAATAGATTCTCAATTACTCAACTATTTTCTTAACCACTTTTTTAGCTTCTTTCTCAACCACTTTCTCAACTACTTTCTCAATCACAACATCCTCTGTGTCACTGCTATCCTTCAATATCCCTACCTTTTCAAGGTCCATATCCACAACATTAAGACATTCAAGATTTTCCCTATCCTTTTTTCAGCATCTCTTACAGAAAGTAGACTTAGATCAGCAATTGTCTTCTACTTAAATAAGGCATCAGTCTCCCATCTTTGCTTCTTAATGATTTTTTGTAGTGTGTTATTTTATTTATTCAACAAAATAAGCTTCTCCTTGAATTGATTGGTAGATTATAAACTTTTTCATGCATTTTTTAGATGCACATTGAGGACCTTAGCTTCTTTTTTCAAGTTCTCATATTTTTCTTGCATTTTAAAATGTAATGTAATTAGATGTGAACAAAAATTAAAAATGACATGAAATTTGATTAAAATGAATATATAGTACCAAAGATTTTTCCTTCTCTGCATTCACAATCACAACAAGGTTGATATCTTTTACCCATTTATTAAAAATATGCCTGGGCTCCTGCATTCAAAGTCTCCAACCTATTAAGCATGATAGTCAACACATTATCATTGTAAGTATTAGCAACAATAACTGACCCAGATTTAGCTTTGGTAAACAAATCATCAATATTTGCAAGTTCCTATTGCACCAATGCGAATAAATTTTCTCACTCAAAATGGTTGTGATAATGGTCATTTATTTATTTTATTAGGGCCTTCACTCGAATCTCCCACACACACAAATTTTTTAGTTAATCAATTAGTCCCTCCTAAATAATATCAATAATACTATCTAGTACCAAATTTTTCAATTGAAAATATGTAAGGGCATCATCAGAATTTACAACATTCTCTATTGGGGTGGGACTGTTCGGTGAAGTGCTTGAAGGTTCCTGTTGAGCAGTTGCATGAACATGTGTTGCTTCTCCTTGGATAAAATCATGTGGATTGAGAGTAGTTCAAACATTAGTGCCACTTTCAAACCCCAGATATTCATTGTCAAGATCAATTTATGACAAATAAGTTAATATTTATGAACTTGATAAACCTCCAATAGAGAAAGAGGGGAATTGGGAACCTGATATTTGTAATGTTACTGTTCATTATGACAATGTTAAAGGAAGAGCCTTCCTCCTTCTGAGAAATATGTTCAGGGGTAGAAGCAGTGGCATAATCTTCCTCACAGATAGAAACATATCCACTGCATAATCTTGCGGTGCCATAGCTCTTTCATATGGAAAATGTAATTTATTTTAGAAAATAAATAAATTTAAAAAATTTAAATATGTAAAATTGAAATTAAAAGTTTAGTACTTGTATTTGGAGACAGTATATCCTCTAATGTATGTGGCATATTATGAGTGATAACGACATGGGTGTTTTAAACTGGTACATTACACAAACATTCAATCTAAAAAACAATAATCAAAATCCAAAAAACAAAAAACAAAATATGCAATGTAAAATACCTTCCATATAGGTTTGAGAAGGCCTAATAGATATTACTATTTGTTGTGGTGGTGGTTGTTCCACCATCTGAATTATTATTGAGTCAACTGCAAGAATAAAACAAATAACTAAAATAATGCACTTGAGTCTGAAAAATTAAAATCTCATTTGAAGTTTTTAAGTAGCAAACTTACACATGGATAGGATACCGAAGAAACTTGTGGACATTTTGTAAGTTGATAAGATTGCATGGATGATTATGTAGACTCTTAATATATAGATTATTCAACTGTAGTTGCACTTTGTCCTTTTGAGCTAGATTATTTTTTTGAGGCACACATTATTGCCTCTTAGTTATAACAAACAAAGATCAAACAATTATTAATATTCACCTTGGTAACCATTTAACAAATAAATAAATATTAAACCCTAGAATCTAGATCAACAAATGAAAAAATAAATTAATCTCCTGCTCATCCATAGACAAAGAGTTTGTCATCATTTTTGGATCCAACACAGTTGGACCCTATAGTTTTTGGAGGTCAAAGAAGGCCTCAGAGTATAATTCCAAAATAAAATTGGAACAAGAAATAGTGGAACTAGGACTGGTAGCAGTAGAATTTAATTCAAGCCTTATTCTAGAGGAAATAAAAGAGCACTAGTCAAATTTATATTTGAAAATAATATGAACAATGTAAAATAGTGCCCAATATGGAATATCTACTGCTCTTCCCTGCAATACTATTTTGGCTTAGAAAAATTAGACCATTACTTTTAAAAAAGGGTGATTAATGTTTTTGACATAGATGCCCCTCTTCTGACTATCTAAAATGAAAGACAAAAAGAGGATTTTAGATTGCAAAAGTTGAAATTTAAAATTTGAATATACAGACAAATTTATAAGTAGAGACTGATGCAGTCAATGTGCAAATCATAATTTTTTCATCTGACAGTATTGATTTGAAACTCACATGGGTTACATTATGAAATGGAAGAACTGTGAGATTGTGAATATCTTGTGGTGAAGTACCAAACAAAATCATTCTGTAATCCACTTACAAGGTGAAGATCTTCTCATTTGGGTCATATGAATACATGAGTATTTTTAAAAGCTGGTGTCAAGGTCATATTAGGGCATGTAGATTAGGCCATTGAAGCTACATTCCTAAACCCAATCATTATATGCATCTGGTTGTTGTATGAGCCTCAAAATGTCTAGGCATAGTAGGTTTTTGAAATTGAATTTTCTTTCCATGACTGTAAAATGAATTTTTTCTCTAGAGGGACAAGAAATCAATTCTAAAAAATGTTAAAAATGAGGGTAGAGGCAAATATTTATAGATCAGGGGAGGTGAACAGGCAACCAAATAGTAGACCAAACACATAGGTCACCCACTAGTATGCTAGATGATCAAACTGTCTAGCCCCATCATCTAGATAAATCATTTAGCCTAGTCATATGGCTCAACCACTCAACTCAGCCATTCAGTCAAGCCATTCAATCCATCCATTTGGCTAAGCTACTCAGCTCAACTATTCAGTAGAACTGATTGACTCAACTATTCAACTAAGCCATTCAGTCTAATCATTTAGTTGAGCTATGTTAGGAACCCATGCCTTACCCTTCTCTTTGCAGTATTAGTGTAATAATTTCTATGGACGCATATGCTTTGTAAGTCATCCCTTAGAGCATATTTGAATTATCCCACATATAAGGGAAGTAGTAATTGTTAGAATAGAGTTAGTATATAAGTAAGTGTTGAGGCCTAATGAAGGCATCCACAAATTTATTGTATTGAGCTTGCTCAAAGGAGGTTGCCCCCTCGAAGTGGCCTGCGACCAATATAAGCTTTCTGTGTTTCTATTATTCGTAAGAACTATTTTATTTTCACATATTTCAATTAAATCTATTGTAGGAGGTAATCTACTATATGAGGTTATTCTCATCTGGTATTAGAGCACTTTCTTGGCTTTGTGGGTAGATTTGGAGCAATTTTTTTTTAAAGCAGGGCTTTCTAGGAGCTGTGCCATTTCTAGCAAGAATTTTTTTTCATTGCAGGTTCCGTCATTTTGGATTGGGTAAATACCCATCCACTTAACTATGGGAAGTGTTTGGGCATAAGCCCTAAAACTCATTGTGTGGAGTACCAAAAGAACCCCGAAGTAGCTGGCCCATTGAGAGGACCTGCCAGTGAAAAGGGCAACGGCCCCATCCTGATTGACTAGTTCCCACCTGTGAGGTAAACCAAAAGCTGTCGTTAAGGTGTAAACCTATAGCCAAATTTTTTTGGAGAGTAGTACTCAATCAGATAGCTTTGGTGGCCAGATAGAATTTAAAAAAATACTTTAGGCAACCAAACAAACTTGGGGTCCATATCTAACTTATCAGGTTCAGAGAGCAAACAACAGTGTATCCATAGTTGAGGATATTTCCAACCACACAGTTGTACAAAATCCATTTTTGAAGCAGCAGTAAAAAAAAAAAAGAGCCTCCAAAATAAAAAAAAAATTTGGGGCGCTGCCCTGAACCTTGCCTTGTATCGCGGGAAGGATCCCTAGCTATTAACAACTGGTATGGTCACCACTCATGTAGGCACAAAAATTATGGAGGAAGAAATCACCACATTGAAAGCTTAGGTTACAGAGTTAACTGATATGATGCATGGCTTGAATCAATAGAATAACATCTTGCTCAACAAAGTACAGAAGGAGGAGTCTTCTTCAGAGCATCACTCTTTTGCTTCCAACTTCTCACGTAGACCTAAGCTAGACTTTCCATAGTTCAATGGTATAGATCCTATAAGATGGATATATCGAGTTGAACAATTCTTCAACCTCCACAATACTTATTCTATAAAAAAAGTCCCAATTACTTCTTTTCATCTAGAAAAATAAGCACTTCAGTGGTACCATTGGTATCTCAAGTCAAATGATGAACCCGATTGATCAAATTTTGCATCCGTAATTCTAGGCAAGTTTGGTCCCTCGACATTCAAGGATTTCATAGGAGCTCTCACCAAACTCCATCAAATAGGTACTGTTCGTGAATATCAGATTGAATTTGAAAAACTCACTAATCACATTGAAGGGTTGTCAGATGACTTCTTTAAAATTTGCTTTGTTATTGGCCTCAGAGAGCTGATTTGCTTGGAGGTAAAAATGTTTTGACCTAAAAATATGATGGATGCTTTGGGTCTGGCTAATTTTTTAGAAGATAAACTCTCCACACAGCATCAACCTCCCACATTTTCACCAGCAAAGAACACAGTGAATCAATAGACAACCATAACCACACCCATTAAGCGCTTGACTGAGGCAAAGATGTGGGCTTGCAAAGAGAACTGATTATGTTACAATTGTGATGACAAATGGGTTAGGAGTCATAGGTGCATCCAAAAAAAACCTTACTTGTTAGATGTGGAGTCACCACCAGAGCAGGACAACGAGCCTGATATTCCAGAATTTTAAGATGCTCAAGAAGAACCTGGCATTGAAGAGGACCCAGTAGTTCAAGAGACTCAACTTGAGATCTCAGTACATGCACTAGTAGGTGTCACCACTCCCCAAACCATGAAGGTTAAAGGGTGTTTCAAAAATATCCCTCTCACAATCCTCATTGACTCAGGTAGTACTCACAATTTCATCGATCCTCGCATTGCTAAGGCGACAGACTGCTTTGTATACCCTTGTTCTAGCTTTGAAGTCATGATTGCTAATGGGGGCACATTGCCATGTAAAGGGAAGTGTTGAAATGTACGTATTTTAATGGGTAATTATAATTTTCACTCTGATATGTTTGCCTTACCTTTAGGAGGGTGTGTTGTGGTTTTAATGGCACAGTGGCTTCACACATTAGGACCTATTTTATGGGACTTCTCTAAGCTTTGGATGCAGTTCATAGATAATGGTCAGAAGCACACCTTAAAAGGGTTATTTCTAGGATCTACTAGCATCATTAGTTGTCATCGCATGGAAAAACCTTTAAAGAAAGGCTCACATGGGGTCATTGCATAGCTACATTCCATTCAACTCCAGCCCCCCACTGCTACTAACCACCCTACATATTTACAAGCCATAATCGACAAGCATGCAACCATTTTTTTATAACCAGTAGGTTTGCCCACTTCACGCCCTAAAGATCATTGCATTCCTCTCCTTCTAGGAAGCATCCCACCCAACATCCGACCATACCATTACCCCCATCTACAAAAGACTAAAATTGAGAACTTAGTCTAGGAACTCCTCAAGTCTGGAATTATTTTCCCTAGCACCAACCCATATTCCTCCCCAATGCTTCTTGTCCACAAAAAAGATGGGTCATGGCACCTTTGCATTGAATTTCAAGCCCTTAACTACCTCACTATCAAGGATAAATTCCCAATTCCTGTCATCAATGAGCTTTTTGATGAGCTCCATGGGGCCAAATTCTTCTCCAAGTTAGATCTGCATTTTGGCTATCATCAAATCCGAGTGCATCCTGATGACATTCCCAAGATAGCCTTCCATATGCATGAAGGTCACTATGAGTTCCTTTTAATGCCATTTGGCCTTACAAATGCCCCTTCCACTTTTCAAGCACTCATGAATAAAATCTTTCGGTCTTTTCTCTGTCAATTTATTTTAGTTTTCTTTGATGACATTTTGATCTACAACCGCACATGGGTCGAGCATCTACAACATATTGATAGGGCATTACAACTATTAACAGACAATTAATTATGTGCCAAGCAATCCAAGTGTTCATTCGGTTAAGAGGAAATTGACTATCTAGGGCGCATTGTTTTAGCCAATGGGGTTCACATGGACCCAAAAAAAATTAGTGCTATGCAGAATTGGCCTCGACCAATCACCCTCAAGAGCCTTCATGGTTTCTTAGTCCTGATAGGATACTATCACAAGTTCATAAAAAATTATGGAAAGATCACGGCTCCTTTGACTTCCTTATTGAAGAAGGATGCTTTCACCTAGGGTGCAATAGCTGATCAGGCATTCATCAAACTCAAACAAGCTATGTGTACCACACCAGTTTTGGCACTACCAAACTTCACCAAAACTTTCACCATCGAAAGTGATGCCAGTGGCATCGGCTTGGGTGCTATTCTTCTCTAAGAGGGCTGACCAATTACCTTCACTAGCAAAGCCCTTTCTGGTCGTAATTTAGCTTTGTCTACATATGAAAAGGAAATGATGGCAATTTTACATGCAGTACAAAAATGGAGACCCTACTTATTGGGAAATCATTTTTGCATCAAAAATGATCATCAGAGTTTGAAATATTTCTTGGAATAGAGGGTCTCAATCCCAACTCAGCAGAAGTGGGTCAGCAAACTCATGGGTTATGATTATGAGATCACCTATAATAAGGGAGAAGACAATGTTGTGGCTGATGCTCTCTTAAGAACCTTCAAGGACCAGCCTTCCCTCTTTACCATCTCCATGCCCATTTTGAACTGGTTGGAATCTATCTAACAAGGGTATGTAAATGATCCCTCCTTATGCCACCTCATTCATCAATTGGCCACTTACCCCTCTACAATACCGAATTATTCATGAGACGGTGCTTCTTTGTGATACAAGGGTCGTCTGGTGCTTTCCCAAAGTATAGACCTGCATCAGGCTGTCTTCTATGAAATCCATGCTTCCCCCTTAGCAGGGCACTCAGGATTTCTCAAAACCTATGAGCGGGCACGTCAACACTTCTTTTGGAAAGGCATGAAAGCTGAAATTAAATAGATGGTGGCCGAATGTGATACCTGCCAATGAAACAAAGGTGAAACCACATTGACTCCCAGTTTGATCAAACCTTTGCCCATTCCTACTAGGATCTGGATAGATATTTCCATGGATTTCATTGAGGGCCTCCCTAAATCTGGGGGAAAGACAGTGATCCTAGTCATTGTTGACTGCCTCTCCAAATATAGTCATTTTTGTGCACTCCGCCACCCATACATAGCCTCCACAGTTGCACAAGTTTTCGTGGATCAGATCTTCCATCTTCTCAGCATTCCTTCTTCAATTGTCTCAGATCATGATGCCACTTTCACCAGCCATTTTTGGATGGAACTATTTCGTCACATAGGAACATAGTTTAGAATGAGCTTTGGGTACTACCCACAAACAGATGGCTAGATAGAAATAGTCAATAAATGCTTGGAGACCTTCTTTCATTGCTTTGCTTCAGAACAACAACATTAATGGGCCAAGTGGTTTCCCCTATCTGAATGGTGGTACAATACCTCATACCACACTTCCACCAAAATGACTCCCTATAAAGTAGTTTATGGTCAAGCACTGCCACCACTTCTTCCATATAATCTTGGTAGCTCACTAGTTTAGGTAGTTGACACTACTCTTCAAAATTGGGATCAAATTATTTGCACCTTGCAAGACAATCTCCACATGGCACATAACTGAATGAAGCAACAGGCTGATCAGCACCACTCTGAGTGTGTTAGGATTGTGGAGCTAAAAGCTTCACAGATGCAGACATGGAGGAGGTTGCAGAATGAGTTGCCGAAGTGTCAGAAGTGTTTGGCGTTGGTCTGGCCAACCGGCGTCGGTAGGGTAAGACAGGAAGGCAACCGACGTTGGTCATATATTGGCCGGCGTCGGCGACCCCAGGCGGATAGGGACCGACGTCGGTCACCTGTGTAGTTTGACTGCGAGTTAATTACGGGCAGTGAGCTAACGAACCAAGAGTTTGCATGATGAGCGCTAATTTTAGACTCATAGCTGTGGATCTAATTATGGTAATTAGATGTCTAATCATTGTTTGGATGAGATCTATATAATAGACTCATGGTTGTATTGGAAAAGTGTGCTAGGGAGTAAGAGAGCATAATTATAAGCTCCTTCTGTGTGTGAGGTAGAGCAATGGTGCGTTCCTCCTAGTGCCACAGTACCAGGGGTGTTGGTGCTGGATTGGAGAGCCAGCTGGGTTCTTCAGGAGTGTAGGATCTTGGTCACAGTTGCATGGCCTATATAGGAGATCTACATGGTAAGTAAGATCATTGATCTGCAGGTGTATGTGTGTGCAAGGTCGAGGTTCACAGGTGAGCAAAATCATTGTTTGATTTGTAGGTGTGCAAGGTCATACAGACAGCAACACAACAGGGAGCAGTATCAGGCATGATCTACTTGGAGTACAGGTGTGTACTCGGATAGAGCAAGAGGAAGGCAAGGGAGTTCCTTCCATAAGTATGGTCTGTTGAATTGTAGGTTGTTGCAGATTCATGGGAGATCTACTTGAAGTACTTTGAGTACTTGTGGAGCACGTGGAGTGCTTGTGGAGTGCGTGGAGCACTTGTGGTGTGCGTGGAGCACGGGAGGTGAACACCAACTCTGTATTTGAGTTGGGTGTTGGGACCTGTGAGAGGGAGAGCTTTGGGGAGAAGAATTACTGTTCACTTGAGGTGTGGGAAACCTCTGTAAGGTGGTGGAGAAGAAGTGGCATCTTCTTTATTGTATTCTTTTCTGTATAAAGTGTTAATACAATTTGTGTATTGTCTCTCATATCTTGTGTTATTCTGAATTCTAGTTACTTGGTGAATCTGGTTAATTTCCGCATATTAAGTTGCTTGGTTTGGTAATCAAATTGTGTGCTTCCGGTTCTTATCTCCCAACAGAGTGTACATTTGAACTTGGTGATATGGTCTTTCTTTGTCTGCAACCATACAAGCAATCATCACTAAAACTAAAAGGGTGCCAAAAGCTTGCTCCAAAGTTTTATGGGCCATATAAGGTTCTCTAGAAGATTGGGTCAGTTGCTTACAAGTTAGAGCTTCCACCTTCCTCCCAAGTTCATCCCATCTTTCATGTCTCTTATTTGAAGCAAGTTCTTGGATCCAACATCTGAGTGTAGATAGTTTTACCAGCACTTGATAATGAAGGATCCATCCTTCTTGAGTTGGAAGCAATCCTAGATAGGTGCACCTACCAACTTTGATCCCACTCCATCAGAGAGGTCTTAATCTAATGGCACGGCATGCAACTAGAAGATGCAACATGGGAACCACTCTTCTAGATTCAACAACAATTCCCACATCTGAAGCTTTGAGGGCAAAGCTATTTTCTAAGGGGGAGAGGATGTTAGGAACCTGTGCCTTACCCTTCTCTTTGCAGTATTAATGTAATAATTGCTATGGACGCATATGCTTTGTAAGTCATCCCTTAGAGCATATTTGAATTATCCCACATACAAGGGAAGTAGTAGTTGTTAGAATAGAGTTAGTATATAAGTAAGTGTGGAGGCCCAATGAAGGCATCCACGAATTTATTGTATTGAGCTTGCTCAAAGGAGGTTGCCCCCTCGAAGTGGCCTGCGATCAATATAAGCTTTCTGTGTTTCTGTTATTCGTAAGAGATATTTTATTTTTGCATATTTTGATTAAATCTGTTGTAGGAGGTAATCTGCTGCAGGAGGTTCTTCTCAAGCTACTTGGCTCAACCATTTGGCATAGCCATTCAGTCCAACTATTTAGATCAGTAGTCCAACCCAGCTATTTAGCTCAACTATTCAACCCAACTATTCAGCTCGGCCATTCGATTCAAACATTTAGCTCAACCACTCATCTCAAACATTCAACTTAGATATTTAGTTCAGTCATTCAACTCTGGCATTCAATTTAGTTGTTCACTTCAACCATGCTATTATGATGTTTATGGAAAAAATATTGTCAAATAATTTACCATCATGCTCAAAAGATTCACCATGCCCATGAATCAAATTTCTCTAGATTCACCAAATATTTCCAATAGGTTTTCCAATAGGGCCTCTTAAAATGAACCCTGGCCTATGGTATTCATTTAACCCTTTTATGAGATCATTTCAAAAATCATGGTATAAATATAAGTAAAATACCATTCATTATGAATCCATGAAATATCTACCAATCATCAAACAAGTTCACACTACACTACTAAAAGCCATTTACACATCTGAGCTACACTATCATATTCTTCCATATTTCTAAATCACTCATATGAATAGTATTATTATATATTTGAAGATGTCAAAGAGTAACCCATTAGTAGTATTTGTCAAGTTACAAGATAGATCAATACATACACTCACATATAACATATTGCATAATTGTTCACATACAAGCCCACATAATGGGGAGAACTACATCGATAGGAGGACCACTTTAGAGTATATGGCTATGCAAGCAACACTCATTGATAGAGGGTATTTGAGGTTAACTCAAATTCACTTTAGACCACTAAACCCTATTTTTTAAGGTGACATGCCAAGTTGGAGGACCTAGGGTTTTGAGTAAAATACTGATTCTAAGAACTTATGCCCACATTCCAATTTGATAATCTGCAAGGTGATAGTGAACCCTAATAGGTGCATGTGGTTGTTCTAGAAAAGAGTTTTTATCATGAGCCACAAAAAGTGTTGAAACCAAGATATAAGTGTCAATGATAGTGTCTCAACTAATAGATAGATAATCTTTAGAATCTAATAAATCAGGAAAAATATCAGTTTATTTTCTTCTACACCTGTCTTATCACATATAACTATTTATCATTAAATAAGTATTATTTCTGCTTTTTATTTTAACTTTCAAAATATTATTTGGCATTTTACTTGTTTATATTTAGCATATTCTCAAATTCAACATATTTATTAGAATATTATAAATTTGAATTCATTTAACTGATCTATTTTTATAATAACTTATTCCATAGTTTATTAGGTTGTTGCCTTGTAACTATACTAGAAAGTGTTAAAATTTTATTGACCCTGACCTCTAATCATTTTTGCATAACTTTAGGTTTCCTTACACTTTTTAGCCTTCTAGAATTTTTGATTGATGTGATTGTTTTTTTGATCTATTTTTTTTCTTTTTTCCCTTTTCAATATTATTGGCATCTTTGAATTCATTTAAAATGGAAAATGTTAGTAAAAAATAACATTTTGAAATTAAAGATAAATAGGCATTAATTAATTATCTAAATACAAATCAAGAATTACTTGATGCATTTTTGTATGTTACACAAGATGAAATCAATAAACATGCTAAGGAAAATGCATCCACATCTAGTAATGGTGAATATTTAGGTGGTACTACTATAGATTCAATCAAGTTAACACTCCCCTCAATCACACCATTGATTCCTACATCTAGTGGGGGCATGGGATATGTTTTCAAGCCATTGTTCCCTGAGGATCAAAACCATACTACTACATCCTCCATGGGAACAATCAATACTTCAACTTAATTACTGGTTTTGATGCCAAAATAAACATAAATAATGTTTTCATCCCCTTTGGTAAACTTTTAAAATATCAAATATTAATCCTAATGGGTCTACTGTGCAAACTCTTCTCTAAGTTATCCAAATTTAGAATCTAATGTTACAAATATTGAGAAAAATGTTTTAAAATCAACTCATACTATTGATTCACAAGATGTATTACATAATCCTCTTGCACCTGAGATATCTTTGTACCCTTTTCCAACTAGTTTTGTAGCACCCAAGTTTAGAATTTATAATGTTAAGGGTGACCCTAAGCAACATCTCTGATATTTCTATGTAGCATTCCTTGATTGTGTTTCTAATTGTAAAATTTTAACAAAATGATTTAGGATAATCCTAAAAGACTATGTTTTGAGATGGTTTTATGATCTATTAGTATGTTTTGTGAAATCATTCAAACCTCTAGTGGATCAGTTCTTAGCATACTTTTCAATAAAAATCACTTAAAGTATTCATATGTACAAATTTCAAAGATCAAGCAAGGAAGCATTGAGCATATCAATGAATATTTTTTGAGGTACAAAATAATGTTGGCCAAAATGACAAATGCAATTGCAGATAAAGAGCTTCAAGATATATTTAAGCAAAGTTTGCTTTCCCCATTACATGATTCTATTGTCTTCAAGAAGTTCACAACATTTTATGACTTACGCTATATTGTCTAAGATAAATTTTTGAAACTTATTGCATTGAACAGGCTTAAGTATGTAACAAACACATCGACTACATCTACTACCAAGTTTTATATAAAACCAAACTATACGGTTAAACCTATAGATAATAAAAAGGAAGCAACCACAATGGTTAATATAATGCCATAGAAACCTAATCAGCTTATCTTATCCAATACACCTAAGAGATGATTTACATGATTACTCGAGTCTTCAGCTACTCTCCTTAATAATCTTATGGAGTGTCACCTCATATATCTCCCTCTTCCCTTAGAGGTTGATACAAGTCAATGCCTACTAAAATAATATGATTAAAATTCTTATTACGACTATGATCAATGATGTTACAAGTTAAATAACATGGTACAATACCTCATCAATATTAAACAACTCACATTTGATGATCCTTCAAAGGATTTAGGATCACAACTTAGTGATCATCAAAACTAGAATATATTCAATAATCCATTACAAGATCATTCTAAGGAAACACTGTAAGTGAAAATGGCATATCATGCACATATTCCTCCACCACATTATGGGCACCTATTAGATGGGCTTATTGGAAAATTTACAAGCATATCACCTTTTATGGTTCATGTCCTTCCATTACATTTGCTAATAATGAAATTGTGAATGATGACCAAGATCCTCACTCATTATTTATTAAAGTACATATTGATCAACAACCTATATGTAGTGTTATGGTTGATAATGGTTCTAAAGAGAATGTATGTACCATGACATTAATTACACATTTTTGATAAACACATGGTGATTTATACCCTTAAACTAATATGGTCAAAGCATTTTATGGGAAAACACAAGTTTTTGATGAGATTGATTTACCTTTACATGTTGGTTTAGTACATGTGAACATAAATTTTTTAATCATATCACATATGTGAGCATTTGATATGTTATTGGGATGACCTTAGATTCATGATATATTTGAAGTACCCTCCATAATGCTTAAATATCTCAAGTATATTCATGCCACCAAGATAATCATTATTTTAGGGATTCAATATGAGCATCCATTATAATAAGAGAAGTTTATTCTTAGATGATTAATTTTACAATAAATTAAGGTTAATCTTGAGTAAAGGGTAAGGAAAAGGCAATGCCCTTTCCTAGGTGATCGATACTTGAGATACCGGTGCATTAAATATATATAGTGGACTCTATAGAGTCGTCATCTACACCTACATGGCCCAATGAGTTGCTAAGAGAAACTCAACATATTTCAAAGAGGGTATAAATACCAAAATTTACAATTATACATAAGAATCCATAAATCACTAAACAATGGGTTCTCATGAACCGATACAACTTATACTACTACTTCACGACCAAAAAATCTCATGAGGCATAAATAAAGTATCATAAATTCTACAGTTCTACATTTGGTACATATACATGATCTTTAGCATCATGGCTAGTTTGTTATACCCCATCCTATGCCTAAATCAACCTATAAGCATCCTTAGATCGGATCATCAGCTAGCCTTCTCATTCCTAAACTCAAATACTTATTAAAAAATAAATCAAGAAAATATAAAACCATTAAAATAAAGAAAAAATACAAAAATATTTAGCGTACACATTTACTAGATTTTGCATATATATTGTTTACTTTATGTTAGTAGATAGCATATAATTTCATATATACATACACATATGTTTCATGGGTTCTTGAGTGTGATACATGTATACACTGGATACATGATACATGAGTATATAGATGTTGGACCTTTCCTCCACCTATGTGACACACTATGTTGGGGCTATTTGCTTCATTGATCACAATTGATACACTTTAAATTATTTTATGATCACTTTACATTATCATGTTGCACTTATATAATAATTCTTACAAATGTTTACATCTTACACAATGTGCTAGATGTTTTACACTTCAAGATATTTGTTAACACATGTATGCAAGAACTAGTATAATATGCTCATTCTACTTCCTTATATTTCACTTATTCTTCTTTTCACATGGCATAACTGAGTGTGATTCTTGTTTGATACCTTGTTTTGACTGTGGAACATTTGAAGATATTTCTTGTTTGTTGGCCATAGTGTCATTGAGTATCATTTATTTGGTGTGTGGGAATTTGAACATGTCCTCCCCTTGAGTGTGCAAAAGTTGAGCATGCCCCTTATTTTTGGTCTCTTTTGGTCTCCTTAGACCCATTTTACATGACATGGATTGCTCTTGTGTGTGTGTGCTTGATTATTTGTTGAACTTTTGCTTTTGAATCAGAAATGTTTTCATGATCCATATCACGCATCTTAGGGCTTATTGTGATTAGATATTGTAAGCTTCATTGATATATCTAATTAGACATGATACCACTATATTCATATTTAGTACATGATTGATATAAATATGGCATGGTTTTCTTATCCTTTTGATATAAGGTTACTATCAGATTGCATTCCCCTCACCTTAAAAGGTAGGCATGTCATAACGACATGACTCCACACACATAAAATTAGTATAATTCGATATAGTTTACATGATTTAGATATAAACTTGGGATGAAATATTATGCATTTGGAACTAAGTTTTATAGATTAAGGATATAGTATTTTATATTTATCATAGATATTATACACAATTTACATAGCAAAGGTTACATTTTGGCAGATACTCTAGTTTGAGGTACTTTAAATGTGTATATGCCATGTAAATACACTAAATCATAGATACATTTTTACATTATACATCACTTACACCATATTTAATGAGGGTCATGAATAGGGTTCATTACTTTCTCACCACATATTGATGCACTAAACTTTCCAAGACACACTGATTGAGCCTTTATTTATTTATAGTAGTTGGCTCCCTTGAGTAATATGGTTGAGATTCAAAACCCTTGATGGCATTGGCACTAATCATATTTTTAGATTCATATGGTTATTATTGGTGTCCTAGATTGTACCCTAGCTGAGTAAGAAGAGTTTTCAAAACCTCTTACATAAATCTAATCCAACATGAGAATGACCCTAGGCTATGGGTCACCTAAACTAATAATTACTTGGAAAAATGGAGAGAGAGTAACAATAATATATGAAAGCATATAAAATGAGATGATGCACTAGTAATTGGAACATTTATACTTTGCATAAGACACACTATAAGATGCATTCAATACCAAAGAAGATCAATCCCACATAATTATTTCACAATAAGGCATTGACCAACTATCAAAATAGCATGAGAGGGAAACTATCCACTTCCAAGCTAATCATTAAAACATATATTATAGTTAAAATGAACTATGAGGACTATAAAGTACTTAATGAAGGTGAGGAAACTTAGACATATCCAAGGAAAACATATATTCACTTTACCACAATACATGGATTCATTAAACACACTTCAATTTAGTTTGCAAAAATGATGGAATTCATTCTTTATTGCATCAAAAGGTGTTACAATACAAATTTTGGCATAGCTTGATCAATCCAAAGCATAATAATCTATTTATCTAGAAAATATTAGAGGTTTATTGTCTAAAAAATTCTAGAGAGAGAAACAATGTGGTATAAGATGGAACATATATAGAAAAGGGGAAGAAGAGAGGGGAAATTGTGATGGATTAACACCAATTTGAGGCTATTGAGTCGTGATATTATCAATAAAGAATCAATAGTTTAAATTTTTTGTAACAAAATTGAATGCCCATTATCCTTATCTATCCATGAGGTCTCCTCCTTGAAACTCCATGCCACCTTCTACTTGATCTACTGACAAGGACAAAATTTTCATATCTCAAAACTAATAGCTTTATGCCACATTTAATTTGGATGGCCATAGGTACTTGTTTATTGAAAATGTGACCATATCAAAAGATGAGACACTTTCCCATAATCTTATTTATGTCTGTATTTGCTCCAACTTGAACATAGGTCCTCTGTAGATTGAAAACCACCCTGATCTATCAATTTTTACATAGTCACAATATCCATGAAAGTCTGATAGACATTTAGTATTGCTTGATCTTTGTATTAGGCCCACAAATACCCATTTTTATTATAAACCATGTGAGAGCCAAGAAGCTACTACACATTAGGATTTTCAACCTGGAAGAGCAATGAACACATCAATGGCATAATCTTACAACAAAGTCAATAGGTTATAAGTTATCGACTAGAGGTTCTATCTAAACTTTAATGGTGACAAAAGTTTATCCTTGACCATATTACCTGTATGACTTTATCTACTATTGATTGAGATCTAATGGAAACATGGCTAATTAAAATCTTCATTTACTTAGGTCAAAAATTGGTTCATTAACCTCTACCAAAACCTTTTAGATTTGCACTTTGTTTATTGGTTGTTGATTGTCAAATCAGACCTATCAACTTATGCCAAACTATCCTCTATTTATTGGTCCCCAAGATATGCTAACTCCTTGAATTTAACTTGTACCATTATATCTTTGTGTACTATTATATGTGATCCCTTAATCTAGATCCTTTGACTCTTTGAATTTAACTTACATTGTTAAATATATATGTTTGAATGAATGTGCATCATAGGTCTGCATGAGACCCACTATTTGAACTCCAATGGATAATTCATGAGGCTAAAAAATTATGTTTGTGTGCCTATATTTGATGTTTGTGTGAATGTATTTGACATCTGTGCAATTGTCATTAGGATTTTGGACCCTAATGGCTATTTATTGTGGCTTAAATTTTATGTCCACATGCCCATAATTTGATGTCTGTGTGACCATCATTTACATCCATACACCTATCATATTTTAAACCCCATCGATTTAATTGCTAAGCTTCACTTTGACATCTGCATGACCATCTTCATTTATTTTCTCTCTTTTGAAGGATTATATCTTGAGATAAAGAACTCATCGAGACATGAAATTTTTAGAGGATGATTTTTCCATTAAGGGCATCATGTCCATACAATTTTTTGACATGTGAGGCTCTCTAGATGAACTTATAAAATGCATAAATGAGCTAACTAGTCCATTTTTACATGACATCTTGATGATGGTCTGGTCTTTCAAAAATTGTGCTTGAGCTTTTGATTGATATTTAAAAACTCTAATGATTTTTTGAGGCCCATATGAACTTGTTCCATGATCCTAATTATTTGGACACCATGAAGACCTACTTTCAAACATGTTTCTCAAAAATCAACAAATTACACCTTAAGTTAACTTAAAGTGTTTCAAAATTTCACAAATGCTATGTGATCTGCTCTTAAAGTCTATATTCTCCTAGTGACATTAGGTCACTCTTCAATTAGGACCTTTCTCAACTTCTCATTTTGAACTAGGCATATAGGCCAAATTTGGCCAACATATTTGGTGACTTGGCTAGGCAACATGCCTAATATGCTTGAAAAATTAGACCAGTTACATGATACATATATCATTTACATGACTCTGATCCATGACTACAATAAACCTTATTGACTTGTGAGGACAATGAACTCTACCAAATAGGGAAAGAAACAAATAAAAAAGGAAAACTAACTTAATCAATGTAAATGTGTAAACAAAGCATGTATTTAAGATAAAATAAAACAAACTAATGTTTTAGAATAACACTTGGAGGAAAAAAAAACCAATTAACTATGTATAGGGAACTTATCTTCCTCAATAGTAGTGTTTCATATGTGTCCCATTGATTGGGATAGGAATATCCTCACCATCCATCTTTGCAAGTTGGAAGGCATTGTGGGATTTACATCTAGAAACTAAGTATGGACCACTCCAAAGAGATTAAAACTTTGTATGCCTTCCTATATTAGCTCTATCCTTATCCCACTTAAGGACCACATCTCCCTTTTTAAAGTCTCTTAAAAAATCTCCTTTGTCAAAATATCTCTTCACTTGTGCTTGATGGGCTTACATGGCTAACATGGACTGATGTCTTATCTTTTCTAGCTCTATGAGCTCAATATATCTGATTTTCATTCGTTCATTATCTAAAAACTCAAGTTGATGCATTAGTTTCAAAGCAAGAAATTCAAGAGAAATGGGCATTATTGCTTCCTTACCATATATCAACTTGTATGGATAATTGGCTATTGATATCTTATAGGTGATCCTATTAGCTCACAGAGCTGATTTCAATTTGAGATGCCATACCTCTAATTATTTTCAATAGTCTTCTTGATGATATTTAATAGATTATTATTAGTGGACTTAGCGAGGCCATTTCCTTGTGGATAGTAATTTGATGAAGTACTGAGAAAAACACCATGTTGAACTGCCCACTAGCTGATTCTAAAACCCACAAAGGCCATAACATTGTCAAAAATAATGGTTGAAGGGACTCTAAACCTAGTAAGCAGACTTTCATAAAAATCCAAGACATTAGACTCATTGGCTTCTTTCAATGCCACTACTTCTATTTATATAGTAAAATAATCTGTAGTAATTAATATCCATTTATGTCCTAAGCTTGAAGGGGGGTTAATGAGACCAATAAAGTCCAATCCCCATTGAACAAAGGGATGATTCACTACAATTTTTTGGAGAGGTATGGCTGAAAGTTTCACCTTTCCAACAAACATAACACATTATCTACATTTCCTAACCTATGCATAATAATCACCAAATATGTTTGACCAATAATACCCAACTCTCATGATCTTGTGGGCTATTATTCTAGATGAATAATGTCCTCCACCATGTCCATCATGGAATCACTCAAGTAATCTCTATGTTTGAGTTGGCTCTATGCATCTTAGCAACATGCCATTGATATCTTCTTGAATAAAACACTATCAATAAGGAGAAAAAGAATTGACTATGATATGAAATATCTCCTTTTTGAAGGGGTCAAATGAGAAGGATAAATACCATTCTATAGGTATCTTAACATGTCTGGAAACCAACTGGAAGTTGAGGTGTAATCAATTGTAACTTCTTCATCATTTGACACGACAACCACTCCATTAACCTCTTCCAAGTCTTGGGTTAGATGTTCACAAAGTCCTTTGCCTCTAACCAACTTTATGACCTTGATCTCTACATCATACCCCATCACCTATGTTATCCAACCAGCTCTTTTTCCATTTATATCCTTGTTAAAGAGATAATATTTGATACTTAGATGTGTAACCATCAGATGTATCTTATTATTAGACAACAAGTATCTAAACTTCTTGAGAGACCTTATAACTAAAAGTACATGATTCTCAACAAACGAGTATCTTGTTTCATATTCTTCCAAGCCTTGACTGAAGAAGTCTATTGTTTGTTCCAAGGCCTCTTGATTATTCTATATGAGAATACCTAAAATTGTGTCAATGTTAAAATAGGTGTATAAGAAGAAATATTTTGTGAAATCAAGGTTCAAGAGTGTAGGAACACTAGCTATGGTTTTGTTAATTTCTTCAAATCTTCTTACTCCTTCTTTAGACTAGCTGAAAATCTAACCCTTATTTAGCATGGTTGTAAGTGGCCTAGCTAAAGTATCAAAATTTGGAATGTACCTTATTATAAAATTGATCTTGCCTAAGAATCTTTGCAAATCTTTCTTGTGTTTAGGTAAGGAAAGTACAAGAATTGAATCTATCCTATTAGGATATATACTTGTACCATGTTTGGAAATCACATGTCCAAGAATCCTACCTTTATGAATAGAGAAAACACACTTTTTGAGATTAAGAGACACCCCAAATTGCTTGCACCTTTCAAACACTTGAGGTGAATCATGTGCTCATTTGTACTCTCAGAGAACATTGTTATGTCATCCAAATAAATAAGTATAAACTTATCAAGGAAACCCTTGAATGCCATATCCATGGCTTTCTAGAAAGTTTCCATAGCATTAGATGAACCAAAAGGCATATTTATATATGCAAATGTCCCCCACTTTATGGTGAAGGCTACTTTGAATTGGTCTTCTTCTTTGAGCAAAATCTAATTATAATCACTATAGCCATCCAATAAGGAGAACCTTTCTGAACTTGTAACCAACTATAAATTTTGTTCCATTGATGGAAATGGGTAGTGGTTTTTAAGGGAAGCTTTGTTCAAGTCACCAAAATCAACACACAGTCTAATCTCACCATTCTTTTTTCATACTAGAATAAGATTTGCCACCCAAGTTGAGTGCTTAATTAAAAATATTATAGCTGACTCAATGAGCTTATAAAGCTCATCTCTCATTAAAGACTTAATCTTTAGATTAATAGGCCTTTGTCTTTATCTTATTGGCTTAATCTCATCTTATAACTCAATGGTGTGTTGAGCTAGACTTGGATCAAATCCTTTGAGGTCACTATACTGCCATGCAAAGACATCTAAAAAACTTGAACATAACTCAATGAAAGTTTCTTTTTTTAAGAAGTGTAAACTTTTTCCAACTTCAAGTTCTTACCAGTTACAATTTAAACATTTGTATAGTGTTCCTCCTTTATTGACAATGATTTTTTTTTAAATTCAACTCATCATATCTACTAAATATATTCTCAAGTGTGACCAACCCTTTGGGAAACTTATTTTTCTTCATTTGTACAATCTAGTCACCATACTACTGCAAGAGCTTGTCTTGGTTCCTTGAGGAAAATTCAGCTTCTTCTTACAAAAACCTGATAATTTGATTGTAATCTTTAAATGCTGGCCAATTGTTAGGGTTGTCTAGAATATAAGGTCTTAAAACCATATTGATGTGGACTTAACCTTTTCATTCTTTATATCATCTAGAATACTAAAATGTGACCTAATGGCAACCGACCTATCTACATGTTTGTTATCATTTATTGATATGACACAAATATTGAAATCTTGAAAGTATTCAAGTAAGTCCCATACTCTATGATTATAATACCTAAGAAATATATTTTTGTATATATTTATACCTCTTACTTGGTGGACTATCACCAAAGACTTGTAAGGTATTGACCTTTATCTTTTTTGCCCATTGTAAACCATGAACTAGTGCTTCATATTCAACAACATTGTTTGAATAACCAAACTAAAACTTGAGATAAGATAAATACCTTTTATTAACTAGAGAAATAAACATCATTCCAACCCCAATGTCATTTTTGTTCCTTGATTCATCAAAGTATAGTTACCATAGGCCATCACTAGACTCATCATATTTCATCAAGGCTAGAATTGGTGTATCTTTTTCATGAAGATAATAAAAACCATGTCCTTTTTATTCAATTAACTTATAAATATCATGTTCATGAAAATTATAGGTCCATTAATCAAGGAATATATATGTAAATCCATCTAGAGGTGTGTCAATCTCTATTTTATTAGTTTCTAGCACCTCATCTAAGATAATACAATTAGTGTTCACCATACTTGGCACATATGGCACCAAATAGAAACATGCAATAGGTTTGGAATGTATTATTACCTTTGTAAAATAATTGGTCTTGAACATCAAATATGTCTAATCAGTTCATAGGTATCCTCTAATGTTTGAGGTAAAGTCCCTTAAAAGACACATGGAAAAATTAGAAGGCAAATCAACTACAACTATATCTTGTTGAATGGTAACATTAGGGAAAACATGTAGTGTCAACTTTAGATCTTTGATTATGCCTACTATCTTTGTTGGTGACCCATATATTTGTAATAATCTTTTAGTATTTGGTTTATAGACAAGACCAAGCTTATCTGCAATTTATTTAGGCATGACAATGCTTTTGGCTCCACTATCTCCACTATCTCCACTATCTACCATACAATTATGAACTAAATAGTCACCAAATATCAAAGAGAGGTAAAAAGGAAGAGTCTTGTTTGATTTTACATTAGTTTTGTTTACCTTTTTCATTTTATGTACCTACTAATCTTGTTGCTTGGTTGGCTAGTCTGAATTAGCTAAAACAACACCTTATTTCTCAATTAATTCTTGAGACACCTTGAGAGTTGAAAGCTCTTGGATGAGCATGTACTTTTTCCATATAATAACAAAAGAATCCCACATGATAATTATAATATTGGATTTATTCCTCTGATCTATTATACTAAATGAGGTTCCAATAAACTTTGGAGACACTTTGTGAACCACTGGTTATTCTCTAATTAGAGGTACTTGAGGGATATTCCCAGCTTCTGCATTCTAATTCTTCTATGATATAGGGATAATATTTTGATCCTTGATACTCTTAGGAATAATTTTAGAAGTACTATAAGTATTTCTAACATCTTGAGCTTCCTCAATATCTCTACTTTTATCTCTAGTTAGAAATGCAACTTCACCACTTGTGTTACTAGTATTACCAATCTGATTAAATGCAACATGATCATCTATTTGCCAATTCAAATTAATGGTATGAATCTTCCTTTGAACTTGTTGAGCCTCTCCTTGGGGTATCAAATTTGTCTCTTGATACTAACCTACTTGAAGAGAAAACTCTTCTTGTGTCATTTGTGGCATAGTAATATCCTATGATACCAAGGGTTGATTTTATAAATCATTGGGATTAAAAGGATTCCAACCTGGATCTTGCATCAAGTTATTTTGAGGAGGTATGGGAATAATGGATTTTGAATTGGAGGGTACATTAGGGTCAAGGGATGCATATGGTTTAGCTTGGGTTATGTCTCCTTGAGATTGATAGGGTGGTGTATTTTCTCTGAAAGGTTGATAAAGAGGCCTTTGCTTATTGGAGGGTTGATAGGTGTTCTGATTTTGTTACTAATAAGGCCTACCTTAGTATTGTTTTCTCTTGAGTTGAACTATCTCATTTACAAAAGCTTGTAACATAATTGTTAAATATCCAATCTCACTAACTTAATTAGAAGGGGTTACAACTTGTGCTTTAAGAGATGGAAGAGGAGATATAGATGGGATTTGAGGAACTTGAGGGGGTGGAATAGGTTGAAATTCTAGGAAAATAGGCATTAGGGGCCTTGAAGAAAGTTTACTAGCTTGTATCAAGCTATTTTTTGCTCTTATTGCAAGCTCATAGGCATTTGGCAAAATATTACCACCCTTGAATTGTATCATCACACTAATATCAGAATTAAGGGCATTTAGAAATTACAAAATGCATATTTTGGGGATGGTTTGACCAATGTAGGTATCCTTGTCCATGTATTTTGGAATCTAAGGTTGAAATCAGACATGAATTCATGGGGGTACCTTTTAATGGTAGTTAACCATTAAACTAAGGAAAGCTGATCAGATTTGTCTTCAAATTGCCTGACTAAGGCTGCAATTAACTCATCCTGGGTAGCAATGGAGGTCAAAGGAAGATTCCTATACCATTTCATTACTTTTCCTTTGAAGGAAGCATCAAGCAATCTAATAGACACATTATCTTGAACAACATTGTGAAAAAAACAAAGGTTGGCAACATCTTGAATATGCTCAATAGTGGTTATTTTATCCCATTCTCCTGAGAAGAAAGGAATACTCTTAAGGCCAGACACATGAATGTCATCATATTGGGCTAAATTCAGGGGACTACCCCTATTTAATGGAACAAAAAATTGATTCTTGATAACCATTTTAGGTAATGAGGATTTGGGTAATGGGGATAATAGCTTAGACTAAGACAATAGGATGACTAGGAGATGAATATTTCCTTTGAGGATAAGGAATTTTCCTATTGAATCTTGATTTTTTATAAGAAGTTGAAGGCAATTCAATGTGTTCAAAAGGAGTACCTTTCCTTATTGATCTTATAGCAATCTTTGGCATGAAAGCACTATCTAGATGATGCTATTACAAATTGAAGAATCTTCAGCTTTTGATGATAGTAGTTGTCTCCTCCTACTATAATTTATTCTTCTCAATCTTTAAACTTCAACCATGCTAAGGAAATTTTTGTCCCATCATGCTTGCCAAAACTATAGGTGTCCTTGATTGTACCCTAGCTGAGTAAGGAGATTGTTCAAATCCTCTTACATAAATATAGACCAACATGGGAATGACCCTAGGTTGTGGGTCATCTAACATGGGTCAAACCTCTAGAGAAGGTTGGCTTCTTTCTAGATCTATCACCTAAACTAGACCTAAACTAATAATTACTTGAAAAGAGAGAGAGAGAGTAACAACAATAGATGAAAGCATATAAAATGAGGTGATGCATCAGTAATTGGAACACTTATACTTTGCACAAGACACACTCAAGAAAAAATAAGATTAGTCTCACATAAGTATTTCATAATAAGGCATTGACCAACTATCAAACTAGTATGAGAGGGTAACTATCCACTTCCAAGATAATCAATAAACTATATACTGCACTTAAAATGACTTGTGAGGACTACAAAGTACTTAATGAAGGTGAAGAAACTTAAACATAGGCAAGGAAAGCATATATTCACCTAACCATAGTGCATGGATTCATAAAACACACTTCAATTCAGTTTGAAAAAATGATGGAATTCATTATTTATTTCATCTAAAGGTGTTATAGTACAAATTTTTTCATAGCCTGAGCAAGCCAAAGCATACGAGTCTATTTCTCTATAAAATATTAGATATTTCTTGTCTAAACACTTCTAGAGAGAGCCAAAATGTGGAATAAGATGGAACATATATAGAAAAGGGGAAGAAGAGAGGGGAAGTTGTGATGGATTAATACCAATTCGATGCTACTGAGTCATGATCTTATCAATAAGGAATCAATCTTTTAAAAGCTCTATAACAAAATTGAATTCCTATTGTCCTTATCTATCTATCAAGTCTCCTCCTTGAAACTCCATTCCACATACTTGATCTACTAATGAAGAAAAACTTCTCATATATTGAAATTGACAACTTTAAGCCACGTCTTCTTTAGATGGCCATATGTACCTATTTATTGAAAATGTGATCATATCAAAAGATGAGACACTTCCCCATACTCACATTTATGTCTGTATTTGCTTTAAGTTGAATATAGGTCCACCATAGATTGAAAACTAACCCAATATATCAGTTTTCACATAGTCATAATATCCATGAAATTTTGATAGACATTTAGTCTTGTTTGATCTCTGTATTAGGCCCAAAAAGACCCACTTTGCCTCTAAACAATGTGAGAGTTGAGAATATACTGTATGTGAGGATCTTGAATATGGAAGATTAATGAACACATTAATAGAGTAATATTACAACATGGTCGATAGGTTCTAAGTTATTAACTAGAGCTCCTATCTAAACTTTAATGGTGATAGAGCTTTATCCTTGACTATCTTGCCTGTATGACTGCATCTGCTATTGACTAATCTCTAATGGTGACATGGCTCTTTGAAATATTTGTTCACCTAGATAAAAAACTAGTTTGTTGACCTCCAATAAAATCTTTTGGATTTTCCATTTATTTATTGGTTTTCCAATGTCAATTTGGACCTATCAATTTGTGCTAAACTATCCTCTCTTTATTTGTCCCTAGGATATGTTGACCCTTTGACTTTAACTCACATGGTTAAATATCTATTTATAATTTCATGTGAGACCTTGATTTAGATATTTTTACTCTTTGAATTTAACTCACACTGTTGGATCTAGATGTATGAATGAATGTGTATCATAGGTCTACTTAGGACACACTATTTGAACTCCAATGGCTAATTCACAAGGCCAAAAATTTACATCTGCATGCTCATATTTAATGTCTACATGACCATCATTAGGATTTTAAGACCCCAACAGATATTTTATGTGGCTTAAATTTGATGTCCATGCACCCATAATTTGATATTTTCATAACCATTATTGATGTCAATATCCATGTCATAATTTAAACCTTAATGATTTGATTTTTGAGCTTCAGATTGATGTCTGTGCAACTGTCTTCATCTATTTGCTCTATTTTAAAGGCTTATATCTTAAGATAGAGAACTCATTGAGACATGATATTTTTAAAGGATGATCTTGGCATTATGGGCATCATGTCCATGCAATTTTTTGGCCTATGAGGCTCTCCAAGTAAACTTATAAAATGCACAAATGAGATGACTAGTCTATTTCTACATAAAATCATGATGGTGTAGTCTTTCAAAACTTGTGCTTGAGATTATACTTGATAATTAAAAAATATAATGATTTTTTGAGGCCCATGGGAGCTTGTTCCATGATGCTAACTTCTCAGACACCATGAAGACTTGCTTTCAAACCTATTTATCAAAGATCAACAAATTGAAACTTAAGGTAACTTAAAGTGTTTCAAAAGGTTGAAAATTATATGTGATCTCCTCTTGAAGTCTATATGCTCCTCGTGACATTGGGTCACTCTTCAATTAGGACCCTGCTCATCTTTTCATTTTGAACTAGACATGTAGGCCAAATTTGGCTAACAATTACAACACTTAAACTTGAATAGATTAGCTATATTGGTTATATTATGTTTATATTTGGGTTATGTGATTGATATTTAGTGCTCTTAATGGCCTTGGCACAATTCATCCTTGAAACAAATTTGGGATAGGATCACCCTCCAATTCCCTCTTCACATCTCCAAGGTTTAGTTTTGAACATCTCTCTTTAATGCTTCAACAAGGGAGCATCATCACCAAAGCAAAGTACCAAGGGGAAACCTAGTTACATTGACACATAGGTGTATTCGTTCTTGTTATATTTACTTTAAAGCATTTCAATTATTTAATTTTAAGATTATATTCAATAATTACACTATAACATGATCTTGGTTATAAGTAATACATGAACAAAAAATTAAAATAGGGCTCAATTCAAATTAAGGTGTGTTGTACACACCAAGGTATGCATTTATTCCTTTAAACCTAGTAATTTCATCCTTATGCATTAATAGATTAAAGGTGGGAAAATGTAGATACTCAAATCTAATTTTACATGATATGATAGTCTTTTAAAACTGAAAAATACTAATCATGTCTCAACTTTAGTTCATGACCTTTTTATTGTCATAAGGCTTGCGTTCACCATATCACTATGCCTAATTGCTTATTATATATTCTAACCCTAATAATCTGATGACCCATATCACATATAACTTATATTCTATCTAAAACTTGAATCATATCCTACTCTAATAGTTGTATATCCTCAACAAATTTATATTTTACATGATACTACCATCTAGATTAGGACACTAGCATCAATGCTAGTGTCTAAACTCTTAAGCTAGTGTCCTTTCCTTCCAAATAATAAAATTTGAAAATATTTCAACATGTATGGGTCAAGATATGGTATTTATTTAACCCTCCCATGATATCATTTCAAAATACATAGTATAAATATAAATAACAGACCTTTAATTATGAATCCAAGTAATATCTATCAATCATCAAGCAAACTCACACTACACTACTAAAAATCATTTGCTCAATTGAGCTATACTGCCTTGTTCTTCTCTATTTAAAAATAATTCGTAGGAGTGATCTTATTATAGGTTTGAAGAATTAAAATAACAACCCATGAGTATTATTTTTCAAGCTACAAACTAGATCACTATATGTACTCACATATATCATATTACATAATTATTCACACACAAGCCCACATAAAGGGGATAAATACATTGGTCTAAGGCCTTCTTAAGAGAATATGTCTATATAGGTATACTCATTAAAAGAGGGGTCTTTGAGGTCAGCTCAACTTTACGTGATCACACTATCTCTTATTTTTTAAGGTGACATGCGAAGTTGGAGGACCTAGGGTTTTAAGAAAAATATTATTTTTGAGAACCTATACATGCTATCCAAATTGATAATCTAAAATTTGAGAGTGAAACCTAATAAGCATAGGTGGTTGTTCTAAAAAAGATTCTATATCTTGATCCAAACAAAAGTGTTAAAACTATAATAAAAACATCAAAGGTAGTGTCGAAATCCTAATGGTAGCATCCTAATTGACAAAAAGTTAATTATATAATATGATGAATCAAGGAAAAATATCAATCTACCTTATTCTTCACATATACTATCAGATCTACCTATGTATAATTGAATGAGCTAAGTATTATTTATCTTTTATTTTGTAACTTTGAGAATATTATTTGGCATTATAGTTGTCTAGATTTAGCATATTCTTAGTTTCAATATATTTATTAGAATAGTATAAATTTGAATTCATTTAAATGTCCTAATTTTAGAATAACTTATTCCATAGTTGATTAGGCTATTCCCCCTAACTTGATTCTAAAAAGGGTTAAATACAAACCTCAAACCCTGATCACACAAACCATTAGGAGGACTTTAGACACTTGTCCTGATGTCCAAACCCCAATCACACAACATATCATGGTGTTTCCAATATCGCATCATAACCCATATTTATCACTCTTATATTTAGGAGGAAACATATGTTAATATCAACATAAACATAAGGTTAAGGCCTGAAATATCCTTACATCCTCTCTAGATGGAACAAGTAAGACAACATCTCCTAACTTGATCGATAAATTATGAAACATGTCTTAAACTTATATCATACATTAGTGATAATGAGATACTTCTCACCTATTATTCCCACACTTTCACAAGGTGAAAGGTACACAAAATGGATCATCAAAACAACACACTTTAAAGAGTTGATGATTTACCAATACAATCAAAGAGTACAATCAAATTGGATAAGAAACCTAGCTCAATCCATAAAGGAGAATAAATGAAAAGGTTAAACAACCCAATAATATCCAAAAAATAATTAAGGTGAAAATGTCTAAATAACCCAATCCAATCCAAAATTAAAGATAATAAATTAGAGTAAGATCTCCAACATTAAATAAAGTTTATAAATAATAAATGGCTAAACAAATCAAAATCCATAGAAAAGAAACCCATAAAAAGATGATTCCAATCAAATTAAAAATCCCAATAAAGAAAATAATAATTTCAAGGTACACCACATCAGTTGGTAAAATTTCATAATTTTAGATAAAATAGTACTAAATAGTATGGCTCTAAAGGGCCACAAGTATGAATTAGGGAGCTAACATATAAAAAAACTACAAACATAACTCTTCAATACCCTTACATGGTATGAAATATGCATTGCAACTCCATGTTTGTAAGACTACCACACAATTACCAACATGTAAATAGAAAAAAATCAAAACAAGTTTCCCTAATATGAGAAAATGTTAAACCACATGGAAGCATCAAGGCACTCCATCTATACAACTTCTCTATCTAACATAAAGTAAAAGACACCATCCTATACAGACTGAGGAATGTAGATTAATAACCATTAATGATACATGACTACGATTAGAAGGAACACTTATGTAACATTATATAAGATATGAATCCATTCAATATATTTATGATGATTGTTGATGGGTCATTTTAACACACTAAGGTTGTCATAGTCACTTATCTACCCTCTCATAAAAGGACACCTAAAGTGTCCCCCTAAGGTCCATTATTATCAAGTCATGAAGTACCGGGTGATCCAGTTGCTCTATGCATAATGTTCCAATTCAAGGGGATTGTTGGGTCTACAAGTTTTAATGTTATTTCAATCCTTTAAAAATTAGTTGAGAATGCCAGTTTGTGTTTTATTAATATGGGTTTAGAGCGGATGTTGAAGGTAAAAAAACAAACATTCATTTTCCCAGAATCAATCAATGTTTTAGATTAAAAATATGAAGTGTAGCTAAATTTTTATGTTCATTCTATTGTATTTAAATATTCAAAATTACATAAATAGAATAGTAATGAAACCAAAAATTCAAAATAAAGATAATCATGTATTTACAAATTGCATTTGGATTAAACCATAGATTTAAACATTTTAAAAAAATGATAAAAAATAGGGAAAGAGGAAAGAAAAAACTATAAAAATTGGGTCATTTGATTATATGGAATCCATAAACTAGTCTCTCACCTAATAAATGTGTGCACAATCATAAATAAAGTTAATGCAAATGCCTAAGGGGAATAAGAAAATGAAAGAAAGGATTGTAACCACTATTTGCATGCATAATTTACAAATGAAATCCCATAGTCTTCTATTAATCATAATATTCCTTTTGACAATCAATTTTGAGTCCACCATAATCAATTTATCAAAAAATTGCCAACATAAAAACATGGTTATAAGAGAGGGATATGATTTACTCTGCAACAGTAAGAAAATGCAATATAATAAAGGGTGATTAACTCTATGGTATCTTTTAGAGAAGAAAATCCAACCCTTAGAATGTCTTCAATGAGTCATTGTATATAAATTTATAGCTTCATGTGGGATAATTTTCCCTCCAAAACATACTTAAGTGAAATTAATGCCTTCACCCACCATCTCTTTCCCTCCATTTTACCTTTTACTAACCCTCTTCTCACTACTCAATACTTTTGGTATATAAAAAGGCAAAAAAATAATAATAGAATATTATAATTAAAAGCTCACCAGTAAATATGTTCAAACATGAATAGGTTTTAACACACTCAAAATTTCTAAAAATTGACAATATTTTTGTGACTAGGCCATAGTCACCTTCCTAACACCTATAGATGACACACAAAACTAATAAATGAGGTGAAAGTTATGTACAAAAACCCAAAAGAGGGCCAAAAAATGGCCATCCAAACCTAATTGGTCCTAGAAGGGAAACAAACAATTTAAAATTTTCAATTTTTTAAAATTTTAAGTTATAGTTCTGATTAGGATTCCAACCCATAATTAGAATATAATGACATTATTAATAAGTCCAAAAATCTAATTAGGCATTAAATCTCAAATAAAATTGAAACTTGAAGTGAGGGGGTCACAAGACCTAATCAAGATTAGGACCCCTAATTAGCACTATCATAATCTTACAAGGGGTGGCTACATTCTGATTAGACCCAAACTCCTACTTAACAAAGGAAAAAAATTGAATGTTCCCATAGACCTAATTAGGTGTGCAGGCAAAATTAAAAAAGAACACCATCGGGCTCCACAACTTAAACCTAGTCATGGTTTTTCCCTCGACTAGGTCTATAGGGAAGGCTTAACACTCCCTGAGACCTAGTTGGGAAAAATTCCTTGACTACCATTATAAAAAAATACTCAGGGCCTTAAAAACCTAATTGGTAATTGACCACTTGGTTAGTAAAGCAAAAACAAAATGACCCTCCCTAAACCTAATCAAGTTTTGAAGCTCGATTGGGTATAAGGTGTATGCAACAGATTAAGATAAATATACAACTTATCTTACTTATTTAATCCAAGATTGGAAAAGGTAATCAACTAACATCTATTATGATACTTTGTATATTGGGCTATTGACCAAATTAGATCTGCTAGACCTAACCAAAGGATATCTTATCTCACAACACTAAAGGAGAGGTTTCCAAAGCGTCTAGTCAAATAACACTATGCAATAACCCTAGAGAGGCCTTATAATACATAAAATAAAACTTATCTAGTGCTCACCAAAGTTTTTGGCACAAAGAGGGATGGTTTAACATAAATAAACAATCAAGATATCATGGTAGATAAATGGGTGCCTAGATAATCTAAGGTGGAAAATGGAAAGTAAAGAGGACCCTATAGCTATACTAAGTTTTAGTAGAAAGGTAATATAATTAATGAGTTATACATTCAAAACTTGTTAATTTGTGGAATATCTATCTATTAAATGAAATATAAAAAGTTAGAGACACTTACCTTTTGGTGAACCTGTTGAGTTTCAATCTCTCCCTTGGAAAATGGTACTTTACAAGAGGTTGTTTCAGGTTTGTAAGAATCACACTATAGAAATTAGATCTAGGTTAAAATACTCCTACTTTGAATCCAAGACTTCCCACAAGACAATTTATCTTCCCTCTAATGCAGACCCTAAGTAATCACTCTTTCAAATGTAGATGTAAAGTAATTACAAATTATAATAATGAAAAAATGAATATTACTCTCTATTGGATTTAAATTAAGGTTGTATTTATAGCAATAGATAATCCCTAAATCTTTCATAATTTTAGCCAACAAGGTTGGCCATCACATCCCAATTTTTAAAAAAGTCACCATTAGGCCTTAAACTAGGTCAGTCTAGCTGACTTAATTCTGTAACATGCACTTTATCTTTCATTATAAGGTCAACCATATTCACTTAGTAGGAAAAGTGGTTCTTTACTTTGTTAAGATCTATTTTAAAGTTGAATTGCTTAGGGAAATGGATAAACATGATTTTTAGTGTGGAGTTAAATAAGTGGAATTTTTAGTGGGTTTAGGTAATGATAGTAGCTTTAGGTATGATATAATTAACCAACAATCCTGCAAAGCATGAATGGTTTACCCACCCCTTTCCTAACGCACCCTTTAAGGTGTGTACTTATAGAGATTAAAGCTTGATAGGTTCCTATAAGAGAGAGAATCAGTAAATGATAAAGTTTAAAAATATTGTGTGTATACATATGCCCCACTTAAATATCTTCAATTGTCATGTAGTTTTAACATGGGATGGTGCTTCAAAAAAGAACATAGCAATGCACAAAACTATGTTGACAAATTGTAGAATAATACTGAAATTGAAATGATAGTAGAGAATGTTTGGAAAATTTTTAAAGTACCATATATAAATCTTGACTTACCTTTATTTTTGAATAGTTTTTTGATTTATTTTTAGTCCTGATCATGTAAGGTGCATAAATTACTTTAGACAAACCCTAAGGATACAAGGTTCAAGATCAAAACAAACAATCACAAGAAAATAAAAGTAAATGATAGTTTTCATAGATGAAAGAGTCACTTGGAAAATTGGTAAGTTGGGATGAAAAATCCTAAGTTAGAACCAACATACCAAGGAAAATGAATAAAAGAGGAAAAATCAAGTAATTGAAAAGGCAATGCTTCTAAATGATCTATAGACCCAAAAAAATGCATCTTAAGTAAGAAAAGTAAAAATATAAATCAAACAAAGGACACATTAAATTGAAATAATAGAACCAACATAAATGTAAGAGAAGTAACAATCCATACTAAAAAAGATGGAAAAATAATAGAGACACAAATAACATTGATGAAAGAGAAGTAACAATCCATACTTGATCAACAATGGAAAAATTGAAAGAAAAAATAAAACAAAATGAAATGGGCTGCAAAAAGGTAAAAAATAAAATTAAAAGTCCCAAACATAAGTAAGGGAAATCTGAGGAGGATAAGACAATGATTAATAAATTATCTCATAACCACACAAAAATGTAACTTTATTCTAATGATAGAAGAACTAAAATAATCATATTTTGAGCATATTCAAAAGAGATGAAGAATATAGAATAGAGAGATTTGTAAAAATATTTAGAAAAAAACTTTCATGTCAAATGGGATATGAAATGGGTGGTGGGGGGAAATTAAAGTGGCACCAAGGTGAAAATACTCTCTTACCAAAAACAAGACACTTAAGTCAAGTTGGCAAAACATAGAGACTTTAGACATTAAGGACCCTAGAGAACTCACCCTATCCATACAAATTTTGGTTAATGAGTGAAGTATAAATATCATCCCATAAAGTCTATATATGTGATAAAATTAAAATTTACCAACCTTCCCATAAAATTTTCCTCATTCCTTAGGACCCTTTATAGAGTTATTGGTCTATTGTGAAGATTGGGTACTTGCGTGAGAAAGTAGGTAAAAAAAAAAAAAAAAAAAAAAAAAAATATATATATATATATATATATATATATATATATATATATTTGAAATTATGAGACCTCCTACCCTAGTCTACTATCTTACCAAACCTCAATGGACCTCATCTCTATTTTAATGCCAATTATGGAGTTTGAGCTTCAACTAGGATATAAAATGTGCTTGATAATAATCATGTATTTTGGTGTGATTTTGAATTTTAAATATTAATTTTTTCCTTTTCATAATTTCATTTTATTTAAATGATTTAGGTTTTAACTTTTGTATTTTTCTATTCCTCCTCCATATGGATTTAAAAGAACCAAACATGGGTGCTAAAAACGACTATCACTAGAAAACTTACACTTGGTGGCTAGGAAAAAGATCTTAGAGAGAATGGTGTATAAGGCTCATGTACTTGCATGTTAGAGGAGAGTGTTATCTCTAAACTAACCTTAATGTATCCATAGTGAAATGGAATAGGGGAGACTCTATAAATGAACATATAATGATTGAGCTACCTTAGATTGCAAAAAAATGTGTAATTTTAACATGGTACAATGATCGGTAAGTATGAATCATCATCATAGGGAATAGGGTATGTGAGTGAAGGAATAAGAGTAGATTGTTAGAGTTAAACAAATAAAAGAATCTGATTGATTTTTAAGAGTATGAAGACACAACTCTCAACTATTGCCTTTATTTTTTAATCATTTAATAAAATGAACATTTGTGAGGAAGGCCTAGTTTTATATGAGGTCTTACGATCCAACTCACAAAAAACAAAACAAAGAGGTGTAAAAATGAACTATGTTTATAAGAGTATTTTGTGAGGAAGGCATGGTCCTATCCATGTCTTAAATTTCAACTCACAAGAGGAAAACTAAGGAGTTGTAATAAGTAATGAAGTTTTGGAGGCAAGGAATTGAAAGAGACTTTAAAGTTAATTGAAAAATAAAAGAGAAACAAAAAAATATTTATGAGGATGGTCAGGTCCTATTTGTAGTCTTATGATGTAAACTCACTAACTAAATAATATATGTAAAGTAATATAGATATACCAAAGGACTGATGATAGTAGTTAAGGCTACTGAAATTGATGCAATGTTGCATCTTAGGAAGTCTCTGCAAGAAATGTTAGCACCATAGTATATAGAAATATATGAAAGATATGTAAGAGCATAATTAACCTTTTAAGTAAAATATTTATTTAAAAATCAAGCTTTAGTGGGTTCTTTGAAAATATTTCCATTGGTTTGTAATCTACAGGTGTTAGGACCAAGAATGTCTTTGACCAAATAAGGACCCCACCATTTTTGGGTGTACTTGACTTCTCTGTCATGGGTATAATATAAGCTAAGGACTAAATCACTAATATTTAAGGTATGAAATTTGACCTTTTTTTATGTTGTTTGGAAATTCAAGATTTATATTGGTGGTTATATTACAAATCACCCATATAAGGCTCATCAATAAGGTCTAAGCATGAAGATGGGCCTCATAAAGTTCTTCATCAAGGATAATGCCATGAAGAGAGACACACAAGAATGGTAGCTCAAATTTTAAAGGTAAGATATTTTCAAAGCCATATACTAAGGAAAAAAGGGTTGCCCTAGTAACAATATGAATTCTAGTGTGATAAGCCCAAAGTGTAAGATAAAGTTTGAAAAGTCAGTTAGAACGAGAGTCTTGAATTGTATTTTTCAAGATTTTATTAATAAATTTTTTAGTGGTCTCTACTTGTCCATTTAATTGAGGATGATAAGGTGTGGATAATTTGTGTGTGATTTTGAATTTAGCACGTAATTATTTCAAATCTTTATTTTTCAAATTCCTATCATTGTCAGAAATAATGGTGTGGAGAATTCTAAAGTGACAAATGATTTGATTAAGTATGAATTTTTATATATTGACACCTTTGACATTAACAAAGGGCATTACTTCAATCCACTGTATGAAGTACTCAATGTTATTGATGATGAAGACATGACCATATTAGTAATTTGCTAATGAGATCTAATCCACATATGAAAAATGACCAAGGAGACTCTAATGTTTGAAGCTCGATCGAAGAAGAGTGAATAAGATCATCATGTAGTTAGAAGGGATTGCAATTTTTGGAAAATGTGATAACATATTTTTTAAATGTGGGCTAGAAGTATCCCATGCATAGGCATTTGTGGGCTATGGCATGTCCACTGCAAATTCCCCCATGTGCTTATTTGAGAAGAGAAGGAAATTTATCTTGGGTGACACAATGGAGCATTGTACCTTTGATATTATAATAATATAATATATCTTATTGTATGACATATTTACAATCTTGTTTATGAGTTTTGCTATTTTTGTGGGAATTGGTATTAGTAGGATAAGTGTGGTGGTCAATAAATTAGATAATATTCTTGTACCATAGAATTTACTGAATAGTGACAACCTGAATATGAAAGATAAGAGAATTGTTTATGGTTGGTAATGAATATGGTGATTTGCATATGTTGATGAGAAAGTGTAAATCATGAAGAGCTTGATGAGGGTGAAAAAGAAAAGCAAATGAAGCAAGAAAATCAAATACTCATGGAATTGGTTCTATAGTGAAGGATTTTAATGCTTTAGCAAGAGTGGTATTAATTTGATGATATGCGATAATATTTTCACTCTTACATTGATGATCACCATTGACTTGATGATATATGAGTTGTGAATATCCTAAGGCATGTAGGTATGGGATGTCTAAATTGATGGTTGCTTACATGCCTAAGATAAGTACTTAATATTCAAACATGTTATTAGTAACATAAAAGTTTAAATGAAAAGATAAAGGTATGATTTTTACATGAAGATTAGCTAAGACACATCCTGCCCCTACTCCTTGAAGACATTTAACACCATCTAAATGGAGTGTCCAAGTATCTTCATTCAGATAAATTATAAGTTCAAGTAATTATTCAATTATGAATTTGGATTTTGGTTTAGAAATGGAAGTGTTTGGTTCATCAAGATTATTTGATTCAAGGTCAATTGTAAAGTATTAAAAATAATCTTTGAGTGACATAGCTTGATTAAGACCTTAAATGTATATGATCAATTCATCAGGAAGAGTATATTGAAGGTGATCATTGGATAGTATAGGAATGGTAGCAAGTTTATGAAAAATTACTTAGACTTTAAATAATTTTTTCATAATAATTATAAAATCAAATTCCATCAAGAGAACCATCCATTTGTGAATTCTATCCTAAGGTAAGAATGATTTGGAGAAAAAATGTTGAAGAGAATTAGAATGGATGATGACATAAGCTGTAAGAGAAATAATATTTAAACAATCCATAAAGTAAGATATTTTTGGAGTAAACCATGTGATATAAGTTGTTTGATCAAACATGTAATGTCAAAATTATTTAACTGTAAAATAAATGGTAAGACAATCACATTTGACTTTGGTATAGTATGTCTCATAGTCTATTAAAGCATGACTGATATAATATATGGCATGTTCATGACCTATTTCATCTTATTGGGAATATATTTACCCCAACTAATATGAGGGTAGAGGAAGTGCACAAGATGAGAGGTCAATCATTGGAAGGTTTTAGAAGAGTAGGAGGATGCAACAGTGATTATTTCATGCTATCAAATAATTTTTGACATGAATCATTTGATTCAAGAGCTATATATTTCTTGAGAATGGAGTGAGCTAGACATTTTTATGGATTTCATCTAAATTTTTATTTGATGAGACATGAAAAAATGATAATAAGATCATGAATATGATTTTCACAATGCTTGGATTTAATGATAAAACCATCTACATAGGTTTTAACTATTTTATGTATAAGATCATGAACTATATGGGGCATTTCACATTGACAAGTAGCCCTAGAATGTTTAATACCAAAGGGAATTTTAACCTAACAATAGGTAACCTATTATGTTTTAAAAGTGGTTTTATGTTGATCTTTAGGAATGATATGAATTTGATTATATCCTAAAAACTATCTATGAGAAGATAACATTTCATATCAATCGGTGGAATCAAAAATGACATCGATTGATGGTAAATGAAGCTATTTCTAGGAAATGCTAAGTGTTAACACCTTAGCCTATATTATCCATATGGATATATATGGTCCAACCTATGGAACACTCTTCATTTGTAATTACATTTTTTAGTTAATTATTAATTTACGCTGACTTCTTAAGATGTAAGGGTGGGATGAATCAATGCGACTCTACTCATTAATTCTATATATAAGGATGAGTGTGGCTCACTCAAAACATCATATTCATGAATTAAATTCTTATTTTAAGGTTGTGTAGGTTTTCCCCTTAACGTAGCTTATCATATATTCTACTATATGTTAGTTATATTATGATTTATTACTTTAATTATGAAGTAATTTCCTTATAAGTGGTATTAGAGCATCAATTTTGGCAAAGAATTTTGTTTATGCTATATATCATAAACCATTTTTTTATTTTATGTAATTTTTTTACTAGCATTGACACATTATAGAAGGCATTCACATTTAAAATTTTGAGATTTGAAGATCAATTTTAGAGGAGTTATTGCATTCTTACTATTTTTAATAAAATCACTCTACAATATGATATTTAATGATTTTTTCATATTTTATTATATTTTTGGAAACCTTGAATAAAAATATATTGGGTCCTTTATTTGTTTTTTATGATTGGAGGCTGAAATGATATCAAAATATCTTGGTCAAAATTGGGTCAAAAGTGAAAATCAGGGTTGACATTGTTCAATCTTGTTATGAAGACCACAAACTAGGGGTAAAATAAAGAATTATAAAACTCTATGTAAAAATAATGAAAAGAGGAGATGGATTTATAAACAAAAATTAATGGCTCTTTTGGCTAGCCGAATCTAGGGTTTTCCTTGGTGGATCATAAGGTGAACTAAATCGAGTATGATCTTTGTGGTCTACACTCTGAGATGACAAATAAAGTAGATCAAATCAATCAAAATTTATATTATATCATTAATAAACTCATTCCAAATTTTAATTTTCACCAAAATTTACAAAACCAACCACAACTCACTACTAATCAACCCAACAATGGTGGATCTTGTAGCAAACCCAATCTAAAACCAAATGCACAACATTTAAGGAACCTTAATCTAAAAGAAGAAATGTGAAAGTTTTATGGAAAGGATGTTGGAAACACAATTAATAATAGGTGTGGGTGAATATCTTATAACTTTATTTCACATGTACTTTAACATTCCTTGAACCATCAAATCAATACAACAATGCATAAGGTGTCATTCACATGAGCATAACACAAGAAACACATATATGAGTGGGAAAACCTCAAGGGGTAGAAAAACCACTGATATTTTTAAAATTTAATACATTAATATAATAAAAACATAAATATTTAGTGAAGCACAAACTTCACATGGAACACCAACCCTAACTAGTCAAACACCCACTTGACTAGTTTTTAGTAAGCATCCACTTGTAAGGAGGCACCAACACCCTCGATGACTCAAAACCAACACATCAACCAGATTATTTTGATCACCTTATTTATAAATCAACTGATGATGACCACTTTTTAATATCTTCACACTCTATCCCTCTCAAACTACCTTCTAGGCCTCTTCACTCAACGAGCCCTCTTCTTGATTTGATCAGATCATCTGACCTTGATTTTCATACATGGTAACCCTATCATATCTTTATGATAGTTTATATGAACCCTTATTATTGTATAAAATATCTCATTTATCTCTTAAAATTTATATATCATTTGATTCAACTCACTCAATCTCTAACCATCAATTAGGCCTTATTTTTATACTAGGCTCTTGCTCATACACCTCTTGGTCAACCATACACACTTTCCCAATTATATTTTAAATAAAATAATCCTTATGACATGCCAAAAATATTAATATAACATTAAATATGTTGGTCATATCATATAGGACCAAAACCCCCTATAGGCCTTAAGGAGACCTAATTCAATTAGGCCTTCATTGGCAAACGTTATCCTCTGAACTCCTTGGAAGACTTTCCAACTCCTCACATGATAGGAATATATCATATGTCACTAGAATATACCCATAATAATATTGTATTATTTACATGAAACATTTTATCTCCAATCATCACTTGAAGCATGCCATTAGTACTATTCAAAATTAGGCTTATGCATACCCAAAAAGTCTGTCTTGAACTATTGAAGATAAAATACCAATTAGCTAAACAATCATTGAAATAAAACATATAAATAGAAAACTAAAGATTTAAAAAAATTCACCAAGTGTATTATACTTCGTTACATAAGGAAAAAGGACTCAAACCCTTCTCTGTAAGTAGCCCACTCATAATTGCCAACTAATCTCAAAACACAATCATGGAAACAATGACCTTCAACTCTTTTAGGACCACTTTCAGAGACTTCCAATGCATTTATATGATCATATAAGGTCATTATAACATTATTATATAGATATATAATATGGTCAAATGTAAATATTGGTCTTGTATACTAATCTCATAGGCTTGTACCTCATTATCTCATCTGAACAAGACAGGTCAAATTATGAGCAGAGTTTTCATCATATCCACTGATATCCAAAAATTATATATAACATGAATATGACTTAAACTTATTAAATATCATACTCATGTAATTTTATTTATCCCTATTCCATGATAACACATCCCTAATCCACTTCTCACTTCTACCTACTTTTCTCATTGTTTGCACCATTAGGCCTGTTAGCGATTGGTCAACTTTAATAACCAGTTTAGAATAATTAAGGGATATAACAAGATAAAAAACCACCATATACATGAAATAAAAGTCTCAATATTTATCCTTCATCCATTTATAAACTTTGACTTGGTCAAATCTGATTCCTACAACAAATCTCTGAGAAATAAGGCCTTTCTTGTAGGGTCCACTCACTCACCTGACAAACCAATCACACCTGGATGTTTTTGGGAGAGTTTAATACAACCTAAAATCACTTAAATAGACATAATAATCCTTGTTAAGATCACTTTATAATAATATATTTCACATCAGGTCATTGTTAGGGTTTTAGAGAGGTTTAACACTATTTTTGGTGTTAACAATTGTTTATAAATGACTATCTATCATTTCCAAAACTAATGCCTAGAGATATTATCTAGGACACTTACCCATAACTTAGGTTCACATTAAAAGGTCACACATGCCAATAAACACTTGAAAGTCCTTCTTGGGTTGAAAACCCTCCATTTTGTGCACTCGAGAGACCTCAACACACTTTTTCAAGCCTAAACCTTCAAAATTTGACTTTAAACTTGGTTAAAACCTAGGAAAAATATATCACACTAATGATAATGATCATATTCTCATTATTATCTTCAAATCTGAATCTCATACCTCATTTGTCCACCATGTCTCTCTTTACTTACTTAAACCTTAACCTACAAGTCATATTAGGCCTTAAAACTAACCTTGCAACCACTGTCTAAACTCTCAAAACCTCATATATATGCTCACAAAACATATCAAATGTTTAAACATCATTCATATGTCTTTTCAATATCTCATGATGCCTCATTAGGCCAAGCAACGTCTAGAGATGGTTGAGTTGCATTGTAGGTCTATAGGTCCTACCCTGTAGGCTTATCTTGAGACTCATATAAGTGATCCAATGCCTCACATAAATTTTAAATCAAACTCATAAATATTATTATGCCTATGTGCATCTATCTCATCAAGACACCATACTCAAACTATCTCATAAGGTCTCTTCATGTTATGATTATTATTATGACTAGTCTTTTCAAGCACTTGAAACCTAACAACTGACCTTGAAACATGATCCTAAAAAATTGTCATACCTCTTAGTGATGATATCAAACTAATATTATTTAATGACCTCATGAACACCTTTCTTAAGAACCTTTGACATCAATCACAACATCAATGCCAAAATTTAAAAATAGGGACAATGCTCAATAATCTCCCCCTTTATCATTGATGGAAAAACATATTGTATACTAATCATTATTATCTCCCCATTTTGGTCTTTCTACCCCTTCGACATAAATGACAAAGTGATGTCTACAACTCCTTGGATCACACTCCTTGTAACCAAAATACTCAACACATAGGACTTATGTGCTTATAAGACATAATAAAAACATGATCTCTTTATCTCCATACATACCTTCTTGGAAAAACTCACCTGTTCTTGTTAGGGGTAGAAATTACACCCAATTCTTGTCTTAGATGTTCAAAAGTTACCTTTGGAAGAGGTTTGGTCAAGATACCTGTAATATGATACTGTGTAGAAACACATTTAAGTTTGACACTTTGTTCACTTACCTGCTCTTTGAGAAAATGATACCTAATGGGAATGTACTTGGTCCTTGAGTTTATGATAGGGTTATTTGAGACACTTATAACACTTTTATTTTCATAATAGATAGGGCTAGGACCATCATACTCCACCTTGTAGTCTTTTAGGGTCTGTCTCATCCATAGGACCTAACTAAAACATGAAGCTTTTAAAATTTACCAAAAATCACAAATGGATAATGTTACTGATGGTTACTTCTTGCTTTTGCATGAAACTAGGCACCCACCTAGGAAAAAGGCTTCTCCACTAGTACTCTTCCTATCATCTATACTTCTTGTCTAATTTGCATTTGTGTAGGCTATCAAATTGAACTCCTTGTTTATTGGATACCATAATATATACTCCATAGTCCCTTGAGATACTTGAGTATCCTTTTGATTGCTTGCAGATGATTCTCCTTTGGATCTACTTGAGACCTTCCCATAAGACCTACTACTTGCATGATGTCAGGTCGAGAAGTAGTGGTATACAATAAACTTTCAATCATTCACCTATATGACATTCGATTGACCTTTTAAGACTCATATTACTTATTCAACTTACATCTTATGATCATGGGTGTACTATCTACCTTGAAATATTCCATCTCACACTTCTTCAACATATCTCTTATATACTTGGCTTATGATATGAATATACCTTTTTCAAATTGAGTGACTTATAACCTATGAAAGAATGGCAATTATCCTAGCATAGACATCTCAAACTCTTTCTTCATCACCTCTGCAAAGGCCTTGGTAATTTTCTCATTATTTTCAGCAAATATGATGTCATCCACATAGATAACTACTATCAGCTAATGGTCATCTTATATCTTGATGTATAGATTATTATCTATAACTCCTCTTTTGAATATTTGATCTAATAGATACTTGTCTAACCTAGCATACTCATCTCTAAGAGCTTTATTTAAACCATAAAGAGAATTTTTCAATTTGTAGACATAGACTTTATCATCTGATAGTGAGAACCCTTCACATTTCTCAATGTACGCTTCCTCTTCCAAAGTCCCATTGAAAAAGGTAGATTTGATATCAATCTGGTATACCTTGAATCTTTTGAATCCTGCATATGCTAGAAGCAATATGATGACCTCTAATATTACTATTGGTGTAAATTTATATTCAAAGTTTATCCCTTCAACTTTTGGATATCCATTTCATAACAATCTATCCTTTTTCCTAGTGACTTCTCCATCTTTATTCAATTTGTTTCTAAACATCCATTTTGTGCCAATGACATTCTTATCTTTAAGCTTAGGAACTAGTTCCCAAGTCTCATTCTTATCTATTTTGTTTAACTCCTCATTCATAACACCTATCTAAAATTTGTCTTTTCTTTCTTTTATAATAATCTTAGGTTCAATCTTGGATAATAGAGTAACATTCTCTTGATTTAAATTACTTACCAGTCTTCTTGTTTTCATATCTGCATACTTGTTGTCAATGATTTGAGATTCAGGGAAATATCTTTAAATCTATCTTGAGGGTCCTTTTGAATCATATCTCTCTTCAAATTATTCTTCCTCATCAACCTCTATAGTCTCCTCTTCATTCTTAAAGTCTAGATTCTCTAAAGTGTTCTTTGATTGTGAGTGAGATTTCCTTGTCTCATCAATCTTCACATTGTTGATTTCCACTATTTTTTTAGTCTCTTGTTATAACATATATAGGCTGAGATCATTGATGAGTATCCTTAGAATATGACTTCATCATATATATAATCAAAATTTTATAAGTCTTCATCATCTCTTTTGATGAAACATTTACTCCCAAATACTCTAAAGTGTTCCACATTGGCAAGTCCTGCCTTCCATAGTTCATAAAGACTCTTGTTGTCATTAGTCCTTATCTATCCTCTATTCAAAATGTAGACAACATTGTTTATTACCTCTCTCCAATATCCATTAGATAATATAGACTAATTTAGCATAGTTATAACCATCTCTTGAACTATCCTATTCTTCCTTTCCACTACCCCATTCTACTGAGGTGTCCTAGTTGCTAAGAATTGTCTCCTTATTCCATAAACCTCATAGAAGTCATAAAAATCATTGGAACAAAACTCTCCTCCTTTATCATATCTTAGGAACTTAATCTTCCCATTCTTGTGATTATCAACAATAGCCTTGAATGCCTTGAACTTGTCAAGAACTTCTTATTTTACTTTAAAGAATGCAACCCAAGTCATTCTTGTGTAATCATATATGAATAACATGAAGTAGTTATCTCCTTGAATGATTTGAATTATTTTAGGCCCATATAGATGACTTTGTATTAATATATGGGTATTTTAATATAATATTCCTTGGACTTAAAACTTCTTCTAGTCTATTTACCATGTTGACAAGCCTTGCAAAGTATGTTTGTAGGTTTGGTGATCTTAGGAATTTTATTCATAGAATTTTTAGTGTTAATATTGATTATATTGTCAAAGTTTAGGTGACTTAACCTTATGTTCCATATCTAAAATTAATATTTCTCATGAAGCATCTCTCCTTCTTGATTTCATTCAAGACATATAGATTGTTCTTAGTCCTCTTAACATTGGCAATTAGCCTTCCTAATTTGGTTGTCCTTATCTCACACACTTTTTCATGAAAGGTTAGTGTGTGTAATTTATTACACATTTGACTTACACTAACTAATTTATGTTTCAAACCTTCCACATACAACACACTTTGTGTCTTGGTCTTCCCATTGTCCAAACTCAAGACACCCTTGCCAACTATATTGACAATTTTATTATCTCCAAACCTCACTATTCTTGCAACATTATTTTTCAATGAGATGAACTTATTTATGTCTCCTATCATGTGGCTTGAGAAACCAATATATATATACCATTTCATGCCTTCATATTGAATGTGAAAGGTAGTCTGAGCTAGCATATAATCCTCATTGGTTTTCTGTTTCTCCTTGAAAAATAGTCCATATTGACTTTTGAGCTCAATATGATCAATCCTCACTTGCTTTGGCTTCCATACGAATGTTTGATTCTTCTCATGCATGATAGGATCTTCATGTATTTTTGAATCTTGAGGTCCTCATAACTCTATTAGAACATAATCTTGTAATGCATATTATATTATGATAGATGTAACAAATAATATTTATGTACTTGCCTCATGATAGATTACTCCTTTTCCCATGGTCCCATGATGACTTATCCTTTATTGCATCGGGATGTCTGATCGGTATTTTCATGTTGATACTCCTCATTTGATTTTACTTATCATTCTCTTTCTAAAACTTGTTCATTTTGTCCATGAGCTACTCATACTCAACCTTCAAGGAATCTAAATCTATCTTTAACTGGTCATACTCAACTTATTTTGACCTAAACCTTGTGTTGATACCTACTAATTGACCCCTGAGATCCTTGATAGTATTATCTTGATGCTTCACATGATTATGGGTACTTATGAGCTTAGTTTCAAGGTCCACTTCAACTTCTCCTTCTTCATTATCATACTAGACTTCTTCATCATACATGTCTTATTCCTTTTGATCACAAGACATCTTGTGCTTCTTAAGATCACCTTCAATTTTTATATACTTATCTAAAAGGAACATGATCTAATACCACTTATTAAAAACATAATGATTAAGGGGGGGATGAATCAATATTATAAAATTTTCTTTCACATGTACTTTAACATTCCTTGAACCATCAAAGCAATACAAAGATATATAAATGCAAAAGAAATCATTCACATGAGCATAACACAGTAAAAACATATACAAATTAGAAAACCTCATGGGGAAGAAAAACCATTGATATTTACAAATGGAACATAGTAATATAATACAAATATTAATATTTAGTGAAGCACCAAATTCACATTGAACACCAACCCCGACTAGCCAAGCATCCACTTGACTAGACTTTAGGAATCACCAAGATGAAAGGAGGCACCAAACTCTTAGATGACTCAACACTAACTCAACCACCTAATTATTTTAATCACCTTTAGATCACTTTATTTCTTAATCAACTAATGATGACCACCTCTTCATCTCTTCACACTCTTATCCCTCTTAAGCTACCTATTTCAATGAATTTCTTGCTTATTATTGGAAAAGAGGAAAAGGAAAAACTAAGTACAGGTATGGTTGATAAATGCGATTGATTATGCATGCATTAAAATTATAAGATTGTGAAGAGATCTGATTTGTCTTGGAAGGATGACCTATAGATAAGAGATCACTAAAGCAAACTTGTTTGTTAGACAAATAGTTGGGTGGATTGCCTAGTGGTAGATAGATCTTGAAGTGAGAACTTCCTTAGGGGTTGTCAATCCACATGTTTTAAATAATTAAGTTTATAAATAAAATAGGAAAGTACTTGCATCAGTGAATCCAATAATACTAGAATTGAATATAAGAATAATTTCTAAGAAGTATGCTAAAAATGGTTAAATAAGTGATAAAATAATTAATACTAGTACCAGAGGGTTGGGGTACACTTCAAAAAATCTGAAAGGGGTTTGTGAATAGGAAGGAGCATAAAAAATTAGGTTTGGATAGATGTACGTGGGTGAAATTAACTTGTTGGTTTTTGGTGCCACAATGACATTCATTGGTTAAGTTGACTATCGGTAGTTAAGGTGACCATCGATGGTCAAGGTGACCATCAGTGGTTGGACAAACTATTGACAATTGAGTTAACCATTGATGGTTACTATGTGAGGATATGGGTTGGTAAAAGGTTGATGATGAGATCCAAAGTATGGATTTTGAGAGATAGGTAAGGTCTAGGTTAATTAAAAAATGGAAATAAAGTAGATGAATACTGAGAAATAAGTACTTGTCTTACTAAAAGTTGATCAGGTGGATGGTTGAGGTAGTTGATCTGATGGTATAATCTATCTCAATTTTGGTAGAGTAACGATACCTATAGGCTTAGTGGATAGGAAATGACAAATTGACTCTCTGATATGATTGCTAGATTATTAAATTATTGATGGTGATTGACCTATAAGAAAGAAACTACTAGTTGCACAAGCTCTTGATAACAATTGTAGATCCATTTCACTTTCAAGCTCCTCTCTTCTTATAGGCACAAGCAAGAGGTCAAAGTGAAGGTTCAATTGGGCTTTTTAATTATAAATTATCCATGTAATGACTTGTAACATGATTTAAACAACTTATATTTAGAAAAATAAAGTGGGTGGTTTACATGCTTCTGGTTAAGGAGGTGCACCTTGACCATAGATGGTCAATTTTGAAGGTAAAAAGGTGGGTAAAATTTAGGTTAAGCTAGTTGGGTAAACTATTACTATTAGGCCTGATTAGCATGTTAATGGGTGAAATTGGTCTTAAGGGGGGTCTTAAGTAGTCCAGGTGTGTTTTTGACATTCAAAATTGTAATGTGCAAATTTTTGGTGTCTACATTATGCCCCTTTTTATTATATGGCTTTGAATCAATAAGCTATAAAATAAAAATTGATATTAGTCAAACATCTGCTGGTTTTCCTAAGTATGGGAGGAGGTGTTCCCCCTAAAACTAAGAGATGATGAGGTAAAGAATAATCAAGTGTGGGTTTGATCAGGTGGTTGATGGTGATAACGAAGGTAGGACGTCATGATGGTGGGTAAAAGGCTGGGCACTAAAGCACAAGCTAACATGCAAAGTATAAAAAAAGGTGTGACAACCAAGATTATGCTTTACAAAGATTATATGGTTGATAACAATAAAGGTCAGTGCTAAGGGACAAGTGACTAGTATACCACATGATTGTATTTAGGCGAGGTGGTTGGGTACACTTATTAGTCTCCTAGATAAAGTTAGTGCTTTTATGGGTATCCAAAGCATGAAGTGCTCTTATCGAAAACATAAATAGGTCAAGTGTCATGGGTATCCAAGGTAGGTAGTGATCTCAAAAGAAACAAATAGATTAGGTAAGCATGAGGTGGCACTAATTCAAAAAGGATCATCATGGAAATCCATTCACTATGGTCAAAAGACTAGGAAAAAGTTTATCACAAAAAAGTGTACTAGTTGGGCCAAAATGGACCAATGGTGAGGTGACGAGGTGGTCATGGTGGGTGGAGAAGGTATTCTCCATGGGTGGGAAAATTGGGTTGGTTTTTATAAAAAGGGTTTTTTTCTAAGGTTTAAGTGTCAAAATGGGGCATCCTGATCATTGACAGTTATGGTGATGAAGGGTAACCATCTATGGTCACCCTGATCATCGATAATCAGGGTGGGAACCCTAAAAGTATATGAGTTAAAAGTGAAAGTGGATTTAATTTGTACCCATTGTAACTCTTGCTCATTTGGCTTTGTGCACTAGTTTCTTTGAGTTTTGGCATTTTACTATGAGAGATTTGACTGAGCATTTGGTTGAGTTGGTAGTTGGTGATTGGTTGGAGGCATGTAATTGAGTTGGTTTCCTAAGATCATGATGTAGGGTGGATGAGGGCATGATTGAGTAATAAGACATGGTATTCATTTATGAAAGAGGTTGAGGAATGAGGTGGGTAGTGTCTTAAATTTGATAGAATAGTTTGATTTTTGTAATGTCATTGGGTTGGGGGGTCAGGGTAGTTTAAATTTTGATCAAGTGGGATTTGTTGTTCCCTATATAGGTTTATTTACAAAATTTGGGTAATTGGGTAGGTAAGTTCAATACTTTAAAGGGTGTTTATGTTATAGGGGGTGGGTAGAGTGATTAGGGTAGCTAATTAGGTGTTTTAGCTATTGGTTGGGTAAAATTTGAGGGTAGCTAGGGTTTGGGAATTTTGGCCATAGAATTCCCATGATGACCATCAACAGTTAGGTTTGACCATTAATGGTTGACACCATAGAAAATGTGGGTGTTTGATCATCAACGGTTATCATGACCATCAATGATCAATAAGGTAGGGAAGATTTTGCAAAGTGATTTAAAAGGTTAGGGAAAGTGGAGAGCTTGTGTGTTAGGCCTAGGTGAGCAAGGTAGGTCTAGAGGGTAATGTTGGTGGGAATAAGTTAGATAAAATGTAAAAAGTAAGGTAGGATAACATAATTGAAAAGTGGGAGTAATGCATTGCTCAAGGGTTGAAGTTCCAAGTGGAGGCAAGGGTAGGATGTTTGAGAATGTTTAGGTTGGGGTAGGTGATTTTTGGAAATGGTAGTGAGTATTAGTTTTCTAAGTATCAGTTTGATAGGTTAAGGTAGGTACCAAAACTTTAGGTAGGTTTAGGTTGTGAAAGGTAAGGTGGTATAGGTAACATTTATGGTTCAGGGTAGAATATGTGAAATTTTGGTAAAGAGGTTGATTTTGAAAAGAGTAATGCTAACATGTGCTAACCTTTATTTTTATAGGCATAAGAGCAGATCTAGATGAGGGATTGAGTCCCTAAGATCTTTATAGATATTCAATAGGGGAAGTCGATTGGGCTCATATGGATGAGATGGTGTTGGGAGATATGATGCACTACTAGCATGTGCCCTGGCATGCATTTATGGTCATAGTGCTCATTGAGAGATGGGATTCCATTATGAACACCTTCTTACTTCCAGCTAGTGAGATGACCATTCTTCTTGATGACATACATAAGATCACTCAACATTCACAATATGGTGATTTGATCTACCATATCAAACATGAAGAGTGAGATGATCATGTTGAGCTCTTGTATGGAGATGAGAGTGATCAGGTCAGATGGCATATTGTGGGATTTAGGTAAATGGAAGTGTATCAAGGGGATCCTACTGAGAGGAGACTTATGACCATGATCATGATTGTAGTGACATGCTTTGGGATTCTTAACTTGAGTAGTGAGAGATTTCCTTATTTGATACTAGGGGTATTTGTTAAGATATTGTTGGGGTCAGCTATGTTGGTTAGGTACTTATTTTGCTTATGCAAATCTATATAGAGATATGGGGGTTTAGGGCCCACAAGAGGTATGGTATTATTGTCAGCCTAGTTTTACATTGTTGGGCCTACAAACATATTTTGGTGCTGAGGCCATTAGGGTTGTTGTGGGCTGGCTATAAATAGATTGAATTCCCCATTGGCTTCATGCAATGGATGGGTGATTTTACCACATCAGGTGTAGGTGGTGGTACCCATGATGTGGAGTGGTTCAAGGGTGAATTGGGTACACTAGTGGTTGGAGATATCACCTAGAGGCCATACATCCAGTTTCTAATATGGCCAGCATACGAGAGGTAGACACTCTCCCTCTAGAGCTATAGATGGATACTCGATAGGTGAGATAGTGAGGTGGAGTTTATTCCATTTGATAGGGTACACAAATAGTTTGGTCTGGTAAAGGGAATTTTGGGCTCTTTCCCCAGGTATAAGATAAATGACTTAGAAATCCTTTTTCTACTACCATAACCTATTCCTATAGTTCTAGATGGTTCATATAAAGAGTTACCAGTTAGGGATCTAATAGATAATTATGGGTTTGTGGATAGGTACATGGCATGGTACCAACCCTCATACATAATTATGGACATTGGTGGAGATGATGGAGGTGTGAGGCCAATGGCCATGGATCTAACTGTCCATGATGGATAGGTAGGGGTAGCTTTGGCCACTACATAAGGATAGGTATAGGTACTATGGGGATAGGTGGCCATGTTACAGGGCTAGATTGTCATATTATAGGTTTAGGTTATGAGCTTTTAGGGTTAGCTTAGTAGGTGGATCTAGTTTAGTGACACCAGGGTAATGTCTATACTAGATAGGCTGGGATAGGTGGTAGATCGGTAGGCATAACAAGTAGATAGACACCAGGATCTAGTGGTCCTCTAAGAGGTAGTGGTACACATGGGGCACATATATAGCTATATATATATGACTATTGTATATTATTTTGATTTTGGCCTATGAGCTAATGCACCGAGATGTACATTTTTGAGAGAGAGTCCTATCTATCTATATGCACACATTTGTTTTTCTACGGTTATTTGAATTACGAGTGTATATATATGTGATCTTTGCTTATGCCCATGCTCATGGTGTATGATTTGATGTTGATGTCTATTGCTTATGATGTGATGTATACATTATTTATAGATTATGTGTATGTGATAGATGTTTAGCTTAGGCATGAGATGGTTTAAATTTATGGTTATGTTTATGACATGCTAAATCTTAATGTATATATACTACATTTGTAGACTTTAGACATGTGGTGGAAAATGGTTGAGTGTGTAAATGCTTATGGATGTTATTGTTTTATGATGCTCGTTATGGTTATGGTTGTTGTGATGGTTATGCTTTGTTGTTAATTTAGAGGATATAACATATGAGGTACTTTAATTAACAACACTAGATAGGAGACTTAAAGAATCTAATCAAGAAACAGATGTCACAAATGAAAATATCAATTAGTCATGGTATAGTAAGAAGAGGGCACAATGATTTTTCATTGACTAGGACTAAAAAAACTAAAGTTAGACTATCTTAATGAACATAAGCCCTTTAAATTCTTTGCATGAGCCTTCGTTAGTTGGTTAAAAAGATGTCTCAACCACATAATGCCAAATAAGCTCAAAAATACCTTGCATATGGTGTAAAGGGGAGATGGGTAGAAATGAAACCTTGTTGTGAGACTAGCATATCTCCACTATAGGTGTCTAAAAGACCAGGGTAAACAAGCCTATGCCAAATTATATAGACTGATCGATGCAAGAAGTATACTTGAAAAAGATGATTATGGCTTCTACCTTATCTTGTAGTTTGATAGCCGATTGCATCTTTCAATATTATTTTGTTTTTATTTGTTTGTGAGGGTGGGTATTTTGATTTATTGTTATATATGAGAAGATGATTGATGTTGGAAGTTTCTAAGAAAATTATATGCTTTTAAAAAATACTTACTCAGCCATCCTTTGAGGGAGTGGTCTAAGTGTATGTGTTTTGTTTAAATTCTTTTGATAGTTATCCTTCGAGAGAGAAGTTCACCTTATGTTATGGTGATTTCAAAGAGGTTTTCAATAGCTATCCTTCAAGGGAGTAGTTTGTGATTTCTAAGAATGAACCATGATTTATAGTAATAGGAATTTTTTTATTTTGCTTTGATTTGGCTTGACATAGGCTTATTTAGGTTGGCTTAGTGGTTCACCTTTATAAAGGCAAAAGTAAAAGTATAAGAAGGTTGATTAGGTATGAAAAGGTTTAGGTGAAAATAACCACGGGAATCCATCCTATGAAGGTGTGGTAAGTAACATGAGAACCATGCCATAGGTAGAGCCATGATACCTATTATTTAAGATAAGATATGTAGGTGATAGTTAGTCACATGATTTAGCTTTAATCAGTTTCCCCTAAAATAATGAGTTGGACTATGAGTGGAGAGCAAGGGATGAGATTAAGTTAGACAAAAGGTGAACACAATCCTTCTAAAAAAAAAAAAAGTAGATATAAAGCATTAAGGGGCTTAGTTTCTAGGTGGCCTTTGAGAGAAGACAACCGGTAAGCTCTTGATCTATACTTATGGGTTATGATATAAGTTGCAAGCCAATTGAAATCAAACTTACCCTTCTTGCTTTTCTCCATATTGGTGACATGCTGATTTTCCTTTAGGATGAGATCTCTGATATTGAATTTTTGCACTTTAAGGTGTTTTTTATAGGTATGATTGATACACTCTTGATAGACATAAATATGGGTGAGGGATTCCAATCTATGCTCATCAAATAGATCAATTTGGGCTAGACAGTGCTAATGATATTCATCCTCCAAAATAAGATCTTGAAAAGATATGCAAAGAGAGGGGATTTGGACTTCAAGAGGCAAGACAACCTTTTCTCCAAATACAAGAGAAAATGGGGTAGCACCCATAGGGGTTATTATGCTAGTAGGATGTGCCCATAAGGTGAAGAGGATGCACAAATGCCAATCCCAACTAGATGCACTGACCATTTTAGTTAGCATGTTATTAAGAGCTTTATTAGAGGCTTCTACCTTTCCATTAGCTTGAGGGTGATAATACGAGGAGAAACTTAAATTAATGTTGAATATATCACTTAGACCCTGGACTTGCTTGTTATTAAAGGATTTACCATTGTTGATGATAATATTATGAGGAACACCAAAGTGGTAGATGATATAATGGTTAATAAAGTTGACAATATTTTCTCCTTTTGTTGAGACTAAAAGAATAGCCTCTACCCACTTGGTAAAATACTTAGTCATGGTAATGATAAAATGGTGTTGCTAAAAATAATGGGGATTAATTTCACCAATGAGGTCCATACCCCATTGTGAAAAGGGATAGAAATTGATAGAGATGTGAAGGTTATAGATTGCACATGATTCAAATTAGCATGTTGTTGACACTTAACACACTTTTTCACATAATCAAAATAGTCATAGCTAAGGGTAGGCAAGTAATAGCCAAAATTAAGGATGTTCTTAGCTACAACAAAACCACTAAAGTGTCCCCCAAATATACCATCATGCATTTCCTTGATAGCATGGGAGGTTTCATGATTATGTAAGCAACAGAAGAGGAGGCCATCAAAGATGAATTTATAAAGAATTCCTCCCATAATGGTATTGTAAGAGGTAATTTGGATAAATTATCTTCAAGCATTCCTAGAGATGCCATAAGGAACTATGCAAAGGTTAATATAGTCAAAGGTCTGCTGATACCAAAGGTCAGGTTGGGCCTCCTCCACACTAAAAATGGTGGGTGAATCTAGTTTGACATAGGATAATTGGGTAAGCCTAGGAATAATGATAAAAAAAATTAGAGTCTGAGGGTGAATATAGTATTTTCAAGGCAAGGGAAGCCATGGTATCAATGAACTTATTGGGAGATCATGGGTTGGACTAGATACGGTAGTTCTTGAAGGATGCTAGGAGTTTATCAACTAGTTTCTTGTACTGTTGCAAGACATCATTCTTACATTGATAAGAGCCATTGATTTTATTGACCTCAAGTTGGGAGTCACCAAAGATATTGATCATTTTGTCTCCTAGGGTTAAGGTAGTCTAAAGGTCTATCACTAGGGCTTCATAGTTAGCCATGTTATTGGTACATTCAAAATCAAGCTTGAAGGACAAAGGGAGAGGTTCACTATCAAAGGGCATAAGGATGATAGTTGATCCTCCACCACCTTAAAATTTTAATCCATCGAATAAAATTTTGACTTGATTGGTGAGGTTCACTTGAGATAGGGCCACGATGGACTCATCAGGGAACTCAAGAGGAGGAGGTTGGTTATATGTTAATGGTGCATCGACCAATTAAACGGTAATGAATTGACCTTTAATTGAATTCTAATGGAGGAACATAATATCAAAATATGATAAGAACATGAGCCATTTGGCTATACACTAGTTTTGATATGGCTTGGAGTGAATGTACTTGAGTGGGTCAGTGTTGGTTATGACATAGGTTTTACAGTTAAGAAGGTAGAGGAAAATTTTGGTGACCACAAAGACTAATGCTAAGCAAAGATTCTTAGTATGGGTATATTGAGTCTCGTATTCCACAAGTGTGTGGCTAATATAGTATATGTCCTGATCTATGTGTTTTTCATCACGATGAGCCAACATTGCCCCTAGGGAATGATCGGTGATAAAGATATATAAGTAAAAAGGTTGGTCATATTTAGGAGGGGTAAGGATAGGTGGTGACAAAAGGTAGTTTTTGAGTGAATCAAAGGCCTTTTGACAGTCTTTATTCCACTTGAAAGACACATCCTTCTTCAAAAGGTGGTGGGATGGTTAGCATTAGTTTTCAAGCTAGGAGATAAGATAATGAATGGAATGAAGCTTTCCTTGCAAGCTTTAGAGCTACTTAAGGTTGGTTAGAGGAAGCATGTCTAGGATTTATTTTATTTTGGTGGGATCAACTTAAATTTTATGAAAGGAGACAATGAAACCAAGAAGTTTTCCTGACAAGACCCCAAAAATGCACTTCTTAGGGTTGAGATGGACAGGATAATGGTTGAGGTGTTCGAAGATGATCTTGAGGACAACCAAGTGATCTTTTTAGAGTTTGGATTTCCAAAGAAGATCATCTACATAGTCTTATATAATATTATGGATAAGGTCAAGGAAGATGTAAGTCATGGCACATTGGTAGGTTACACTAGTGTTCTTTAATTTGAAAGGCATGACTCTATAGTAGAAGGTGCCCCATGGGGTGGTAAAGGTAGTTTTATGCTAATATTTGGGGGTAATTAAGATTTGATTATAGATAAAAAATCCATCTATGGTATATAACATCTCATGTTCGGCTGTAAGATCAACAAGCTAGTCAATGCTCCATAGAGGAAAGTCATCTTTTGGGTAGGTGAGGTTGAGGTCACGAAAGTTCACATAAATGCATAGTTCCCCTATGGATTTGGTGATAGGTATGACATTTAAGACCCATTGGGGATAATTAATGGTTTGAATAAAGTTGATAGAAGATGATGGAGCTCTTCTTTGATGAGGAGGGCTATGCAATTTGTATACACCAAAGATTTTTCTTGATAGGTTTGGGCATCATGATGAGTGACTATGTTATAAGTAGTGATGACAAGGTTAATTCTAGGAATATCACTATAAGACCAAGAGAATGCTATGATATGATCTTGGAGGAAAGAGGGGAAGTCCCAAAGTTCATTGGTATTTAAAGATTAGACTAGTTTGATAATGCAAAGGTTATGCAAAGCACCCTGATGTCCATGGTGAATTCATTCAACATGGTCAAGGTCTTAGGAGGAAGGGTTTTGTGGATTGAAGAATCTAGGACATTGAGGTAGGTAAGAATAGAATCATCATCCTGGCATTGAATAATGTTAATGGTAGGAGAGTCTTCTCCTATGATCTTAGGATGGGTCAAAGGGATGGTTATGGTCACCCCCTCCTTCTAATAAGTTAGGGGTCCAATGATGATCATGTTGATGAAAAAAATGTTAGGTGGGATGATGTCATCATCCTCACATGCAAGTGGAGGCAAAAATGGTGAGGAAGGTTCATCTTCTTCAACAATGGTAATGACAAGTTACTTGAATTTCTTCTTATTAGGTAAGATGAAACTCAATCACCTTATTTCTCAATAAACTGATTATGACCACCTCTTCATCTCTTCACACTCTTATCCCTCTCAAACTACCTATTTCAATGAAATTCTTGCTTATTATTGGAAAAGAGGAAAAGGAAAAACTAAGTACAGGTATGGTTGATAAACTTGATTGATTATACATGCATTAAAATTATAATATTATGAAGATATCCTCTCTGTCTTGGAAGGATGACCTATAGATAAGAAAACACTAAAGCAAACTTGTTTGTTAGACAAATAGTTGGGTGGATTTCCTATTGGTAGATAGATCCTAAAAGTGAGAGCTTCTTTAGGGGTTGTCAATCCACATGTTTCAAATAATTAAGTTTATAAATAAAATAGGAAAGTACTTGAATCGATGAATCCAATAATACTAAAATTGAATATAAGAATGCTTGCTAAGAAGTATGCTAGAAATGATTAAATTAGTGATAAAATAATTAATACTAGTACCAAAGGGTTGGGGTACACTTCAAAAAATCTAAATGGGTTTTGTGAATAGGAACATAAAAAATTGGGTTTGGATGGATGTAGGTGGGTGAAATTAACTTGTTGGTTTTTGGTGCCATAGTGACCGTTGGTGGTTAAGTTGACCATCAGTAGTTAAGGTGACCGTTGATGGTCAAGGTGACCATTATGGTTAGACAGACCATTGATGATTGAGTTAACCATCTATGGTTACTATGTGAGGATATGGGTTGGTAAAAGGTTGATGATGAGATACAAAGTATGGATTTTGAGAGATAGGTAAGGTCTTGGTTGATTAAGAAATAGAAATAAAGTAGATGAATACTGAGAAATAAGTACTTGTCTTACCAAAAGTTGATTGGGTAGATGGTTGAGGTAGTTGATCAGATGGTATAATATAGCTCAATTCTGGTAGAGTAACGATACCTATAGGCTTAGTGGATAGACAATGACAAATTGACTCTTTGATATGATTATTAGATTACTAAATTACTGATGGTGATTGACCTAAAAGAAAGAAACTACTAGTTGCACAAGCTCTTTATAACAATTGTAGATCCATTTCACCTTCAAGCTCCTATCTTCTTATAGGCACAAGCAAGAGGTCAAAGTGAAGGTTCAATTGGGATTTCTAATTATAAATTATCTATTTAATGACTTGTAACATGATTTAAACAACTTATATTTAGAAAACTAAAGTGGGTGGTTTACATGCTTTTGGTTAAGGAGGTGCACCCTGATCATCGATGGTCAATTTTGAAGGTAAAAAGGTGGGTAAAATTTAGGTTAAGCTAGTTGGGTAAACTATTACTATTGGGCTTGATTAGCAGGTTAATTCATGAAATTGGTCTCAATGGGGGTCTTAAGCAGTTTGGGTGTGTTTTTGACATTTAAAATTGCAATGTGCAGATTTTTGGTGTCTACATTTTGCCCCTTTTTATTATATGGCTTTGAATCAATAAGCTATAAAATAAAAATTGATATTAGTCAAATATCTACTAGTTTCCCTGAGTATGGGAGGAGGTGTTCCCCCTCAAACTAAGAGGTGATGAGGTAAAGCATAATCAAGTGGTTGTTTGATAAGGTGGTTGATGGTGATGATGAAGGTAGAACGTCATGATGGTGGGTAAAAGGCTGGGCATTAAAGCACAAGCTAGAATGTAATGTGCAAAAAAAGGTGTGATAGCCAAGATTATGTAAAGAAAAAGTTTCTATGGTTGATAAAAATAAAGGTCAGTGATAAGGGACAAGTGACTAGTGTAACACATGATTGTATTTAGGGGAGGTGGCTGGGTACACTTATTAGTGTCCTAGATAAGGTCAGTGCTTTTATGGGTATCCAAAGCAGGAAGTGCTCCTATGGAAAATTATAAATAGGTCAAGTGTCATGGGTATCCAAGGTAGGAAGTGATCTCAAAGGACACAAATAGGTTAGGTAAGCTTTAGGTGGCATTGATTCAAAAAGGATCATCATGGAAATCCATTCACTATTGTCAAAAGACTAGGCAAAATTTTATCACAAAAAAGTGTACTAGTTGGGCCAAAATGGACAAACGGTGAGGTGATGGGGTGGTCAGTGTGGGTGGAGAAGGTAGTCTGCATGGGTGGGCAAAATGGGTTGGTTTTCTAAAAAGGGGTTTTGCTAAGGTTTAAGTGTCAAAATGGGGCATCCTAATCATCAACAGTTAGGGTGCTCAAGCGTAACCATTGATGATCACCCTGATCATCAATGATCAAGGTGGGAACCTTAAAAGTCTATGAGTTAAAAGTGAAAGTGGATTTAATTTGTACCCATTATAACTCTTGCTCATTTGGCTTTATACACTAGTTTCTTAGAGTTTTGGCATTTTACTATGAGAGATTTGACTGAGCTTTTGGTTGAGTTGGAAGCTGGTGATTATTTTTGAGGCATGTACTTGAGTTTGTTTCCTAAGATCATGATGTAGGGTGTATGAGGGCATGATTGAGTAATAGGACATGGTCTTCATCTATGAAAGAGGTTGAGGAATGAGGAATGAGGAATGAGGTGGGTAATGTCTTAAATTTGATAGAATAGTTTGATTTTTGTAATGTCATTGGGTTGGGGGGTCAAGGTAGTTTAATTTTTGATCAAGTGGGATTTGTTGTGCCCTATATAGGTTTATTTGCAAAATTTGGGTGATTGGGTAGGTAAATTCAATAATTTAATGGGTGCTTATGTTATAGGGGGTGGGTAGAGTGATTATGGTAGCAAATTAGGTGTTTTATCTATTGGTTGGGTGAAATTTGAGGGTAGCTAGGGTTTGGGAATTTTGGCCATAGAATGCTCATGATGACCATCAACAGTTAGGGTTGACCATCAATGTTTGACACCCTAGAAAATGTGGGTGTCTGAACATTGACGATCATCATGACCATCAATGATCGATAAGGTAGGGAAGATTTTGCAAATTGATTTAAAAGGTTAGGGAAAGTGGAGAGCTTGTGTGTTCGGCCTAGGTGAGCAAGGTAGGTCTAGTGGGTAATGTTAGTGGGCATAAGCTACATAAAATGTAAAAAGTAAGGTAGGCTAGGACAATTGTGAAGTGGGAGTACTGCATTGCTCAAGGGTTAAAGTTCCAAGTGGAGGCAAGGGTAGGATTTTTGAGAATGTTTAGGTTGGGGTAGGTGCATGTTGGAAAGGGTAGTGAGGTATTAGTTTTCTAAGTAATAGTTTGATAGGTTAAGGTAGGTACCAAAACTTTAGGTAGGTGCAGGTTGTGAAAGGTAAGGTAGTGTAGGTAACTGGTATGGGTTAGGGTAGAATATGTGAAATGTTGGTAAAGAGGTTAATTTGGAAATGAGTAATGCTAAAATGTGATAACCTTTTATTTTTATAGGCATGAGAGTAGATATAGATGAGGGATTGAATCCCTATGATATTTATAGATATTCAATAGGGGATGACCCCAGTTGACTAGACTCATATGGATGAGGTGGGGTTGGGAGCAATGAGGCACTACAAGAATGTGCCTTAGGATGCATCTATGGTCATAGTGATCATCATGAGATGGGATTCCATTATGAACACCTTCCTACTTCCAACTAGCAAGATGACCATTCTTATTGAGGACATGCATAGGATCACTCAACTTTCACTATGTGGTGATCTGATCTACCATATTGAACATGAAGAGTGAGATGATCATGCCGAGCTCTTGTATAGAGATGAGAGTGATCAGGTTAGATGGCATGCTATAGGATTTAGGTAAATGAAAGTGTATCAAAGGGCTCCTACTGAGAGGAGACTTATGACCATGATCATGATTGTAGTGACATGCTTTGGGATTCTTGACTTGAGTAGTGAGAGATTTCCTTATTTGATACTAGGGGTATTAGTTAAACTATTGTTGGGGTCGGCTATGTTTGGTTAGGTACCTATTTTGATTATGCAAATATATAAAGAGATATGGGGGTTTAGGTCCCATAGGAGGTATGGTATTAGTGTCAGCCTGGTTTTACATTATTGGGCCTACAAACATATTTGTGTACTGAGGCCATTAGGGTTGTTGTGGGCTAGCTATAAATAGATTGACTTTCCCTTTGGCTTCATGCAATGGATGGGTGATTTTGCCACATCAGGTGTAGGTGGTGGTACCCATGATGTGGAGTGGTTCAGGGGTGAACTGGGTGCACTAGTGGTTGGAGATATCACCTAAAGGCCATACATCTAGTTTTTAATATGGCTAGGGTACAAGAGGTAGACACTCTCCCTCTAGATCTATAGATGGATACTTTTTAGGTTAGATAGAGAGGTGGAGTTGATTCCATTTTATAGGATACACTAATAGTTTGGTTTTGTATAGGGAATTTTGGGCTAATTCCCTAGTTATAAGATAAAGGACTTAGAAATCCTTTTTCTAGTACCACAAGCTATTCTTATAGTTCTAGATGGTACGTATAAAGAGCTACCAGTTAGGGCTCTAATAGATAATTTTGGGTTTGTGGATAGGTACATGGCATGGTACCAACCCTTATGCATAATTATAGACATTGGTGGAGATGATGGAGGTGTGAGGCCAATGGCCATGAATCTAACTAGCCAGGATGGACAGGTAGGTGTGGATTTGGATGCTACATAAGGATAGGTATAGGGACTATGGGGATAGGTGGCCATGCTACAAGGCTAGATTATCAAATTACAAGGTTAGGTTATGACCTTGCATGGTTTTTTTAGTAGGTGGATCTAGTTTAGTGATACCAGGGTAATGTCTATAACAGATATGCAGGGATAGGTGGTAGATCGGTAGGCATAGCAAGTAGATAGACACTAGGATCTAGTGGTGATCTAAGAGGTAGTGGTACCCCTGGGGGATATATATAGCTAGATATATATGACTATTATATATTATTTTAATTTTGGCCTATGAGCTAATGCAGTGAGATGTAAATTTTTTAGAGAGAGTCCTATCTATCTATATGTACACATTTGTTATGCTATGGTTATTTGACTTATGAGTTTATATATATGTGATCTTTGCTTATGCTCATGCTCATGGTGTATGATTTGATGTTGATGTTTATTGATTATGATGTGATGTATAAAATGTTTATAGATTATGTGTATGCAATATATGTTTAGCTTAGGCATGAAATGGTTTAGATTTATGGTTATGTTTATGACATGCTAAATCTTAATGTATATATACTACATTTGTAGACTTTAGACATGTGGTGGAAAATGTTTGAGTGTGTAAATGCTTATGGATGTTATTACTTTATGATGCTCGTTATGGTTATGGTTGTTATGATGGTTATGCTTTGTTGTTAATTTGGAGGATATAACATATGAGGTACTTTAATAAACAACACTAGATAGGAGACTTAAAGAATCTAATCAAGAAACAGATGTCACAAATGAAAATATCAATTAGTCATGATAGGGTAAGAAGAGGGCATGATGCTTTTTCATTGACTAGGACTAAAAAAACTTAAGTTAGAATGGCTTAATGAACATAATCCCTTTAAATGCTTTGCATGAACATTCGTTAGTTAGTTAAAAAGGTGTCTCGACCATATAATGTCAAATAAACTCAAAAATACCTTGCATATGGTGTAAAGGGGAGATGGGTGGACATGGAACCCTGTTGTGAGACTAATATGTCTCCACTGTAGGTGTCTAAAAGACTAGGGTAAACAAGCCTATGCCAAATTATGTAGACTGATTGATGCAGGATGTATACTTGTAAAAGCTGATTATGACTTGTACCTTATCTTGTAGTTTGAGAGCCGATTGCAGCTTTCAATATTATTTTGTTTTTGTTTGTTTTTGAGGGTGGGTCTTTTGATTTATTACTGTAAATGAGAAGCTGATTGATGTGGGAAGCTTCCAAGATTTTTATATACTTTATAAAAATGCTTATTCATCCATCCTTTGAGGGAGTGGTCTAAGTGTATGTGCTTTATTTAAATTCTTTTGATAGCTTTCCTTCGAGAAAGAAGTCCACCTTATGTTATGGTGATTTCAAAGAGGTTTTCAATAGCTGTCCTTCAAGGGAGTAGTCTATGAATTCTAAGAATGACCCTTGATTTATAGTGATAGGAATTTTGTTATTTTTATTTGCTTTGGCTTGACATAGGATTATTCAGGATGGCTTAGTGGTTCACCTTTATAAAGGCAAAATTAAAAGCATAAGAAGGTTGATTAGGTGTGAAAAGGTTTAGGTGACAACAACCATGGGAATCCATCCTATGAAGGTGTGGTAAGTAACATGAGAACCATGCCATAGGTAGAGCCATGATACCCATTGTTTAAGATAAGATATGTAGGTGATATTTAGTCACATGATTTATCTTTAATCAGTTTCCCCTAAAACAATGAGTTGGACTATGAGTGGAGAGCAAGGGATGAGATTAAGTTAGACAAAAGGTGAACACAATCCTTCTAAAAAAAAAAAGGTAGATACAAAACATTAAGGGGCTTAGTTTTTAGGTGGCCTTCGAGAGAAGACAACCGATAAGCTCTTGATCTATACTTATGGGTTATGATATAAGTTCCAAGCCAATTGAAAGAAAACTTACCCTTCTTGCTTTTCTCCATATTGGTGACATGCTGATTTTCCTTCAGGATGAGATCTCTAATATTGAATTTTTGCACTTTAAGGTGTTGGTTATAGTTATGCTTGATACATTCTTGATAGACATAAATATGGGTGAGGGCTTCCAATCGATGCTCATCAAATAGTTCAAGTTGGGCTAGATAGTGCTGATGATATTCATCCTCCAAAATAAGATCTTGAAAAGATATGCAAAGTGAGGGGATTTGGACTTCAAGAGGCAAGACAACCTTTTCTCCAAATACAAGAGAAAATGGGGTAGCACCCATAGGGGTTCTTATGCTAGTACGATATGACCATAAGGTTATGAGGATGCACAAATTCCATTCCCAACCAGATGGATTGACCATTTTAGTTGGCATGTTATTAAGAGCTTTATTAGAGGCTTCTACCTTTCCATTAGCTTGAGTGTGATAATATGAGGAGAAACTTAACTTAATGTCAAATGTATCACTTAGACCCTGAACTTGCTTGTTCTTAAAGGATTTACCATTGTCGATGATAATCTTATGAGGAACACCAAAGTGGTAGATGATATAATGGTTAATAAAGTTGAAAAAATTTTCTACTTTGGTTGAGACTAGAAGAATAGCCTCTGCCCACATGGTAAAATACTTGGTCACAGTAATGATGGAATGGTGTCAATACAAAGAATGGGGATTAATTTTACCAATGAGGCCCATACCCCATTGTGAAAAGGGATATAAATCGATAGATATATGAAGGCTATAGCTTGCACATGATGCAAATTAGCATGTTATTGACACTTACCACACTTTTTCACATAATCACAATAGTACTAGTTAAGGGTAGGCCAGTAATAGCCAAAATGAATGATGTGGTTAGCTATAGCAAGGCCACTAAAGTGTCCCCCAAATATACCATCATGCATTTCCTTGATAACATAGGAGGTTTCATGACTATGCAAGCAATAAAAGAGGAGGCCATCAAAGAAGCATTTATAAATAATTCCTCCCATAATGGTATAACAAGAGGTACTTTGAGTAAATTCTATTCAAGCATTCCTAGAGAGGCCAGAAGGAACTATGCCAAGGTTAATATAGTCAAAGGTCTACTTATACCAAAGGTCAGGTTGGGTCTCCTCCACACTAAAAATGGTGGGTAAATCTAGTTTGACACATGAAAATTGGGTAAGCCTATGAATAATGATAAATAACTTATAGTCTAAGGGTGTAGATAGTATTTTCAAGGCAAGGGAAGCCATGATATCGATTAACTTATTAGGAGATCATGGGGTTGACTAGATACTATAGTGTTTGAATGATGCTAGGCATTTGTCAACTAGTTTGTTATACTGTTACAAGACATCATTCTTAAATTGATAAGAGCCATTGATTTGATTGACCATAATTTTGGAGTCACCAAAGATACTGATCATTTTGTCTCCTAGGGCTAAGGTAGTCTGAAGGTCTATCACTAGGGCTTCATACTTAGCTATGTTATTGGTACATTCAAAATCAAGCTTGAAGGACAAAGGGAGAGGTTCAATATCAAAGGGCATAAGGATGGTACCTACTCCACCACATTGACATTTTAATCCATCAAATAACATTGTGACATGATAGTTGAGGTTCACTTGATATAGGGCCATGATGGACTCATCAGGGAACTCAAGAGGAGGAGGTTGGTTATCTGTCAATGGTGCCTCAACCTATTGATTTATAATTATTTGAACTTTAATTAACTTATAATGGAGGAACATAATATCAAAATATGATAAGAACATGAGCCATTTGGCCTAACACTAGTTTTGATATGGCTTGGAGTGCATGTACTTGAGTAGGTCAGTGTTGGTTATGACATAGGTTTTATGGTTAAGAAGGTAGTGGTAAAGTTTGGTGTCCATAAATACTAATGATAAACAAAGCTTCATATTATGGGTATATTAAGTCTTGTATTCTGAAAGTGTGTGGCTAATATAGTGTATGTCTTGTTCTCTATGTTGTTTATCACGTTGAGCCAACATTTCCCCTAGGTATTTATCAGTGATAAAGATATATAAGTAAAAAGGTTGGTCATATTTGGGAGGGGTAAGGATAGGTGGTGACAAAAGGTACCTTTTTAGTGAATTAAAGTCCTTTTGACAATCTTTATTCCACTTGAAAGACACATCCTTCTTCAGAAGGTGGTTGAATGGTTAGCATTGATTTGAAAGCTAGGATATAAAACAATGAATGGAATGAAGCTTTCCCTACAAGCTTCAGAGCTACTTAAGGTTGGTTAGAGGAAAAATTTCTAGGATTTATTTGATTTTGGTGGGATCAACTTTGATTCCATGAAGGGAGACAATGAAATCAAGAAGCTTTCCTGACAAGACCCCAAAAATGCACTTCTTAGGGTTGAAAAGGACAGGATAATGGATGAGGTGTTCAAAGATGATCTTAAGGACAACCAAGTGATATTTTTAGAGTTTGGATTTCCCAAGAAGATAATCCAAATAGTTTTATATAATCTTATGGATAAGGTCAAGGAAGATATAAGTCATGGCACATTAGTACTTTACACTAGTGTTCTTTAATTTGAAAGGCATGATTCTATAGTAGAAGTTCCCCCATGGGGTGGTAAAGGTAATTTTATGCTAATATTTGGGTGTGATTGAGATCTGATTATACATCAAAAATCCATCCATGAGATATAACATTTCATGTTCAGCTGTAAGATCAACAAGCTAGTCAATGCTCGATAGAGGAAAGTCATCTTTTGGGTAGGTGAGGTTGAGGTCACGAAAGTTCACATAAATGCATAGTTCCCCTATGGCTTTGGTGATAGGTATGACAATTAAGATCCATTGGGGATAAATAATGGTTTGAATAAAGTTTATAGAAGATGCTGGAACTCTTCTTTGATGAGGAGGGATATGCAAAGATGCATACATCGAAGCTTTTTCTTGATAGGTTTGGCATCATGATGAGTGACTATGTTATGGGTAGTGATGACAAGGTTAATTCTAGGAATATCATTGTAAGACCAAGAGAATGCTATGATATGATCTTGGAGGAAAGAGGGGAAGTCCCAAAGTTCATTGGTATTTAAATATTGGCCCAGTTTGATAATGCATAGGTTATGCAAAGTACCCAAGGTGATGTCCATGGTGGATTCATTCAACATGGTCAAGGTCTCAAGAGGAAGGGATTTGTGGATTAAAGAGTCTAGGACTCTAAGGAAGGTAAGAATAGAATCATCATCCTGGCATTGAATAATGTTAATGGTAGGAGAGTCTTCTCCTATGATTTTAGGATGCGTCAAAGGGATGGTTATGGTCACCCCCTCCTTCTAACAAGTCAGGGGTCCAATGATGATCATGTTGATGAAAAAATGTTAGGTGGGATGATGTCATCATCCTCACATGCAAGTGGAGGTAAAAATGGTGAGGAAGGCTCATCTTATTCAACAATGGTAATGATGGGTTGCTTGGATTTCTTCTTATTAGTTAAGATAAAACTCAATCTATGCTTCTCTTGTGGATTTTGGTTTTCGATGGTGACCAATTCATGTGGGCCATGCTCATACCATCCAAGACTAAAGCCTTTCTAAGTGCACTAATGAAGGTATGTCTTGGAAAAGTTTGGTTTATCTAAGTAAGAGAAACTGATGATGAATGATCAAGGTGGCAAAGAGGTGGTAGGAGAATCAAGGGATTTATTTACTCCCCCATAGACAAAATGGGTCTGATGGGTCCAAAGGGAATGATAGTTTTGATAATAGGGTCATATCACAGTTGGTTGGTAAGTTTTCCATACTCATGAGGAGTAGGGAAGGCATCTAGGGTGAGAAGAAATACTCCCCTAGGGAAAGGTGATGGAATGGTGATTCTAAAGGGTCTATGGTTGGAATTTAGTGTGAAGGTATAAAGGATCTATTTAATGTTTTATTGGTAGAAGGGGATATGATATATAGTTTAGTGTTTGAAGGTTGGGTTTTAGCTATTGAGGGTGTGCTGGATGGTAGTATGAGGACATCATTGGGGTGGTAGGTCATGTTTTATGTTGAGAAAGGAGTTGGATTAGCTTGGATGGTGATGACATGGCCTTCATGTTCAAACTTAATGTAATGGTGGAGGGTAGAGGGAATACATCCCATGAAATGAATCTAGGGTCATCCTAACAAGATGTTGTATTAGAATTCACCTTTTACAACATAGAATAGTTTGATAAGTGTGTGAGTCCTACATGAATATGAAGGATGACAGTTCCCAAAGTAGTGACCATGGTATCATTGAAGGAATGAAGGATGGCTGAGGATTTAGACATGACATTATCCAACAAGTTAAGTTGGTTGTAGGCATGAGAGGAGATGATGTTTATGCTAGCTCCCCCATCAATCATGACCCATTTGATGTGGGTTTGGTTGATGTAGGTAGTGATAAAGAGGAGGATATAAGTCCTCAAAATGAATGGAGGGTATTTTTGAATTTTTTAATGTAACAAGGCTAGATATTTGAAGAGCATTGACAAAGGTAGCTAGAGGTTGGGGGTCATCAGGTTGGACCTCAATGGATTGCAAAGCCTTTATTAGTGCTTAGTGGTGGTGGGGAGAAGTAGAGATTAACTCATACAAGATCATTTTTGCTTGGGTCTGATGAATTTTCTTGAGGGGTTAGATTAGGAGGTACCTAAGGTAAACACCTTGGATTTGGTTGAAGATGGAGATAGTTGGGTGTGGGTTGGTTGGGAGTTTGAGGAGGGGTACATCTAAGGAATGGACATCTTAGCATTCCCATCATCCTTCTACTATGATATTGTGACCAAATTAATATTATTAATAGAATGAGAGGTTGAACTAGAGGATTGGTTAGATTATTCTTCACTTTGAGGTGAGGGTAGAAGAGTAGGTGAGTGTTGGGTAGGTATGGTTGGTGGGTGGATTGGTATGGGGATCATAGGAGGTTCATCTATTAACAGCTCATCATCATCATAAAGTTAGTGGATGATGGTTTGGAGAGATTTATAGTTCTTTGTGTCATGGCTTGGTGTCCTATTATAAGCACAAACTTGATGATCATTGTATCAAGGAAGTTTTGAAGCTAACAGGTCAAAGGGTTTGATGGGTGGTAAGGCTAAACAAGGAATCTATAATAACCTATGGAGTATGGTTGAGTAGGACTTGAATAAAGGTGGTAAAGGTGTATTGGTCTTAGATTTGATAGTTGAGGTAGAAGGTTGCTTGGAAATAGGTTTGGTAGTAGGTGCCTTGGGTAAGGTGGCATGCTTTGTCAATGGCTTTAGTTTAGGCAAGAGGTTGATGAGCTAGATTTGTAAGATCACAAGGCAATTAGCTTAGGTATTGTTGGCATGGTGAAGAGAGGTGCATCAGAGAGAAACTTTGAATGTGTCACCAAAAGAGGTGGTGAGGTTTTGGTATAGGTAACTAGATTCCTGCTCAAGGTAGAGTGATGAGGCCCCAAAATGGAAGGCAAGGCTAAGGGAGGCAAAATTCAATCTTTCTTACCTTAATATGGTTTTGCCTCTTTAGTTGCTTTGGTTTGGCATGTGGTTGGTGGTGTTGAAGGGATTAGTTCTAATTTCACAGATGGGTGACTAAGGCTTAGTGTAGGGAAAATACCAAGATTCTTGGTAGATCTAGTTGTGATGGTAGGAGAGGGCTTGGCTACTTGGGTATTTATTAGCTCAAGCGGTTAAGAATTGATTAGTTTGGTGGAGGTTTTAGTTGGTTAGTTAGAGGGTTTGGGAATTTGGGTAGATATGGTAAGAGGTGGGTCAATGGAAGTGATAGGTTGATCTGATCGAGAAAGGGTTGGAGGTTCCATTTGGGTAATATAAAGGAGGCCTAATTGCTACTAGAAGGTGGCTCGATCCATGTTAGGATCAAAGATAAATTCTAATTTCTATACTATCCTAGAGAAATATTAATAGGTTGGTTTGATTCCCTAAATGTTAGACCTAAAAGATAGGCCCTTAGGCAGAGACACAGGGATGGTAACCCCATCCTCTTCCTCAATCAAAGGATGTAGGTTTGAGATAGATGGTTCCTCTATAGGAGTGGTAGACATAGGGGTCTCCTCCGTAGGAATGATATTTGAAGGGGGAGTGGTTCATTTAGTAGCTAAAGGTAAGGGTGAAGTGGAAATGGTTTGTTTTTCTAGTATATCAGTTAAAAGGGTGGCTAGTGGCTCCACTACTTCAATAATTGGAGGGGGAGAAGATGGTGTTTTCATGGCTTGGGTATACGAAGGAAGGGAAGTTGAGTCCACTATCTCAAATATTATGGGGAATCATAATATTAGATACTAAATGGTTTAAGAATGAGTACATCAAGGATCATGTTAACTGTATGGGTATCATTAGAGCACTTGATTTATATCTCTCATTCTTGGTAGGAGCATGGTTCAGGAAAGGTTACCTGAATATATCAAGGGCTTGGTTTGATGGTGCATTGGGGTTTTCCAATGTAAGTTCCCCTTTATCAATGAGGGATTGGATAAGGTTCTTGAAGGTATTACACCTACTAATGTCATGGCTTATTACCTAATGAAAGGCACACAGATCATTGTCATTGTACCAATTAGGTGTGGGATGAGAAGAGTCAAATTACTAGGGTGGTTTGCTAGGAGGAAGTTGAATTATGTTGACTTTTAATAACTTATCCAAAACAGAAGCATAGTATTCTCTGAGTGAAGTGAATTACTTCTAATTTATTTGAGTTTGGCTCCTTGGGTTTTATTTTGAGGAATTAGAGGAATTGGATTGGTTACCATAAGGTGGAGGAACAGCTTTAAGGACAACTACATTCGTGGTTCCCTTATTTTTGGTGTTGGTATTGGATGGATTGCTTGACTTGGAAGAAGAAGCCTCATTGGTTTTATAGGTTGAATTATTATTTTTGAGCTTAAGATTTCCTTCATCAATGGATCAATTTTCCAAATTACGTGCCATGGTAAAAGCTTCACCAAAGGTTTAAAAGCCTTGGACACACAATGTAGAGGACATATAATTGGCACATGCATGAGCAAAGAGCTCTATGAGTTTAGGTTGAGGTAGGGAGAATGATAGCTAGTTAATTAAAATCCTATAATGAACCCCAAAATTGGCAATAGATTCATCCTCAAATTGCCAGATATAATAGAGGTCGGTGATAGATACTTTCTTGGAGATATTGATCAAAAAATGGTCCATGAAGGTTTGAGCTAGTTGGGTGAAGGAAAATATGGATTTTTTGGGTAAGGCACTATACCAATCTAAGGCCAAATTAACTAGAGACATGGGGAAGGTGTGGAGAAGAAGGGCATCCTCATAAGTGATGAGATAATAAGCATGCATAAATTCCTTAAGGTGTTGTTAGGGATCCTCCTTATTTTGAAACTTAGAGAACTTAGGAAGTTCCCATTGGGGAGGATATGGCTTAATAGGTACAGATGGATGGATGGGATCATTACAAATTTGGTCATATGACAAGATGTTGTGAGCACCTGAGATGGATGAATCTAAGGTGGTCATATTTTCCATAAGCATTTTCATTAGGTTAGTTTGGGGTTATGTCCTTGAAGGGTTATAAGATGCATATTACTGCGGTAGTTGGGAGACATACAGATAGTGGGTAGAAGGTTGGGAGGCTACTACATATGGGTGAGTGGATGTCAATGGTTGGGTGGAAGATTCATAAGGGTAGGTAGATGTAGGTGGTTAGGTATCAGGTACATGCCTTTGTAGATTAGGGATATAGCCAAAGGTTAGTTCAAGGTGTGCTTATTGGATAGGAGTGGTAGTTGGGTTGGTGACCAATGGAAGGGTAGTAACCCTTGTTGTGATCGGTGGTAAGATAGAGGGTATGGACAAGAAAGGGATTTGAAGTAGAGTGGTGGTTTATGGGTTAAAGGTAGCTAAAGGAAGGTTGGTAGTGCTAGACGTAGGAACTCTTATAGTGGAGGAGTGGTTGTTAGGAGTAGAAATTATGAGGGAAGTGGTAGTTTGGGTTGGTTGGTTTTCAATGGTAGTCTCAAAGGGGTTGTTGATCAATGAGGAAGCTTGGGTAGTCAACAGTTGAGTAGTAACCATGGTAATAGAGGTACTCCCCATGAGGTGGAGAGGCATGCCATAAGGTAGATCTATGGATGGAGCTGAAGCTAGGATACGATAAGACATGGTTGTAAGGTAATGTTGCAAGGCCATGAGATTGTTATCTAGGAAAGTGGAAAAATCCACATCTCCTTGAGGACCCTCCTAAGGGAAGGTAGGAATTTATAGGGGTGAGGGGAGTCTACTGGTTCAAAAATGTAGTCCATGGATGAAGAGGTGGAAGAGGTAGGTTAGTTGGGTGATGGGTTTTGCTTTGCAAGGTCTCTTCGTTATTGGCGAGTGAGAACCATATGAGATAAGGGAGATACAAAGAAAAAAAAAACCTCACTACTAAAAGAAATATAATATAAGAAAATAATCAAGGAAATTAAATCACACTCTAAGAGAGATGTTAATCCCTAGAGTTTTAATTAAACTTACTCTTGGCTTATGCCTTAAGAAGTTTTGTGATTGAAGTTGGCTTGCAGAGCGGGTAATAGAGAGGAAATCTAAGGTTGGTTTCAGGTTATGTTTATGGGCTCAAAAAAAAATATTGAATCAATATATGGCTTAGTATTGGGTCCTACCCCCTCACTTAACACATCACAATGATAAATTTTTTGGGTGCTTAGCCAATATATATTGATATCCAGAGATTGTACTCAACCAAGGAGTTGAATTGGTCCTCCCCTTGGTAATGACCTCCAAGTAGGATCTTTGGAAAAGTGTAAGGTTACTTTTAGGTGATGAAATCTTAGTCAGGCCTTGTTTCAAGTTTTTTTGATGTTTAATTAGTGAAATTGGTTTAGTTTAGGTGTGTATAACAAAGAATGAAGCTACAATAGATTACCTTGCCTTTAAGTTAAGCTAAGTGAACTAAAATTTCAAGCAATTGATGTATGCACTTGATTTTAAGCCCAAAAGAAACTTTTGATTTTGTTAATGAGCATTTAATAGTGAGAGAATGCAAGCAAACAAAAATCCAAGTAAAGACACAAGGGTCCCACTGGGTATGCCAGAATATTTCAATGAATTTCTTGCTTATTATTAGAAAAGAGGAAAAGAAGAAACTAAGTACGGGTATGGTTAAAAAACTTGATTGATGGTGCACATATTGAAATTAGAATATTTTGAAGAAATCCTCTTTGGCTTGGGAAGATGACTTGTAGATAAGAAAGTACTAAAGTAAACTTATTTGTTAGACAAATAGTTGGGTGGATTACCTAGTGATAGTTAGATCCTAGAAGCAAGATCTTCCTTAGGGGCTATCAATCCACATGTTTTAAACAATTAAGTTTATAAACATAATAAGAAAGTACTTGAATCAATGAATCCAATGATACTAAAATTGAATACAAGAATGCTTGCTAAGAAGTATTCTAGAAATGATTAAATTAGTGATAAACTAACTAACACTAGTGCTAGAGGGTTGGGGTATGCTTCAAAAAATCCAAAAGGGGTCTGTGAATAGGTAGGAACATAAAAAATTAGTTTGGATGGATGTAGGTGGGTGAAATTAACTTGCTATTTTTTGGTGCCATAGTGACCATCGGTGGTTATGGTGACTGTCGACAGTCAAAGTGACCGTTGGTGGTTGGATAGACCATTGGCGATTGAGTCAACCATTGATGGTTACTATGTGAGGATCTGGGTTGGTAAAAGGCTGATGATGAGATAAAAAATATGAATTATAAGAGATAGGTAAGGTTTGGGTTGATTATGAAATGGAAATAAATTAGATGAATAATGAGAAACAAGTACTTGTCATACTAGAAGTCGATTGGGTGGATAGTTGAGGTAGTTGATTTGATGATAGAATCTAGCTCAATCTTGGTAGAGTAATGGTATCTATAGGCTTGGTAGAGAGGAAACAAAAAATTGACTCTATGATATGATTATTGGATTGTTTAAATTTTGATGGTGATTGACTTGTAAGAAATAAAATCTTGGATGAACAAACTCTTGATAACAATTGTAGATCCATTTCACCTTCAGGCTCCTCTCTACTTACATGCACAAGCAAGAGGTTGAAGTGAAGGTTCAGATGGGCTATCTAATTATAAATTATCCATGCAATGACTCAAAATATTATTTAGACAACTTATATTTAGAAAATCAAAGTGGATAGTTTATATGCTTTTGATTAAGGAGGTTCACCCTGACTGTTGATGATCGAGGGTGAAGGTAAAAAGGTGGGTAAAAACTAGGTTAAGCTAGTTGGGTAAAATGAATTTAGTTGGGCTTGATTATCATGTTAAGGGGTAAAATTGGTCTCAAGGGGTGTCTTAATTATTTTAGGGTTTTTTTTTACATTTATAATCATAGTGTGTGAATTTTTGGTGTCTACACTACCTTTTATGCCTCTTTGCTCAATTAGCCCTCTTCTTGACTTGATTAGGTCATCTGACCTTGATTTTCATACACAATAACCCTATAATATCTTCATGATAATTTATATACACCATTATTATGTTATAAAAAACTTCATTCATCTCTTCAAAGTTATATATCATTTGCTTCAACTCACTCATTTCCTAATAGTCAATTAGACCTATTAGGCATTATTCTTATACTAAGCTCTTGCTCATACACCTCTTGGTCAATTTTACAAACTTGAAAACTTATATTTTCAATAAAATTATCTTTGGGACATGAAAAAAATATGAATCAAGCATTACAATAGGTTGGTCATAACATATAGGACCAAACCCCTTTTAGGCCTTAAGGAAACCTAATTCAATTAGGTTTTCATTAGCACACGTTCCCCTTTAAACTCCATGGAACACTTTAAAAATATTAACATAGAAGGAAAATATAATATTTTACTAAAATATAACATTAATAATCTCATATTATTTCCATGACACCTTTTTATCTCCAATCATCACTTGAAGCATGCCATTAGTACTGTTCATAATTAGGCCTGTGTATACCCAAATTTTTTATCTTGAACTATTGAAGATAAAACACCAATTAGATAAAAAAACATGTACATAAAATACATACAAAAAACCTTAAATACCTCAAAAACTTCACCAAGTGAATTATACTTCATTACATAGGGAAAAATGACTCAAACCCTTCTCTGCAAGTAACCCACTTAGACCTGCCGACTAGTCTCAAAACACAGTCATGGGAACAATGACATTAAAAACTTGTAGGACCACTTTAAAAGAATTAAATTTCATTTATATTATACTATTAATTAATTATACCATTATTATTTATATAGATAATATGTTTAAATGGAAATATTGGTCTTGTAGACCAATCTCATAGTCTTGTACCTCATTATCTCATTTGAACATGACAGGTCAACTTATTAGCAACATTTTCATCATATCCACTAATATAAAAAAATTATATATAAAATTAACATTTATTAAAATTATTTAATAATTTATTCATGTACTTGTATTTATCCCTATTCCATGATAATACATCCCTAATCAACTTCTCACTTATGCCTGGTTTTCTCACTATTTGCACCATTAGGCATGTTTGCAAATGGTCAACTTTGATGAATAGTTTAACAAACTTGAGGGATAAAAAATCCTCATAAAATAACATATAAATAAAATAAAATTTTCAATATTTATCTTCCATATATTTACCAACTTTAACTTGGTCAAATCTGATTGCTATAATAAATCTCCAAGAATCAAGGCCTTTCTTATAGTGTCCACTCACTCACCTAACAAACCAATCACATTTGGAGGTTATTGGGAGAGTTGAATAAAACATAAAATCACTTATCTAGCCATTCAAATCCATTATGATAACTTTAAAAAAATATCTTTCACATCAGTCATTGTTAGGGTTTTAAAGAAGGTTAACACTATTTTTGGTGTTAATGATTGTTCATAAAGGACTGTCCATCTTTTCCAAAACTAATGCCTAGAGATATTATCTAGGACCTTTCATAATATCTAAATTTACCATGCAAAGGTTTCATGTGCCAATTAACACATAAAAGTCCTTCTCAGGTTGAGAACCCTCCATTCTGTGTACTCGAGAGACCTCGAAACACTTTTTCAAGCCTAAAAATTCAAAATTTGACCTCAAACTAGGTCAAAACACTTGGAAAAATATATAAAACTACTAAAAATTCTTGTATTCTCATTATTATCTTTAAATTTGAATCTCATATCTCATTTGGCTACCATCTCTCTCTTTACTTGCTTAGAACTTGACTTGTAAGTCATATTAGGCCTTGAAACTAACCTTTTGACCACTATCCAAGCTCTAAAAACCTCATATAAGTTCTAAAACAACATATCACATGTTAAAAAAATGTTAAACATCCTTCATATGTATTTTCAATAGCTCATGATTCCTCATTAGGCCAAGCAGGGTCTAGAGACGGTCTAGTTGCTTACTAAGTCTGTAGGTCCTACCCATGTAGGCTTACCTTGAGACTCATAAGAGTGATAGAATGCATCATATACATTTTCATGAAACCTCATATATATTATTGTGCCTTTGTACATTTATATCATCAAGCCACCATATCAAATTGTCTCACATGGTCTCTTCATGTAATGACTAGGCTTCTCAAGCACTTAAAATTTGATAACTAACCTTGAAACACTTCTTGATGCTCTTCTACCTTGATCACATGTATTACATGATCATAAAACAATGTCATACCTCTTAGTGATACTATCAATCAAGAACATTCTTTAATGACTTCATGCACACCTTTCTTAAGAACCTTTAACTCAATGACAACATCAATGCCAAACTTAAACAACATGAATAATGATCAACAAAAGATCCACTCAAATGGATCAAAAAAATGAATAATTATTTTAATGTACATCAAATCTCAAGTGGACAAAATGTGGTAATGACATCATTATATTTGGAGCTAGAGAAATTTATTTAATATAGATGGCTTTGCACTCAGAAGAAAAATAAGGGTCTTACTATTAATTAGTCCATGTTGACAAATGAGCTGTAAATGTACTACCATCATAATGTAATAGAGAACTACTGTATCTAATTATCAATTCAAGACAAACTATATCATCTAAATATTATATTTAATAATTATAGTACTTGTCCTTAATGGTGGATGACATCTCATATGACAACATGAATGATCTCTTCTTGGGTGGTCTTAAGGATTCAATCCAAATATATGTTTGCAAGTTTAATTCAAGAACTATAACTAAATCTATGGTATATTAACACTTGGAAGAATAAAGAGATATATTTAAATGAAGGGCTTTCACTAATAACAAAGATCACATGGGTCTAGCATAATCATTACCTCATCCTACAAGATTGACTCCTCACTAGATTGAATAGAAATGAGCAAAAGGTTTATGTTTAAGTGTCTCAAAAAACTATTTCATTCTATGTGATTTTGAGTATTAATACTCTACAGGCCCTAAATTTTTTGGGTTACCTTAAGAATAAAAGGTGATTGCATTGATTTACTTAGGGAGTACACATAATTTCATCAATAATAAGTTGGTGGCATGCCTAAATTATTTTATTTATCTAGCTATAGAAGGGCATGATCACATATTTGGACACAGTCAATTATTCTTGGAAATGCCATAGTATCAAAGTAGTAATGGGATATTATAATATCAATTCCACTATGTTTTCTATTCCCATGGGTACAACATATACTATTTTAGGAGTCTAATGGCTCACAATCTTGGGCATGATAGAGATGAATTTTTAATAACTCTTCATGCACTATTATTCTGAAGGAAGGACATTTGAACTATGGGGACTATGGAAAAAATATACATAGTTATTTAGTGTCCATCATTTTAAAAGGGGCTGAAGGATTTGTCAGACTACTGTGTTCCATAGAATTTCAACCAACAAAGATATATACCCATCCTAATCTATGAAGGATTGTTGATGACCACTCAATAATTTTTGAAGCAATTCCAAAAGGATTACCACCAAGATGAGATCATGATCATGCCATTCAACTTATCTTTAGTAGTCAACCACCAAACATTATACCATCTAGATATCCATACACCTAGAAGAGTGATATTGAGAAGATGGTACATGAGATGTTGGAGGCTGGTACCATTAGATATAGACAAAGTGCATATTCATCACCAGTGTTCATGGTGTGTAAGAAAGCTTATACTTAGAGGATGTGCTTAGATTATAGAGTACTTAAAAAATGTACCATGAAAGATAAATTATCTATCCTAGTAATTAATGAATTTTTGGATGAGATACATGGTGTTGTCTACTTTACCAAACTAGATATTCATTCTAGTTACCATCAAATTTATATCAAAGATGAGGATATCCATAAGATAAATTTAAAAACTCATGAAGGTCATTATGATTTTTTGGTAATGTATTTTGGTCTCAAAGATGCACAATCTACATTTTAGAGTTTGATGAACACTATTCTTATGCCATTTTTTATGGAAATTTGTATTGGTCTTCTTTGATGACATCCTAATATATAGTAAGACTTGGGAAGAACACTTGCAACATGTGAACAAAGTCCTAATCATTCTATAAATGTATTAAATTTATGCAAAACCTTCCAAGTATTATTTTGGATTAAAAGAGGTGGGATAATTAGGTCACATTATTTCACATAAAGGAGTCAAGTTATACCCTTAAAATATCAAAGCTATGATTGAGTGTTAGGTGTCAAAATTTATCAAAAGCCTCCAAGGTTTTTTGGGGTTAATAGGTTACAATCATTACTTTGTGAAAATTTATGGTAGCATAACAACCCCACTTATAACATTGTTAAATAAATATTATGTCTATTGGAATTAAAAATCCTCCATGACCTTTGAGAAGTTGAAAGAGGCCATGTGTACTACTCTAGTTTTAGCTAAATGATATTTTTCAAAGACATTCATTATTAAATGTGATGCATCATGATATATAATTAGGGAAGTAATCATGTAGAAAGGAATACCATTTTCATTTGAGAGTCATCAACTCAAGGGGAAGAATTTGTTAAATCTAATTTATGAGAAGGAGATGATGGATATACATCATATAGTCAAACAATGAAGACCTTCTCTAATGGGTAGATACATTAAGGTAAATATTGATCATGATAGTGTCAAATATTTTTTGGAAAAATTATTTTAATTTGAAGAAAAAAATGGGTGAATAAAATGTTGGGATATGAATTTGAAATGATCTACAAAAAAAGAAAAGATAATTTGGTCACTGATGCATTATCCAAAAAAGAAGAATCCACAGAGGCATTGTTGTGTGCCATGACCATTTAGTAGGATGATTGGGTGGAAGAGGCCTGATTTGAATTTGGAAATGACTTGGATACACACACTCTAATTTAAAATCTCTAGAAATATTCTAGTCCCTTATAAAATTTAAGTGGAAAGGGAATGTCTTATGGTATAAATATCAGTTATACCTATGCAAAAATTCTTCCCTCAAGCACAAGATACTTATAGAGATTCATGCATCTCCAATAGGATGGAATTCTAAATTTTTTAAAAATTATCATCAAGTAAAGAAGGATTTATTTTGGGAAGAACTTAAGGGGGATGTATAAAACTGTTTAATGCCTAGTGTGTCAGCAAAACAAGTGGGAAATAATTAAGATGTCAGTTCTTCTCTAATCTTTATTGATTTTAAGCCAGTGGTGGGAGGATGTATCTATGAATTTCATAACATTTTTACCTAGGTTAGATGGTAAAAATTTAATCATGGTGATAGTAAATAAACTCAAAAAATATTCCCATTTTTTTGCCTTATCATAACCATTTACAATTAGTATAATAGCTACTTTTTTTCTGCATATATTTCAAAAACTACATGATACCCCTTAAATCATAGTGAATAATTGTGATCCATTTTTGACCATTAATATTTGGATTGATTTATTTTGATTTTTGGTTACTCAATTGGCTCATAGTTCATCCTATCATCCTCAATCTAGTGGGAAAACTGAGGTGGACAAAAAATTCCTAGAGCCTTATCCTTTTTTTTTTGGATCGATACTTGGGAATTATAAGGGTTCCAAGACCTTTATCAAAAAGATACAACAAAAAACATATTAGTCTGACTCAACATAATTCTATGCAAAGGCATAAGACCATACTTACAAAATAGGTTTTTTCCCAAAACCACCCTAATAGACAAACAATTACAAATAGGACTATACTCAAAATGACCGAAATATACCACAAACCTAAAACAAACATATTATTCTAGGATTACCAGCTCTAACATCTTCCCCTGACTGGGCCATATCTTCTTCTTTTATAGCACTTGACCTAACCCACCTACTTCAACACCCAAGATAGCCTAAAGCTTAACTTCCTTTATGCGGCCCAATTTCACTAGCTTCCTAGAAGCCCCTTCTCCTTCAAGCTACTTGAAGGTTGGAACAAATAACCTTTTTTGCACTCAACTTGAGGCATCCCAGACTAGATACTACTTGCCCTTCCACCATGGTAGTGATTTGAAATAACCTCTCGTCACTCCTTTTCCAAGTTTTTTGATTGTATTAACCCTTTCAAAAGCTCGATTGGTTGCCATCCATTATGTAAACCCTAGAATAATTTTAAGAAATTATTTGAAAATAGGAATACTAACTCCCTAAAGCTCTATAAAATTCATTTACACTTCATAAGTCACTTTCACATCCTTCATGAAATCCACTAAGGCTAAAAATTAGATATCGAGTTTGTGAAACATGGCCAATAAAATGTATCCCAGGTAGTCTCTCTTAAAAAATGGTAATAGTAGAAATGGCCCTAATGGAAAAGCTACCAATTCCTCTACCAAATCCAATCTATATTCAGTCTAGATGAAAAACTTGCTCATTACCAAAACCTATTCTTTATCAAACATTATCATGCATAATTTTATAGCAAGGGCCAAATCTGAATTGACTATGATTCTCCTACTCTTGGTTAAAAAATCCACACCCAGTATGAGTTCTATATCTTCCACCACCTCTAGAGATGGAATCCATAAAACATTTGACAGTCATATTTTTGATGTAAACTTGACATAACCCATTTCTCATCTCTTGGCTATTTCAAAGGCCAAAGGACACCCCACATGTTCTAGGTTGAAACTATCCATCCTACCAAAACCAAATGCTAGAGCTTCACCTAACAGATTAGCCCAATTAATCTCCCAAAAAAAATGTGGCTCATAAAATTAATCATTCCATAAATATGCATGTTGTGAAAACAAAATAGCCATCATATAAGGGAGTGACCTATCTAATCAATGAAACTTCAGGTGGCAGTGCCATCAAAAAATCATCTTGCTAGCTCTATTCGACATCATCCTTCACACCTGTAGAGCATAAACACTTTATTACACTGCCTAACAATCACTTGAAAATGATTTGGAAATATTTGAAAAATATATTACTTTTCATATAAAAATGCTCTCTTTTTATAAATTTGAAGAAACCAAGTATGTTTAATTTTTTTTAAAAATAATTTAGATAGAACAAAAACTTAACAACAAAGCCTATCAAGTATATCAATATTATAAAATACTTAAAAAAAAAATCATTTTGAACATTAGTATAACTTAATCAAAATTCAATATGATAAAAATGCCTTCAAACCTCCCATATCTTGCTAACATTATCCAACCTCTCTTCCTCACACTGGTCAATAGCCGCATTAGCCAAAAAATTGACCCCTTTTTTACTCTCTCTAAAACAATGATTGCATTTCTAACCTTCAAATTATTACAATTTAGGCCATATAACATCCAAAATGTTATCAATCTTCCATAATTTTTCCCTCATATTGGATAACACTAGAATAATCACCTACAAGTTTCCTTCAATTTCCAAGAAGGAAATTACACAATTCACAACCATATTTACCCCTCATACTAGAGCTTGAGCTTTGGCTTCATTGTTTGTACCATCTAGAAACTTAAGAGAAAGAGCTCTAATTAAAGATACTTTATAGTCTTTTATCACACAACCTGATCCTGAAGCACCAAGATTTCCTCTATAGGCCCCATCAAAATTCAATTTAAACCATCCAACTTTTGAAGGAATCCAACTTGCTTCCTTTATATCTTTCCTATTTTTCTTATCAACTATTGATCCCTGAATGGGAAAGAGCCTTATCTTTATTTATTTTTCATTAGATAAACAATAAAAATGTGTTCATTAGCTACCACTAGTTGAATGGTGGTATAACAATTCATTCCATGTCTCTTCCAAAATGCTTCCATTTTTAGAAATCTATGGGTACTAATCACCTTACATCACCTCATCGTTGTGGATCCAAACCAAGGTTCATGTTGTGTAATAACACATTCACCACTAAAAATAAGTCCTTGATATTATTAGATAGAATTTTATCCATGGAATATAATCAAACGAAGCAACAAGCACATCAGTATTGTAGTGAGAGGCATTTTGAAGTAAGTGATTGGGTATTTGTTTGTCTACAACCATATAATCAAAATTTCCATAAAATAATAAAAAAAGGTTAACAAACTCTTTCCTAAGTATTATGGTCCTTATTAGATCCTTTGGAAGATTAGTAGTGTAGCATATAAGTTGGAGCTCCCCCATTATAATAACATCCATACAATATTTCATGTTTCTTTCTTAAATAATGTTAAATAATTTAATTGGACCTACCATCTCTACACAGGCTAAGTTACCTAAATTGGATTAGGAAAGAAGATCCATTATTGAAACTAAGTATATCCTTGAGACACACACTAAAAGGATATAGACCAGAGAGATTAAGAAGTGTTTGATCAAATGGAAGAATATTCCTCATGAGGATGCCACATGGGAGGATACCACCTTTCTGAAACAACATCTAGAGTTGTTCAACATTGAAGGAAATGCCATTTTAAAGTGGGAAGGGGTGGGAAGAATGTTAACAATTTAACCTATATGATCCATAGGCACATGTGTGGGATAACCTATGGCACACTCTTCATTTGTAATTTCATTCATTAGTTAATTATTGCTTTAGATCGAACTCTTAAAATGTAAGCGTTAGATGGATAAGTGTGTCTCTCCCTATTAATTATATATAGGGATGAGTGTGGCTCACTCAAAACATCATATTCATGAATTAAATTCTTATTGTAAGGTTATGGAGGTTTCCCCCTTGAAGTGGATTATCATATATTCTACTATATTTCATTTATATTGTGATATATTGCTATAATTTTGAAGTAATTTGATTACACTAAGTTAAAATTATGAAAGTATATTTAGATGAAAATAACCATGGTGACTTTTTTCATACAAGAACAATGTTGGAAACCCATTCAGAGTAATCTAAAGGTTTGATTAATTTATCTTCTAATATCTTGATGATCTCTTTATGACACAAGGTATAAATCCCAGGAGGAAATATGTGTTACTTTTGACGTACTAGTTTTACATCAGGATAGGTAATGATATAATGGGCCACAATACTAGGATCAATACCATATGTATTCATATGACCATGTTAAAGATTCACAATATTTATTGAAAAATATCATAAATTTATCATGGTTGGTAGGAGTAATCTCTTTGGAGACAAGAATTTATCAAGGGATAATAGTGGTTCCATAATTAATTTCAATAGTTTCCTCAATAAACATAACATTTCTTTCTTGGAAATAATATGGAGCAATAAAAATTAAAGAAACATGATGAGTTTTGAGATCGATACTAGCAATAAAAATATTGAAATAAGGAGCCTTTTTCTTAAAATGACCAAGCTTATAATGGTTTCATAGAAGTCAAGAATCATGAGCATGGAGTAGTTATAAAATATCTTCATTAGAAGGGATTGTGGGTAAGGGTCCATAATATTTAACATCCAATTCAAGATCCAAAATTTGATTAATGTGATCATTAAACTTAGATGTATTTTTCTAATGGATTTATCTTGTGCATACAAAAAAATTTCCAGGATAGGGGTGTGATATTGTTCATTATAATCTTCTATGAAGATAGTGGGAGAAGTGCTATCATTGATGATGATTGAATTGTGTATAATATGTATAGAATTGGTTTTTTTGGAAGGTTTAATTAGAGGTAATGAATCTTGAATTACTAAATTAATATGACTAGTGAAATTGGGGATTGTAGTTGGATTATATTAGATTGGTCAATTTATTGGACGACTCATGGAGTATATATCAAAGGTGCATTGATAGGTGGTACATAGTCTTTTGGTTCTGATTCACTATTAGAAGATATGTGAATGACATGAACATCATGATTGAAGGCATTTTTTTTACTAATGTATTTTGATAATGTATGACATCTAAATTTCATGACTTAGCTCGTGCCATAATGTAAGTATCATCATAGGATGGAGATATATCACATGAAATTAAGAACATCTATAGTGGAGATGCTCATATTAATGAAAGCTAGAGGAGGCATGGTTATGAATATGTACTTACACTTAACCTAGATATGGATGTAAACATACACTAACCTCTACCACATACCCAAATTTGACATTTGTTCTTTGTCTTTGTCACTTTTATCTCTTCTCTCTATATTAAGTTAACAAGTTTTTGCTTGTACATTCACTCTTATATCTCTAAAGAAGACATTTCACTCTTATTTTTTCCTTTATCCTCTCTACCCTTAGTACCCTAAACTCTATCTATAATGACCATATTTCAAACTCATATTCCCTATTCTTTCCAATTGCTCACTTCTTTGCATTAACTTCATAATTTACCAGTTCCATGCCAAGATCCAATACTTTATCACTTAATTAATGTTCATGTGATCATTAATATTCATATTTAATATATTTATAGTCCTATTTAAACTCATATACAATCCACACAATACCTTAATATAACTCTGTCACTATACTTTACTTCATTTCTTTGTTCAGGCCTCTTTGTAGCCTTTTTTAGTCAATTTCTCCTTATACGGATGGATACATATTGAATTTGAGAATATAATATTATTTTTAGGTATCCTATATTTAATTATATCCATATATTAATTTTATTGGTCTATTTCCTCTCATTAGGCTCTTTTTTAATCACTTACTAGGCACTGTCTAGGCCTAATTAAGCCTCTAAACCCTTATCTTGCACACATTCCCTTATATTATATACATAGAGGTAAGTACAAACATAAAGATCTAAAAATATATTATTATATGCTAAATAAAATCCAATCACCATTTTTTGTGATTTTTTTATGGTGGAAACTCCACCAAATTGAATTCTTGTTTAGAAACCCTAGCACAGGGTTAAGGCTACCTATGACCAACCTGAGAAGGGTCAAATTTATTTTTCAAATGTTAAAATGAATTTCAAGTGAATATGGTGATTAATTAAGGTTTTTTAAAAACTTATACTCCTTTATGATTCATTATACTCCTCTTTTAACCCTTATGTTAGTCTTTTATTACAAAGTTTGGTTTGGTTGTGTGTAATTTCTCTATCTTCTACAAGGTTTACATAGATTGTAGTAACCTAAGGGAGAAATTTTGAATGATTAAGTTTAAAATAAAATTTCAACCTAATGTGATGATTTAATATGGACTTCATGAATCTTATATACTTTATCGATACATTTATTTCTTCTTAAATGCCTTTATTAGTCAATTTACTCAAATTCTTTATTAGTTTGTATGTGTATTTATAGACTTCTACAAGGTCTTATTTAAGTAATTCATGAAATATACAATCAAATGATTTTGAAATATATTAAGGACCTATATAAAATTTAAAAAAAACTTAACAAGGTGGTGATGTGTCCAAATCAACCCCCCATATATTCATTCCTTCAAACATATGCATTCTCAATCATCATGATCATAGATTACAAGTTATAAAATGGTCTGCATAGTTAGCATTCAAAATTAAAAAAACTTTATTATTCATTTCCTTGGGGTTTAAAATTCATTTAAAACTCAAATCCATTCCCATATTAACTCCCATGTAAACATTTACAATTTTATATATGTCCAATAACTACCTAACAGTTCTTGGATTCTCTCTCAAAAACATTGACAAGGACCTAACCACCTTAAAACCAATCACCCTTATATGAAAGACTCATAATATGAATTAAGTATGTAAAAGAGTGATATTGACCCATTATATAGTCTAAAAAATATAATTACATCATTAAAATCATGACCAAAACTTGATAAGAGAGTTCAAAATTTGAAATAAGCAGAATTGGCAGGAAAATACCAATTTCAAAATTTAAGGACTTATATGACTTATAAAAATGACAATGACAATATAAATGACCCATATCCCCTAAAACAACTCAAAATTAAGATAATTGAAGATGCCTTTGCATCATACTACCAAGGATCAAAAACAAATTTCCTATGAAAGTTAGGACTAATAGTTATTTAATGTGATTCATAATATCTCTCCTTCTTACTGACTTCTACTCTTCATTGCATGGCTTCCTAGATCCCAAGGCCTACTTGAGGAATGTATACCTATTTTACTCTTCACTAAGGCTGAAACTAGTCTCTCATGTAAATGCACATACTCTTTATCTCCACACTTATACCTTGTCTTCCCTCTTGCTATCTTCATCCAAGTTGTACCTAAAACTAACAAAAAATCATTAGAGAAAACATGTCTCCCTTCATGTGTTTGAGGCATACTCCAGATATTCTCCTTGTTCACATATTGATATTACTTCCAAGCATCTTCATATACCCTACATGGATCATTCTTCATCTTTTCATCATCCACCAACTCATCTTGCTCTTCTCCTTCTATTGTTTCTCCTTCATGTATAACATGTCCTTCATCCTTAGTAACTAAAAATTCACCATTCTCAACCTAGGATGTCTAAATTTTTATCTTGTCTTCTTATACTTGACTAATTCTTGCCTTCATAATTTCTCTTACCTTAGACACCATTACTGCATGCTACAGGTCTATGTTCTCTTTTGTTACTTTCTTTACCATCTCTTTATACATATGATGGGGATCAAAATTATCTTCCCTCTTCATTACTTCATACACAATATAATATGCTTCAAAATCATCATGCCTTTGCTTGTTATTTTGTCCCATTGCTTTTTTTATCTTCTTTTGCATCTTATTGAATGAGTATCACTTCATGATTCATGCCATCTTGCCTTAAAAATGACTGACCTAATTTTTCCTCTTATAACATCAAGACTCTATGTTGAGCCTCTCTTTCCTCTTGAACATCACTTGATTAAATGCTTCTTCTTCTTGTTATTTGAGCCTATGCATTTGCCCAACTAACTCATCTCCTTTCTCAACTCTCATACCTACATACACACATGCCAAAACATCATTAGAGTGATAATCATGAGGCTTACTTGCCCCCTTATCTATCTTCTTAGGTTTCTTGGTTATCATCCTCAACTATCTTCTCATTTTACAAACTTACACTTATCTTTTATTCATCATAATTTCCTTGAGAGGCCATTTCACAAAACTTTGTATAAGTTCCTCGATGACTTGCTCTAATCCTACCAAGATTGTCTTCATCCCAGTAATCTCTCTCTTCACAACTTCCTCTTTCTTCATTTCATTGTGGTAATATTCTTACTTCAAGCCCTTGATCTCTCTTTCACTCTTTACACTCTCTATGTCTTCACTTTCTCTCTAGGTCTTACCTGGACCTATCTTCTTCTTGACAAACTTACCTACTTGTCTCCTTGACCTCACTTTCTGTCTTCAAGCCTTCCTTGAGCTTACTCCTTTGAGATTTCACTAGCTTTCTATTTTTATAAGACTTTATGACTTAAGGGATTCAACCACATAATATTTTTCTCACAAATATTTATACCTCTATACTCTTTCTTATAACTTCATAATCAACTCATAACATCATCTCAATCAACCTTCAATGCCTACTCAACTTAATATTCATGCAAACTAAAATAGCATTATCAAAACATAAAACTAAACTCTTCCATAGAACTTACCAACTATGATACCAAATGATGAATAGGTATTTACACTTAACCTCAATATGGATGTAAGCATACACTAACCTTTACCGCACCCAAATCTGACCTTTGTTCTTCGTCTTTGTCACTTTTATCTCTTCTCTCTATACTAGGTTTCCAAGTTATTGCTTGTACATTCAATCTTCTCTCTTTAAAAAAGACACTTCACTCTTATTTTTTCCTTTATAATCTATATCATTATTATGCTCAACTCTACCTATAATCACCATCTTTCACTCTCACATTTCCCATTCTTTTCAATTGCTCACTTCTTCTCATTGACTTCATAATTTACCAGTTCCATACCAAGACCCAATACTTTATCACTTAATTAATGTTCATGTGATTATTCAAAGTCATATTTCATCTATTTATAGTCCTCTTTAAACTCATATCCAATCCACATAATACTTTAATACAAATCTATCACTATATTTTGCTTCATTTCTGCTTAGGCCTCTTTGTAGCCTTTTTTAGTCAATTTCTCCTTGTATATATGGATAAAGACTGAATTTGAGAATCTAATATTATTTTTAGGTACCCTCTATTTAATTATATCTTTCCATTAATTTTCTTGGTCTAGTTCCTCTCATTAGGCTCTTTTCTAATCACTTACTAGGCATTATCTAGGCTTAATTAGGCCTTTAAACCCCTATCTTGCACATAGTCCCTTATATTACATACACAAACGTACATACAAACATAAAAATAAAAAAATATCTTATTATATGTTAAATACAAGATAATATCCAATTTGTGTGATTATTATATGGTGTAAATTCCTCCAAATCAAATTTTTGTTTGAAAACCCTAACACAGAGTTAAGGCTACCTATGACCAACTTGAGAAGGGTCAAATTAATTTTTCAAATGTTAAAATGAATTTCAAGAAACTATGATGATTAATTAAGGTCTATACAATCCTCATACTCCTTGATTAATTATACTCCTCTTTGAACCCCTCTATTAGTCTCTTATTACAAATTTTAGTTTGACTGTGTCTAATTTCTTTATCTTCTACAAGGTTTGCATAGATTATAGTAACTCAAGGGAGAAATTTTGAATGTTTAAGTTTATAAATAATTTAAAACTATTGTGATGATTGGATATGTACTTTATAACTCTTATATACCTTCTTGATACATTGATTTCCTCTTGAATGCCTTTAAGTCAATTTACTCAAATTCTTGATTGGACTGTATGTGCAGTTACAGACTTCTATAAGGTCTTAACTAAGTACTTCATAAAATATATACTCAAATTATTTGAAACCATATTGAGGAAATAGATAACATTGAAAAAAAATATTACCAAGGTGGTGATGTATCCAAATAAACCTCTCATAGATTCTATCCTTTAAACATATGCATTATCAATCATCATGAACATAGAGTATAGGTTATAAAATGGTTTGCATAGTTATTTTTCAAAATAAAAAAAATTATTATTAATTTCCTTGGGTTTAAATTTAATTTCAAACTTGAATATGTCTCCATATTGACTCACACATAATCATTTACAAGTTTATATATTTCCAATAACTACCTAACAGTTATTGGATTCTCTCTCAAGAACATTGATAAGGACTCTAATCACCTTAATCCCTATCACCCTTATAAGAAATACTCATAATATGAATTAAGTATGTAAAGGAGTGATATTGACCCATTATAGAGTATAAAAACAAGATTAAATCATTAAAATCCTTCTAATCTTGGCCAAAACTTGACAAGAGAGTTCAAAATTTGAAATACGCAAAATTGGTGGGAAAATGCCAATTTCAAAATCTAAGGACTTATATGACTTATAACCATGAAAATCACACTCTAAATTACCTGTGTCACCTAAAACAACTCAAAATTTAGATAATTGAAGATTCCCCAACATCACATGGCTAAAGTATCTTGAAATAATTTGGCCACCCCATATTGTTTACAATAGAAACCATCCTTTGTGTAAGATGTTTCATGTTCATTACAAAGGAGAAGGATATAAATGATATCATATATTAAGGGAATGGTTCTATCTCTTGAAAGAAGAGAAGGAGGGAGAAATTATATGATATATGGAAGTAATTTAGTGTATTATAAATCAGTAGGTTCATCATCTTCTTAATCTATGAGAGTTACATTTAGATCTGAATGCATATTCACAAATTTAAGAAGAGGAAAACTATTGATTTGAGAAACAGTGGGTATGCGATATTGAGATTTTGTAAATTGAAGTTGGATGTTCCATAGATTAGGATCAGCCTCATGTTTGTAATGCTTCCCATTATGTATGAATTTGATACATTAGATTCCAGAAGATGCAATAACTCACATACGATGAGTCCATTGATGACTTAAGAACATGTTGTAAAGTAATGGGAGATCAAGGACCATGAGTTTGGTGTGGATTGTCTTGGGTCTAATGGTAAGAGGGATCCAAATGCAACCATGTGGTTTTTGTTTAGTTTTATTGAATCCAAGACACATGAGTTAGGTTTTTTAAGATTTTTTTTGGAATATCCATTTTTTTGAATTAACCAAAGAGAAGTGACATTGATACCAGATCCTTCATCAATTAAGACTTTCTGAATTAGAGTGTTATTGATACCAAATTTGATAAAAATAGGTGGGTCGTCAGCTTGAAATAAAGTTTCATCATTTATCATATCTTCTTTTATAAATTCTATATAGGGTCTAGTAGAGGAAAATGTGTCAATAACATGTACTTCTATAGGTTGAGGAGCATCAAGAAGTAGTTCAGATTCATTAGATGAGGGTTATTCTATGTCGTATTTGTTTCATAAGTAAATTGTTATGATAATAAGTTATTACTAATTCCATGAAGGGAATTTTATAAGGCATATAATTAAGTTCATCAAAGAAATTTGGATGAAGTTTAGAAGAAGAGTGAGCATGAGGCTTAAGTTGATTAGGTAGGGTATATTTTAGAAGTATCACTAGTGGATGGTTTTGAAGATGAGGGATGAGAAGTGATAGTGTTTTTAAGTAGTTGATTGTTAGTAGATGGTTTCTCAGGTTTGGTAATAGGGTATTTTTTAGTGGGTTTGCAATGATAATTGACTTTAGCTACATTCAGATATTGTGAATTAGTATAATCCAAATCATAATCAGCACAAATAACATAAACATTTCCATTAGAATATCACGAACATTATCATTATAATGTTGTGTATTAGGATTAGAAGAAGGTTTTTGAATTTTTGGGTGGTAGATTTGGGAAATTTTATCTTTTGAGAAGCTTTGAGATAATTAGGATGATGCAATTTGATCATATCATCATGATCAAAGGCATCTCCTAACATGAAATATACCACAAATTTTACAAGTGTATGACATGTCTCATGAGAATGACCAATGTCAATGTGGAAATAATAAAATTTATTACAATCATACCATGATGGGGGAGCGGTATTATTATATATGAAAGGTTTAGATGGGAATAATAGCTTCTTCATTTATGAAATTATTAAGGGTGGGTGAGAGGGGGTTTGTGTCTGATTTGATTGCTCCCATTTTTATTTGAGGGAATTTATATTGAGAATTTGTGTTAGTGATTACATTAATTTAAGTTTGGAAATATTCCTTGATTGAGTTATGAGATGGTTCAAATTTATTCATAAGGAAATCTTGTCATTTAACTTGATTAAAAGCCTCTTCTAAGACTTGAGGATAAAAGATTCAAACTTTGTATTGAAGAAAAGGTTTTAAAGTAGTAATAAATAATTTAAAGAGATTTCATCACTCATGTTATGATGTTCTTTATGAGCTAGTGATTTCCATCTTTAGATAAAAGTATGAGTAGATTCAATAGGTAATTACTTAGGATTGATGAAGTGACTAAGACAATTTTTAGGAATATCATTTTGTTGAAAATATTTAACTAGAGCATTTTTGAGATCCTCTAGTTGACATATGGAATATTGGGGGAGTTTATTGTACCATTCTAAAGCATCTCCCGTAAGAGTTTTGACAACAATTTTAGTGATAACAAAAGTATTTGTTTAGACCCATTCCTTATAGAGATTACCAATGATTTAAGGAAGATAGCAGGGTCTTTAGTTTCATCATACTTAATGGTTGAAGAGATATTTCCAATATATATGGAGATGATGAATGGAGGTAAAGGTTCATTTTAAAGATGTTGAAGTTTTTTTTATGAAAGATAGATTAAGAGATGATATTATCTTTGGGATATCTAAGAGGAGGGGGGATAAAGTTCTGATTATTTTGAGGCATGATAATAGGGGATCGAATTGCCATTTTAAAGATATCATTTTGCATTTGAAAAATTTGGGAATTGTTAGTTGTTTGCATAACATTCATTTGTTGAACCATTTGATCAAGAAATTAAGTTGTATCTATAGGTGAATTTTGATTGTAATTGGAAGAAGGTGGAATGTTAGTATTGGTAGGAGGATAATTACTAAGATTAGGGATATGAATTTTTTTAATGGGAGTGTTCATTATGAGAGGGTTTCTTATAGAAGGCTTCCCTATGTTGGTATAAATTATGCCAATGGTAGAGTATGGAAGTTTGGGTAGGGTAATGTTCAAGTTAGGATCATCTAGATCATCATTTTGAGTGATGTGGACCATGTTGCAATCCATTGACCTAGATGAGGGTTGGGAGTAGTTGTTCCATGATGGGATATGCTCTTGGGTAATGAAGCTAGGTAATAAATAAACACCTACGTAAACTGAGAATGGGCTAAGATTGTTAAGAAAGATCCATAAATGAAATTTCATGATGCTAATCAATGTGGGAAAATAAATAATAGGTTGGAAGGTTGAAAAGTCCATTAAAATAAACTAATTCAACCACTTAAAGGACTAGGTCAACCATAGTTGATAATTATATTAAATTATTCTAGGTTTACCAATAGCAACATAGTCGACCATGTCGATCTAGTGGATTTTTGGGAAGGAACACAATAGTTAAAAATTGTCCTAGGTTAGCCAACACCTACAGGGTCGACCAAGTCAATATTTTCTATGAAGGAACATGAGAGTTGAAAATTTTAATAGGTTAGCCAGGACCTACAAGGTTGACCATGTTGATCTAGTGGATTTATTGAAAGGAACACATGAGTTAAAAATTATATTAGGTTGATAATGACCTATAGGGACAATTAGATCAATCTAGTGGATTTATGGGAAGGAACATAAGAGTAAAATTTTTTACTATGTCAATCAAGATCTACATGGTTGACCAAGTCAATCTAATGTATTTATGGAGAGTTAAAATAATTTGGATACCTATTGGGTTGAGCTAGTCAACCTAGTTGGTAGACAAGGAAAAATAATAGTCTATAAACCTACTAGGTTGAGTTGGTCAACCTAGTTGGGTAGAAAAGCAAAAATAATAGTTTGGAAACCTATTAGGTTGAGTTGGTTGAGCTACTTGGGTAGACAGGGAAAAATAATAGTCTAGAAACCTACTAGGTTGAGATAGTCAACCTAGTTGGGCAAACAGGGGAAAATAATAGTCTATAAAACTATTGGGTTGAGTTAGTCAACCTAGTTGGGTAGACAAGGAAAAATAATAGTTTAAAAACCTACTAAGCTAAGCTAGTTGACCTAGTTGGGTAGTAGGTAAAATAATAGTCTCAAAACCTACTAGGTCAAGCTAGTTGACCTAGTTGGGTAGACAAAGAAAAATAGAGATTTGAAATCCTACCAAGTTAAGCTAGTTGACTTAGTTGTACATGTAAGAAAAGATATAGATATACTACATAAAGATAATTAACTTAGTTAAATTTGGAAAAAAATTAACAATAGTTTGGATGATGTAGTTTGGAAACAAAAGTAAAATAGACATAATACATAACTAGTTAAAACATACATCATAGAACTATATCAATGTTGGTCGATATAGTCTACTATCCAATATAAAATAATAAGAAACATATATAAAATGTATTTTTTAAACTATTAATGCTAATTAATTATCTGAAAATAAGATCAAGAAGCTATACTAAAAGGTTTTGATTTATTTGTAGGTTCCCTAAGATACTTGCTTGTCATTAGATAGTGATGATGCAATGTTTATGAGTATTGACTATATAGGAATAATCATTCTCATATCCCATTAAGCCTAGTTTCAAGGGTGAGTTAGAAGTAAATTATCAATACTAACTATTGATTGATGTATCAAAAGATCAAATATATGGTTGGATTACTAGGGTTCAAATCAAATGAAAATCTTATGAGTTTCCTAAATGTTGTGAGGTACATGGAAACTAAAGCTTGTGTTTAATACTATACTATGGATATGAGTATTAGAGTAAGCCCCTCATGCCATGATATCTATAAATGATGGATAAGCACCATAAATGGATTATAACATAGCCATTCATGGAAGTATCTAAGTAGTTTTAAAACTACCGGTACATATTTTCTATGGAAATCAAGACAAAATGAAAATAAAAGTAAAAATCAAATGTCAAAAACTAATTTTTTATTTTAGAAAGTAAATAAATAAGCAACCAACTCTTTTCAAATTAAAAGTGAGATTAATTATTATGAAGTGAAAGTGAATTTCCTTGCTTATTCTTAAAAATACAGACATAAAACATGGTTATTCAGGCCAATATAGTTATAAAACATAACTTAACAATGTTGGACAAGTCGATCTAATCTATTATGAAAATAGGCTGAAAATAAATGAAGTCAACCAAGTCAATTTAGTTTGTTCATAGAAAAAACAAACATAGAACTAAGTCAGCTAGGTTGACCTAGTTGACTATGTGATACAATTTTACAAAACTAGAAAAATGGAAAAAACATAGTATAAATTTGAAATACCGAGTAATTTTTACAAAAAAATAGAAATGAAAAGCTAAGATAATTGACAAAATTGAAGTATGAAGCTAGTTAGAGTGAACCTAAGTAACATAAATAGGTAGATCTGGTAACCTTGGTTGATTAAGAATGATGAAGATTTGACCGTTGATTGGGTCATCTAGGCTTGATTTAAACCTATAGAGGCAAACAAATTGAAAAACATGGAGGTTAATTAGGATCGACCAAGTTGACTTAGTCTATAGAAAGCTGAAAATAAAAAAAATATTGTAGAAATGAAATGGGTTGACTAGCTCAACCTAGGTGATTGTAAATAAAATTTAAAAAATAAGATAAATAACTTGATCAACCAATGTGACCTAGTTGATTGGAGAAGAAAACCTATAAGCAGAGGACAAAACTGGGTTTACCAGCACAACTAGTTCACTATATATCTAGGATCTACAAATAGAGAAAATAATTTTGACCAGTGTGACTTAGTTGACTACAAATCATAGATATGTTAACAAAGGTTAAAACTAGATCGACCTAAATAACCTAGTTGTCTGTAAAGGAAAAATTAAAAATGCAAAGGTCAGATTCACATTGGGTTTACTAAAATGTATGTAACAAATTAAGATAGATCTAAAACTTATCTTACTTAGTAAATCCAAGGTTAGAGAAGCTAATCAACTAACATATATTATGATACTTTATATTTTGGGGGTATGACCAAATTGGATCTGATAAACATAACCAAGGAATCTCTTGTCATACAACACTAAAGGAGAGATTTCCAAATCCTCTAGTCAAATAACACTATGTAATAACCCTAGTTAGGCCTTCTAATACATAAAATAAAACTAATTTAACACTCACCAAAGCTTATGGCACAAAAGGGGGATGGTTTAACACACATAAACAATCAAGGGATCATGGTAGGCAAATGGGGGCCTAAATTACCTAAGGTGGAATATAGAAAGAAAAGAAGGCCCTATAGCTATACTAAGTTTACGTATAGAGGTAATATAAGCAAGGAGTTATACATATAAAACCTATTACTTTGTATAATATATATCTATCAAACAAAATAGCAAAAGTTAGAGATACCTTTGGGAGAACATGTCGAGTCTCAATATCTCCCTTAGATAATGGTGTTTTGTAATAGGTTGTTGTGGATTTGGAATGATCATAGTATAGAAATAATATCTAGGTTAAAAGACTCCTACTTTAGATCTAAGATTTCCCACAAGACAAGTTACCTCCAAGGCAAACCCAAAGTAATGGTTTCTTAAAATGTAGATGTAGTAGAATTGTGAGCTATAATAATTCAAAAATAAATATTCTTCTATATTGGATTAAAATAAATGTGTATTTATATAAATGAATAAGTCTTAACCCTTCTAAAATTTTAGCTAGCAAGGTTGGCTAACACGACCCAATTTTAAGAAAAAGTTACCGTTAGGCCTCAAACTAGGCTGACATGGCCAACTTAGTTCTATAACATGCGATTTATCTTTCAAGTAGGGTCGAACAAGCTAAATTATTAGGAAAAGTGGTTATTTTCTTAGTTAGGGGTGATTTGAAAGGATAATTTCTTAGGGGAATGGATAAATGGGATTTGTAGTGGAGAGTTAGATAAGTGAGATTTGTAGTGGGCTTAGGTAATGATAATGGGTTTAGGTATGATAGAACTAACATACAATATTGTGAAGCACCAGTGGTCTACCTACCCTTTTACCAATTCACCCTTTAAGGCATGCACTTAGAGAGATTGAAACTCAATAGGTTATTGTAAGAGGGAAAGTGTTAGTAAATGATAAATTTTAAAAATATTATGTGTATAGATAAAATATAGATAAATTTGATGAAGACTAAACCAAATAAAATAACCCAATTACAACTGGGAAAGTAAAAAAAATGAGCCTAAAGACCTAATCAGGGTTTTGAAACCTGATTAGGTCTACCAATTTGGTTTTTCAAGAACAACTTATAATAAACCTAACTTGATAAAAAAGACTATTAATAATTTTTAACAAACATGTTCTTCATTCGAATCAACATGTTTCACACTTCCACATGTGAAGGCAACACTATGAAATAAATATATTTATGGTGCATAGATAGGATCTTTCTTATCTAGCTAATTCAACTCTTCAAATTTTGATTATTCTTGCATAGACAACATATTAATGGATAATTTATCATGATACTCCACTTCCTTTTTGAATGTGTAGACCACAAGTGCTGATTCCAATTCTCTAAAATTAAGTAAGGCATACATTTTTTGATACACCTAAATTTACCAAAAAATTATGTAAGTTTTTATAAAAAAATTGGATTGTTAGGAGGAAAGGTAGAGTTTAATTTTTTCTTTGTAAATATTAGCATGAGCATCATCTATCATACTAGCTTCTTTCCCTTTAAGAGTATATGAAACTTTCAATGATAAATATTTTTGATTAGATATTTGGAGCAAATCGAACATGGTTATGTTGGCCTTAGTTTTATTCAGGTCTTCTACAATGTTGTATCTAAGTTTGATTTGATATAAAATATTTTTATTTTGCATTTGTATAGAATTATTATTTGGTTGATATGACATGTTAGGTATTTTAGGTGAAAACAGGTTATTTTTTGAGTTCTCATTTAGTAGAACCTAAATATTGTTCGAAGGAGTAGATGTAGTTAAATGATTTTAAAATTTTCTCCTCAATGTGTAATTATTGCCTCTTTGAAATTTATTAAAAGCATGAACTTCATCTAATTTGTCTTCAGGATTATTGTCACTCTCATACAATAACTCATACATTTCTAAGACCATAGCAGTATCTAGATTCCTTCCACTTTGGTTTGAATTTTTATTAGGTGAAAACATAATTTCAAGGTTGTCCATCTCCTTTTGGGAGTGTTTGAGTCCAATATAAAACTATCACAATCAATTTCATCATGGTTCATTGTGTTATGTAACCTACACCATGTGGGAAACACCAAATCAACCATGTTAATGGAGCTTGGAGCATTGTTGTTATTTTGATTGGTGTTATCAAGAGGACTAGGCACATTTTTGTTATTAGGCCTAGTGTTCCATTAGTAGTTGGTTCTCTGAAAGTTGAAATTTATATTTTGATGTAGGTTATTTATGGTTTGATTGTGATTTTGAAGCACTTGTCTCTACAAGTTAACCATGTCATTTTTCAATCATTGAACCATCTACTGTAAGTTCTCTACTTATAGGTTCAAATTAGCATTTTATTGATTTCTCACTTAATTTAGTGGGTTAACCACATGTTCCATAGTGATAAAAATGTAGGGACAATAAGTTGTACCAAATTATGATCATTACTAGTAGGCATTTAAGTGTTTATAAATGATGGGACATCCTGCTAGTTATTATTCATAGTAGCATAACTACTTATGTTGGACATGGAAATAATGTTGTTGCAGTCCATAGGGATAATTTGTTGGTTGTTTAATTGAGGCAACATGTGATTTGGAGATATGAATGGTTGATTTTTGGGCATGTATTTTAAGATAACTAGGTTAGATATTAGACTTGGGATTGAATACATCGTGCCTAGGATCAGATTCATATTATGTATGAGAACCTAATTTATCATGGGAATGTGATTGTAAGCACCTAAATACCCTAATGAATGTAATGAATTAACTCTATAGCATTGTGGAATCATTTGTTGCTTAATTTTGATTACCTTGTGATGTGCTAAGGACAAGGTTACAAGTACCATAGGAGTCCTATATATGAACATGGATGTCATAGGGTGTAAGGCCCTCATGTAGATTTATATGGTAGCCACTTATGTTTGTGTATAATGAGATTTCAATAATTTATACAAATTATGGAAATGGGCATTGAACATGCTCATTAGTTTGTTTGGTTCTTGATGGGTTGTGACAAACTAGTGGTATAGGGTAGCGACGTCTACGAGCACTTGGAAGTGATTGAAAAAAATGGTTTCTAGGTCATTCTAAGAGGTGTGGAACCATCTGACAATCCAAGATACTAGATATAAGCCATCTCATCCAAGGTGTATGGGAATATTCATCAAGCCACATCCTCGTACTAGATTTGGGTTCTGATAATAACATATTTTAATGCTTGAATATACTCTTTGATAGTGTGAATTTTTCAATACACGTACCTTGGAAAAAACTCTTCAGGGTTATGTGGTAAGTCATGGAAAACCCCTAAAATTCTTATAGGTAGTGACCTCCACCAAGCCAAATAGGGTTATCTGGGATTTGTGATTTTTGAGGGGTAACAAATGAATTAACAAAAGGAGTGATGGTTGTAGGTGAGCTACTAGATAAATGAATTTGTCTTATTTTTTTCTTTCTTTTATGTATTCTAGGTTTTTGATGTTTAGTGTGTTATACAAAGTCATTGTCAACCCCAATGGACCTTAAAATGATGGGTATTCATATAATTTCTAGTTTAACTTTCAGATTACCTGAGCATGGGTAACACTTAAAATATTTAATTTTAAATTTTATGCTAAAATTCTTAGTTTTAAATTTTCACTCAGTTGTCCCTCCTTATAACACCAATATGTTGATGTGTCATTTGGTAAACCAACTCAGGGTAGGATGATTGCTTGTCAAGCCTCTTCTGAAAGGAGACTCGAAGGGTATCACCAAGGTTTTTTATTTCTAGGTCACAACATATTAGGTTACCCAATTAGTCTATGCAAAATGTTTTAATTCAAGGGTATTATTAGGTCTAAAAGTTTTAAAGTTATTTTAGTCCTTTAAAAAATTAGTGGAGAATACCAATTTTATTTATTTTTAATGTGGGTTTAAAGTGTATAATGAAGGTGACAAAACACACATTCACTTACCAAGAGTAAATCAATGTTTTAGATAAAAAAGATGAAGCATAATTAATCTTTCAATTTCATTCTATTGCATTTAAATATTGAACATTACATAAGAATAGTAATGAAACTAAAAATTCAAAATTAGGATAATCATGTATTTAAGGATTGAATTTAAATTAAACCCTAGATTGAAACAATTTTAAAAAATGATAAATGAGAGGGAAAGAGGAAATAAAAGCCTATAAGAATGAAGACAAATCTGGGTCATTTGATCTAATGGACTCCATAAAATGATCTCTCACTTGATTAGTTTTTACACAATAATAAACAGAGGCAGTGCAAATCCCTGATGGGAAAAATATAATGAAATAAAGGTATGCAACCACCATTCACATGGATAAACTACAAAAAAATTCCACAGTCTCCTATTAATCATAATATTCCTTTTGACAATAAATTTTGAGTGCACCACAATCACTTGCTCAAAAATTTACCAACATAATGATAGGGTTACAAGAGAGGGATAAGTTTTAATCTACAACAACAAAAAAATGAAAGAAAATAAAGGGTGATTGGCTCTATGGTCTCTTGTGGAAAATAAAATACAAATCTTAGAATGGATGCAATGGGTCATTATATATAAATTTATAGCTCCAACAGGGAGAATTTTCCATCCAAAACACACTTGGGTGTCATTAATGTCTTCACCCACCATCTCTTTCCACCAATTTTCCATTTTAATACACCTCTTCTCATTATTTAACACTTTTGGTCTAAAAAGTACAAAAAAAGAATTAGAATGTTGAAATTAAAAGCTCATTATTAAAACATGTTCAAACATGAACAAGTTTTAACCCACTTAAAATTGATAGTACCATTGTAAATGGGTCAGAGTCGCCTTCCTAGTGTTATAAATGACACTCAAAACTAACAAATGAGGTACAAGTTATGTACAATAACCAAAAATAGGGCCAAAAAATGGCCTACCAAACCTAATCAGGCATGTGAGGGAAACAAACAATTTAAAATTTTCACTTTTAAAAATTTCAAAATTATTGTTCTAATCGGGATTTTAACCCTTGATTATAAGTGAGTGAAAATTTTAATAGGTCTAAAGACCTAATTGAATATTACAATCTTAAATAACATTAAAACTTGAAGTGAGGGGGTACAAAAATGTAATTGGGCTTGACAACCCTGATTGACATTGTTAAAATCTTGTTTGGGGTGGCCACATGATGATCAAGCCTAAACTCCCACTTAGCAAAGAAAAAATAAATGAATGGACTTGTAGACTTAATCAAGTTTATATGCTTGAATAACAAAGAACACCATGGGGGCTCCACAACTTAGACCCAGTTAGGGTTTACCTCTAGCTAGGTCTATGAGGAAGGCTTAATACTCCTCAATACCTAGTCTAAGAAAATTCCCCAACTACCATTAGAACAAAACACTTAGGGCCACATAGATATAATTAGGACTTAGACACCTACTTATTAAAGCAAAAAAAAATGACCCTCCATAGAGCTAATCTAGTTTCGAAACTTGATTAACCTGATTACAATTAGGAAAGGAAAAAAATGACTCAAAAGACCTAATCAAGGTTTGGAAACTTGATTATGTCTACCAACTTGTATTTTCAAGATCAACCTACAATAGACCTAATCAAAGAAAAAGACCATCAATAATGATTGACAACCATTCTTTGGATTGATATTAGCCTATTTCAGACTTTCACGTGTAAGGGATGCACTATGAAATGAAGATAATTCTGGTGCATAGAGGATATCTTCCTCATCTAGCTGATCTAACTCAAAAAATCTGATTCTTATTCTAGGAAAAACATATTATATACAAGTTATCATGAGCTTATGCTTCATTTTTGAATGTGTAGACCCCAAGTTGTGATTCTTCATATAAGATCTCATTCATCTCGTTATATTTTGTGATTATATGAGTCATTTTTGACTCATTATCAATTTTTATTTGATTAGGCGTGGCATGCCATGGAATCCACATATGAGAGAAATCATTCACCATATACCCATTCAACATTTTGGACCAATATCTATCAATAAGCATAGGATATGTGTCAAGTATGTCAACCACCTAAATGCTAATGAATTGTTGCACTCTTGGATCTGAAGCCAACTACATATGGATGTGGTTCAGGTCACCAACCACCTTAACCTCTAATTTGTCTAACTAAATAACTAAGGCATCACATTGCTAAAATCACCTGAATCCATAAAATAATTGTGTAATTTCTTACATAAAAATCATATTATCAGGATGAAAGGGGGAATTTTAGTTTTCTATTTATAAATAGCAACATAAGAATCAAATGTCATACTAGTTTCTTTCCCTTGATGAGTATATAATTATTTCAACAATAAACCTTTATCATTAGATATTTGGAGCAAATCAAACATGGTTATGTTGACCTTAATTTACTTCAGTTATTCTAAAATGTTGTATCCAAGTTTACTTTGTTCTATAGGATTGTTAGTTTGTAGTGGTATAACATTATTCTTTAGTTGATATGACGTACTAGGTCCTTTAATTGGAAATGGGTTATTTTTTGATTTCTCATCAGGTGGAACCTAGGTGTTTTTCAAAGGAGTAGATTTAGTTAAAGGATTTTGAAAATTTCTCCTTGATGTGTTTTTTTCTTCTTTGAAATTGATTAAAAACATTAACTTCATCTAAGTTGTCTTCAGGATCGTTGTCTCTCTCATAGGGAACTCATATATTTCTAAGACCATAATAATACCCAAATTACCTCCACTTTGGTTTGATTTATTGTCAAGTTTAGGTACAATTTCAAGGCTATCCATCTCCTTTTGGAAGATCTTTGAATCCTATATAAAATTGGCATAATTAGTTTCAACATAGTCCATTATGTTATGCAACCTAAACCATGTGGGCAACACCAAATCAACAAATTTGATAGATCTTGAAGCATTGTTGTTTTAATTGGAGTTGTCAGGCAAACTAGGCACATATCCATAATTATACCAAGCGTAAAATATTAATTTTTCTCACACCATCTTGGTCATCGTGATGTAGGTTTTGGAGGCTGAATCATTACACAAACCAAAATTAACCTTAGGAATAGCTTGAAAGATTTGGGAGAGCAATATTTTCAAAGGTAAATCGGGAAGTCAAGACTTTAATTTTATGCTAAGTGTTTTATATGAAGTTTTCTCACACATATGTGGTCTATCCAATAGAGGTGGTCACAGGGCCTAGTTCAACATGTAAATTGAGACTGGCCACCAAGGCAAATTGAGAGTGTAGAGACCAACTAGTTATGAGCATAATCAAGAGAATAACAAGAGGCCAAAAAGGGATTCCATGATTTTCAATGAATTAGGGCATGTTATGCAAACAATAACAATGATGTCACTTGATGGTGAGAGAGTATAAACTCATATTGATTCTAGCTAAGTGCTAACCAAAAAAATACTCTTCCCAAACCAAAAGAACATATGGAATATCAATCCATAATAAAATACTAACACATATAAATCCACTAACATAACATACTATGCTCTTTCGCTATGAGGAGGATGCCCAACACTTGATGGTGGTATCGATCCCTATGGGATATTTTAATATCCCCTCATATATAATTGATTATCAAGGAACAAAACTACACCAAAAAAATACACATTTGCTTCATTGAGAAGCATCTAAAACTCACACAATGCCCACTACACATAGCATAAGTGGCCCCAAGTGATTTTGATTATTAAGCAAAATGTCTAACCATCACCAAGGATGATTGATATAAGGTGATCAAGAAGGTTCTTGGACATATTATTCATGAAACTCTTGAACTATGCTAGGTACTCACCTACCCAATATTCTACATAATAATAACTCTTAAATCTTAATTGAACTAACCATTAACTCTAAGAAATTAAAGGGGATCCCTAAGGATACACACTCATTCTAACACAAACCCCCTCTAAAATGGGTCCTCAAAATGCATCCTAAATTCCAAGACTCATATGTCATAACCATTATGGTGCCTTGAAACTCAACCCCTCTAGATTCAATCTAAAATCACACTCTCATGATCATTTCAAGAAAATGGTATAACAATCGATGACAACCTTGTGAATAAGGTAAAAAATACATAATATAGGGTGTCAAGGTACAAGTGACACTCCTAGATTATTATTAGAATAACTCCACTTTATAATTCATTATATTAGGTAAACAAATTAAATGTTCCCTAGCTTCAATCTATACTCAAGGATGGCCCTAAATTCACAATTCATACAAGGGTGTGGCATGGTTGTGAAAATGAGGCACTACAAGTACAAAAAACAAACACAAGCATCAAAAATGGTACCACCATGACATTAAATTTTACATCTATTTTAAAAATATGTATTATCATAAGGATGGAATGGTCAACACAAAGAAATAGGGGTCACCTTAATAATGTGGACACCCACAAAATCATGGATGTAACAATCCATGCTAAACCACATGCTCTAGGTAACTAAAAAACAAGATACAAAAGTAAAATCATATTATTATAATGAACACATTTAACACAAGAAGAGGTATGACCACTTAGAGTTTATGTTACCTCTAGTTATAAAATAAACTTATGTTTCATCAATGTTATAAATATCATAGTAAACCCACTCAACTGGGTGCCACCCCCATGGGAAACAAAAATTCTTAATGAGGAAATAAGTTCACTATTATCAAATAACTCAAAATATCATGGATAGATTGATTGATTCAAGATGATCCACAAGCAAGAAGGTAAATTATAACCTTTTTATTAATGAGGGAAAAATCCGTGTTCCTCTTGCGGATCCCTTTTGACAAGGTCACCTCTAAATCACTATTGGTTTAATATAAGGTTTTTATTTATAAATATACTCAAAGAAAGGGGCATAACCTCAAAAAAGTTACTAACCACAACATTCAAATATCAACATCCAAACTAGATCCATATTCTTTGGATAACAATCAAATATATAACAAGAGTAAATAATACCACTCAAACATAATCATCAGTTGATTAAGTTTATGATCTCACTAGCTTGGTGCTAAGATTCCATTTAAGACCCATACCTTTCTTTCCAAACAACATCGGTGTCAAATTTTGATGGATAGTAACTCCATTATGTGGATAAAAACAAGGAATATATCACTACCAAAATGAGATAAGGATCATTTGTCACATGGATAGGTGAAAATAAAGTGATCCATATGAGGCTCCCTTACAAAGCCATCCACGTGTTATCAGTAGTCCATCATACAAAGTGAAGAGAAAATCTAAAAACACTCATATGTACATAGAAAGGTTTTAAACAAAAACCCATGTGCAACATAATGAGGCTCTTGGTCCTTCATATGGATCAATCATGTACAAAGTATTTGTAACCTTATATGGTTAATTGAGGCAAACCTTTTTTTCTTAAGGAGGGACTATGCATAACTCTTCTAGAACTATTTGGAAGGAAAGAATAAAAAACTAAGGAAAATGTGATGGTTTCACTATGGTACATCCTTATCCATCCCAAAATTCATCACTCATGGTGAGAGAAACATAAATCTACCCTATATCATAATTCACTTGTGTGGAAAGGTAATGATTACTTGAAAGGGGTGGACACTGGACCTATAAAGGCCCATCTCGACCCTAGCTCTACATGATACTCCATAGTCTAGCTATGATGAAACCTCATGGTATTAAGAACCAATATCAACCTATACCAATAAATTATTTATGATGTCCTCTAAGGTAAGATGCACATTTTAAAGGTGATGGGAAAGTCTTACCAATCTAACACACAATAGCTCATTTGTTAGATAATGGTCACTTGGCCCTCACGACCAACTAAATTCGTAACACCTAGTTTGAACCTTTGTTCCCAACCTTCACCATACCACTCTATTATATGGGTGGATGACCTATAGTATTGGCATGGGTTTCTTAGGTGAAAATAACTAATCAAGAAGAGAAATGTTTATTGTTAAAATAAATCCTCATATGTATTATTACTACCTCCTCAATGAGGTGTATGACCCAACAAGTACACACATTAGTTCATTATGGGAGAAGAAATACTAAGTAGTGATATCAAAATATTTGAGTGTTTAAACCATGTTCTAATACCAAAATTTCAAGTCCAAAAATTGAATGACCAACTTACACAAAAACATGCCATGTTTGTGTTTAATAATCTACAATACACATTATACACAATTACATTGCCCATTGGTTATCTATATTTGTGGCATGAGAATTGAAAATCATGAAATAAAACTTACATGTCTAAATGAAATGGGTGGTAATGTGCATGTGGATGCATGGTTACTATGTAACCATGTAGGCTCTACTTACTCTAATCAACCTATAAACCCTCAAATAAGATTAAAACTCTCGAAGTGAACCTAGTTTTCCCCACAACCCAAAGGTATATAAAGGATACTCGACTAAAACAAGGTGGGTTGTAGAAATCAAAGGATTGAATGATACATCTAAACTCTCAATGCAGTTCAAGGAGAACCCCAAGTAATTATAACCAATCACAGGGCTTAGTTCACACCATATGTCAGAACTTGAATTTAATTTCAAGTTGACTTAGATTTTAGAGAAGTGATTAGCAATAAATATGCATACTATTCATATGACCTCAAAAGGGGTCAAAAGTGTCGTTGCTTAGCTCCCCAAATATGTATCACTCCATATTTGTCATTGGATCCTTTTTATCACATCTGTTAGATTTGATCAAAGATGAGGAAGCCTTATAAATCCTTGTAGAGGGTAATAATGGATTCAAATCAATCATTAATTTTCAATATCATATTTTGGAAAATAGGAAGGAGATTTTGGAGGATGACTTATCCATATTCATCCCTCTTCTCTTTCCTCAGTCTTAGGTGACTATCATTAATGCAGTCTCCAAGTTTTTGGTATTTTTTCTTTTGTTCATTTTATAAATTTTATTTAATACATGCATGTTTAGGTTAATTTTACATGTACCCATCTTCACACAAAGTCTCCATCTAGTTTTGGGCTCTTATGGTTTCTAAATACTTTTTATGGAGCTTCAAGCTTTACCACAACTATTAATGGCTACCAATAAGGTTCAAGAAGGAAGTTTATTTTATTTTTAGTTTTATTATTTTATTTTTAATTTATGTGGAAGGGGTGATAAAAAAGGGAGGGTTACCTTTTGGGTCCACCCATCCTAGGGCTTCCAAAAGCTTGTAAACACCAAAAAAGGTTTAAAATGACCTCCCTAGGATAAAATGGATATATTTTGAAAAGTATGTCATTCTAGGTCCTAAAATTTATTCCATACTGAAGAGGAACAAAAATATTGGTGATCTCTTTTGGGTTAGCCCATCCCTAGGGATTTGTGTTATTGTAATTAGCTTCACAAAAAATATTATCTCTAATTGGAAAAGTTTTGGTTTCAGTTAGTAACTTATAGGGATAAACTTTAGAAATGTGTAGTTTAATAAAAAACTATTAAATAATATAATAAAAATAATTATATTTATTTAAATACTTGGGTGATTTGGTAGTGTTAGTCAACTATTGTTGACTCCCACACTAGAAAAAGTTAGCAGTGGGGAGATAGCTATGTTTCTTAAAATGGAGACCATGAGGCCAAACTTCTTACTATGGTGGTTATTGTTGACCAATTTTGACCACCAAGGTCAAAATGTCAACCCCTGTAGTTTGAAAATTTCTTGTCATGATTCCATACATTGTTATTAGTCATTTCCATGCCTTAATAGTATTCAAATGGTCTTCTTAACATCTTTTTAGCAAAAAATATGGTTTATTTGATAAGATTAAGGGAATGTTTTATCCTTGTCTTATACTAGTCCATGCATGTTATGGTGTAAAGAGACTTGGTAAAAAGGTGTCATAGGTTCTTAGGTGTCCCTAAAAGTCATATCATGTATTTATCACATTTTTTAATAATGTCACATATGTTTTTAGAGTTTAAGGTTTATTTGTAAACTTTAAGGCAAAGTTTTAAGCAAAGAAAAGTGATTTTGTTCAAATCCAACATATGCCAAAGCTAGATAAGGTGAATGATCCATAAAATACATTTTAAATTTTTTTTGGATGAGTTATCTAACTTCAATATATGTCAAATATCTCACAATATATTAGTTTTATAGGTCTAACCTCCAAAAAGGGTAGTTTTATGCACTTGTACAGACTTGAGAGACTAACTTCCAAGTGAAATTTTTTTAGAGGTGCCTCTTCAGCTTCTACATGTTAAATCCATGTTTGATTTTAGGTATAGGTCTTAGGATTGGAAATTTTTCTTCCTTTCCTCCATCACTCTCTTGGCAAGCTAGTAAGGGTCAACTTCACATGCTTAGTATAGATAGAGGAGAAAGAGTCATGGCCTAAAAATTTTTATAGAAGAGAGGGTCCTAATGAGATTAAAATTCATGGAAATAGTGGTCAGATTAGTGGCCCCTCCTTTATTAATAATCACTAAGACTCTAGGGTGGTCTAAAGTTGCTTACAAACCCCACAGGTTCACTTTTCTCTTTGGAGTGGAAGTTTTAATATGATTTAATGCATGAGATATATTAAAGAGGATATAGGGGGATTTTTCAAACATTTAAATGATTTCCAAATCCCTATTTGGTACATGTGACCTCAAATTGATAAGAAAACTCTTTTCAAGCATAATTTTCAAGATGATTGTATTTGTTTATTGATTGTTCCATGGTCTTTAATAGTTTAAATAATTATTAAAGGTATTTAAACATGATATCACTATTATCAATGCAATTATAGGTCCTTTAAGGTCTCCATTATCTACTCTAACATCACCTTTTCCAATTAATATATAATAACTTTGGTTTTGGACTGTGTCATGGGTCTGATGCATAAAAAATGGTTGAATAAGTTTTGTATTAAATTTTTAAAAGGTGTATTATGGTATTGAAATCATGAGAGTGGTGATAAAGTAATGGGTATACATATTTATGGCTCAAAAAATCAAGCTTATATCATGATATAGACTAAAACATGAAAAATGCAGACCTATAAGTCTACATTAATGTTTTATTGAAATGCATATCAAAATTTGGGTTTTAAAGGTCTAAATCATGATATAAATATATTTTTTTTACACTTGGTGAGGTCCAAGATCAGATAAAGTGTGTCTTCAAATCCAATACCCAAGACACCTAAGCAGACCTACATATAGAATGACAAATTTGAGCATTATGAAGCCTTGAGCCAACATTGGAAAAGCTTTGAGGAGGTACATCTCAAACCTATATATCTATTCAGTTTATTCTAACCCCTCATAGTGCCCTCATTTTAAAAATAAGTACATTAAAGTAGTAAAGAACACAAACTGACCTACAAGCAGAGCTAATGTTGTTTGTCATGCATAATCAAACAAAGGAAAGTGCCAATAAACTATAGAGAGTTAAGTTTGAATATGAAAAAGTATTCAGTGAACTTAAATTAATATAAGAATGTCAATAACCTATTTTAAAAATCCAAACTTCAAAGCCTAATACTCAAGAGACTCTCAACTTACACATATAGCCATGTCCTAAAAGATATAAGAAAGAAGGTGTATGCAAGTGAAGATATAAGGTTTTGGGAAAGTTAGAGTTTCAAAGGAAAAAACTAAACTCTTAACTTTGTGATGAAAATAATTGAGATACTTAGTGACATAGAAGTCCTAAACTCAAGACACATAGCTAAAACCTCAATGACCACTTATAAAATTATTTAAATAACACAGGTTAGTCTCAAGCTTGAAAAGGAGATGTAGTAACCACAATAGGTTGGAGCTTAGATAGATGGAAAAATTGATAAGATTAATTTGAGGTCAAAGATACTCAAAATAATTTCAAATAAGGAGATGATCAAATAATACTCACTTGAACCCTACATACATTCAACCAAGTACTCCTTCAGGCCTACCTACCTAGAGTGAGAGGTTCCTACTTGTTTTGAGAGACAATGAGATTTGAGGGAATTTAATTAATATTAAAGTGACTATATGATGATATTAGGACCTTATATATTCATCATTGTCAATGATAAGGATGACCAAAATAAATTCATCACCTTGCAACCACACAATCTAAACAAGATAGTCAAGCCTGTGTATAAGAATGATGGAAACCTACATGTTTTGAAAGAAGAGTTGAATATTTTAATATTAAATTATTTTAAAACATTATATAAAAAATCATACAATTACTACATGATCATCTCAAACCTATTAAACTGAGAAAAAAGGCAAATATTATAGCTAGGGTCTTTACACTACTTGGTTTATAAACCCTGAGTATGAACCAATGATATTTTAGGAGGTATAATGAATGTATATGGTTGAGAAAACAATTTGAACATCTAAAAATATTTATAATAGACCAAATAAAGTCATTTTAAATTTAAAATAAACTCCAAAACAACACTTTCAGACCTTTTTTCTCTTTTAGACCTCACTAACTCAGTTTGCCAATCTAAGTTATCGTTTGAGATGCTCATATATTTCATGAGGGGATACATGGTGGATAAATATATTAGGAATGAGAGGTAACCCTTATTCACTCTTTATTCATGGAAATTGGATGTTCATCTATGGCCTGAGCTTTATGAACAATCCTTAAGAGTGCTAGGTACTCATAGGCTACGAAGAAGGCCATAATTGACTAGTTAAGAGAGATTCGATTCTTAAGGAGTTTAAATTAAATATATGACACTTGAAAACACATGAAACTAATTATTCAATATAGGAGGACCCTCACCATGGTACTTTCCTATTTCTGCAACTATACATACTCATTAAATGTTGTGTTTTTATGAGTTTTTGGGTTCAAAATAGGGTATTTGACCTCATGAGCAGATGAAAATCATTGAATAGGATGGATTGAGGTGTATTATACATATTTAGGTAAAAAAATATGTGAATTTAATTCTAGAAATGTTTAAACAAGTCTGATTCTTGAAGGTAGTGTAAGAAAGGCTTGAGAAAGGCTAGTTTCTTGGACAATTTCATGGTTCTCATATCTACACAAGGTCTCAAAAGTTTAAATTTGGCATGGAGAATGGTAATATGATGGGTAAATTTAATCACACACTTTTTTTTATTTCACATGTGTGGGATAATTATAGATCAAATTCTCAGTTTCTAGGCTTAAAAGGTTAATAGAGGCCTACTAGAGAGAGATAACAACATAAAAAGTGCACTTCCACTCACTTTCAAGTCATGAAATTTGGCATGGAGATATAAAGGGATATTGGGTACTCAAAAATATATTTATTTACATAGGATAATTCTTATATTATTCTACACAAGGATGTTTGTGTGTTTTCAAGGCTACAATGAATTGAGGCCAAATGAGAGCTTTGGGTGAAATATAAAGTCTTGGAGGGAGTTTGAGGCCTTAAAATGAGTTATTATATATATATATATATATTTCATTGGTAAGGGTGAAATCAATAATTGACACTTGCAATTAAGGATAGACGTAGTAAGGCCAATTGGGCTTCAAGACACCTAAGAGGTGTAATAATAATAATTGTAATGATAGTTTTAGGAATTTTATTAACAAGTGAGAAATTTAAATAATAGGGCAATAAGGTAACTCAAAATTACTTGATGATGAAGGGTGCCATTTGTCACTTCCTAATCCAAGAGAAGGGATAGTTTTAAAGAACAAGATCAAAGTGTCAAACAAGTTGAAACTCCTATGCCACTTACAGAGGAAATCATATTTAGGAGAGAAACACATGAATTAGATACCAAATGGGAATATTTCATAAATACTTATTTATTTTAACTCTCTTTGTTGACACTTGTCACCTCTCTCTCCTATGCCATTCTCTCTTCTTCTCTCTTATTTCTCTATAAATTCAGCCTTGAGAGGATATGTATTCATCCTTTACCTGAGTATGACAAAGCCCTACCCATTTTTAAGCCTCTTATCGATGAGAAACTTATAGTTTTACCTCCTCATTTGATTAGTTTCAATGTGTGTACATGACTATTTGATCTTGTCAAGTGATTATCTTAGCTTCCTTGGCATGTTGTCCTTTTATAACATTCATATTCAGTTTGAAAGCTTCTTTACAAGTTATGTGAAGTGTCTAAGTGAGTTTTTAAGGTTAAGTGAGTTTTCTATTCATTGGTGTCATTCTATGACCTCTTAAATAGTCCTCCTATCCCAAGCATATTTCACAAACTTCATGTGAAGTGATTATGTAGAGAGGTAGATTAAGAGTAATGTTTATTTCAGGTTAGTCTCATGGTTGATGTGCATATGAAGCTAGTTGGTAGTGGTCAATTAATTTTGGTACATCACCTCCATTAGATTAGGTTTATCTCCATTTTATTAACTACCAATATATTAGTGAATAATCCTAAGTGATACATTCAGGGGAGATAGCCCTATGACCTAGAGATTCAATCCATCTAAAGGTCACCCACAACCTAGGATTATTTCCATGATATCCCAAATTTGTAAGGCTTAAACTACCTTTCGAGGGTAAAAATTTGGGCCATAAAATTTTTGGCACACCCAGTGGGACTAAGGTGTAAAGTGATTGAAGAATTGTTGGTGTTGTCCTTCTACATATCATCTTTTGGAGGCATTCAAAACATCAAAGGTGACTCTGAGCTCAATTAGCTAGTTCTAGCAACCCAGTCACTTGTTCAAAGTAATTTGTATTTTCATTTCACTATCTTGATGAGGTTGTTATGGATGAGTTTGAAGTGAATTGAAATTTCATTCAAGTTGATAAGGCATCTCAAGTCTATGGTACTCCTTATCATCCTCACCATGATCCTTATCAATCCTATAATGAACCATATCAGTAGTATGATGATCTATATCAGCCTCACCATGATCCTTATTATCCTCATTATGATCCTTATTAGCCTTATCACGAACTATATTAGTCCTATGAACAACCTTCTCAAGACTATGTTATCTTTAGTCAATATAGCCACATTTTAAACTAGTTTATTTCAAGTTTCAATCAAACTCTCTTAGGCTAGAAAGGTATATGATATGGCTCAAAACACAAAAGGAGTATGGTTAAAATGTCCCTAGTCATCTCATTCATAATGTGAGATACTAATTGAAGCTAATAAAGAGATAATGGTAACCTATTGAGAGAGAAAATTGGCAAAGCCTCTTAAGTGACATGATGGATATAATTGGCATAATTCAAAGCATAGAGGATAAGCTAAGAACTTATGAAGGACAACAGGTTCAATACTATCAACCCCATGTGTCTTCATATATACCACCTTAGACCTCATATGTGCCACCTATTTTTCCCCAAGAGACCATCTCAAGTGAGATTAAAAGTGTTCCAAGTCCTTCACATACCCATCAAACTTTCCCTTCTTGGAAATCAATCCAAGAGAACATTTAAAAGAAGGAAGAGTTTGTTATTGAGTAGCCTATTAATGAGAACCAAGACAAAGCAGAATTAGAGATCTTGATTTCCATATGGATGGACACTAATGAAGCTATTTTGGCATAAAATTCTACTCTTCTTTAAGAATCCCATAAGAAGTCCTTCAATATTCTAAGTTGGAATCAAGTGTTAAAATCATGTGGTAAGCAAATTAAGATAAGCATACATGAGCAAGTTGAAGTCAAGGAAGAATTTGAACCTATGAGAGCCCCTCCCATCCCTCCTCAAGACCCCTATTATATCCCATATCATCCTTCTTGTGCTCTTTATCCTCATGAAGTCATTGACCATCTTTAAGAAGAGCTATTCCAAGATAACATAGGAAATCAAATTGAACAATTGGATTTAAAAATCATAGAGCTTGAATCAAGTCTAGATTTATAAAATTAACCTCAATAAGGCATTCAAAAGGAGAATGAAGTGGTTGTTGAGAAAGACGAGGCACTCATAACACAATTAAATTTACTCTCTCTTCAATAATTATTTCGAGAATCTTCCATTCCCACTACCTCAAGTTTCAAGAGTGTTCCCTTGGTCCCCACGCCTATTAATGAACAACCTACCATGCCCTCATAGTCCCTCTCAAAGTCATGAACATATTCATTATTCTCACATCATCTACCTTCTTGAAGAGGATCTTGTTCTATGGAAGATAGAGAAATATGTTGTAGTTGTAGGTGAGTTTCAAGGAGAGTATGATGAAGATGATTCAAGTGTTTATGGAGAATAAATATTTATTAGTACCCAACTTGGGGAAGAAAAAGGGAATTTAATTTTCAAAGATGAAGTGAAAGGGAATATTTGAGAAGGAGTACAAGTTTATCAAGCTGATACAACAAAGCATGAAGCTTCGAAGGATGTGCTTTAGGTTTTACCTCTTTAAGAGGGATGTCAAGAAAAGGATGAAGACTTGTGGTAGTAGTACCTAAACATATGAAATGAATTTAAGGCTCTTCAAGGGCCTATACCTCCTATTGGATAGATTGAGGATGTTATTGTGGCTATTTTCTTGCTTGAGAAACAATGTGGAGATCCCCAAGAGATTACTCAAGATCAAATACATCATTTCATGGAGCCTCTATAAGCTAAGGGTGATGTTTCTCATATAATCCAAGAGGTGGTCATGTTTGAGGTAGGTTTAAACATCAAGAAAAATAATGAGAAGGATATTGAGCCACATGATGAGTTCATATTTATAGGTGACTAGTTTTTTGTTGTTACTTCTCTTAAAATCATGCCAAGGGGATTGAAAATCAAGAGGAAGATGAAATCAACAAGAACAAGGTCTAAGATGCAGCTTGCTTCATGCTATTATTCACCTCATTGATCAAAAGATATTAAAAACTTCCCCTTTGATCCAAAATGAAAAATATATATTTTTAGGTAAGTTGTATATACTAATTGCTTTTGTTGTGTCTTGTTTTCCTTAAATGTTTATCTAGTACATGTGTGTGTCTTGTTTTCTTTGTTTTTCATGTGTTGTTCTTATTTTGTATGTGTTTGGAGGTCAAGATAGTTGGTTTTTTTTTTGTAAAGGTCTGATCAGGTCTGAGGTTGAGTGTAAGTTACTCCATTTCCCAATGGAAGGATAAGGCTATTGGTCTAGTAAGCATTGTAGGCATGCTACCCTCATGAATCTCTAATTTGTTGACCAACTTTGACCACCAAGGTAAAAATGTTAAACCCTATAGTTTTAAAATTGATTTTAATTATTCCATACCTTTTTATTAGTCCTTTTCATGCCTTAATATTATTTTAATGGTCTTCCTAAAGTCTTGTTATCAAAATTAAGGTTTATTTGATAAGATTAAGGTAATGTTTTATCCTTGTCTTATACTAGTCCATTCAGTTATGGTGTAAAGAGGATTGTTAAAAAGGTGTTATAGGTTATTATGTGTCCCTAAAATTCATCTCATTATTTATCCACATTTTATTATCAATTCATTATAAATTTAAATCAAGCTCCAAAATAACACTTTCAAACCTTTTTTCTCTTTTAGACCTCACTAACTTAGTCTACCAACCCGAATTGTAGTTTGAGATGATCATATAATTCATGAGGGGATGCATGGTATATCAAGGTATTAATAATGATAGTTAACCCATATTTACTAATGATTCATATCATTTGGATGTTCATCTAAGGCCTGAGCTTTATGAACAATTTTTAAGAGTGCAAGGCACTCAAAGGCTGTGAAAAAGGCCATAATTGTCCATTTAAGAGAGATTAGATTTTTAATTAACTTAAATAATTTAGATGACCCTTGAAAACACATAAACTTAATTCTTCACTCTTGGAGGATCCTCACCATGTTCGTTACATATACCTTCAAATATATGAACTCTTTAAATGTTATGTTTTTGTGAGTTTTTGGGCTCAAAATAGGGTACTTGATGTCATGGGAAGATGAAAATAATTAGATAATATGGATTGAGGTGTATTATACCTATTTATGTCTAGAAATATGTACATGTCACTCTATAAATGTTCAAACAAGTTTGATTCTTGAAGGTAGTGTCAAAAGGCTTGAGAAAGGTTAGTTTCTTAGACCATTTAATGGTTCTCATATCTACACAAGGTATTAGAATATGATATTTGGAATGGAGCATGGTAATAGGATGGGTAAATTTAATCACACACTTATTTTTTATTTCAAATGTGTGGGATAAGTATGGAGAAAATTATATGTTTCTAGGCTTAGAGGGATAATGGAGGCCTAATTGGAGAGAGAGAGAACAACATAAAAAGTGTACTTCCACTCACTTTTAGGTCATGAAATTTGGCATGGAGATGTAAGGGGATACTAGGTAATAAAAAATATATTTATTTATGTATAATAATCTATACATTATTCTATAAAAGGAGTTTTGTGTTTTTAGGGCTATAAGGAATTGAGGCCATGTGAGAGCTTTGGGTACAAGATTAAGTCTTGGAGAGAGTTTGAGGCCCCCAAATGAGTTTTTTTAAGGTATAATATGATATATATATATATTCCATAAATGGAGAGATATTTCATTGGTAATGGTCAAATCAATAATTGACACTTGAAAGCAAGGATAGGCATAATAAGGCCAATTGGGCTTTAAGTCACATAAGAGGTGTAATCATCATTGCAATGTTAGTTTTAGAAGTCTTATTAAAAATTAAAAAGTGTCAATAAAAAGTTTATAATGTGACTCAAGATGATTTGATGATGAAGGGTGCCATTTGTCACTTCACAAGCTAAGAGAAGGGGCACTTTTGAAGAACAAGATCAAGGTATCAAACAAGTTTGAAACTCCTATGCAACTTAGAAGAGGAAATAATATTTAGGAGAGAAACACATGTATTGGATACCTAATGGGACTATTTCATAGATCCTTTATTTTAAATCTCTTGATATACTTTGTCACCTCTCTCTTACACCTTTGTCTCTTCTTCTCTCTCATTTGTCTATAAATTTAGCCTTGATTGGCCATGTATTCATCCTCCACTTGGGAATGGTTAATCCTTGCCTATTTGAAAGCCTTTTATCAATGATAAAATTTTATTTTTACCTCCTAATTTGACTGGTTTCAATGTGTGCATGACTTTTTGATCTTGTCAAGTGATTAACTTAGCTTCCTTGGCATGTTATCCCTTTTTAACATTCATATTTAGTTTGAATACTTCTTTGCAGGTTATGTAAAGTGTCTAAGTGTGGTGTGAAGGTTGAGTGAGTTGTTTATTCATTATTTTCATTCTATGACCTCTTGACTAGTCCTCCTAGGGAATCATCTTTCACAACCTTCATGTGAAGTGCTGATGTAAAGAAGCGGATTAGGAGTAGTATTTACTTAAGGAGTAACTAAGTTGTAGTGGTCAAGTAATTTTGGTGCATCACCTCCATTAGAGTAGGTTTATCTCCCTTTTATTAACTATAAAGTATATTAGTGAATGAACCTAAGTGATACATCAAGGGGAGCTAGCCCTATAACTTAGAGATTCAATCTATTTAAAGGTCATTCATGACCTAAGATTGTCTACATGTTATCCCAAATTTGGAAGGCTTGAACTACCTTCCAAGGGTATAATTTTGGCTATAACAATTTTGGCACACATGGTGGGACTAAGGTACAAAGTGATTAAAGGATTATTGGTGTTATCCTTTTACATATCATCTTTAAAGGCATTCAAAACATCAATGGTGACTCTAAGCTCAATCATCCAGTTTTAACAACCTAGACAATTATTCAATGTAAGTTATATTTTCATTTTACTATCTTAATGAGGTTGTTATTTATAAGTTTGAAGTGATATGAAATTTCATTAAAGTTGATGAGGCATCTCAAGTCTATTGTACTCCTTATTAGCCTCACCATAATCCTTTATAATGAATCATACCAGTTGTATGATGATCCATATCAACCTCACCATGATCATTATCAGCCTCACTATGATCCTTATCAGCCTTATCACTCATATGATTAGCCTTCTAAAGATCATGCTATCCTTAGTAAACATAACCACATTTCAAATCAGTTTATTTCACATTTGAAACAAACTCTCTTAGGCTATGAAAGGTATATGATATATATCAACACATAAAAGGAGTATGGTCAAAATTTCCCTAGTCATCTCATTTATAATGTGAGAGACTCATTGTAGCTAATAAAGTGAGAATGGGAACCTATTGAGAGAGAAATTTGGAAAATCCTCTAAAGTGACATGATGGATATAATTGGCCTAATTCAAAGCATAGAGGATAAGATAAGAATTTATGAAGGATAATAGGTTCAATACTATCATCCCCATGTCTCTTTATATATACCACCTCATCCTGCATATGTGCCACTTATTCTTCCTCAAGAAACTATTTCAAGTGAGCTTCAAAGTGTTCCAAGTCCTTCACATACCCCTTAAACTTTTCCTTCTTGAAAATCAATCAAAGAAAACATTGAAAAGAAGGAAAAATTTGTTGAGCAGCCTATTATTGAGAATCAAGACACAATAGAATTAGAGATCTTGATTTCCACTTGGAGGGAATCTAATGAAGCTATTTCAGTATAAAATTCTACTCCTCTTCCTCAATAATCCCCTAATAAGTCCTTAAAGATTCTAAGTTGGAATCAAGTGGTGAAATCATGGGGTAAACAAAGTGAAACAAGCATAGATTAGGGAGTTGAAGTCAAGGAAGAATTTAAACCTATGTAATCCCCTCCCCTCCCTCCTCAAGAACCCTCTTGTATCCCATATCAGCCTTCTTATGCTCTTTATCCTCATTAATTCATTGACCATCTTCAAGAATATTTATTCCAAGAGAACACAGACAAGCAAATTGAAGAGTTGGAATTGAAAATCATAGAGGTTGAATTAAGTCTAGATTTAGAAAATGAACCTCAATAAGGAATTGAAAAACAAAATGAAGTAATTGTTGAGAAAGATAAGGCACTCATAACACAACTAAATTTACTCTCTCTTAAAGAATTTTTTTAATAATATTTCATTATTTATACCTCAAGTTTAAAGAGTGTTCCCTTGGTCCCCAAGCCTATTCATGAACAACCTACCATGCCTCATATTCCATCTTAAAATCATGAACATATTCATTTCCCTCCCACCATCTCACTTTTTGAAGAGGAGCCTCCTATATGGAGGATAGAGAAATAAGTTGTAGCTACAAGTGAGTTTTAAGGAGAGTATGATGAAGTTGATTCAAGTGTGTATGAAGAATAAATATTAATTGGTACCCAACTTGGGGAAGAAAAATGCAATAAAATTTTCAAAGATGAAGTGAATGGGAATATTGGAGAAGGATTACAAGCTGATCAAGCTTCTATAGTAGAACAAGAAGCTTCCAAGGATGTGCTTCACTTTATACCTATTCAAGAGGGATGTCAAGAAAAATATGAAGACTTGTGACAACATTACGTAAACATATGCAATGAATTTAGGGATCTTAAAGGGCCTATACCTCCTATTTGATAGATTAAGGATGTTGTTGAGGCTACCCTCTTACTTGATAAACAATATGGAGATCCCCAAGAGACCACTCAAGATCAAATACATCATTTCATGGAGCCTCTAGAAGCTAAGGGTGATGTTTCTCATATAAGCCAAGAGGTGGTCATGTTTGAGGTAGATTAAAAAATTAAGAAAAATCATGAGAATGATCTTGAGCCACATGATGAGTTCATGTTTATAGGTGACTAGTTTTCTATTGTTACTTCGCTTGAAAGTATGTCAAGAGGATTGGAAATCAAGATGAAGATGAAATAAATAAGAATAAGGTCCAAGAGGTAGCTTTCCTCATGTTTTTATTCACCTCATCAGGAAAAATATCTAAAAAACTTCCCCCTTGATTGAGGAGGAAAAGGAAAAATATGTTTTCAAGTCGTATATACTAGTTACTTTTGTTGTGTCTTGTTTTCCCTAAGTGTTTATCTAGTACATGTGTGTGTCTTGTTTCCTTTGCTTTGTGTATGTTTTTATTATTTTATGTGTGTTTAGAGTTCAAGTTAGTTTTTTTTTCATCAAGGTTTGATCAAGTCCAATGTTGAGTGAAATTGATTCCATTGCCCAATGGAAGGATACGACTACTGGTCTAGTAAGCATTATAGGCATGTTACCCCCATGAATCACCAATTTGTTGACCAATTTTGACCACCAAGTTTAAAATTTTAACCTCTATAGTTTAAAACTTGATTTTCATGCTTCCATACCTTGTTCTTAGTTCTTTCCATGCCTTAATGGTCTTTAAATGGTCTTCCTAATGTCTTGTTAGCAAAAAATAATGTTTATTTGATAAGATTAAGATAATGTTTTATCCTTATCCTATATTAGTCCATGCATGTTATTGTGTCAAGAGGATTTTTAAATATGTATCATAGGTTATTAGGTGTCCCTCAAATTCATATCATGCCTTTATCACCTTTTTTATTCATGTCACATATGTTTTGAGAGTTTAAGGTTTATTTACAAACTTTAAGGTAAAGTTTTATGCAAATAAAAGTGATTTTGATCAAATCCAACATATTCCAAAGCTGAAAAAGATGAATTATCCATAAAATAAACTTGGAAAATTTCTTGGAGGATTTATCTAACTTTCATATATGTCAGGGATGTCATAATATATCATTTTTATAGGTCTAACCTTCAAAAAGGGTAGTTTTATACACTTGTACAGAATTGAGAGACTCACTTCCAAGTGAAATAATTTTATAGGTAAATATTTATATTATATATGTAAAATAAATGCTTTTTTTTAGGTATAGGTTTCAATATTTCAAAAATTTCTTCCTTTCCTCCATCACTCCCTTAGCAAGCTAGTAAGGGTCAACTTCACGTGCTCAGTACAAATAGAGTAGAAAAAGTCACGACCTAAATTTTTTTATATAGGAGTGGGTCCTAATAAGATTAAAATTAATGGAAATATTGGTCATATTAGTGGCCCTTCATTTATGAACAATTTATAAGATTCCAAAGTGGTCTAAAGCTGCTTACAAACCTCACAAGCTCACTTTTCTCTTTAGAATGGTAGTTTCAGGATGGTTGAATGCATAATAGAAATCGAATAATAAATAGGGGACAAATTAAAACATTTGTAATGATTTTAAAATCCATAATTTGCATGTGTGACCTTAGATTAACAAGAAAACTCTTCTCAACCATATTTTACAAAATGACTGTATTTGTTTCTTGATTGTTCTAGGGTCTTCAATAGTTGAAATAATGAAATTAAGGCATTATACCATGTTTTCAATATTATTAATGTAATTAAATGTCCATTAAGGTCTCCATTATCTATTCCAAAATCACCTTTTCTAAGTAATACGCAAAGATCTTGGTTTTGGATTGTGTCATGGGTCTACCTGCATTAAACATGGTTTAAGAATTCTTGTCTTGAATTATTCATAGCTATATGATGGTATTAAAATCATGAGATAGGTGATAAATCAATGGATATATGTCCTCAGTGCTCAATAAATCAAGCTTACATCATGAGAAGGCCTAAAACATGAAAAATGCAAACCTATAGGTCTATAGACATGTAGGTTTACATTAATGTTTTCTTGAAATGTGTATCAAAAGTTGGAATTTGAATGTATAAAAATGAGTGAAATATAGTTTTTTACACTTGGTTAGGTCCAAGATAAGATAAAGTGTCTTCAAATCCAATATCAAATACACCTAAATAGACCTATAGATAAAATGACAAGCTTGAGCATTGTGAAGCCTTAAACCAACATTGTAAAAGGTCTAAGGAGGTACATGTGAAACCTAAAGATATATTAAATTGTAGTCTAACACATCATAGTACCATCATGTCATGATCAAGTTCATTTAATACATAAATAACACAAACTAACCTATAGGTAGAGCTAAGGTTTTTCATCATGTATAGTCAAACAAAGGAAAGTGCCAACAAACTGTAGAGAGTTAGGTTTGAATATGAAAAAGTCTTCAATGAAATTCAAGTACTATAAAAATGTAAATATATTATTTGATAATTCAAATATTAAAATCCTAATACTCAAGAGACTCTTAGCTCACACCTACAACCATGTCCTAAAAGATACAAGAAAGAAGGTGTATGCAAGTGAAGATATAAGGTTTTGGGAAAGTTGAAAAGTTTCAAAGGAAAACACTAAAATATTAGATTTGTGATGAAAATAATTTAGATGCTTAGTGAGATGGAATTCCTAAACTTAATACACACATAAAAAACCTCAATGACCACCTACAAAATTGTTTAAGTAGCTTAGGTTGGTCTCAAGATTGAAAAGGAGATGTAGTGCTCAGATGGGAAAAGTGATAAGAGTAATTTGAGGTAAAAGAGACTCAAAATAAGGTTAGAGAAGGATATTATCAAACAAGACTCACTTTAACCTTGTATACATTCACCCAAGTACTCTTTTAGGCCTGATTGCCTAGAGTGACAGGTTCCTATTTCTTTTGAGAGACAATGAGGTTTGAGGGAAAGGAATATATATGAAAGTGATTCTATGATGATATAATTACATTATATAATAATCACTTTCAATGAGAAGGATGAAAAAAAAAATTCATCACACCTAAAGTCACATAGTCTAAACAAGATAGTCAGGCCTGTGTCGAAAAATGATGGAAACCTACATGTTTTGAAAGAAGAGTTCAATATTGGAAGCTTCAAGTGTTTGAAAACATTGTATTCACAATTATACTATTGATAAGTGTTGTCATTGATGTCAAGGTGCATCTAGTGAAGATGCATGATAAGTGATATTTGAGGTATGAGCTTGTGTGATGTCTGATCAATGTTTTTTTTTAATGTGACAAGGAATCCATGTGACAATAGAGACTTTGAAGGCAACATAATGTCTTTCTATTGAGAGAGAATTTGAAGGCAACCTAATGTATTTATATTTAGAAATAATTTTAAGGTAACCTAGTGATTTTTTTATTGGTTATTTTCAATATTATTGCATTGGTATGAGAGTGTTGTCTAATGAATGTTCTTGTTTGATAGAATCATTGAGGTAAGCATGTTTGAGTACTAGTCTTTGAGTACAAGGTGTCTTGAAAAGCATAGTCATATCTTGAGCATGTGCATGGTGAGTATGAAGACGTATGTGTAGAGGTATTGTTGACCAAATTTTGGCCCTTCAAGTCAAAATTGGGCACCCCTTTTCACAAAAAAAAATGTCTGAGTCTATACCTTTGTCCAAGTCTAGTATGCATGTTTCATTTGAAAAAAGTGTTATTATACAAAGCTGAATTCTTTTACATATAAAAACTCAAGTGTTTTCCTTTTGAAATATTTATTCTTTAGTCTTTTGGCTAAGTCCTTTGCAATGAATTATTTCAAAAACTTTGTTTTGGTCTTTTGCTAAGTGTTGTTTTTTAGACTTTTCATTCGGCAAAATTCCTTTGGGAAAATTGTCAAGATAACTTTTCCAAAGGGTATGTTATAAATTTTTTGAAGCAATTTTTTAAGCTAAAGGACACTTACATTTTTTTATAAGGGCACTTTGGCTTAGTTCAAAGTTCTTGAAGGGTATTTTTTCCTTTTGAAAGGGTCATTTGTAAAAATGCTAAAGGGCATTTTCATTTTTCTGAAGGATGCTTTCTTTGGAAAGTGGACACTTGAATCTATTTCAAAGGAAACTTGCCTTTCTGAAGGGATCTTTTCAAAAAATTTGAAGGAAAGAATTATTTCAAACATTTTGTTTGAAACAACTTTTCAAAGGTTCATAACAATTTTTCTGAAGGGAAACTCAAAAGAAAAGGGCATATTCAATCTTATGAATGGTCACTTAAAAAATTTACAAAAGGCACTTCAAATTTTTTGAAGGGTAGGTGACAACTTTTTTGAAGGACTTTTTAAAAAAATGGTCCACTTCAACTTTCTGGAAGGGTATGTGACAACTCTTCCGAAAGGTCGCTTGCAAGAAGCTAAAAGGTATGTTTCCTTTCAAAAGGGTCTCTTTCACTTTTATAAAGGGTCATTTCAAAGAATAGAAAAGGGCCAAACAAAAATTATAAAGGAATTATTTTAGATAAATTATCTAAATAATTCTTTCAAAAAACTTGAAAAGGTGCCAAAGTCCATTTCCTTCGGACATTTTATTCATAGAAATTATTTAAGGCATGAAAGACCAAGTGGAAGGAAAAGAAAAAAAGAGATAAAAGACTTGAACAAATTATTCCAAGAAAGTATCAAGACAAGAAGTCTGAAGAAATAAAATTTTGAATAAAATTCCTAAAGGAGTGATGGCTCGTAAAACGTAAATTTTAGATTGTAAAAACTAGCCATTGGAGTTTAAAAGAAAGGCTCGATTAAAACCAGAAGGCAAAGATAAAGGTGAAAAATGGTAAGATCCTAAGCATATAGTGTATAAAAATCATAAATAGGTAGGTTGATGGTTCAATTTGTTACACTGTTACACAACTTGATGATCTAGTAAAGAGTAGCTAGCATCAAAACATAATTCTAATAGATGGACATATCTATAGCAAAATGCAATTTAGAATATCTTGATTCTAGTGATGTAACCATGGGAAAAACATCTTACATAATGTAATGTAACTATTTATTTTCTTAGAGTGACACATGTCCAAGTGACCTTTGAACTCCCTTGGGTCGACCTCTCTCTCAAAGGCTATATATATGCATTCTCTTGGCTCATTTTGGAGCCTCCACTGGTTATGGTGAAACTATAGCTAGATTTGTACTTACAAAACTCTTGAAGAAATAATACAAGTTCTTGTTACTCACATGTTGTACTATTATGTATTGGTTCAAATCATGTTATTCTTGTTTAGTGAGAGTTTATATTTCCTAACCTGTTATCCTTGATTACCTACTAAATATATAGAAAGAGTATTGTCATAGGTCCTTGTTACTCTCCTAGATGTCAAGTGACTTCTTGAGTCTAACATGTAAAACACTAATGTGATAATACATAAAGAGTTGTGGGTTTTACGTGAAAGAAACTTTGTTGGTCTTTAAGTAGTGTATTTTTAATCAAATTGGGAGGACATTATTCATTGTTGCATCAACATTTTGTTTTCTTAGTTATTTTCCTTACCCTTTTCATATGCACTTGATTTATTAGAGAGGGTTTTAAAGGTGCATCAAGGGGAGCTATCCCCTAATATAGAGATTCATCTCAATAAAATTGTCACCCATAGCAAGAGAGATGATTCTATTTTGCCGCTTGGATGAGGAGAACTAAGCATCTCTTAAAGGGTGAAAGTTCAAGCGTCAATAGGTATGCCATTTTTTGAGGAGATATAAATCATGTGAGCAAGTTGTATAAGTATCAAGGAGTGTTTTAAGGTCAGTTGTCAAGTTTCAAGTACTTGAGAAGCCTAGTCATATCACTAGTCCTAGCATGTAAAGTCCTAATAAGAAGGTTTAAGCATGGTGGCTTAGTGAGATGGATGCACAGAGGCATAAGAGATTGTATGAGGTTTATTGAGCATGTATTTGAGTCATTTGATCACTCATGATAATCATAGGGTGAGCCTATAGGGGTAAGACCAATAGACCAAGTCTACAACTAGACCACTTTTAGATCCTGATTGGCCTAATGAGGCATCATGATCTGTTGTCAAGGAATTTTAAAGGATTTATGATAGTTTTTAAGAATATATGAGATTTATTGAGTATGTGAGTTAAGTGGAGAGTGCATGAAAAGAGGCATAAAGGTCAGTTTTAAGACCTAATGTGGTTTATAGGTCAAGGACTAAGAGAGCAAAGGGAGAGAGTATAGCCTAATGGGGTATGAGTTTATATTTCCAAGGAAAGTATGGATAGATGAGTTTTTTTATAAATATTATATGTTTTTTCAATCATGTTCACAAATTTTGAGGTCATGGTTTGTAATAAAAATCATGAAAAGTGGATGTGAGGTTTCTCGAGTACACAAAATGAAGACATGTAAACCCAAAAAGAACTTTCAGGTGTTCATTGGCACATGTAACCTATACATAAGAACTTGAGATATTAAGGAGATATGTGAAAGGTTCTTATATAATATCTCTAGGAATTATTTTTAGAAATGAGGGGCATTCCTTTATAAATAATTGTTAACACCATAAACAGTGTTAACCCTCTCTAAAAACATAATAATGACCCAATGTGAAAGATATTGTTAAAAATAGCCCAAAGTGGTATCAAATTGTTATAAAAACTATTGTATCATGTATTAAACTCTCTCAATCACCTCCAGGTGTGATTGAGTTTTCAAGTGTGTGAGTAGATCCCATAAGAAAGTGCACATTTCTCAAAGATTTGCTATAGAAGTCATAGTTAACCAAGTCAAAGTATGCAAATTGATAAAGGATGAAGTTTAAAAATTATGTTTCATGTATATTAATGTTTATAGATAAGTTATATCCTTAAAGTGTGATAAATTGGTCATCTAAGTTGGCCAGGTGAACAAGCCTAATGGTGGAAATAATGAGAAACCCAAGCAACAGTGAGAATATGATTAGGGATGTGTTATCATGAAATAGGGATAAAACCAAGTGCATGGAGATGTTTTTTAATTAATTTTAATACATGATAATGTTTGATATAATTTTTTTAGGTTAGTGGTTATAGTGAAAAAATATCTCACAAGTCGACTTGTTTGGCTCAATGAGGTCTTTGTACAGTGAGGTTATGAGATTGGTCTACAAGACCAATATTTCCATTTGAACATATCATATTTATATTTAATAATTGTATAATGATTTCATAGGATCATATACATTAATTATAAGTCTATGTAAATAATCATATAGGTGTTGAAGGTCATTATCACCATGACTGTGCTTTAAGGTAAACTAGCAGTTCTAGGTAAGCTAGTTGAAATTATGAGTTTGAGGCTCTATGCTATGAGTTTATATATATAATTCAGATAGTGTTGATTTTTTTGGATTAAAATTATTTTTAATGATTTTGGAAAGCTTGAAATTAGTGAAATTGGTTGAAAAGTTGAATCCAAAATGGCTTGTCTGGTTTTCATTTGACTATGTGTACTGAGGCCAAAAGATTGGTCTACAAGATTAATATCTAACATTAAAAATTATGAATTTTGTATTTGAGAATCGTATATAGATGTCAAATGATATTTTTAAATTATCATTGGTAATGAAAATTTTCATTTTAGTTGTTTAATATCAAGTTGTTCATGACTGGGTTTTGGAGTGTTCTGGCAGTTCGAAGTGGGTTATTTGCAGAGAAGAGTTTGAGTCTTTTTACACTAAGTTGTGAAGTATAAATCATATGGTGATGACTATAATATCATGTATTTTTTGTTTATGTGATTTATTTCCATGGTTTTTTAACTAATTTGTGTTTACTCTTCAATAGTTCAAGATAGACTTTATGTGTATGAGAAGGCCTAATTGTAAATAGTACAAATGGTGTGCTTCAAGTGGTGATTGGACCTAAAAGGTGTTATGGAGCCTATATGAGATTATTATAAGTATATTTTATTGTTATATGATATTTTATTTTCATGTTTGGAGTTTAAAAGTGTTCCAATGAAGGCAAAGTGTAACGTGTCCTAAAGTAGACCTAATGGGATTAAGTCTCCATGAGACCTAAAGATGAAATAAGCCCTAATTGAGATATGTCAGACATAAAGGGACTCAAATCAAATTTGATTCATGATTATGAGGTCTCATAAGATATATTACATGGCTGACATAAGGGGTTAAGGGTGTTTGGTTGACTAAGTGACAATATGAGGAATAATCTTATATATATACAAGGCAGTTTTAGGCCTAATTTGTGTGGAGTATACAAGCGAATGAAATAGTGTATTGGTAAGAAGAATGAGGTATTTTAGACCATATTAAGAACATACATAAACTATGATAAATATTTGATATAAGTTATATGTATGAAAATCAAGGTCATATGACCTAATCAAGTCAAGAAGAGGGCTAATTGAGCAAAGAGGCCTATAAGGCAATTTGAGAGGGATAAGAGTGTGAAGAGATGAAGAGGTGGTCATAATAAATTGGTTGAGAAATAAGGTGTTATAAAGGTGATTATATAAATTAGGTGGATAATTTGGTGCTGAGATATCTAGGGGGTTAATGCCTCCTTGTAAATGGGTCCTTAAAGCTTAACTAGGTCGGTGCTTAGCTAGTTGGGGTTGGTGCTCCATGTGAAGTTAATGCTTCACTAAATTTAGTGTTTGTATTATAGAAATGTATTACATTTTTATATATCATTGATTTTTATTTCCCTTAAGTTCTTTCCACATATGTGATGTGTTCATGTGTTTCATGCTTATGTGGATAGGTGTTTATGCTTGCTAGATCTATATGTTTGCATGAATGGTTCATTATTGTTTAAGTGAAATTGATATGAAAGTGTTTGAAGAATGGCCCCCTCCTCTCAGTCATTTTTCTTCCAACATTTGGTATTAGATATGGTCCTTTAAATTAGGCCTAATATCCTAAAGGAGATTCTAGAAGTAAGGATGCCTAGTCAACAAGCACAAGGTGGTTTATCTACTAGTAAATCTCTATTATTAAATTGAAATAATTATGCATTTTGGATCATTATAATGAGGACATATATTATTTTAATGGGCCATGACATATGGTAGTTAGTTGTGGATGGATATACTCTACCTCCTACACCACTAATTGATGCAACATGTAAGAAGGAAAGTGAGAGGAATTCCAAGGAAATAAATGCCATTCTATGTTGTCTATCAGAGGCAGAGTTTGTGAAGGTGATAAACTGTGAGTCAACCAAGGTGATCTAGGACACATTAAAGACTATCTATGAAGGAGACACCCAAGTGAAGATGGCCAAGTTACAAATCCATAGGAGACAACTTGAAAGTTTGAAGATGAATGAAGATTAAACCATTGCATCATACCTATTGAAGGTTGATGAAGTTTTCAATGTCATTAAAGAATTGGGAGAAGAAGTGAAAGAGTTTAAATTTATTCAAAATGTATTGAGATCACTAAATTCTAAGGTGTTTATAGTAGAAAAAATTCAAGATTTGGATAATCTAGAAATAAATGGGCTTCATGGCATTTTGACTACCTGTGAGATAAGAACAAATGAAGGAAGGCCTCCCAATAAGGAAGTAGTATTCAAAGCTGAGAAGAAGTAAAAATTAAAGAAGGTCAAGGATGAGGAATGTTCAAATGTTGATGATGATCAAATAATAACCATGTTTGCAAGTAAATTGAGGTTTAGCTTTGGTAAGTACAAGGGTAAGTTGCCATTCAAATGTTTCAACTATTGTAAGATTGTTCACTATGCATCCAAGTGTCCTAACAAGGATAAGATTGAGTATGCTGAATAACATTATGAACATCATAGAGATGATAAGGTCTTTAATCCTGACAAAAATAAGAAATAATTCATGAAGTATGAAGGTAAGAAAGGATCATTTAAGAACAAGAGAAGTTTTTATACCAAAGAAGAGAATAACTCATCTAATGTAAGTGACACATGCACATTTGATAGTGATGATGATAGTAATGAACATGAACATGACAATGAAAGCTTATTCATGGCTATAAAAACATACAATGACGGTTGCTCAAAAGGCAAAGACCTTATGGATGATGAATAATTAGATGAAGAAGAGGTTGATGTGAACATTGAGGCAAAATTGGTGAATGCTCTAGAGGAATAAAAGTTTCAAAAAAATAAGAATCACAAGCTAATATCATTATTTAAGGACTATGAAGAGAAGATTGGTTTATTTGAGGAGAGACTGAGAAACACATCCAAGGAGTATGATAAGACTGTAAATTAGATTGAAGTATAGATGGATATAGTCATTGCTAACTTAAAATCTAAAGAGGAAGAATGCATTAGGTATGGAGCAAAGATGGAATCCTTGAAAGCTGAGATGGATCAATAATATGGCAAGTTAAAGACCTTTATGAAGTTGGAAAAGAGTACTAATGCTCTAGATAAAATCTTGAGTAGTTAGAAGTCTGCAAGTGATAAGACAGGTCTTGGTTTCAAAGAAAATTAAAAAGAGGCAACTCAAGTCAAGGAGAAAGCAATGAAGACAAGGATGTTAACATGAAGACACGAATAAAAAAACCTATTGATATGAGGTATGCTAATTCATTCAATGGTTCTATTATGCATGCAATTAGTTTGGTCATAGAGAAAGAGAGTGTATAAGACCCTCTAAAAATTAATATGCATGGGATTATGAAAGGAATCATTAGTCAAGAGGTATGTATAAGGTTATTTTTTACAATTATCATAATTTGGGACACATTTCAAGATTATGTCCTAATAGAGGTAGAAGGCCATCAAGACAAAATAAGAGGTTTGAAGCTCCTAGAGTAAAAGAGAGAAAGCAAATGAATGTATGGAAACCAAAAATAATAAAGATGAGTCATGATTAGTCTACAAGCTCAAGTGGAATATTTGTTATGGTATAACATACTTTAGATGAGAAATCAATTTAGGAATGTTCATTATTATCTTAGATTGTTGATCACACTAATGATGAAAAGGTCAAGCCTAAGGTGCAAATCAAGCCTAATAGAATCCTAAAAGATATTCAGTTTTGTGAGAGCATAGAGATCTATGAATCTCTTGAGATTGTGTTATTATAGTACTGTATGAAAGGGGTGAATCCATTAGGCTTCATGGAGACACACTTCAAGTTAGAAGAAGCATGGTGGATGCTTGGTTTGAGGGGGATCTATTCAAGTTATTCATAAGATCCAAATTTAATTGTTGACAAGCATTGAAGAAGTAAACAAAGCAAGTTCTATATTTTTAGTAGTAGGTAGTTGAGCATGACTTGTGTTGTAGATGGTTTGAGAAATCTGTTGATTCTTTTGGTGAGCCCAAGTTGTGAAGATAAAGGGGGAGCTTAGTAGCTCTGAGTTCTTTTGTAAGTTTTTGAGAATAGTTGCCAAAAAGGGAAAATGAGTGGTTTTAGAAGTTATAGTATGCATGACCCTTTATCATTAATGTCAAAGGGGGAGAAAGTTTAAGAAGGGAGTTTGACCAGTTTGGGGAAGATGAGAGTGATCAAATTGAAGAATGTTTTTCCATCAATGACAAAGGGGGATTTTGTTGAGAAGTGTTATCATTGATGTCAAGGTTGATGTCATTGATGTCAAGGTGCATCTAGTGAAGATGCATGATAAGTGGTCTTTATGGTATGAGCTTGTGTGCTATCTAATCAATGTTCTTATTTGATGTGACAAGGAAGCCATGTGACAAGAGAGAATTTGAAGGCAACATAATGTCTTTCTATTGAGAGAGAATTTGAAGGTAGCCTAATGTATTTATATTGAGAAAGAATTTAAAGGAAACCTAATGATTCTTCTATTGGTTGTTTTTAAGATTGTTGAAGTGGTGTGAGAAGTGTTGTCTGATGAATGTTATTATTTGATAGCATCATTAAGTTAAGCATGTTGGACTACTATTCCTTGAGTACAAGGTGTCTTGAGAAGCCTAGTCATAACAAACATAGTCATGTGCATGGTGAGTATGAAGAGGTATGTGTAGTGGTATGAAATTATTTGAGGAACATTTAAAGCATGTGACCAAGGTGTAGAAGCATCAAGGAGTGTTTTAAGGTCAGTTGTAAATTTTCAAGTGCTTGATAAGCCTAGTCATGACACTAGTCATGGCACATAAATTCATAGTAAGAAGGTTTGAGCATGGTGGATTGGTGATATGGATGCACAGAGGCATATGAGATTATATGAGGTTGCTTGAGCATGTATATGAGGTATTGGATCACTCACGAGAATCTTAGGGTGAGACTAAATTGCATCTACCTTTTGAGATGGAAATATATGTTAGTAGTTATGTTATGAGGATTGTCATACTACACGGAGGTAAGCCATTATGTTACCATTTAGATTTATTTCATGTTTTAATTATAAACTATTTTACATAACATAAATAAATTTATGCTCTTATTCAAGCATTTAATAAATGGAAACACTATATTATGGATAAGGAAATTGTTGTCCACAAGGATCATCAACCTATATAATATTTACAAGCACAAAACAAACTTCAAAAAGTGAGACACTATATATGGATGGGATTTTATCAATAATTTTATTTGATTATAAAATATAAGAGAGTTGTGATTAACAAACTAGCCAATATATTATCTACACCTCCTTTTCTATCAACCATGGGAACCATAACTCTTCTTGAGCCTTTTATGTCTGAGTCTATTGTAGAAGGGTATGAGCTTAATGTCAATTTTTGGGATCTAAATATTCAAGTAAAAAGGTCATAGGGTGTAATATTTGATCCCAAGGGGGATTATTACCTTTGATATAGGTTACTCAACAAGTTGGGTAAGCTTTGTGTGCTTAAGGAAGAAATAGTTCAGCGAATGAGGGAAGCACATATGCCAATTTTTTCATGAGATTTTGGTATTAAAAATATAATTGCACATTTATAGAGGTATGTTTAATGGCCTAATATGCAGTTTGATGTTGCTAATTTCATAATGGGAGGTGTTATATAGTACCAAAAAGCGTAGTAATAGTCAGTTGAGTTTATATATGCCATTATTGGATCCTTTGAGTCTATGGGAAATTATTTACATGGATTTTGTAGGAGGGTTGACTATGTCAAGGAATGGGCATGACTAGCTCTTTATGGTTTTGGACCAATTTAGTAAGATGTGTATCTTACTCCTTATAAGTAAATACTTAAAGGAACTGATGTAGTTAAGTTTTTATTTGTAAATTCATGAGTTCATTTTGGTTTGCTTATTGTTATTATTTCACATCACAATTAACTATTTTTCGGTAAATTTTGGGCCAAATTATGGGAGAAGATGGAGACCAAGCTAAAATAGTCTATTGATTTTCACCCACAAACCAGTGGGAAGACATAAAAAAAACATTGGTATAACTCTTGAGAGGGTATAATAGGAAGCATCCAAAGACTTGGGATGAAAAATTGGTGTATATTAAACATTCCTATAATATTCAATGCATTATACTACAAGAAAAATCATTTTAAAATTTGATTTGGTTACCTACCTCCATTCGCATTTGATGTTATTTTGAGACAACCATACAAAGGAAATAGGATAATTGAGAATATATATTTAATTCACCTCCAAGTTTAAGATAGGTTGAAGGAATCATATACCAAGTAAAAATCAAGGCATGATCACCATAGAATTGAGCATAAATTTTTGGCAATAAGATTTGGTTGTAATTTAATAGAGAAAGACTTAAAGGTAAGACTAAGACACTTATACCTCATAGGTATGGTCCATTTTGAATTATATAATTATTGAGCAAGAATTCATTTAGACTTGATTTGACATATTATATGAATATATATTCCATTATCAATGTTTAAAACATACATCTATTTGAGCCTTCTATGCTAGACAATGAAGATGAAGGACTATTGATATATTCAATTGAATACCTGACTCCTAATACTCAGTTGCAATTAGAGGAGGATGTTATTCTATACAAGAAGGAGAGGAAAACAATAAGAGAAGTGTAAGAGCATTTGTTAGTTGGGTTAAAGGGTTAGATATATGGTAAGGCAAAATGGTATTTTAGAGAATATGTGTGGAAAATATTTCCTCACTTACAGAGTTACTAAAGATTTTAGGGACTTAAAACCCTCATATTTGGGATAAATGATCCAAAATATGGATCTAGTATACTAGACATGTTGTCTAGTTCATTCCACTATACTCAATTATGTAATTAATGTATGTAAAACACTATGTGAGATAGTTATTCAAGCTCATTCATATAAAGTGAATTATTCAATTAAGTTGTAGAGGTAGAATCAGTGTTGGAATGGTCCAAACATTCTTGTATTGATGAAGTCAACATCTTGCAACCTTTGAATTTGAGGGTTTGATCAAATATGATAAAACCATTGGTAATTATAATTAAGGGTTACATAATGCTGAGTTGTGGAGCTAAAAGCTTCACTAATGAGTGAATGTTGAAGTTGATGGGCTTACACAGTAATCGGCATCGGTCAGAACCAATCGACATCGGTTAGGGGTCGATCGGCATCGGTCATCTTCAGACCGACACTGACTTCTATGCATTTTTAGAATTGTTATTTTTAGGAGAACAGATTTGAGCCTTTGATTTAAGAGATGGATCTAAGGGTGGTGAATGCATGGCTCATGAACCCTAGTGTTGTAGTATTCTATATAGTAGGGTTAGATCCTCATAGCATGTACAATTTTAGTAATTGAGTTTATTTTAATTGATTGAGAGAGAGAGAGAACTCTTGAGGGAGAATCAGTAGTTTGGTGCAGTCAGGAAAAGTGCTAGATTGGATACTTTGGCAAATTTATATGAAAAACCCTCAGCTTCAAATAAGGTATATCTTATGAAGCAATTATTTAATTTGAAAATGTAGGAAGGTGGATCTATATCTAGTCATCTTAATGATTTCCATACAAATGGTATCAGAGCCAGTAGATCCAAAGGAGTAAAGATCATGGGAAAGGAGCTCAGGTAAGAGCTAACGCAGTAGTCACAGTTCAACATGAAGGAAGAGCACACTAGTTCAAACTCAATGAAAGACAATTATACAAAAAAATTGTGTATCGGGCGTGAGAAGAAGCCGGTGCATGAGAAAATCCCTTGTTTCCAAGAAGGAGGCAGGCAAGGCCGAAAAGAAGCTGCCCAAGGAAGAAAAAAAAGAAAAAAAAGGGGACAAAAATTGGGTTACGATTTTTGATTCCGTCTATTACAGGAGACAGAAATATTGAGGCCACCCAAAATTGTGCTGAGGCCATAAAAATTCTGCTCCTCTAATGTTGATTTCATATCTCTAAAATTAAACGTGTCAACTGATAGACATGAAAAATGGTGGTCAGACATCTCTAGGGCATCATATGACAGACAATCATCTGTCTGTGCCAGGATCAACATCAAGATCTCTGTCAGGGTTCCATTCTCTAGCTCTGGATTCTTCATGTTTTCAAGGGACAACCCAGCAAGCAGTCAGTAGGAGCACGCACAATCAGCAAGTCAGATCATGGAAATTTTGATTCCAACGCAGCAAGGAGGAACAGGTCGTAACCTAGGGAGATCACCGAGTATGAATAGTAGCAGGTTAGAAAGTGCAAGACCCAAAAGTCTGTGTGAAAGGACGTAGCAGTAATAGTGACATGTTGGTGGTGCTGGACAAGTTTGCCAAGCTTTCATAGAAGCGTGAAGACAGAGCGTAGGCCTGAGATCGTGGGAGGAGCCTGGCAGTTTATGGGGACCTGCTGTCAGGAAGAAAAGAGCCTGTTGAGACATGCAAAGCGTGGGAAGGTGATAAAGATTGTAGTTTGTGGTCAAGGTGTAGTTGAAAAGCACAATCACCGTCAAAAGTTTTTTATTTGTTTATTGTATTTGTTTTGTATGAAGACAAGGTGGTGTATTCCACATATAAAGCGATGTATTTTGCAAGGCGGTGTATTTCGCATGAGAGGCAGTGTATTTTGTGAAAGAAAAGCATCTTAGTAGATGGCCAATTTGATGGAGGAATGACTGAGCAAGATAAGCAAGATCAAGAAGATCTACAAGATTCAAGAAGATTAATAAAATCTTGTTCCATGATTGCTGTAGCAATCTGTATGTTCTATTTTCTGTTCTTATATGTTTTTGTTTTCTAACACATAACCACTTGTGTTTATAGGTAGAGTTTGTATAACCATAATTATTTACAGGTAATGGTTATGAAACTACCTTGACTATTTTTAACCATCGGTATGCTTAAAGCAGTGATTTCACAACCAATCAAAGCATTGGCAGAGAAGTGGTTACAAAAAAATATCCTCTTCTTAGTGATAGTTTGTGTGAATTATTTGGTGGGTTCTAAGGTGGAAGAGCATAAATAAAATCTATATGGAAGGTAAATAACATTAGATAAGTCAATGAGAAATATTGAGCTAGATTCATATTGTAGTTTATAATTTTAGATCCTTATTCATTTTGTCTCATTGTTTCCTAGCTGTGAGTGGTTGTTCTAATTGTGTTGGATCATTGTGAAGTGTTTAAGAAATGAAAATTAGTCACGTGTGCAAATTTTGAGTAGTTTATTAATTAAATATTTATCCATGAATGCCATATTTGGGAGTAACTTTTATAATTTTAGAATAAAATAGTGGAATGGGTAATCAATTACCTCACTCATTAGAGTTTCTACCACATGAAGTTTCTCTAGGTCATATATTGTGTTCATCTTATGATTCCTTTTTATGTTTGGTATGTTGTACATTTAATTTCTAGCATTTTTTAATCTATGTTTTAACATTATAAGTAATTTAGAATAGCCATATATCAATATTATGTTAAGTTAGGAGTATAAGATCCATGTTGGTGAAGCTTAGTGTGAAATATCCACTTAGTTTATGGAATACAAAAAAATAACATATTTTATCTTTAGTTATAAATTTAAAGTGGATAAATATATCAAATGTTTTCTTATTTAGCTAAAAATTAGATTATGTCACATGGCATGGGTCAATAAGATCTAGTTTCAAAATTTTCACAACATGGCTAGGGAAATTGAGTCCTATGACAGCTTCAATTATTTTTCAGAGATGATAACATGGTTTTCATACCACTATTTGTATTATTTATTTTGTTCATTGATGAAAATATTAATATTTTTTTAATTATTACATAATCCTAGAATACTTAATCATTAACTTATTTACTTGCTCATGTTTAATATTCAAGAACACTCACATTACAATAGACCTATCTTGGCAATAAAAAGTCTATTCCCATTCTTAATCTACCTTTTGATATGTATATAACCCAATTGAAAGGAATATAGGATTATAAAAAATAATATATATTTGTATTGGTCTTGGAAGAGTAATGAAATCATTTAGATATCTGCTACCATGATGAATTACACCTTGTGTTCTAGTTTACAACTCAACCTAGACTCTTTATGGAATTTTGTACTCTATTAGTTATATAGTATAATTTACTAGATCTGAAACCTTGAAATATGTATATTCCTTGAAAACATGACCATTCCCTTTTATTTAATTGCATAATTGTTACTAGGACAGAGTGAACTTAATCTTTAGTTCTAAATAACACAAAATTTCTCTTAATACCTTCCCTTTCTTGTCAAGAATAGGGAAAACAATAATCAATATTCTAATTTTGAATGCTCAAGAGGTTTGTTCCTTGGTTTTATTTGAATCATGTTTTTCAATATTATCATTCACTATGGATCCTACAAATACCATATATTTATACTAAGAAGAATATATTTTTCTCAATCTTCAAATGGACTTAGTAAAAAGTCTACAATTTTTAACAAGACAATCCCCTGGCTTCTTATAAGACAAACTTCAACCTTGCATATTATTTGTCTAAGTTAATATACTCCCAAAACCATGGAATAATTGATACCATTTTATTAATCTTATAGAATTTGTTTTTTCATAAGTCCAAATGCCAACTAGGTCTTCAAATGACCAATAAATTGCACTTTATTTTAATCCTACTAAAATGTCATGTAAAACCCTATTTAGTCTTGTAAAAGTGTTATTATTTTTGGTATTATTTAATTCATTATTTATTACCTTATCTTAATCATTATATATCATCAAATTTGTTGTGAAACGAACATTTTTATTGGTTTACCAAAAGCTGGAGACAATATCAATTTTCCTCTTAGACCTCCATAGGTTTAATATGCATTTTCAGAAGTATTTAACTCAATTTAATAACTAGATATATTGAATAAATTAATACAAGAATTATATAGTGTTCACATGATGTATTATATCTTCTTAAGAAGTATAAACTCAAACAATGAAGTGAAACGATCAAGATTTCTCCGTGATTACCCATAAGCAGATCAATACACAATCCATTATATCTAGAATTTTAAGAATCCATTAAAATTAAGAAAAATTGGATTGTTTTATGAATACCTTATCTCACCTCCATACAAAATTTAGGATTATTTTATCATTTAGATCTTAAGTTATTCATATTTTATGTTTACGAACTCTGGTTTAGGGTTTTATAGGCATACAAAAACTTGAGGGCTACAAATTGATTGTTTATAAAACTTGGAAACTTTATATCTTTAAAAACATGTGTATTAGGGTATTCATAACTATATTAAACCTTAAAAAGTCTTAAAATTAACTCATGAAATGATCTATACATGTTATTAGACAATGTGACAATTACAATTACATAAAAATAGGGCTTTTAAAAATGGTTTGACCATTTAGACCTTGATACAAGTACAAATTTAACTCAATTTGGGTTTAAAACTATTTATATAGATAATTATCATGTGAATAAAATATATCAAACCATAATATCTCTTTATGCTTCAAGAAAATGAATTTTCCCTATGCATAGTATTTTGTTACCATGGTAGACTATCCACAAAGCTCTATTTTTTTTGTCTTAGCATTCAATATTCTTATTAAAATCACCAAAATAATCAAACTTGTTTCATTGATCACTTTTACATAATTATTTATAAAGTACAAGCCTAGTAGGCCTTCTTTTCTCCTTCTCTGTCACTCATCTCTTCTACTCTTCATCCAATAACTGAATCTTCATAATTTATTATTGTTTCATTTAATTTTATTTTAATCCTATTTTTATGGTATAAAACTTATTTCAAGTATAAGTTTGGTTTGGTCCTAAAATAAGACCAAAATTCTCTCATTTTCTCTTATCTCCAACTACCATATGGTTTTTCTATCTTCCTTTAATATGAGACAACTTCTAGATCATAATAAAGGTAAGTTTAATCCTACCTAAATTAAATATATATTTACAATATGATTTTAGGACCATTTATCAAATTTCATGCCCTTAGAAATGGTCATGAGTCCTTAAAAAGCTATTCAAATATTTAATTTTAAATTTTGGAGGGAAACTCCATACACCACCAATTAAATTCTAGAGCACACTTTAAGACTAGGTAACATTTCTTATTGATTCTTGAAGGAATATCAATACTTTTAGATCATTACCAAATAAAATTGGAACATATTTACATTGTGAAGAGAGTTTGTGTCATGATGCTCCTACATTAGATTCTCTGGGTGGGAAAAAATATTTGAGCTTCTGATCATATAATTTTTAAAATTATTCTTTCACTTCTTCTAATACTTTTGTACTCCTTTATCCTTATTATTGATTTCATCTTTGTCTCCTTATTCTTTCTTATCTTTATGTCTTATGAGCCTAATTGGTTGAGTCTTCTCTTCTTCTTTATTGAAGTCCAATAGAAATGGCTCTTCCTTTTTGCCTTCATATTATTTTGTACTTATATATTCAAAGACAAAATCATAGTTAATTGTAAAACTTTGAGTCAACATTGCCTCTTCAATTATTATCTTCAATGTATTCTTTTATTCTTCACTTGGTACTAGTTTCTCCCTTCCTAGTTTATCATCTTTTTGACTTAGAATCTTTGATAATTTTAACTCAACTTCCTTGATTATTTCCTCATCTCCTATAAGGTTCAAATATTCTTATCCTTGCATAATCTATGGACATATCATATTTTTTACAATATATTCTATCATATCTTGATCAAAAACTAATTTATCTTTAACTTATGTCAATTGAGACACCTCCCCCTACTACAATTTAGGTTCCATAAGCACTTCAATAGGTGCTTAATATTTATACTCTTCTTCTATCACGTCACATATCTTTTCTTGCATATAAATCACTTTACGAGGTGATTCAACCTCACTCTTTCCCTCCATGAGTCTATCTAAAACTTCAATTGTCTTCTTTTAAAAAATATCATCTTCATCTTCTTGAAAATATACATTTTCATCATAAAAAAAAATGTTAGAGGTAAAAAATTTTAGGCCATTGAGCCTCTTCAAGTGTTTCTTCTTCCTCACCAAGCATTTCTCTTTCGTCTAGACATCATAAATCTACTTATTCATGTATGTTCCCTTGATATTTTATACAAACATGATGTTCTTCTTTCTTTTTTGTCACCAATGTCTTGTCTTCTTTGGTATCCTTTAATTTTAAGCCCTCAAAGTGGGCTTCTCCTTCATCTATCTTCTCACTTGCATACACACATACAAAGAAATTATTATATTTAAAAAATTGAGGCTTGCTTGACTCTTTCTTCTCCCTCTTAGGTTGTTTTGCCAATATATTTAGCTTCCTTCTTAACTGGATGATTTATTTCTACATTTTATTTTTATCAATAATCTCTCTGAGAGGCCACTAAACCACCCTCTTGAATATTAAAAATAATATTTGTCTTGAATCCTCTAATACTTTTTCTATACCTATTAAGATTAATATCATCTCAGGGATACCTCTTTGCATCTATAACTCTCTTTTATTAACCTCTTATCTATCCATCTTCTTATGGCATCTCTCTCTCTCTCTCTCTCTCTCTCTCTCTCTCTCTCTCTCTCTCTCAAAAAGTATATTTCACCTTGTTCTCTTCTCAATACCTCATCTAGACTTCATCTTCTTCTTGTCTAGTCTTTTGGTATTATATCTAGTCCTTGTCATGGACTTTTCTATCTCCTTAGAGATTTTTATAGCTCTATATTATTATTATTATTATCAACCTCATTGTGTTATAGGTATTTCCACTTGATTTCATTTATAATCTTCTTGCCTCTCTCTCTGTCAATATCTTTCAACCTTTCAAAGCTTGTGTAATATTTCCCTATAAAATGTAACCTTCATACAAACTAATCAGTCGTTTAAGAGATTTATTAAAGTTTTGATATAAAAATTTGATGACAATCTTAATTTTTTTCAATTCTTTCATAATCATAGAATACTCAACCATTAACTTATTTACTTTCTCATGTTTAATATTTAAGAACATTTGCATTTCAATAGACCTATCTTGGCAATAGAAAGTCCATTCCCATTCTTAATCTTCCTTTTGTTTTGTATATAACCAAATTGAAAGGAATATATGATTCTAAAAAGGAATATATATTTGTATTGGTCTTCTAATACCAATGAAATCATTTATATATTTCTTGCCTTGATGAATTACACCTTGTGTTCTAGTTATACAACTTAGACTAGACTCTTTATGGAATTCTATCCTCTGTTACTTATATAATCTAATCTAATAGATATTCAACCTTGAAATATGTCTATTCCTTTAAAATAGGACCATTAATTTTTATTTATTATATAATAATTACTAGCATAGAGTTAAATTAATATTTAGTTATAAATAACACAAAATTTCTCTCAATACCTTCCCTTTCGGGTAAACTATAGGAAAAATAGTACTTAGTTTTCCAATTTTGAATGCTCAAGAGGTTTATTTATTATTATTTTAAAATATTATTTATCAATATGATACTTCACTATGGATCCTATAAATACCATATATTTATACTAAGAAGAATATATTTATCTCAATCTTCAAGTGGACTTACTAAAAGTCTATAATTTTCAACAAGATAGTCACCTAACATCTTGTAAGAAAACCTTCAACCTTGCAGCTTATTTGTCTAAGTAAACCTACTCCCAAACCAATGGAATACTTAATACCATGTTATTTATCTTATATAAGTCATTTTTTCATAAGTCCAAATGCCAACTAGGTCTTCAAATGACCAAGAAACTACACTTTATTTTAATCTTGATAAAATGTCTTGTACAACCTTGTTTAGTCTTGTAGAAGTGTTATTATTCTCGGGATGATTTAATCCCTTATTTATTTATTTATCTTAATATTTATTGATCATAAAATATGGTGTTAAACCAATCTTTGTATTGGTTTCCCAAAAGTTGAACACAATATCAAATTTCCTCTTAAACCTCCACATGTCTAATCTACCTCTTTAGAAGGATTTAACTTAGTTTAATAACTAGATATATTGAATCAATTAATCCAAAAATTATAAAGTGTTCACATGATGATATTAGATATTATTAAGAAGTCTAAACTCAAACAATGAAGTGAAATAATTAAGCTTTCCCTTGATTGGTTTTCTCCATGATTACCTATAGGCAGATCAATACACTGTCCATTATATCTAGAATTTTAAGAATCCATTCAACTTAATAAAACTTTTATTATTTGATTAATACTTTTTATCACCTCCATAAAAATTTTAGGATGATTATTTTGCTTAGATCTTAGTTCATCTATCTTTTATGTTCAAGAACCATGTTCAACCCGAGGGCTACAAATTGATTGTTTATAAAACTTGGATACTTTATTTATTTAAAAACACATGTATTAGGGTGTTTATAACTATATTAAACCTTCATAATTATTAAATTTAAATCATGAAATTATATATACATGCTATTAGATAATATGACAATGACAATTACATAGAAATAGGGATTTTTTAAAGGTTTTGACCATTTAAACCTTGATACAAGTGAAAATTTACCTTGATTTAGGTTGAATACTCTTTATATAGATAAGTATAATGTGAATACAACATATCAAACCATAATATCTCTCTATGCTTCAATAAAATAAAGTTTCCCTATGTATAATATTTTGTTACCATGACAGACTATCCATAAAGCTCTAGTTTTTTGTCTTAGCATTAAAGATTCTTCTTAAAATAATCAACAACATATTTAAAAAGGATCAAAACATAATAATATGTATTTATTATATGAAACATACTTTACAAAATAATCAAACTTGCTTCATTGATCACTTTTACATAATTATTTAACAAGTACAGGCCTAGTAGACCTTCTTTTCTCCTTCTTTGCCTCTCCTCTTCTACTCTTCATCCACTAATTGACTCTTTATCATTTATTATTATTTTATTTAATTTTATTTGACTCATATTTTTATGGTATAAAACTTATCACAAGTATAAGTTTGGTTTGGTCCTAAAATAATACCAAAATTCTCTCATTTGCTCTTATCTCCAACCACCATATGGTTTATCTATCTTCCTTCAACATGAGACAAATTCTAGATCTTGATAAAAGTAAATTTTAAACCTAGATAAAGTGAACATGTATTTAAAACATGATTCTAGGACCATTTATCAAATTTCATGACCTTAGAAATGGTCAAAAGTTGTTACAAAGCTATTCAAATATTTAAATTTAACTTTTGGAGGGAAACTTCAAAACACCACCAATTGACTTTTAGAGCACACTTTAAGATTAGGTAACATTTCTTATTGAATCTTGAAGGAATCTAAAGACTTTTAGATCATGACCAAATAAAATTTGAACATATTTATATTGTGAAGATAGTTCATGTCCTGATGCTCCTACATCACTCATTTTTATTTTTTCAAATATTTAATTTGGTTATATTTTATCAAAATTTTAAGACATTTATCTACTTGTAAACATTCACATTTTTTTTCAAATACATTTGAGATGTTGACATTGGAACATTCATGCATATTTTAAGGAGCATGGAGTTTTATTTCAAACACTCTTAAATGTGAAATCAATTATTTAATTTTATATACACACACACACACATCAAAGTGGGGCATTATGTTGATACCTAATTTTAGTATAAGTCATGTAGTTACAATGTTTTTTTCACACTTCCATACATTTGGATCATTGGAATATATTAAGCTCTTATTGGTGTATTTTCCCTCTGAATTGGACCATTCTTTTTATTTTTTTATCTTCATTTTCTCATGAACAACTTTAGATATGTTATATATCTTCCTTAGGATCTACCTAATTATCTTGTAGTTTATGTTTATGTTTCAAGGGTTTTATAACTTGACCATTTTAAAAATAGTCTAAAAGTTGTCTTGATATCTAAAATATAGTATGAAAGTATTCAAGTTGCTTATGGGTCCTATATGCCATTTTTTCATGTTTTCCCATGCATAGATTATCAACTTTCACATAGTTTCAAGGTTGAATTTTGTGAAAATTCATCTCAATTTTAATTAAATATGCCTAAATATACACATGTTTTATAAATTTCAAATCATCACAAGTATTGTTAAGGATATCAAACATTGATAATATTCATTAGGCATTGATATTATATTATACTCATTTCATTCTCTATCTATTGAAGTCTCATGGTTGTATATTTGTACCAAAATAAAGATTGTATTTAATGAAAAATCATATAGTTTAATTTATTGGAATTGGAATAGAGCATATAGCCCTATCCACTCACTAGGATGAATAAATTAAATCCCTAAAAATACATGAGACTTGATTCCCATATTTATATGTAGATAAATCCCTACATAAGGGGCCTAGACTAGTAACTTTGCATCTTTTTTTTAGTGAAAGAGCACATAGTTTCATTTATTGGCATATGGAGAGAGGGTGGATGCCTCTCTCACTCATTTGGATGAATCACTTTCTTGCTTAGAATTACATGAGCCCTAATTCATAGATTGATATGTAGAGTAATCCCACTCAATGGGTTTATACTAATAACTATATATTTCGTTTTTATTTGATGCTTTATTAGGTTTTGAGGTTGAATTAAGGTTAGATCAAAGGAGAGAAGATTTTAACATCTATGTGCATCATTATAATTAGCAAAGAGAGTTTTATAGATATCTATTTTTGATGAAGGGTTTTAGATATTTTTAAAATGACATAGATCTATGATTCTATTTTCAGATTAAGCTAGCCATTTTTAAGGTCATACGACACTAGTTTTGACCACTTTTTGATCATACAAAACTAGTCATTGTATTTTCTAAGATTTATTTTTTAGTGTTCTAGTACCTATTTTTCAACAAAATCATTCTTGATTCGAATGCATTTAATTCATAATTCAGGCACACATCACTATTTACCCCTTTTAATTATTAATTGTTCAAGGTATTTTCATTACTCTACTCTAATTTTCCCTAAGCAAGTCTTGTTTACTGTATTTTATTATATTTAGGTAAGAGTTTACTAGGTTTTTATTACACATGGTTGGTGTAGTGTTTTGAATACTTGTGTGACCTTCATGTAAAAAAAATGTTATAGAGTTATGTTAAATGGTTACAAAGAGGTTTCAAATATTTGCTTTTTCAAATGGGAAGTAGATTTTGTCACTTGACAAGGTCAATGGGATCTAATTTTCAAAGGTTTTTCCACATAGGATGGGAAATCAAGGTGAATATACTTTTTTAGATATGGTAACATGGATCACATACCACTAGAAACATATTCATTCCTTTTGCTTATTTTTAATTTTAATTTAATTACATGGGTGAAAGCACAAAGTTGTGGCTCACTATAAAAAATAGGAGCCACAACACAGGAATTTGGGTATGGCCATAAGGGTTATGGTTGGAACCTATATCTCTACATAAAATTCATACATGAAAAGAAGTTATGAACATAACCCTTATAATCTTAAAGGTTAAGAGTATAAACTCATATGAACATAATTTATACATTCATAAAGATTACAACCGTAACTTCCAAATAAAAATTATAGTTTCAAATCATAGTTACCACAAACATATACATTTTTTTTCATATAGGATGATGCAATAAGTAAAAGATAGGCAATGAATTTGTGATTAGGTTAGCCTTTAAAATCAAAGCATTATTTGGTAAAAATATATATTTATTTCAATCATGATGTTCATGCGACCTACTTGACATGTCTCGATGATGATGTCCATTTTTGGGAAATGGAAATGAAAGATTTGTTTACACATTGACTATTTAAATTTTCCAAATAAATAAAGGACTTTATGCAAGTTATTAGTCCTTGAGGGTATACTAATTAATATTCTTTAACCTTCGATTAAACTTTGCCTTCTGGACCAATCAAAATTTCTTATTTTTCATGTATAATTTTTTTTGCAATTTTACAAAAGTCAAATTATCCATTTTTTAACAAAAATCATGAAAAAAAGCATTTATATATATCGTGATTGGTCAAAATTATTTACATGTTATTTAGGGAAGTAGTGATGACATCATCAATAGTAACTAGAATAAATAGATTGTCTTTTAATTTTTATGTGAAAACTAAAAATACTGACAATGAAAACAAATAAAAATATTTGCAATGAGTGCAGAGCCAAGATGCATCAATAATTAAGTTTTTAATACCTGCCAATGAGAATTCTACTGAATGAAAGGTGTAGGATAACTAATCAACTATCAATGTAATTAAAACATTGTCTACCACATTTAAATGAATGAACCTTTGTATACAAGAATAGTAACTTGTTGGCATGTCACTGAATATTAGTGTGGTAGGGAAGAGTTGAGTAGGTTAGAAATAGAGATCAAGAGTAAGAGTGAGATTAATGTCAAGGATTTCAAAGGGCACATTGTTGTATTGCATTACTCTACTACTGGTCACACCAATCCTATGCACCAATTTGCCAAAAATATTGAATTCAAGGGGTTGTTCATATCCTTCATTAGTCCACTTTGATTATCCTAAGATTCTGAAAGCACATCACTCCCTACAAAGTCTAGGCCTCCTTATTCAGCTAGAGACAATTCTAGATGAGATTCCTCCTCATGTGCCCATATATGCACACATAAATGAATTCATTTTCTACCACATACACCATGCTATGATTGGACATGGCTTGGAAACCCTAATCCATCACCTCAATACATCTATCAATCCCATGTCATGTATAGTTTATGATTTTTTCCTTCCCCAAGTTTTAAAATTTGTATCCAAGCTCAATGTTCAACATCCTTTCTTTTAGATGCAATCTATTGTAGTTTTCTCTATTTATCACCACTTAAATAGTGGTTAGGCATTCATTTTTTTTGTTTTGTGTAGGGGGATATAAAAGATTCATCATTTAATTTATGATACAATTTATTTCTTGCTATTGTATTTTGACAATAGAAAGGTGGGATGTGGAGCAAAAACTACCGAAGATAATCAAATTTCCATATATAGGCAAGCTTAACATTAGGGATTTACCCTCAACATTTCATCTTGATAGAGTTATCAAAGTCAAAAAAGTGCCCAACTTCTTCAAAGCCTTGGATTCCATTGTAGATGCTTCATGGGTTCTTGTCAATTCCTTTTATGAACTAGAATAAGAAGTGGTTGAGTGCATGAATAAAAAGGATTGGTAGTTTTTACAATATACCGAGCCAATCCACTATTAAGAACCTCTATTTCTTGCTATAAAATTGGTCCATAAGGTTGGGGTTTGGAATTGGGACTAAGGTTTTCCCTAAATTGATTTTTCCTTTGCAAGACTTTAAACCTCAAAAGGGGTTACTAAAAATCTGATTTTTTGGCTATGTCATTAAGGAAAATGTCTTGAATTGACTGTCTGTATCAATACTCACAATTGGTATTAAAAATTTAGAAACCTTAGTTCGGTCTTGATAATATTGAGGACTGGGATCGAGATGACTAAGTTTCAAAACACACAATGATGAATTAGAAGAGCTCACAAAATCCATACATATAGTTCACCCTTTGCAGATTCAATGGTTTTTTTCAAATAGTGGGCAATCACTACCACTAACACATTAACATGATAGGATAAATATGAGTCTTCTTTTGTTATGGGTTTCAAAAAAATTGAAAATTCTTTATCTGGGCCACATTCATTTCAATAATCATCACTTAGGTTTCAAAAACATTGACAATCCTTTATCTGGGCTGTATCCATTTTAGTAGTCATCACTTGGGTTGCAAAGATACAGTGAAAAATATTTAGTTAGTCATCACCAATTTTAGTAAATCTTAGTTGGGTTTCAGATTCTAACTAAGGTTTTATATATTAAAGGGCTTTAGCCTAGGTACAACTTATTGCTTTAGGCATCAAACTTTTTTTGTTAATCTTGGAAAATCATGTGGAGGTGTAGACAACTTGAAAATTTTAGTTTTTGCTACCCTATTGTAATTTTTTCATTTTTAAGTTGGGGTTGGCTTTGTTTTCCTTCTATTCTAGAGGAAATGTTTGGAATCTTAAGTAGGCTATATTTTTTATTTATTGATTTCCAATTTAGGATTTTAGTCTATGGAAGAAATATTGATGGGATAAATATTTAGATTTAGGTATGGTGCAGTAGTTACTCTATGACAGTTGAAATCAAATCATTTTACTTGTAGATGTAAATTCACACTAAAGGAATAAATTTAGATTTCTCATCAGGCTCTTACTTTTATTTGATTTTATTGTAGTCTCTCCAGTGGAGGTTTTAATCTTTCATGGACTTTAAATTCCATAGTTGGGAATCCAACTTTGATCATTTTTATTGTAAATGTAAATCCACAACAAAAGACCCATAATGGATAATTGTCAACTAGCAAGTTGTTATAACCTCATATCACTGTAGCCATGTATATATACACTAGCATATGGGTATCAATGCTAATGTGGGTCCAAGAACTAAGGTGGATACTTTTAGGGGAAGCTTGGGCTTACTATTTTTTTCTAATTTGAAGACCCCTTTTGTTTGGTAGATTGCATGCCACTTCTTTAATTTCAATCTAAAGTGACCGCATTATTTAATCATATTTCAAGCACAAACCATGATTTATTTGGGGATTTAAAGACATCACATCTAATTCCATCTCATGATACTGATATTTTTTTTTTACAGTTTGATTTGGTGAGGCTTAGAACTCAAAAACTAAACCACACTTTTAGTATGGCTATGGAGAAACATTTCAATACGGGCATGCTCTAGGCAATTTTGATGTCATGGGGACTATGCCTAATCATAAGAGGAATAACATAACTATGTGAATAATATAAACTAAAGATCCTCACCTTTGCATACATGGCAAGTAGGTTTTCCCTACCCAATTAACAAACCCTTGGGTTATGGGCCGAAGGGCTCCTATCCCATCATGGAATTATATTGTTGCATAAAAACTAGTTGTTTAAGGGATGGTCATTTGATTTTAGAGACAAAATAATTCATATTTAATCTTTCTTGTTCTATATCATTATTTTGTAAAATTGGGATTTAGATCTCCAATGAATATGTTATGGGTTTCTCATGATTGATTGTATGGCTAGAAGTAGCCATAATGAGGCTGAGAACAAAAAGGGACCAGATAATTTCTACCATGTATTGGCACTTGATATTTTTTTAGATACCTGTGTAGATTGTATGTTGATAGATGAAAGTCATAATTGATAATTCCTTGGATTTTAAATTGATCTTTCTGTATGTGTTTGGGTGCACATATGTGTTTCAACTTATTGCATGTCTATAGATATTTGGGATATTTGATTTATTTTTTTGGTTCTGTTACGTTGATTGAAGGAATTTAATATTTGTTTGGTGTTGTAACTCAATTAGAAAATACTTAGTTTATCTTCTATTCTAACTTGGAAGTTGATTAATATTTGGGTGCCATGTTATTTTCTTGTTGTGCAATTTTGACTGGCCATAAAGAGCTTCACTTGTATTAATATTTTTGTTTGAATGTTTACAATATAATAGTATGCTTCATTACAATAGGCCCCAAAAATATGGTGCACTTTTTGCCTAATGTGAATTTTATTTCCCTCTTTATTTGTATGTCTTAGAGTCTTAGACCAAGTGGGAGGAGTGGAGTAAGATGGGTATAATGCAGATGGATTGAAGAACCTTGACACTTCTTGGGGTAGCATGCAACACAATGCTGACCATGTATTTTATTATACATTTGTTGTCCCATCACTTGTTCTATTGGAAGAATCCCAAGGAATATAGGGCCATTATCATTATCATATTAATGGCCCCTCTCTATGCTATTGATGCATTTGTTGGCTTGGTGGATATTCAAGTAAGTGAAACCTTCTTTATGTTCTCAGATTCAATTAAAGAGTGTTATGAGGGCTTGGTAAGTGGTATTATCATCTGAGCTTTGGTGATGGACAGTAGACACACAAACACCAAACCTTTGCACTAAATGGTTAAACTATTTTCAAGGAAGTATATCCCCATCCTTACATTTACTAAAATTTTGCTACTAGATAGTAATGGAAGTTCCTTGGTCATTTAGTGAGACAAATATATTTAGTTACATGGCTGACATTTTATTTCAAATATTAGCTCTTTGATATTTTCACAGGTTGAGATTATGAATAGTTTATCTTGATTTAACTATGTTGTATCATTTTTATCTTGATTGAAATGTGTATATATGGAAGAAAAATGACACATCACAGTTCAATCTAGATATTTTATTTCATTTGTCAAAAACAACAACTCAGTTTTAGACTCATAAAAAAAGGAATTTTAACTAATTTTTAGGTCATTGCAAAATTCTTGGCTTTGATGTATAGTTATTTTAATATATCAATAAGTTAGAATAGAGTACCTGATGAAATTAATGGTAGATAAATTCAACATTCATTTCCCATGACACTATTCCAAGTATAACTAACTTTATTACTATAAAAATCTTAAATTCTTTTTTTAATTTAGATACTTATGTAGTCTCTACATGATGATGGCTTTAACGTCCTTAAGAAGAAATTGTTTTGTAGGACCTAGTGAAGTATATACCAATTAATTCAATTATAGGATGATTCTATATCAATCAAGTTTTATGACATGTGACTCTTACAATGATGGATATAAGAATTTACTTTGTATTGATTGGCATTGACAATACTCTTAAGAGGGGTATGTATATATTCAAGGTTTGTTATTTCAATAATCTACTAATAATTTTGTGGCTTGTCAGCCTCATACAGTGCATCTTGATCATAACACACTTAAAATTCTAAAGTATTTGACATGGTAATTTGCCATCATAAGGCCAGTTTTATCAATTTTCATGATAGTCTTGCATTTGCTTGGTGTATATATAGGATGGATCAATCAGAATTTTTCAATTATATTGAACATATATATATCCTTGGCCCTTTACTCATTAGTAATATTTTATCATGTCTTTGCCAAGGAGTTGGCACTCCATAAGCCCCTAGTGAAGTTTATGTGTATCAAAGGAATTGTCTTTTTTTGTTTTTGGCAGGTATGTGTGTCACATCAATTTGTTTTTAACTTGTTTTACTAGATCATCTCTACTAAATTTTTTATTAAACATGGTTTACTGCTATAAAATATTAATAAAGGATAGTAGGTATGATTAGCCCTTCTACTTTGTTTCATGCATTTTCTTCTCATGATCTTCTATACATGTTTAGCATTTATTTAAATTGAGTGTCTTCCATCATGATTGTAGGGTGTTGTACTTGACATACTAACATCAATTGGTATTATCCACTCTCATCATTTTTGGATAGATGTGGAACATATACAGACTATAATGAAAAATGTGCTTATATGTCTATAGATGATTGTTTTCTCTGTAATTCAACAATATGCATACCATGTCTAGCCATATGCTAGAGACGTACATGAGTGACTGAGAAAAGAAAAGAAGGAAGAATGATAGTGTTCACCACTAAAGTTATAAATATCAAACATAAGGTATTTATGTTGTGATGGGAGACTAGTTTCATGTTTGTAAGCACAAGGGTCTTTGTATCCTATTTTGTCACATTTTGAATTTCCATCACAATCCACGTACTAGTTTTGGATTGTAAACAAACAAATTAGTATATTGATAACATACTGATAACATAATAGATAGTATATTCAGTCTTTTTATTTGAGCTTTTCTAGACTTTCTTAAAATATTTTTTCTTGATATACACTAAATTTACAAAGCAAAACATTTGGTATTTTACAATGTTAATATAACGTTACCTTAAACACATTATTTTTCTTCCTTGGGAGCATTCTTTCAATGGTTGTGGAAAAATGGACATGAGATGTCTTGAAATTAGGTTATGTACTAGTTGTAGGAGAGGATTGCTCTCGGGGATAAGACCAAATGAAATCAAAACATTAAAACACATGAATGGACCAATCTACTTTAATAAATTTTGAAACAACAAAGAATTGAGCATTGGGATGGTAGAAACATCATGTTTATCCAATAGAAATTTTTATTTTAGCTTGGAATTTTTTATATGAACATCCATGGAGGGATTATTTTCTTTGTGGCTTTTAAACCATATTATTTTTCATAATTATAAAAATATCAGCCATTACCTCAAAAATTGGTAGTGTCATTTCTAGTAAGGGGAGATCAAAGAACTAGATTACTAATATTTTAATACATATGTGCATCATATTTCATTTATCTCTCTTTGAATACCTTCTATGGTTTGCTGGTGAATTTAACATGTTTCACAACACCTACTAGGATTACATTCAAGTTGCATTCTACCAAAGTTGAATAATGTGTAAAAGTGATGGGGCTAGGTAATTATCCCATCTAAGATGAAGTATGTTCACAGAGGATTATTATTCTATTTAAGTTGATATAAGTGGGAGGCCTCTCTTAGAAAAACAAATGTTAGGTAATATTTTTTTATTACTAAAAGACTTTAAGATGATGTTCTATTTTCTTATAGATATGCATTGTGTAGGCTTATTATTAAAATGCTAGAGATACATGGTAAATTATGTTAGCGGTATTGAGTTGGGTTTTCCTCACTTTTTTATTTGGATAAAAGGTAAAGTAAAAGGTTGACAAAAATTACACCTTAAGATAAAATCAAGTCATCCAAGAAAAAACAAAAGTAGTTGTAAACTACAAAATATTAGGAGGCTTTTATGTATAAATTTGTTATAAGCCTTCCTCTGTCACCCTTCCACTTCTATCTCTATTGTTCTTGTCATATATTTTTACATCATCATTCTTACATAAAACTCAAGCATATCATGTTTATAGATGCTCTTACTGACACCACCATTCTTTGTTGTCCATTCAATAACTCAGCCAGAGATGATACCAAAAAAAGGTAATAACTCTTGAGCATTAATTTTTATTGTTATGAGTTGCATGTGATTCCAAGCTTGGGTTTTCCTTGAATTTATAATCATGCTTGTAATTCCTATCTTGTTTTCCTAACAGTAATCATGTTTCTTCTTTAATTGGTTTTGTAGATCTTAGCATCAAACCATGTAATATGTTGATTCTGTAGTTGTTTCTTGCAAAACAAATGGTTATTTTTCAAGTTTGGATATGGATGTTGTAAATATATATCTGATTATATTTAAATATGGTGTATTTTAGAGATTTTTTAGTATTTATCTACAAATTTTAGTCTTAAAAAAATTGGTCTTCCATGGAAGTCAATGGCATTTTTTTTGATACAATGGGAATCGATTATAGTTCTTCATTATCTCCACCCAGGTTTGCATCCACTATAAGCCACCCTCATCTTGGAAAAGTTTAGTTGAAATGAGATAGAGACTTAGGATGGTATTTAAATTAACTCTTTATCACTCTTGGTATTGAGAAGAAAATGTTAGGCTTATAGTAGACAATAAGTAGCTGACTTTTATCAAGAGCTATTTAGAAATAGAAACCACTAAGGGTTAGGCTACAAAACAAGAAAAAATAGAAAATAAGCACACATATTTATAGAAATAATATAATATGTATGAGGGGATATTCAAAATGGATCCTTAGAAAAATACCTATATTAAGGTTTTAGTTTTCTATTCTTGTTGCCTTAACTTTTCACATTACCATTATTGGTAAGATATCATAGTTGGTTGAATTTATTGTACTAAACTCAATCCCAAGGCAAGTATGCTCAATCATGTTTTAGTTTCTCATTTTCAGTTTATGTTTTTTAGTTACAATAATTTTATTCTTCTTGTAATATAGGAAGAAAGATTTCTCCAACAAAAGCTTCATTGAGGCAGGATAAGAGTTAATTTAAAATTACAAATGTGGGATGTGAACAAGGTATTTGCTCTAAAAAATAATAAAGATTTTTCTCAGCTTAGATCAATGGCAGAGTTGAATATAAGTCAAAATTAAGATTGATTTTAAACATTGAGGTTAAAGATCCTTTTTCATCTTTTACATTTTAAGATTTTTTTGTTAAAGATTCTGTTGCGAGTACAATTTTCTTTTAGAAAAATTATACGCTTCAAATTTATTTCCCTCATGTGATTTTAGTGAGGTGGAGTTTTGTCTTAGGGTGTGTGAATTTAATCCATAAGTTGCGCGCAACCTATATGATATTTTTATTTCAAAAATTTAAATATAATAATTAACTAAAAAAATTTAGAGAAGGAAATGTTACTCTTTATTTAGCGTATAATTTACAGAGAATCAGATGTTGCAATGGAAATGTTAAAATGAAGATTTTATTTACTTGGTGATTTTTAGAGAATCAAATTTAAATATAATAATTAACTAAAAGTTTACAAAGAAGGAAATGTTAATCTTTATTTAGTCTATAATTTGCAGAGAATTAGATGTTATAATGGAAATTTTAAACTGAATTTTTTTTACCCTATAATCTCTAAAGAATTAAATGTTGTATGTTAAATTAAAGGATTGAGGTAGCTATTAAATTATTGTGAGGTAAATGTTAAATTATTATTTTTATTTGGTTTGTCCTAATATTGTTTATACTTAATTCACATACTGTCAAAAATTAAGATTAAAGAAGCAAATATACTATAATTTGAATCGTGATAGTCTATAGAATGAATTGGTTTGATTCCTAGTTTAATGCAGAGATAAACAAGGATGAGTTGTTGCAAATGCTAAGGTTTGGTATAAAAATGGCCTTCAACTCAAAATACAATAGAGTTATTGCATAAGGAAAGTAAACTACTATATAACTTGATGCAAAGATGAATAAGTTCAAGATGCAATCAAATTCAAGATCGATGACAATATGGCATCCTTTTAATATTGACTTATTTATCTACTACATTATTTAGTATATTTTCTAGAATTGATTTCTTATTTATCAAATTTTATCATAAAAAATATAACAAACAACTTTGGTCGAGTTGGGTATTTGAACTAGTTAAGTATTTTTGATGATTTTGTCATGGTGATTATTGTAATATAATTAATCTTTCCATGCTGACAAGTTTTTCAAAATTAAAATGTATTCTCAATTAATTTTGTTTTGATATTTTGCTCTTTGTGTTCACATAGTGAATGATGTACCTATAATATGTATTTATTATTTAGCATTAAACATAGTTAAGAAACTTGAAATGCAAATATGCTATCTATATTGTCAAAGACAATCAAACAACTAATCTCCACATAATTGTATTTGTCTAGTGTTAATTCCTCATTATTTTTTCTATTGGTTATTTATAACACAATTTAAATAATTTTGCTTGATAAAATTTCACTTTATGATCAATACATAAATCAAATTTCAAAACTATTCTAAGCTCTCGTAGGGACTTGGCACATGGTACCCCTGTTTTAAGGAGATGTGAAGAATTAGACTAAAGAGAATTAAATAGGATTCAAAGGATTTATGTGGCACCTAAGTGGAGTGAATTAAGATTGACTAGTAGATAAAGAAAATTCATAGAGAAGTGTATCAACCCAAACTCCTACAATTTTCTCAAAGGCAAAAAATATATTTAATAAATTATTTTATTCACATGATCGACTACATTCATGACTACTAATGCATGCATGAATTAAATGGATAAGGATAATTCATACACAAATTCGACTACATAAATTTAATTAAAAATACTATTTTCATTCATGCATTGAGAAAACATATTTCCAAACATAATCCAAAGAATTAAAAATATTCCTCTCTCATATAACTATATAGTTGAAAGTTGAGTCACAAATACCAGAAATTTGGGAAGACTATGGAAGAAATATTCATGAAATCAAAGAAGTTATGGTCAGAATGGTAAGGAATATTTTAATTAAAAACCTTATGTTATGGGGGATAAATGAAGTCTGTAAAGTGAGTGAAGTGGCATGGATATCATATAATTAGAACTGTTGTGAAGACCAACAAGTTCACTATAGTAGAGCTCATATTTGGAAATTCCTAGTTGCCTTCCATAGGTGATACATTCCAATAGCATGATATCATTGTATCCTAAAAACTAATTAAATGGAGTTGTGATCCAACTATATATAATATTATTAATATATATAATTATATAAATGTTCTAATTATTTAAAAACTTTGTACCACTTTATTTGTAGAAAAATACTATACCATGTATCAAAGTTATTAATTCATATGATCATTTAATATTTCTAGCAAGGATCTCTAGGCTCTAGAGTACTTTTCATGTCTACCATACCCAAGGGTCTTCCACCCCACTATTACTCCATCATCATTACTTGGCTCCATAAGATTTTTAGTTAGATTTGATTATAGTTTAATTTCCTCTAGCTTGAAAATCCTCCCTTTAGATAACATTTATTTTATTTAACGAGTTCCCCACGTGTTTAAATCATTTAATACATTTTGATATAGAGAATGAAATAATTCCATTGAATAAAGCTCATAATTTTGTGTCCAAATTATTTCATGAAGCAATGTACCCCCTCTTCAAGAAAAATCATCATGATGTTTTATTAGACATTCCTAAATTTTGATAAAGCATTCCAGTGACTTGAATATCATATCTTTATTGGTTTTTTTTTGGGGATTATACCCTTTAAATCTATGTTTAAAATTTGGGTTCAAATGCAATGACATCCTCATGACATGAGCTCATATGGGTGCAAACCCTAAATAATGATTTATTCATTTTTAGGTTTTAAAACCCTAAATATTATGCTACCATTCAAAATCATGGCTCCTGCTAAGTTAAGATCTCACTACTTATTTTCTCCCCCTAGAACTGAGATGTTTTTATCTCTAATAAATCCAAGATCAAGTCCTGATATGGGTATAGTTTCCTATTATGCCTATGCCTTTATGGCCATTTATAGAACAACTATCAACCATTATGTTTAATTTGATTTGAAACTAACATGTTTTATGTTGGTAGACCATAACAATGTGTATGTGTGGATATCTACCTCTCACAAGTCCTTTATGAAATGATAAACATTCATATTGGGGGGAACACTTCACCCAACAAGTGATGTACATTAACCTTCCTAATACAATTTTTTTAATAATTGTCAGACCAAAAGATTAAGGATTGCCCTCTTATGGTCACTATCAATACTAATTAAGGCCATATTTTAATAATACAAACTCTAAATTAGGGATAATTATGGCTATCAAGTTGTGGTTTGATGGAGAAATCATAATAATAGGGCACCTATTGCCAACCTTAAGCCAACTATGGTTGTCATTATGGAAAATTTTCCACCAATTTTTCAAACCCAAGCTACATAAGCCCTTATAGATATTCAAGAAGCCCTAAGTTGATCATGTCAATAACTTTGCAAAAATTCAATATGATTTTCAAAACATAGGATTCTTTCACTCCAATTTATTAAATTTTAGTCATAAGAGTTTTTTTTATTATGATGGTCACTATATTGGATCCAATACCTAGGTGAAATCCTATTTCCATTGACAATAAACAAGACATTCATAGAGCCCTTCCTCCAACATAAGCAAAGAATATTTTATTGTGGATTGAGTGGTAGCTTGTGTAAATTGTAGGTTTTTTAGCTAAAAATAAAAAGTGAAAGTTTTTGAACAACCATTTTAGGGAATGTAAAGGCTAAAATAATTAAACTATACACCTTGATAGTTTACAACGAATGTTTATTCATGGAATAAACACTATTTAAATAGCCAAACTTAAAATTAAGGTTAGGGCTACTTGTTGTAACTTTTTAGATCTACATATTCTTCATTGTTATGAAGTAAAGATTACTCATTTCTCCTCTAGATGGTAGTAAAAATGATTTGGATTGATGCCACTTGACACATATCCAAGAATGATATGGGACATGGTGGTGTGATCACTTTGATATTTCCACGTTTTCACTAATTTTTAATAAATAGGGGCAAACTCATCTAACCATGCATTTTGGATAGTTTTTATTTGGATGGGTAGTTCCTTGGGAATCTCTATGCTTCCAACAACATCATTAAGATAGTGATGCTTTGATTATGATTAATGTAGAAAACTCCATAATAAAATTCAATAATTTATGAGGAATTCAAAATGGTGGAGTATATAAAAGATAAAAATGAGGCTCTACCTAAGAGATGGTGTGACAAATAGTGAGAGAGATGGTTCTATATGTGAAAAAATTTATCACTTTTTACCCCAACCATAACTATAAATCATCCTCTATTATGCCTTAGTTCACTTTTTCTAACTTCTTCCAAGGAACCGATAGAGTGGTTAAGAGACTGGATAGAGCTCTAATTTTTTAGCAATATATATTTATAATATAAGTGAGATGGTGTTTCCACAGTCCATGAAGTAAAGATAAATATTTTCTATATTAAGTCATGTAAAATATTTTTTATATTATTTTCTTCAATTCATATTTTCCTTTGCTCAGTGTTTTGACATACTAGGTAGTGTGTTTAAGGATGTTCTTCTGTTAGACAACCAATCCATCCAATTTAAATTTAATAATCTACCTCCATGGTCAAAATCTTCAACAACAAATTTTATCTGAACACCTCAAATATCTAACATGAAATAACTCTCACACATATTAGAAGGGTTTTAAATCTCGTTCCTCTATCTAAATTTATTTTTGGATGGATTGATTGGTTAGAAGTGGACATTGTTCGTACCGCTAATTTCCTAAGGGTGTTTGGAAAGAAATTATATATGTTTAGGAAACATGCTAACCCTAGTCATAAATGGGATTTCAACAGATTTTATTAGAAATTAAAGGATTATGCTTTGAATGAGACTCTAGAAAACAAAACTATTGTGCTTAGACAAAAATTCAAGCTAGTTGAGACTCATTAAGTTCAATGAGTTCAAATCTAGGCTGAAATTCACTACTTGCATTTTAGAGCTAGGGCATCCAAATATTTTTCCATAAGATAATAACCAAATAGTATTATATGTAAATTAAGGTCATCAAAGAAGTTTAAGCCTATCTCATTTGTCTTCCATACATCTTGCAATCCTTTGTCCAACACTATAAGTAGGTATTTCAAGTTCAAGCTTCGACAGGAAAAAGGGACTTATAATTGAAAAATACATGTGTAGTTCTATGTAAGCACGTCCCAAGCTAATGAATAGCTTGTAATAGGCATATTTATATTTATGAGATTCATAATTAGGTTATTGGTAAGGATTATGATAAATCCCCAATAATTTATGGATTTATTAATGAGTTCTACTAAAATTTGTGGGATTGTGTTGGGCCTGATCTACACAAAATATACCTCAAATATATGGCCAATGGTTCCCTTGGAAAACTCATAAACAAATATAATTTCAAGTTCATCATTGAGTTTCAAGACCTTTAGATCATCACTAATTAGATGCCTATAACCATTTTAAATGTGTCCTATAAGATCATTATAAGGCTTTATCACTAAGAATCAAGGATTTCCATCCCTTGTTGGTTAAACTCGAGCAAACAAGATTCATTCAAGGTAGATATATTCTTCACAACATTATTATTGTATTGGAGGGGATGGAATAAGCTCACACATCCCACAAAAAATATCTATTTATTAAGATTGATTTTTAAAAGGCCTATGATAGGATTGAATTCCCTTCATTCTTACTATGATTATAACCCTCAATTTTGGCCCCAAGTTTGTGTATATAGTCTAGACCCTCTTTAGAGATGTTTATACCTATTTTATTATCAATGGCTATCAATCTAATAACTTTGGTCTCTTTATATCTATCAGGGAAGGTTGTAATTTGGCCCCTTCTCTTTATGTATTAGATACATAAGGGTTTGGATGCCTATTATGGGATTATTATTCTAGATGTATAGTGAAGAGAATATATTTCCTCCACTCACCTCAAGACCAATTCCTCAATGGAAAATTTATTGATGGCTCCTTTCTTATCATTGTGGAAGAAAATATTATGGTAAAAACATAATGGAATGCCTCTAATTTTTTTCCTTGCCTCTAAATCCAACATTTAGTGGACTAAGACACAATGCTATATGAAATATTATGGCCTTAACCTAGTTGGATTGATGCTTATCATTAGAAAGTGATCTCTCATGGGGAAATGTTTAATTTTCTTGACATCCCTTTTGATTTCCAAGTTTCCCAGGTGGATCTATGGAATTATGTTGTCAAGATAGTAGAGAAAAAAATATCCTACTTGATAACCAAGCCTCTTTACCTTACATACAAGTTTTATATTTGTTTCAAGGTTCTTGAAGCTAGTCATGTCTATTACTCTTCTTGTTGGTCTCCCTCTAAATATGCCTAAATTAAGCTTGAAAATTTATGGAGATACTTTCTTTAGGATAAATATAAATTTAGAAAAGGATTAAATAAAGTATCTTGGGACATATTTTATAGGCTTAGAGAGTCTGGAGGGTTGGGTCTTATTGATATAGCCAAACAAGGAGTTTCCCTTGTGCCAAATGGATCCCCAAGGCCATTAAATATAAATAAGCTTAAAAATTTCCTCTTAGGCATTACGTATCCTTTGGTAGTACTTATAAAAGTGAGGCATAGAATAACGAAAGCTTCCAAATAGTACTTATCACTAATGTTCTTGTCACAATTACAAGTACTTTTATGATTAATTATATTTGGATGGCCTAAGAAACAATCAAGCCATGGATTTTTTTGAAGGGGGATAAGTTCATATCAAGGTTATCTATCAACTCTCACTCCTTATGGTGGTATCCAGTCATAGTTATTGATAATATCATTTGATATAAGTTTTTAGGATTAGATCTCTTTTGTTATTCCATAAAGGCATCCATAATATTGGTGATTTTTTTGAGAAAAGGACTAGATCTTGAGCCACTTGGGACACATTAAAAACCAAGTTTATTATTAATAACATGATTTTGAATCTATTATTGAGATTAAAATGGTAGTGTTGGAATATGATTTATAACAAATTAGGATTAGATCCCCCCTAAATTGGTTTAAATATTTGAACTAGAGTGCATCTACTCCTCAGATTCGGTATAAACCCCATATTGGTTATCAATGGTTAGATCCCAACATTTCTCCTTAGGATATGCTCAAAAAAATGGTCAAATCTTAATAGTTCTTTTATTTGGAGCAAAATATTCCAAGCCATCTGGTTTACTGTAAAGGAACCTAACAATACTCTTTTTCATGGTGCATTCTCTACTATTACTAGTGAATGATATATTTATTCATATGAGGATTCCATCTCCCAAATGCCTTGCATATGGACAAACCAAATTGATTAAAAATATTTTTGGTTATGTGTAAGATCTTAGAAATCCTGGAAGTGGAAACACTCCTTCTTTCATCCCTTTAGACTGAAATCCTTCCCTTGGCACATGGTTCTACTAGGGGATTATGCTATACTTATTACATGTTTCAATAAAATATGTATTTTTTTCAAATTGAGATTCTCTTTCGACTTTAGAAAGATATTTTTTTTTCCATTTTTAACAAATATCATTTAAATAAATATTTCTCTATTGCTAACATAATTACAACACTTTCTAATGTCATGTTATAGATCCATGTGCAAGTGGAAAAGGTGGCATTGGAGATGGAGAAATATTTCACCCTTATTGGAACTAGGGAAACACCCCTTGTAGTGTTAACAGGTGTAGATACCCAAATTTGACACAAAACCCTTATTCTCATGTTTTATTCCAAATTTAACCTATAAAAAAAATTACATTTTAATACATTTCTAGGATGGCCCCAACCCCACATAAGTTTGATTTGGTTCATAAATATTAAAATAATGTCAATGCTTATCCAAAAGGTATACATTTATACATCTTGACTATGTCTTATATATTAGGCAACCTTATTATCATTCAGAAGTGCTCCCTTATAAGAATGTGTGCTTTTTCTCACGCCTGTTGAGTTGATGGAAACACTACAAGGTATGGGTGACCTTATATTGGAAGGAATCTCCAGATGAAGGGTTGGTTTAATTTGGTACACTCATCTACTTCTCTCTATACTCTCTAATTTAGTGATTTCTTGATTAGGAAAAAGAGAAAAGGAAAAATACTCAAGTTGAAATTGGGAATGAAAACTAAAAATTTGGGGTGATAAACCAATGCTAAGGTCAATTATGCCTATAATTGACACTTTTAGGAAGATAAATAACTTACACAAATTCACTTCATCTTCATACAATGGCTCTTACATTAGTATTTCTTATAAAGGTCTTTACAAACACTCACGCTAACATGGAAGGAATGAACATTAGTTGAATTCACTTCCAAATTAGGTATAAATAACAATTAGACACTTGATGTGACATGAAAGAGTTCTCATTTTCTATGTAAAGGTAAAAAATTTAGACATAAACATAGGAAAACTAATCATTCACTAAGTTACATCAATGAATATAAGGCACACACTTCATGAATAACCTAAAAATAGAGGATAAATCAACTTCTTATTTGCTTCAAATGTGATGTAGTAAAAATTTTAGCATATTTTTTGTATATCTAAAAGCATAATATGATAGTATTCTCTCAAAAATTAATATACATATATTAAAAAGAAGGAAAGAGAGAGGAGACAAAGCAGCCTCAAACTAGGGATGAGTCATCATGCCTAGTCATCCTTCACTCCTTCAAATTAACTACCAAACTCTAAACTCTTATGTACTACATCTAGAGTACAAACTTATCTTATTGGATTATGGCATAATAGAGATATATCACCTCTTCAAGCACTGTTATCACTCAGAAGTACACCCTTACAAGAATGTGTACCTATTTTCACTCATGTTAACACAATGGAAACTCACCAAGGTGTGGGCGACCTTATATTGCAGAGAATATCTATATGAATGGTTTTTTATCTTTGATACACTCATCTAATTCTCTCTAAATTCTCTAATTTAATGATTACTTGACTAGGAAAAAGGGAAAATGATCAATACTCAAGCTAAAATTGGATATGAAAACTAAAAATTTAGGGTGATGCACCAATGTTAAGGTTAATTATGCATATAATTTACACACTTATGAATATAAATAACTTTCACACATTCACTTCATCTTCATACAAAAGATATTACATTGTATTTCATACAAAGGTCTTGACAAACACTCACACTAGAATGGAAGGAATGCACATTAGTTGAATTCACTTTCAAATTAGGTAGAAATTAGACTAAGACACCTGATATAACCTACAAGAGTTATCATTTTTTGCATAAAGGTGAAAATTTTAGACATAAACATATTATAATCAATTATTCCCTAAGTTACATCAATTAATATGAGGCACACACTATATGAACAATCATAAAATGGAGGAAAAATCAACTTTTTATTGCTTTAAAGGTGATAGAGTACAATATTTGGAATTTTTTTTGTATAGATAAAATCTTAATCTAGTAATATTCTCTAAAAAATTAATATAAATAATTCAAAAGGAAGGAGAGAGGAGATAAAACAACCTCAAACTAGGGATGAGTCATCATGCCTAGTCATCTTTCACTCCTAATTTAACTTAAATACCAAACTAAAAACTCCTACATAGTACATATAGATTTTAACCTTCTCTTCTTGGAATATGGCATAGGAGACAGAGAGATCAACTTGTTTGAATTCTTTGAAAAAGTCAAAGGTTCTCATGCATGACCTATTTTGAATGGAATTGGTCTCCTTACATGCTTTGATGGTCATCAATGCTTTAAGGAGACCAATTCCAGTCATCAATGCTTTAAGAGGTGTTGATAACCTTCAATTAAATAATTGTGAAAAAAACATTTAATATCCTTGAAACTCTCCATATATTTAGTGAGTAACTTCAGTTATCTTCCTTGTATGTTGGAGTTTGACCCACCTATGCACCTATTCTCTTGCATGCATGTTTTTTTCTCTTGACTTCATCAAATTGATCTAAGGTGGAATAAAAGGGAGAGTTTTTCATGTTTCTTGTTGAAGTATTATCCTCTATGAAAATAGGCCCTCAAGTCTTGATCAAATCCTTAACTATACTCTTCCATTCTTGCATGTTGCTTCTCCACCTTTCTAGCATTGATTAAAGGCTTCTTATTTGATTTGACTTTTTATAAAATTAGCTCCAAGGTGGCGTAGAAGGATCTATAAGGTATTATTACATATTTTTGGATAATCATTATAACTTTGAGTCCATTTTTAACACAACACTTAACCTCTTATTGATCTCTAAATGGCAAAGAGCACATGTGTTTGACTAGGCAAGGTTGTTGAAAATTTCAATGCATTGATTAAGCTTGTGGATTGTATTCTTCCTCCAAGGTGGCATATAAGTGGGATATATTTCCATATTTAATTTTTTGATATTTTCATATAATATCCTTGTTTAAATTGCATTTGATGATGAATAAACACATTTCTCCATACCAGTCCTTTTTGAATATGCTCATCTTCTCTGTTTTGGTAAGCTTGTTGAATGCAAAATGAGAAATTATAACTTGATGATCTTAGATTATTTGAATTTATAATGATTATAAATAGGATAAAAACATCATCACCATGGTTTCACAAACCTTAAAACAAATTTTTGTCTACAAACACTACATACAACTTCAAAAAATGTTATCTTGTGCTCTCTTGGCTTCAAGAAACCTTGATTTGGATTTGGGGGTCTAAAATGAGTTCTAGGTCTCACCAGATGCTCCTCATATACTAATTTTATATGAATAAATTCATCATACCTTAATTTTTTTTTAAATATCAAAAATGATTCACCAAATTATTAAACAAAAATTCACAAAAAAGTGCATGTTTGCTGCCCACAAGGTTGCCTGGAGATGTTTTTCATTGATTTGAGTTTATTTTTCATTGGTTTTCATTGTATAATAATAAATTAATACCTATAAATAAATTATAAAACATATCAAATAATTTTATTCCATTTGAAAGATCTAAAACACTCATTTGTCATTCCATTAATGAGCAAATTAGTCAAAAACCCTGATTTCCTTCATGGTGCATAGCTGTGTTTTGCCATTTTATCTCTCATAAGGTATATTAAATACATTAAAACATTTTATAACATTAAATTACATAAAAATATACATCCATGTCAAATTATAATATATTTCACTTATCAAAACTTAAAATATGCACTTTTAGTGCTTACTAGCTTGTACTTTCTCATTTTTGAATGCATGTAGGTCTAAATTTTGGAATTTTATTGAGTTTTATGAGGCCTAAAGACATAATTAATTTTTATTTAGGATATATATGATCCAATAAAATCATAAAAACCATTTTATGTGCTCAAATAATCACTTGAACCTCTCAAAAATGCCTTTTTTGACTATATCTCTTGCATACTTGAAACCCTAAAGCCCGTACCTTTTCCTCTATCCATTATTTACATTAAAATTTTGATTGAGGAAGGTGTAATAATGTTATTTATGACACATAATATCTCACACAAATTTTAATTTACAACAAATAAGTCAAAAATACAATCACATCTCCTAAAACTAAGTTTTTGGGGTTTTAGAGCACATTTCCTTCTTTATGATGATTTTATAAAGTTAAGCACCTATAACCTACAAATAATTCATGGAATATTGAGAGTATATGGGCCCATATATTACTCTAAGATAATTTTTACCAAATATTCTTCTCCTTCATGAACCAAACATCTGAAAATTGCCCTTATTAGCTTGTAACTAGCTTTCTAGAGGAATACAAGACACTTCTGCCAAAATTTAGACCTGTGAGCTATTCTTGAGCATGGTTTTGGCTTGATGGAAGATGTATTATATTATTTATATATTATTAAATATTCACTTCATGAATGGAGTCTTCATAAATACCTTCACATAAACAACCTTGACCAATAGTGGTAAAATTTGTCAACATTTTTGGCAAACCTGCTGAGATGTTTGCTTGCTAATCACTCAAGATTAGTAGCCTTATCTATTGGGATATGGAGTTATGAAAATAAAAAAATATATAAAACTAAAAATTCCTTATCAATTAAAAACACTTGTGCATAATCACGTAGGGAATCAAAACCTAATACAATTACCAACTAAAAATGTGCAAGATAGCACTTGGAGGAAAGTGAAAACTAAAACTACTATGTACAAAAAAAATCTATCTTCAAAATAAAAGCTTTAGATAAATCTCATTTATTGGGATTGGGAGCTCTTAACCATCCATATTGTCTAGTTGGAAGGCATTGTGAGGCTTGCACCTTGAAATCATGTAAGCACCACTCCAAAGTGAGTCAAACTTTGTGTGTCTTCCTAGTTTGGCCCTATCCTCATCCAATTTGAGAACCAAGCCACTTTCCTTGAAGCTATTTTAAGATGATCTTCTATCAAATGTTTTATTTACTTGTAATTTATACATATTCATATCTAATATGGGCTGATTTTTAATTTCTTCTAACTCCATAAGTTTAACATACCTCATTTTCATGGGATCACTCTTCAACAATTCCATCTGATGCGTTGGCTCTAAAATAAGGAGCTCAAGTGAGATTGGTAATCTATATTTTTTCCATACACTAGATTTTATGGTGAATTGGAAATGGACCTCTTAAAGGTGATCCTATCAGCCCATAAATCTGACTTTAAATTCAAATTCCAAGTCCTTTGATTGTATTCAATGGTTCTCCTAATGATCTTCAACAAGTTTTTGCTAGTAAACTCATCAAGGCCGTTGCCTTATGGATAATAATAGAAAGAGGTGATGAGATACACACCATTTTTTATAGTCCATTGACTGATTTTAGCTCCTAAACATGCCATAGCATTGTCTAAAATTATAGTGCAAAGAACACCAAACCTTGTGAGAAAACCTTCATAGAAGTCTAAAACACTATACTCATTTGCTTCCTTTAAAGCCATTACTTTTGTCCATCTAGTAAAGTAATCTATGGTTGTAAGAATCCACTTATGACCCAAGATATAAGGTGGATTAATGAGATAAATTATGTCCAAAACCCATTAGACAAAGGGATGATCTACTGATTTAGGTTGAAGATTTAAGGAAATAAGCTTTTCCTTTCCTACAAATAATGTACACTTATTTCACTTTCTTACCCAAGCATGACAATCTCTAAAAATGTTTAGCCAATAATATCCACCCCTTATGATTTTGGGGGCTATTATCTTTGCTAAAAAGTGGGATCTAACTTGTCTATAATGAAATTATTCAAGTAATTTTTCAACTTGACTTGGTTATATGCATCTCAACGACATGCCATTAATATCCTTTTTGAATAACACACCATCAACAAATATAAAAGGAATAGATTACAGCCTAAAGTACCTTCTCTTTGAACCACTTAAGTCTAGAGGATACATACCAATTTGAAGGTGCCTTATCATATATTGAAACCAAATTTTTGAAGGTATATTATTGGCTGAAATATATTCATCATTCACGATTAAAATTGCCTCTTTACTTTCCTGCAAGTCTTGAGCCAAATGCTCACATAACCCTTTGACTCTAATAATATTGATTATCTTTACTTCCATGTCATATTAAATGACCCTTGTTATCCATCCTACTCTCTTTTCACTCATATCTGTTAGGTGTGTGGAGCTAAAAGCTTCACCAAGGAGCATACAAAACAGGTTCGGGTCTACACAGACGCCGGTGTCGGTCAGGAGCGACCGACGTCGGTCAGTTGCAGTTACAGAGGTGCCGACGTCGGCAGTAGGGTCGGCCGGCGACGGTCACAGGCGAACAGGCAGGAACCGACATCAGTTACCTGTGTGTCCAGAAAGCGATTTCTGAGGACAAAAGTGAGTGTTTGCATGATGAGTTTGAGTTGTAGACTCAAGCTCGCATCTCTATTGTTAGCAATATTATTTTTAGAGCCCTTGTTGAAGTGGCTTAACTGTTTGTTGTAAGAGCATGCTCAAGTTTCCTATTTCTATATGTAGGAAAGATCTTCTAAGCTATTGTATGAGTATGAGTAGAACATTGTGAATGTTTGAAGGACAATACACTTGAGAGAGAGCTCTTGAGGAATAGAGATCTAGTGAGAGATCTTGTGTGCATCTGAGAGAGGTGTGGAAGAATGAAGCTTCTTCAATTGTATTCCTATTGTAAAGAGTTTTTAATACAAGTTTTCAGGGTGTTTTCTTGTATATCTTGTTCTGTGCTATTTATCATTTCAGTTACTTATCTATCTAATTTATTTCTGCATTTATTGCTTTCACAAGTGTAATCCATTGTTGGTTGATCCCCAACAAGTGGTATCAGAGCTCAGGTTCACTAACAGGTGGTTCAGATCTGTGTAGTGTGTTTGGATTACAGGTTGCTCATAGGGGTTTCTGCAGGGATTTCTGTTTGAGTGGGAGAAGCAATGGCAGAAGAAAGTAAGTTGAGAATGGAAAAGTTTAATGGCAAGAACTATCAACACTGGAGAATGCAGATAGAGGACTATCTGTATCAGAAGGATCTTTACTTACCATTAGGTGGGATAGCAAAGAAGCCCAAGGACATGGAGGATGAAGAATGGGAAGTTCTTGACAGAAAGGCTCTTGGGTCTATAAGACTGAGTCTTGCCTCCACTGTGATATCTAATTTGTCACAGGCAAAAACTACGGTAGAGTTAATGACCATGTTAGCAAATTTGTATGAAAAACCCTCAGCTTCAAATAAGGTATATTTAATGAAGCAGTTATTTAATTTGCATATGCAAGAAGGTGGATCTGTTTCTAATCACCTGAATGATTTCCATGGTATTGTTAATCAGTTAAGTTCTATCAATATTGTATTTGAAGATGAAATAAAGGATCTTTTAATATTATGTTCTTTGCCTGAAAGCTGGCATGGCTTGGTAATGGCAGTTTCTAATACTGCTTCTGCTTCAAATATTTTAAAAGTAGAGGATGTGGTTAGTGTTATCTTGAATGAGGAAATTCGCAGGAAAAGCACAAAAGAGACATCTGGGACATCTGGGAACGCTTTAAATCTCGAGAGCAGGGGAAGGCAAAAAGAAAAGAGCAAGAGGAGATCAAGATCTAAGTCTACGGGAAGAGGCAGATCCAAATCCAGGAATGACAGAAGGCCACAATGCTGGAACTGTGGAAAGTTGGGGCACATAAGCAGAGATTGCTGGTCAAAGCCTAAGGAGGACAATCAGCACGAAAGAAAGGAAGAGACAAAGGTTGCAGGTATTGCACAGGATGCTCTTATTTTCTCTTTGCATAATAATATAGAATCTTGGGTATTAGATTTTGGTGCATCTTTCCATGCTACCCCTAACAGAGAATATTTCAGTGACTATGTCCATGGAGATTTTGGAATAGTGTACTTAGGGGATGATGAGCTTTGTAAGATTATTGGCAAAGGTAAAGTGCAGCTAAAGATGCAGAATGGCAACACATGGGTGTTGAGGGATGTGATGCATGTTCCTAGTTTGAAGAGAAATTTGATTTCTGCAGGTAAGCTAGGTGATGAGGGTTGTACAGTAACTCTCACAGCAGATTCTTGGAAAGTGACCAAGGGTGCACTTGTTATGGCCAGAGGTAAGAGAGAAGGTACTCTCTATTTGTGTAATTGCGTTACTAACAAATCTCCTTCAGTTTTATCTACTTCAGATGTGGATGCTAAATTATGGCACTCAAGGCTTGGCCACATGAGTGAGAAGGGGATGTCAATCCTTAAGTCTAAAGGTATGCTTTCAGATTTGAAAAGTATGGATCTAGAATTTTGTGAGCATTGTGTATTTAGAAAACAGAAAAGGGTTAGTTTTCTCAAGACTGGGTCTACTAAGAAAAGGCAGAAGTTGCAGCTTGTTCACACAGACGTGTGGGGACCAGCTCAGGTAGCCTCTATTGGCAGATCATGGTACTATGTTACATTCATAGATGACGCCACAAAAAAGGTATGGATCTACTGTATTAAAAAGAAATCTGATGTTTTTGAGACTTTTAAGATTTGGAAAGCCATGGTTGAGAATGAAACAGGTAGAAGATTAAAGTGCTTGAGATTTGATAATGGCGGTGAGTTCTGCAGTCTTAAGTTTAACTGGTATTGTTACACTCATGGAATCTGAAGGCAAAGGATGGTTCCAAGGACACCTCAGCAGAATGGTATTGCTGAAAGGATGAACAGAACTATCATGGAGCGTGCAAGATGTATGAGATTGCATGCAGGGTTGCCCTTAGAGTTTTGGGCAGAAGCAGTTGACACTGCAGTGTACCTGATTAACAGAGGACCCTCTACAGCTCTGGATGGTGGAATTCTAGAAGAGGCATGGACAAGTAAAAAGGTAGATCTCTCATATCTCAAAGTTTTTGGTTGTGAAGCCTTTGTGCACATAGATAAGGAAAATAGAAAGAAGCTTGATGCTAAGTCTATGAGGTGCACGTTTATAGGCTATGGCTCAGATGATTTTGGTTTCAGATTTTGGAATCTAGGAACTAACAAGGTAATTAGGAGCCGTGATGTTGTTTTCAATGAAAGAGTGATGTACAGTGATCAGATAAGGAAGCTAGATCAATCTAGGCAGAGCAATAGTGAATTGGACGAAGTTATGGTCCAAAATGAGCTCGCGGGAAAAAGAAATAATCACTTACAGGAAAACACAGAGACCGACGTCGGCAGGTTAGGAACCGGCATCGGCAGTACAGAAACCGATGTCGGTCATACAAAGACCGACGTCAGCAGACCAGGCACCGACGTCGGCCAGAAAGAATCGACGTCGGCCAGTAACAGGTCTACAGGTGGCCGAGGTCGGTCACTGTCAGAAAATTTGGGTGGACAGAGTGTTGAGAACGAGTCCAAGACACCCATCAGGAGGTCTGAAAGAGTAAGTAAGCCTCCAATTAGATATTCTCCTTCCTTATATTATTTATTGCTAACCGATGGTGGAGAACCAGAAAGTTTTGAAGAAGCATTACAGGTGGAGTCTAGGAGTAAGTGGGAGCGTGGCATGGTTGAGGAGATGGAGTCCTTAAGAGAGAACCAAACATGGGATTTGGTTGAATGCCAGCTGGTAAGAGAACACTGAAGAACAGATGGACCTACAGGTTAAAGGAAGGTGAGGATGGACAGATGAGGTATAAGGCCAGATTGGTTGTGAAAGGATTTGCACAAAAGCCAGGTATTGACTTTGGTGAGATTTTTTCTCCTGTTGTTAAGATGACTTCTATAAGGGTTGTATTGTCTTTGGTTGCTTTTGAGGATTTGCATCTTGAGCAGCTGGATGTTAAGACAGCATTTCTTCATGGAGATTTGGATGAGGAAATTTACATGGAACAGCCAGAAGGTTTTGAGGTCAAGGGTAAGGATAAATTAGTGTGCAGGTTGAAGAAGAGCTTGTATGGCCTCAAGCAAGCTCCTAGGCAATGGTACTTGAAATTTGATAGGTTTATGACTGAGCATGGCTACAGTAGATGTCAATTTGACCATTGTGTATATTTTAAGAGATTTGATAACGGTAGATATATTATTCTATTGTTGTATGTAGATGATATGCTGGTTGCAGGATCTCACATGCAGGATATCTCTGAGCTTAAGGTAAAATTAGCTCAAACGTTTGCTATGAAGGATTTGGGAGCAGCTAAGAAAATCCTTGGCATGAGCATTAAGAGAGACAGAGAAAACAGGTTGATATTGTCTCAAGAAGATTATGTGGACAAGGTGTTGAAACGGTTCAATATGTAGGATGCTAAACCGGTAAGCACACCTTTGGCTGGACATTTTAAGTTAAGTAAAGAACAATGTCCTAATTCACATGATGAGGTAGAGTACATGAGTAAGGTTCCATATTCTTCCGCGGTAGGAAGTTTGATGTATGCAATGGTGTGTACTAGACCGGATATTACCCAAGCAGTGGGAGTAGTAAGCAAGTATATGGCCAATCCAGGTAAGGAACATTAGAAAGCAGTTCAATGGATCCTTAGATATCTGAGAGGAACCAGCAGTAGACACTTGTGCTATGGAGGTTCAGATACTTCTCTACATGGCTATGTAGATTCAGATATGGCAGGTGATTTGGATGGCAGGAGAAGCACTACAAGTTATGTTTTTACTATAGGTGGAACGGCAGTTAGCTAGATATCTAAGTTGCAAAAGGTTGTAGCCTTGTCAACTACAGAAGCAGAGTACATTGCAGATACAGAAGCTAGCAAGGAGATGATATGGATGACACGGTTCATGGAAGAGCTTGGAAGGGAGCATGGGAGTTGTAGATTGTATAGTGACAGTCAGAGTGCAATCCATTTGGCTAAGAACTCAGCCTTTCACTCAAAAACCAAGCACATACAGCTAAGGTACCACTTCATACGGAAAGTTTTGGAAGATGGTGAGTTGAAGCTGGAGAAGATCCATACAGACAAGAATCTTGCTGATATGTTAACAAAGCCAGTTACTAAGGAGAAGTTGAATCTTCATTCAACTTCTATTGGTCTTCATAATTGAGTTGAAGATGGAGGAGCTAGAAGATGTTGCTGTACAGGTACTGGTGCAGCTGGTTTATCTCCAAGTGGGAGATTGTTAGGTGTGTGGAGCTAAAAGCTTCACCAAGGAGCATACAAAATAGGTTCGGGTCTACACAGACGCCGGCGTCGGTCAGGAGCGACCGACGTCGGTCAGTTGTAGTTACAGAGGCGCCGACGTCGGCAGTAGGGTCGGCCGGCGACGGTCACAGGCGAATAGGCAGGAACCGACGTCAGTTACCTGTGTGTCCAGAAAGTGATTTTCGAGGACAGAAGCGAGTGTTTGCATGATGATTTTGAGTTGTAGACTCAAGCTCGCGTCTCTATTGTTAGCAATATTATTTTTAGAGCCCTTGTTGAAGTGGCTTAACTGTTTGTTGTAAGAGCATGCTCAAGTTTCCTATTTCTATATGTAGGAAAGATCTTCTAAGCTATTGTATGAGTATGAGTAGAACATTGTGAATGTTTGAAGGACAGTACACTTGAGAGAGAGCTCTTGAGGAATAGAGATCTAGTGAGAGATCTTGTGTGCATCTGAGAGAGGTGTGGAAGAACGAAGCTTCTTCAATTGTATTCCTATTGTAAAGAGTTTTTAATACAAGTTTTTAGGGTGTTTTCTTGTATATCTTGTTCTGTGCTATTTATCATTTCAGTTACTTATCTATCTGATTTATTTCCACATTTATTGCTTTCACAAGTGTAATCCATTGTTGGTTGATCCCCAACAATATCCTTGTTCAACAAAAACTCTTTAATGTTAAGATGGGTAACCATCATGTGGATCTTGTTGTTAGATAGTAGGTGCCTAAACTTTTTAAGACATCTGATTATGGAAAGCACATGTTTATCAAAAAATGTGTATATTGTTTCATACTATTGAAAACCTTGACTAAAAAATACTATTGGTTGCTATAAACCTTATTGATTTTGTTATTTCAATATTCCTAAAATTCTATCAACATTAGCATATGCATACAACACAAAATCATTTAAAAAATCAATATTGATAAGAGTGGGAGCACTAGCAATGGCTTGCTTGATTTATTCAAAACTTTTCATGCCTTCCTTAGTCTAATTAAAATTTTAATTTTTCTTGAGCATAGCTGTAAGATGCCTTGACAAACTTAGAAAATTAGATTCTTATAAAAATTAATCATGTTAAGGAAATTTTACAATATTTTATTATGCTTAGGCAAGGATAAATCAAGATTAGAATATTTTATTTTTGGATCAATACTAAAATCATGTCTAGAAACAATATGACCAAGGATTTTACCTTCATGCACCAAAAAAACACACTTCTTTGGGTTAAGTGACACCCCATCTTACCTACATCTCTCAAATACCTCTTTAAAATAAAGCATGTGTTCACTTTACTTCTTTGAAAAAATCGTAACATCATCTAAATACAAAAGAATAGACCTATTGATCAAACCTTAAAATTCCATATCCATGGATCTTTGGAATGTTGCTACTGCATTGGATAACCCAAATGGAATTTTTTAGTATGTAAATGTGCCCCATTGGTGAATGCTATTTTAAACTAATCCTATTTCTTCACAAGTATCTGATTATGCCCACCATAACCATCTAGAAATGAAAAGGGATAATGGTAAGGGATAATGGTCCTTGAGTGAGGCCTTGTTCAAGTCAAAGAAGTGGAATGATTGATGGGAAAGATGATAGTTGATTCAATCAGTTTGTGAAGTTTTGTTCTCATCAAAGGTTCCAGATTTGAGATTATTGTCATTTGTCTTTATCTCACCAATTTTGTATCTTATTCTATTTCAATGGTGTGCTGAGACAATATAAGATCAAAGAATTTTAAATCACTATATTCATATTAAAACACATCATCAAACTCTTTACATAAATCAACAAAATATTCTTTTGAGCTTGAGAGCATACTTTACCAAGCTTGATAGCTTTCTCATTGGTTATGCCAATGTTTACATAATATTCTTCTTTGGTGGACAAAGAAGATTTATCCCTTATTACCTCATCATCCATACTAAAAATATTCTAAAGTGTGAAAATACCCTTGGGTAACTTATTATACTTGAGCTAAACTATTTGATCACTATACTACTGCAAATTTTTTGGTTGATATTTAGAATAGTATTCGGCCTCTTCTTGTAGGAAACAAACAACTTGATCATCATCTTCGAAGACTTAAAAATTCATATTATTATTAGAAATGGAGGATATTACCACAATATTAATGTATGGTTTATTTTTATCATTCTTTATATCAGTTTGAATTTTAAACTGAGCTCCTATTGTAGCTAACCTATCTGCATGCTTATTACTCTCTAGGCACTACTTGTATGTCAAATGCATCAAAATCCTTTAGAAGATACCATAACCTATGTTTGTATGATTTTATCAATGGATTTTTTCACACATTCATCCATCTTATTTGATGTAATACAAGATCACTATCTCCAAATGCCTATAAGAGGTTAGATCCCATCTTTATAGCCCATTGCAAACCATGAACCAAGGCCTCATATTCTACCACATTGTTAGAGAATCTAAATTAAAATTTTATAGTAGCATAGTATCTTTGATTAGAGGGTGAAATGATAATTATAACAGGCCCTATACCATATTTATTCTATGAGTCATTAAAATAGATTTGCCATAAACCATCATTTAGCTCACCTTCTTTGTATAGAGTTGGAATTTGTGCACCATCCTCATGTAAATAATAAACTCAAATTCCTTCTTCCTTTATCATCTTTTATGGATGATGATCATTAATATTAGTATACCATTCATTAAGAAACAAATAAGTAACACCATCAAGAGATGAGTTTGCTTCAACTTTACTAGTTTTCTCTACTTCATCTGAGATGACACAATTAGTATTAATAATACTAGGCATGTATGGTTGTAGATGAAAGCAAGAAACAGGCTCTAAATGAATTGTAAATTTGGTTTTATGAATTTTTATAAAAATGAGGTATGTACAATCAACTAAAATATACCCACCTATATTTGAAGTGAAGTCACATGATAAACACATAGCAAAATATGGAGGAAGATCCACCACTACCACATCTTACTAAATAGTCATATTTGGGCATGCATGAAGTGTTAATTTCAGATTCTTGATTATATCCACTATCTTGGTTGGATATACATAAAGTTTTAGGACACCTTTAGTGTTTGGCTCATACATTAAACCCAACTTATCTACAATTTGTTTTGGCATCATTGTGCTACTTGCTTCACTGTCAACCATGCAATTATAAACTAGTGTGATGTCAACAATGAAGGAAAGAAAAAAAGGATGTGTCTTACTTGGTTTTGCATCATATTTTGTTACATTTAACCCTTTATATACCTATTTTACTTATTTATTCTCTTTCTTATTTGAATTTACTAGAACCACACTTTCCTTCTCTATTGGTTTTATAGGCAAGCTAAGTCTCAAAAGCTCAAGGATAAGGGTATCTTTTTGTCTTGGTATTTATAATGAGTCCCACATGATCATGTTGATGTTTTATTTATTAATATGGTCTAATATGATGAAGGAAGAGCCTCCAATCTTTGTTTTCACCTTTGGAACAATAGGATGTTCCTGTATTTAAGGTACTTGGTGAACCTTGCTTGCTTCCATATTCTATTTTTTTGAGTTAAAGAGGTATTAATATGATCATTAGCACCTTTAAAACCAATATTAGGAAAATTTAGAGAATTAATTGCCTCTTAGGTCTCATCTATAGCCCTTCCCTTGGCATTTATGATGGCTACAACAAAGTTATTTGATTTGTTAGGCTCACTAATCTGATTTACTACCACATGATCATCAACTTATCAATTTACCTAGGTTGCATTTAGTTGTATTTCTCCATGATTCAATTTTATTTTTTGCATCATATATTCAATTTATTGGCCTCCTTGAATAAATGCTTCCTCTTGTGTCATTTAAGGAATTGCCATAGTTTTTGCCATTAAAGATTGATTTTACACATCATTCGTGTTATAAGGCTACCAACTTGAATCTTGCATCAAATTAATGTGTAATTTTATAAGAGATTTCGATGTGTAAGGAGCATTGGGATAAATTTTAACATATTTTTTGGCTAGTGTAATAACTCCTTGAACTTGGTATAGAGGCCTATTATCTTTAAAGCCTAGTAAGGAGATATTTTTTTTTATCTATATGGATGATATGTGGGTTGATTAGGTAATTAATATGGCCTATTGGATTTATATTATAGCCTCTTTAGTTAAACTATTTCATCACCAAAATATTGTAGCATACCTTTTAGTTCACCAAGCTCACTAGATTGACTATGAGGAACTTAAACTTGACTTTAAGGGGCTAGAATTTATATTGATGATGGAGCTTAAGGAGGTGGAATAGGTTGTATTTTTATAAAAAATGTCATTGAAGACCTAGATACAAGTTTACCAGCCTGAATTATACTATTTTTAGCTTTAATTTCAATCTCATAGGCATTTGTGAGTGTTCTACCACCCATGAACTAAATCATAACTAAAATATTAGAATTTAAGGCTCTCAAGAAGTATAGGAAAGCATAATCAAGAGATGGTTTATCATGGGAGGTATTTTGTTCCATGTCTTATAGAATCTAAGATTGAAATAAGTCATAAATTCATGTGGTGCTCTCTTGATGGTAGTGAGTTTCTCAATAAGGAATAAATGGTCTAATTTATCTTTAAATTGTTTATAGAATATTGAACCTAAATCATCCCAAGTGGAAATTGAGTTAAAATTAAGGTTCCTATACCACTACAATGCCTTTCCTTTGAAAGATGCAGCATGTAAATAGATGGCAACATTCTCTTGAATAACATGGTGGAATAAACACAAGTTGTCCACATATTTGATATGTTTTATGGGTGTAGTTTGATCTTCACCCATAAAATATGTTAAGCTTTTAAGTGTTGAGGCTAGGATATCATCATATTGGTTTAAATTGAGAGGGATTATATCATTTAAAGTAATAAATAATTTATTTCTAGAGATAACCATGTTGATAGTGGGATTTAAAATTATAGTGGTTTGCATAATAGGCTGATTTGGTGGTTGAAATAACCTTGCAGGATATGGACTTGTTCTTAAAAACCTTATTTTGTTTGAATTCAAAGATAATTCAACAAACTCAAATGGTATACCTATAATTGAAGAACTTATAGTGACAATAGTCATGAAACTAGTAATTCTCTGCTGCTATAAATGTCTTTTTCTAGCTTTAATATGTGTCCCATTGGGCATGCCAGAAACTATTATCACTCCAAAGTGTACCCTTACACGAATGTATGTTTTTTATCATTCCTATTGACATAATAAAAAATCTCCAAGTTGTGGGTGACATTATATTAGAGATAATATCTAAATTAATGGTTAGTTTCCTTTGATACACTCACTTACTTCTCTTTAAACTCCCTAATTTAGTGATTTCTTGACTAGGAAAAAGGGAAAATGAGCAATACTCAAGATAAAATTTGATATGAAAACTAAAAATTTAGGGTGATGCACCAATGTTAAGGTCAATTATGCCTATACTTGACATATTTGGAAAGCTAAAAAACTTGCACACACTCACTTCATCTTCATACAATACCTCTTACATCAATATTTCATACAAAGGTCTTTCACTTCCAAATTAGGTAGATATCAGACATAGACACTTTATATGACTTAAAATATTTATCATTTGATACATAAAGGTGAAAAATTTAGACATAAACATATAAAAATAAATTATTTATTAAGTATATCGATGAATATGAGGCACACACTTTATGAACATCCTAAAAATGGAGGAAAAATCATCTTCTTATTACTCCAAAGGTGATGTAATATAAATTTTGTCAAAGTTTTTGTACAGCTAAAATCATAATCTGATAATATTCTCTAAAAAATAAATATACATATATCAAAAGGAAGGAATAAGAGAGGAGACAAAGCAGCCTCAAACTAGGAATGAGTCATCATGCCTAGTCATCCTTCACTCCTACTTCAACTTAAATACCAAACTCTAAATGCCTACATATCACATCTATATTTTAACCTTATCTTCTTAGAATATGTCATATGAGAGAGAGAGAGAGATCACCTCTTCAAGCACTATTATCACTCAGAAGTGCACCCTTACAAGAATATTTATTTGTTCTCCCTCCTATTGACACAATGAAAACTCTCCAAGGTGTGGGTGACCTTATATTGGAGAGGATATCCATATGAATTTTTGGTTCCCTTTGGTACAATCATATACTTCTCTCTAAACTCTCTAATTTAGTGATTTATTGACTAGGAAAAAGGGAAAAAGAACAATACTCAAGCTAAAATTAGACATTAAATATAATAATTTGGGGTGATGAACCAATGTTAAGGTCAATTATGCCTATACTTGACACACTTGGGAAGATAAATAAATTTCACACATTCACTTCATCTTCATACAATGACTCTTACATCAGTATTTCATACAAAAGTCTTGACAAACACTCACACTAACATGGAAGGAATGAACATTGGTTGAATTCACTTCCAAATTAGGTAGAAATTAGATTGAGACACTTAATATGACATAAAAGAGTTCTCATTTTCTATGTAAAGGTTAAAAATTTAGACATAAACATAGGAAAATCAATCATTCACTAAGTTACTGTTGACCCAATTTTGCCCCTCAAGCAAAATCTCGGTCACCTCCTACACCTGCTTCGCAGGCCCAGTCATTTCAGGTTGCAAGGTCCACTTTCAGGTTTTGACAGTGCCATTGCAGAGAATAGGCAGCGAAGGACAGAGTCTTCAGACATCTGCAAGAGAAGAAGGGGAAAAAATGGAGTGTTTGACACTTAGTCAAAAAAGAGGCAAAAAAAATGCAGAGGGCGACAAATTCGCCGCCCACTACAAGGGCGGGTAAAATGAGCCCGTCTATGAAGAAAATGGAGAGGGTGGCAAATTCGCCGCCCACAACACAAATAAAATCAAAGACGTCAGCCGACGTCGGCAATACTGCCGTCGTCGGCACCTTACAGAGACCGACGTCGGCAGAACCGCCGACGTCGATAGCACAAAGGCAGGCACAAAAACCAGAAAAGCCCGCCCTATGGCGGCGAATCGAAAAAGCCCACCCTATGGCGGTGAATCGAAAAAGCCCGCCCATGGCGGCAAATTGAAAGAACCCACCCTAAGGCGGTGAAATGGAAAACCCCGCTCCATGGCGGGGAAAGAGAAATTGCCACGCAGAGTACAACTCTACCGACGTCGGTAGCTTACTGTAACCGACGTCGGCAAGATTGCCGCCATCGGCAGCTTATCGGCCGATGTCGGCAGGTATTCCTACATGAAGTTCATACAAAGGGTAGCAAAATCACCGCCCACTACAAGGGCGGCAAAATTCACCTGCAGTGCACAAGAAAAAACCTGCCCAGCCACCGAAGGAGAAGACCATCACGCAAAATGAGGCAACAAGCATGGTCTTGGCAGACTTGTGATGTCATCAATAGTGTTTTTCACACTTTTCAATGAGACTTCTCTTGGCTTTCCTGCTATAAATACAAGGACTTAGTCATTTTTAAGGATCTTCCTGACTTTTGTAAAGAGCACTACTCTGCAAATTTCCCACCTGAATCAATAAAAATACAGTTTTTACCTCCATCTTGGATTGATTTGCTGTGTATGCCCTGAGTACCATCTGTGTTTAGTCATTATCTTCCATGCTTTCACAGGTAATACCAATAGACCAGCTATCTACAGGGACCAGTTCTACAGCTGAAAGGAGAAGAGCAATACTTGAGAAGGACAGAACAGAGTAAGTTGCTTGCAAGCGTGCATTCCACAGCACCTCGGTAAACCTCTGTGACGTATTTTCCATTATAGCCTCCCCTTTGTCTTAGCAGCCTAATCCCTCTACCAGATGTGTAGAGTATACTTGCATTTCCCCTGATTCTGAGAGTGGATCTGGAAGGTCACTCATGTTTTTGGTGTATCACCTCCTTTAGAGTAGGCTATTTGTTTTCAAGCTTTTCTCTTTCTCTTTTCACCCCCCCAAGTGTATACCTATATATCTATATTTTGCATTACCTGAAACAAACAAGATACATCAGAGGGAACTAGCCCATATCTAGAGACTCTCCTCTCCTGCTTCACCGTCCCACAGGCGAGAGAGGGGTTTCCATGTTGCGGGGAGAGGGTAGGAATCTGTGTTCCTGCCGCTGGGTGCACTTTCCAACGTCAACAGTTACATCAATGAATATGAGGCACACACTTCATGAATAGCTTGAAAATGGAGGAAAATCAATATTTTATTGCTTTAAAGGTGATGTACTATAAATTTTGGCAAAGATTTTGTATATCCAAAATCATAATATGATAATATTATCTCAAAAATTAATATACATATATCAAAAGGAAGGAAGGAGAGAGGAGACAAAACAACCTCAAACTAGGGATGAGTCATCATGCCTAGTCATCTTTCACTCCTACTTCAACTTAACAATCAAAATAAAAAATTATAAAAATTACATCTAGAGTTTAACCTTATCTTCTTGGAATATAGTTTAGGGGAGATGGAGAGAGATCAACTCGTTTGAATGCTTTGAAAAATTCAAAGGTTCTTGTGCATGACCTATTTTGAATGGAATTAGTCTCCTTACATGCTTTGATGGTCTTCAATGTTTGAAGAGGTGTTGATCACCTTAAATTAAATCCTTATGAAAAACACATTCAATATCCTTTATAATCTCCATTTATCTATTGATTGACTTCATTTATTTTCCTTGTATCTTAGAGTTTGACCCACCTATGCACCTATTCTCTTGCATGCATGTTTATTTATCTTGACTTCTTCAAATTTCTCCAAGGTGGCATAGAAGGGAGATTTTTTCATTTTACTTGGTGAAGAAGTCTCCTTCATTAAAATATGCCCTAAATTATTTATAAATTCTTTAATTATATTCCTCTATTCTTGCATATTGCTTCTCCACCTTTCCAGGGCTGATTGAAGGCTTCTTCTTGTTTGATTTGAATTTTTATAAAATTAGATCCAAGGTGGTATAGAAAGAGAGATAAGGTATTATTTAATGCTATTGGATAATACTTATAACATTTATTCCATTTTTAACATAAACACTTAACCTCTTATTGATCTCTAAATTAAAAAGAGCATATGTGTTTAATTAGGTAAGGTTGTTGAAGATTTCAATGCATTGATTGAGCTTGTGGATTGTATTTTTCCTCAAATGTGGTGTAGAAGTGGGAGAGATTTGAATGTTTCATTTTTTTATATATTCATAAAATATCCTTGTTTAAATTTCATTTTATGATTAATAATCATGGCTTTCCATATTGGTCCTTCTTGAATATGCTCATCTTCTCAATTTTTGTAAGCTTATCGAATGCACAATGAGAAAATACAAATTGATTTTATTGAATTATTTTAATATATAAGGATTATAAATATAATTTTAAGAAAATAAACATGGTTTCATAGACCTTCAAACAAATCTTTAGCTCTAAACTCGACATACAACTTCAAAAAATGCTCTTTTGAGCTCTCTAGGCCTCAAGAAACCTTGATTTGGATTTGGGGGTCTAAAATGAGTTCTAGGTCTTACTAGACACTCTTATTATTATAATTTAATATTTATCAATTTTGAATAATTTTAAAAGTCTCTTTGCCAAACTCTCAAACAAAAATTCACAAAAAAATACCTGTTTGCTGCCCACAAGGTTGCTTGGATATGTTTTTCTTTGATATGAGTCTATTTTGCATTGTTTTTCATTGTATAATAATTTTTAACACCTTTATATGAATTATATAATCTATAAAATCATTTTATTCCCTTGAAAAGATCTAAAACACTCATTTCTCACTCTATTTATGAGCAAATTAGTCAAAAACCTTAATTTTCTTGATGGTGCATACCTGTGTTTTGCTATTTTATCTCTCATTAGGTATATTAAAGACATTTTAAAAAAATTAAAAATTAAAATAAATCAAAAACAACCTTCATGTCCAATTTAAATATATTTTACTTATTAAAACTCAAAATATACACTTTTTAGTGCTTACTAGCTTGCACTTTCTCATTTATGAATACCTGTAGGTCTGAGTTTTGGCATTTTATTAGATTTTATTAAGTATAAATACTTAATTATTTTTTATTATGACCTTTAATAGTCTTTATAATTATTCCAACCATTTTATATGCTCAAACAGTCACTTAAACTTGTCAAAAAATGTATTTTCTAACTCTCTCTTGCATGCTTGAAACCCTTCAACCTATAACTTTACCTTTATCCATTATTTACATTAAAATTTTATTTAATAAGGTTTATTAAGGTTATTTATGCCACATAATATCTCACAAAAATTTAAATTTTTAACAAAGAGCTCAAAAATGTAATCACATCTCTTAAAACTAAGCTATTGGGGTTTTTAAAGGGTTTTAGAGCACCTTTCCTTCTTAACGATGATTCATAAAGTTAAGACCCTTTAATATAAAAATAATGCATGTAATATTTAGGTAATATGGGACCTTATATTCCAATAATACCATTCAAATAAAAGTTTCTTTTCTTTCATGAATTGAACATCTAAAAATTGCCCTTACTAGCTTACAACTAGCTTGCTAGAGGAATAAAAAAAACTTCTACCAAAATTTGGACATGTGAATTATTACTGAGCATGGTTTTGAATTGATGTAGGTTATTATTTTTTGTAGATATTTTTGAATATTTACTTCATTAATGGATTCTTCTTGAAGACCTACATGTAATTAACCTTGACCAATGGTGGCAAAATTTATTAACAAACCTTACCTAAAAAATAGAGCTTAATTTATCTTATGGACAAAGCCCTAGTTGTAATATCCCATCCAATACAAACCCATATTCATAAAAGTTTGTAACATATATATTTTTGGGTCTATCCCTATTTATGTTTTTAAAATTTGGTCAATGCACTTTATTTATCCTAAAACATCCTATAAATATAAGATCTTTCTAATTCATTTGAGAGATACAGAGTAAGGAAAGATTAGATAAGAGAGAAGGAGAAAAGCATTCAACACTTCACTACACTAAGGGTCAAGCCTAGATCCAATATTTCTCCATTCAAGTTTTACTTCATTGAATAAAATCCTACACACTTACAACACTTATCCACTTTAGTATTTTTAAAATTTCCCTTGAGCTAAAGGAGGGTAAATAGACTTTAGTAATTCCACTAATCACTTATAGAGAAGAAGAGGTTGAAAACTTTACTTGAGCTATTACATTCGTACATCATAATAACTATGTATACATTTGATTCTAAGTATGAGACCTATGTAGTTTGTAAAGTTGATTTAGTGGTTTCCTAACTCCATTACTTCTATTTTATTTTGGACTATGACAGATAGGTTAAATTAAAGATTCATACACATAATATATTATGTACTACACATATACAAAGTGAATGTATAGTCACAATCATGAAGACACAACATATAGACACCAAAAACCTATACTATAAAACACTACAATGATGTACTCAACAACATAGAGAGTCACTTGGCGGCACATGGGTGGTCGGACATGTTGTAGTCAGGATTGCATATGACATGCCTGTATAGGTACATGTTCATCTCATATCATTGTAAAGGTCAAAAAACTTAGTTTCAAGTCAAGTATATTCAACATAGTCAAAATATAGGCTTAGATTTACATAAAAATCAAGGTGTAATCATTTCTTAACCTCTTTGTCTATTCATTGATTTGCTTTATCTTTTAATTAAAACACTTGGGATTGTTTCCATTACTTAGCCTCATAAATATATATTAATTATATATTTAAGTTACACATGTTAAGTTGTGGAGCTAAAAGCTTCACTAGGATGCTAATCAAGAAGTTGCTGAGTTCAGTCAGTAACCGGCATTGGCAGTATTGCCGACGTTGATCAGGTAGGGACCAGAGATCGGCCGACGTCAGTCAGGAGCAGACTGACAGCAACCGACGTTGGTCACCTATGCGTGTACATGTAGTTGCATGTGTTTCTAGAATGCGTTTCCAGAATTAGACTTGTCTAATTTTAAGAGGTTCGAGAGTGTTTGCATGTTGAAGACTAATTTAAGTCTTGAGTTTGTGTGTCTAATTATTGTATGCATGGGATCCTATTTAAAGACCCATGAGGCATGTATTGTAATTAAGACAAGTAAATCATTGAAGCAAGAAAGCAAGGTCAAAGGAGATCTGTAAGGTGCAAGGTCAAGGAGATCAGTTGAAGCTATCAAAGAGGGGATAACAACTTAGGTTGTTGAGTTAGTTGTGGTTGAGAGAGAAAGAGAGAACTTTGAGGGAAGATTACTAAAATTCCTAGAGGTGTGGGAAGCCTTAGAGGTGGAATAAGACTGTGGCACTTCTTTATTGTATTTCCTTCTGAAGAGTATTTAATATAATATTGTGTATTCTCTCATATTCTTTGTTGTTTCAAGTTTTTAGTTACTTAATCATTCTGGTTCAATTCTGTGTTTAATTGCTTATAGAAAAGTAATCAATTGTGCTTCCTTGGGGTTCCTGACAAGTGGTATCAGAGCTAAGGTTTCAGGGAGTAGGTTATTTTTTGATTACAGGTCATTCTTAGGGATTTTCTGATTGAGTGGGAGTACAACAATGGTAGAAGAAAGTAAGCTACGAATGGAGAAGTTTAACAGCAAGAATTATCAACATTGGAGGATGTAGATAGAAGATTATCTATATCAGAAAGATTTATACTTACCGTTGGGTGGGGTTGCATGCAAGCCCATATATATGAAGGATGAAGAATGGAATTTTATTGATCGGAAGGCACTGGGATCCATAAGGTTGAGCCTTGCATCGTCTGTGATTTCCAACTTATCATAGTGTAAGACAACAGAAGAGTTGATAGAATCTTTGGCAAATTTCTATGAAAAGCCCTCAGCTTCAAATAAGGTATTTCTTATGAAGTAGTTATTTAATTTGCAAATGCAGGAAGGTAGATTGGTACATACTCATCTTAGTGATTTCCATGGTTTGGTAAACTAGATGCTTCAGTCAATATTGTTTTTGATGATGAAATAAAGGATCTCTTAATTTTATGCTCTTTACCTGAAAGTTGGGATAGTTTGGTAATGGCAGTAAGTAATACTGCGTCTGCTTCTAAAATCTTAAAAGTTGATGATGTTGTGAGTGTAGTCTTGAATGAAGAAATATGAAGGAAAAGCACAGGTGAATCATCAGGGAATGCTCTAAGTGCTGAAAGCAAGGGAAGGCAAAGAGAGAAGGTCAAGTAAGGGAAATCAAGGTCAAAGATGGGAAGGAGATCTAAATCTAGAAATGGAGGTATCACCTGCTGGTTTTGTGGAAAGAGAGGACACACAAAGAAAGATTTTTGGTTGAAGGATAAAGAAAATCAACATGAAGGTAATGAAAAAGCAAAAGATGTAGGTATTGTTGCACATGATGCTCTCATTCTTTCTTTGGATAGTCAGTTAGAATCATGGGTTTTAGATTCTGGTGCTTCTTTTCATGCAACCCCAAATAGAGATTTGTTCCATGAGTATGTCCAGGGAGACTTTGGAGAGCTTTATTTAGGGGATGGTATGCCTTGTCAAATAGTTGGCAAAGGGAAAGTGCAGTTAGAATTGCAGACATGCAACACATGGGTATTGAAAGAGGTTATGCATGTCCTAGTCTTGAATCAGAGTTTGGTTTCTGTAGGAAATTTGGGTGATGAGGGATGCACAGTAACCCTCACAGTAGATTCTTGGAAGGTTACCAAGGGTGCACTTGTTTTAGCAAGAGGTAAGAAAGTAGGTACTCTTTATCTATCTACTTGTATTACTAATTCTACATCTGGTTTATCTACTTCACCTATAGATTTGAAGATGTGGCTTAGTAGGCTTGGTCACATGAATAAGAAGGAAATGGACATTATTGAGTCAAAGGGTATGAGTTCAGATTCAGAGGGCATAGATCGAGTTCATTGCAGGGAAAAGGAAATTTGATGTTTCTGACAAGAATAGGGAAGCCTTAGTGTTTATGGAGGAGATGATGGACAGAGATCAGTCACAGGGGCTGAATAATTCTGAGCAAGACAGTATGGATAGGGTTTTGATCCAAGATGAGTTCACGGATAAAGAAGTCATCACTTACAGGAAAACACAGTTACCGACGTCGGTCACATGGAACCGACGTCGATTAGGTAGGTATCGACGTCGGTCATGTGCAGACTAGCAAAGTCAGTAGTGTCAGGCAGGTGGAACTGATGTTGGTCAGGTAAGAATCGATGTCGGTAGAGGTCAGTCGCATGGAATCGACATCGATCGGGTGTAGACTGAGAGATGGCCGAGATCGGTCATTGGAACAGATGTTAGGTGGACAGCAAGCTGTCAAGAAGTCTCAAATGCCCATATGGAGGATTGAAAGGGTAAGTGAACCTCATATTCGTTGTTCACCTTCTTTATATTACTTATTGCTTACTGATGGTCAAAAACTAGGAAGATGTGAAGAGGCAATGTAGGTAGAATCTAGGAAATAGTGGGAGCATGGCATGAATTCTTTGGAAGAGAACCAAGTGGGAGATTTGGTAGAATTATCAGCCAAGATAAAAGCACTGATAGAGGAATGGATTCCTAGGTTAGAGAAGAGAGTGGATGGACACATGAGACAGAAGGCTAGGGTATATGGTCTTGAGTAGGCTACAGGACAATGGAGGTTTAACTATTGTGTTTTCTTTTACCAGGTTGGATAATATTAGCTACATTATCCTGTTACTGTAGTGTGTGTATTTGTTGTAGGGTCACACATGCAGGGAGTTTCTGAGCTAAAGTTAAAGTTAGTTCAGATGGGTGTCATGAAGAATTTGGGAGTAGCAAAATTCTTTGGCATGAGAGACATGGAAGATCACAGGTTGCTTTTGTCTCCAGTGGGAGCTGATGTGAAGAAGGTGTAGGTGGGGTTCAATACGCAGGATGCAGAACCGGTAAGCACACCAAGGGCTGGACAATTCAAGTTGAGCTTAGAATAGTGTTCAAAATCACATAAGGTCTGGTGTAGACTTGAGTTTTCTCAAGTAGTGGGAGTTGTCAGAAAGTTCAGAGCCAATTTGGGAAAGAAGGAGTACTAGAGAGCAGTTCAGTGGATTCTCAGGTATTTGAGAGGGACCAGTAGTAGGTATTTATGTAGGGTTAAGCACTTCTCTACATGGTATGTAGGTTCGGATGTGGTAGGTTACTTGGATGACAGGTGTAGCATCACAAGATGTGTGGTGGTTGGTCTTCAAAATTGAGCTTGAAGATGGAGGTGTTTGAGATGGTTAGTGGAGGTTACTGTACAGGTACAGGTGTAGCTATTTATCTCCAAGTGGGAGATTGTTATGTTGTGGAGCTAAAAGCTTCACCAAGATGCTAATCAAGAAGTTGCTAAGTTCAGTCAGTAATCGACATCAGCAGTATTGCTGACGTCGGTCAGGTAAGGACCAGGGATCGGCTGATGTCAATTAGGAGCAGACACATAGCAATTGATGTTGGTCACCTGTGCGTGTGCATGCAGTTGCATGTGTTTCCAAAATGCATTTTTAGAATTAGACTCATCTAATTTTAAGAGGTCTGAGAGTGTTTACATGTTGAAGACTAATTTATGTCTTGAGTCTGTGTGTCTAATTATTGTATGCATGGGATCCTATTTAAAGACCCATGAGGCATGTATTGTAATTAAAGCAAGTAAAGCATTGAAGCAAGAAAGCAAGGTCAAAGGAGATCTGCAAGGTGCAAGATCAAGGAGATTAGCTGAAGCTATCAAGGAGGGGATAACAACTTAGGTTGTTGAGTTAGTTGTGGTTGAGAGAGAAAGAGAGAACTTTGAGGGAAGATTATTGAAAGTCCTAGAGGTGTGGGAAGCCTTAGAGGTGGAAGAAGACTGTGGCACTTCTTTATTTTATTTCCTTCTGAAGAGTATTTAATACAAGATTGTGTATTGTCTCTCATATTCTTTGTTGTTTCAAGTTTCTAGTTACTTAATCATTCTGGTTCAATTTCGTGTTTAATTGCTTATATAAAAGTAATCAATTGTGCTTCCTTGGGGTTCCTGACAACACATGCTTAGATTTATCAAATATCTAAAAACTTAGCTTCAAGTCAAGCATAGTCGACACAATTAGAATATAGACTTAGATTTACATAACAATCACGGTGTGATCATTTCTTAACCTTTTTGTCAATTCATTGCTTTGTTTTATCTTTTAATTGCAACACTTGAAATTATTTATATTACTTAGCCTCATATATATATATATATATATATATGAATTATGTATTTAAATTACACATTTTTAGATTTATTTAGTTGTAGCTTATTTATACCTATTTTATGTAAAAACCTAGTTTAGGGTAAACATAAATGGTGAACCCTGAATTATTATTACACTCAACCTAGGGTTTCATAAAACCCTTTTATTTCATACTTTCATGGATGATTTCAAATCCAATTTATTTCCATGCTTGTTTAATCTCAAACCCTAATTTTTATTAAAGTACCTACATCATGCTAATATCATGATATTAGTGTAGGTTTTTATTTTTCCTTATTTATTAATTAGGGAAATTGTATTTCTTGTGCATACATGGAGTTTTCCTACATTTGTGGGATAGGCTAGCTTATGTGGAGGTGTGTGTCATAGATGTGTCATAGGTGTCATAAGCAACTCCCTTGATGGGAGTTACTTCTCTATTCTTAGCACCTTGTCACCACCTTTCATGGAGGAGTTAGTCTATTCTTGGGGTGCCTTGTCCACCTTTTGTGGAGGAGTTACTTACGTACTCTCCTATTTGTAGTCCTCACTTTGGCCATCTCATGTTAATTAGATTTTGGTTTTCTCCATTTTGTCTTGTCCAATTTATCTTCTTGTGTTATTTTCAAATTGCTTTAGCATCTATGTGGTGTGCACTTGCTTCAACTCGTGTGATCGCGTCTCCATTGCACTCGCATTATCCAGATTCTTGCAACAACTCCGATATGGTATCAGAGCAAGAACGGTAATCATGTGTATGGTTATGCTTTTAGTTCATTTTGAAATCAAGAGGAGTGGAGTTCTCTTTGTTTTTTTATTTTCTAGATCTGATCTAAAATTTAAAAAAAAATATCATTTCTGGTATCATTTTCTTGAGAATTCTTGGCCTTTGGGTGTCTTGGTTGTCTTTACTTTAGGGGCTGGTTCAGAAGTTAGCCTAGGCACCATTATTGTGTGCAAGGAGCAGAGGGAGGAGCAGCTCTAAGTAACCTCAATTCCAACAGCAGAAGTCCTTCCTTCTAGCCATGCCATCAGCTGTACGATGTCCAAAACAGGTTATTTTTTTTGAAAATGGCATAGATTTTCTGATTAAAAGTGGTACATCACTCCTTCCAGCAAGGTGCCTCCTTTCTACTACCACGCCAATATTCAGTAACAACATTCTTTCCAAGTCTGCATGCTGTATGGCGTACACTTTTGGTCTGCAAGTCCAAGCCAACCTCAGCAGTGTCAACTTTTGCAACGCCTTCTTCTGGTCCACGCCACAGTCCTTTCTCCAGCAAGTCGCCTTCAGTTCTACCACCAAGTAGGCCATACGGCGCATCTAGCAGGTCTACACATTTGTCTTTTGTCTTTTCTACTGATAAATTCTGGACTGTGCCCTTTTGGGCGCCCCTTCCTTACTTGGCGTCCTATGTGGACCCTTAAATGCTTGGCCAGCTATTCATTTCTGTCTATGCTTCATTTTTTTTAGTTAAAATTGACTTGATAAAAATCAGTCAATTTGACTGAATATTCAGTTTTATAGATAGTATTGTAATTTGGGGGTTTTCATTTTAAACTTGTATCTTCGCTTGTCGAAGATGAAGGGTGAGGCCCGAGTTGGCGGGAGGCCAATTACCCCTCACACAAACCTCCTTTAGATTCATCATTTTATGCCAAATCTAATGAGTGGTTGGAAGGCCACCTTTTCTCTAAAAATAAGTATTTTTTTAATGTTTTAGTGCTTTTTTTTGCAAAAACACTAGTTTATGGGAAAATTGAACCTTTAATATCTTACAAACGGTAGCTCAGATTTGGGTGACATTTTTTGTAAAAGTATTTGTAATTCAATTCTCCACAACATAGGCTTGTTATTTGTCAAAAATGTACTAGTTTATAAAGTGCCAAAAATTTGGGTCTCTCAAGATGCATTTTTGGCTGAGTCCGACGTCCTGTTTGCTTTAGTCTTGCACTGATTACTCTAAGACGCATTCTCAGCTGAGTCCAATGTCTTTTGAGTATGCACTTGCATATTTTGTGGGGAAAAATATTTTAGGGGGGTGTGATTGCTTTTCACAACTTGCACATCTTTGATTTCATTCTCTTTTCTGCATAATTCACAACTTGCAATCAACACAATTTCACCTAAATTCAGCTAAAAATAGATTATTTTCAACTTAAACCCCTAACACCATTCAACTATCATGAATGGAAGGTTAAAATGTCAAACATTCTTAGAAGCAAAGGGTTGTATAGGATCACCATGGGTACTGAAGTAGAACCCAACACTGATGCTGAAAAAGTCAAGTGGTACAACCGTAGTGATGAAGCCTATGGATTACTGAGCTTGTCTGTGTCTCTAGAACTTCTCTTCCATCTAGAATCCTCCCAGACTCCCAATGACATATGGGACACCTTAGAAAAGTTATTTGGAAAGCTTGATGAGATGAGAGGTCATGAGCTCGAAAACAAACTCATAAGTCTAAGTCCTAGCAACTATGACACCCTACAGGACTTTTTCACTAAGTTTAAGGCTCTTAAATTGCAATTTAAAAAATGTGGGATAGAGAAGAAAGATGATCAACTCATAATTTTTATTCTCACAAAGTTAGGTCCAAGCTATTTAGTCTTTGTCTCCACTTTCCATGCCACAAAAAGTGCCCTTGGCACTACATGGAAAATGCCTTCTTTGGATTCATTCATTGCTGACTTGACTAGGGAGCAAGATAAGCTAATTCAAATGGGCACAGTGAATTCTACTCAACCCCAAGCTTTGATAGCTGGAAATGGTAAGGATAAGACTTTAACAAAGGAGAAGAAGAAAAAGAACAAGGGCTAGGAGAAGAAGAAAGAAAACACCAATCCTACCAAAAACAACGCTGATACTTCCTCTTCCAATGCTAAACCTAAGAAAGAGAAGGTTAAGTGTGCCTATTGTAAAAATACAGGGCATGATGAACACAAATGCATGAAGAAACAAATAGATCACCTAACTCATCTTCTAGAGAACAACATAGGTGTTCCTGAGTCCATCAAGCATAATTCATCTACCCAAGATTCTACCAAGGCAAAAGGCAAGGGTAAGGAGAAAGAAAAGGGCAAGGCCCTTATAGGTACAACAACTTCCACATCTTCATGGGTCATCGACTCGGGTGCTTCCCACCACATGGGCTCTTCACTAGTTGATTTTTCATCTTTAGAGCCTTGTATCATGACTTCAATTAGTTTGGGTGATGACACATCAGTTTCTGTTGTAGGGAGAGGGTTAGTTGAAATGGAAGGATGAACATTCAATAATGTTCTAATTGTTCCTTCTCTTTCAACCAATCTCCTATCAGTGTACCAAATCACTCACATTGGTCAGGGCATGAGAGTTGAGTTTTCACTAGATTCAGTGGCCATCAGGGAGTTGCATAGTGATACTACAGTGGCAGTGGGTAGGGCAGATCACCAAGCAAGGTTATACACCTTCTCACATTTTGCATCAGATTCTTCTCCAATAGCATTGCTGACTCATTCAGATGGAGTTAGAAAATTGTGGCATGAGCGGTTTAGCCACCTTAACTCCCGCTACCTTGAGCAATTTTGCAAACATGACATGGTCATTAGCTTGCCTCGTGTCTAATTTTCAAAAGGACTTTGCAAGGGGTGCTCCCTTGGGAAGCATCCCGAAGCAAAATTTGACAAAGGCAAAGCTTGGAGGGCTTCACAACCTTTGGAGTTAATCCACAGTGATGTATCAGGACCCTTTCCCAAACCATCTTTCACAAGGGCCAAGTACATCCTCACTTTCATTGATGATTTCTCTAGGTACACTTGGATATATTTTCTCAAACAAAAGTCTGAGGTGTTTGAAAATTTTCTAGACTTTAAGGCTCTTGTTGAGAAATAGAGTGAGAAATCCATCAAGGTTCTTCAAATTGATAATGGAGGGGTGTATGTCAGCATCAGGTTTGAGCAGTTTTGCACCACAGAGGGGATTGATTTACATCACACAATCACTTACAATGCTTTATATAATGGGGTTACAGAATGCAAGAATAGGTTCTTGAAAGAGATGGGTAGCTGTATGATTCACTCTAAATCCTTAGCACCACAGTACTAGGCCAAAGCCATCGATTGTGCTTGCTACATTCAAAATAGAGTTCCTCACAAAACTTTGAAAGGGAGAACACCCTTTGAAGCTTGGCATAAAAGGAAACCTGATGTTGAGCACCTTAGGGTTTTTAGATCCCCAGCCATGGCCTACATTTCAAAGAAGAAACATAAAGCTATGGAACATCAGTCCAAGCCTTGCATCTTTGTAGGATATTTGGATGGTATTAAGGGATATTGCCTTCTAGATCTAGTCACTCATGAGTTTTTCATTGAGAGAAGTGTCCATTTTTAGGAGAGTCCTAGAGACTCAACACTTGACACTTCTTCTCCCTCATCGGATCTACTTCTTCATGATGATTCCTTGTCAAATTCAGATCAGCCACAACAGGTTCTGGATCCAGAGACATCTTCTTCTTCTTCGAGTTTAGATAGTGAGGACAGTGATGCAGAGTCATCCACCTCTAGTCAGTCAGAGGATGAGGAGTTATCACTTGACTCGTCCACTTTTGGGCCACTTTGGGCCAGACAGACACTTGAGAGTGCTGGCACTTGGGTAGGAGATCCTGTAGATGACAAATGTACTAGGGGGATTTTCAGAGAGATCCACATGACTTTTTTGCTTCAGTTTTAGATCCATAGACTTTTTGAGAGGCATCAAGGGTACCTGAGTGGAATAATGCTATGGAGGAAGAATATTCTTTTTTAATCAAAAATCACACTTGGGATTTGACTTCACTTCCTAAGGAAAGAAAGATGGTTTGATGTAGGTGGATATATCAGACCAAGTTTGTAGAAAATGGGTCGATTGATAAGTATAAGGCGTGATTGGTCACCAAGGGTTTCTCACATGTGGCAGGCATTGACTACTTAGAGACCTTTGCACCCATTGTAAAGATGACTTCTATCTGACTCACCTTGGCTATTGTCATAGCACATGGTTGGGATGTGCATCAAATGGATGTGAAGAGTGCCATTCTTCATGGAGACCTAGAGGAGGAGATCTACATGGAGCAACCACCATGATTTGTTTAGGATTCTTCTTAGTATGCAAACTTAGGAAAACTATCTATGGCCTCAAATAGGCCCTTGAGCTTGGTATGCCAAGATGGATTCCTTTCTTCTCATTGTGGGTTTCACTAGGTGCCATTCTGATCCCAATGTCTACTTCTTGTAGCAAGATGATTCACTCTTGATTTTGGTTCTATATGTTGATGACCTTTTGATCACTGGGAGTTCTTCATCAGCTATTGCAGTGGTGAAGGCATCTCTTTAGGATAGATTTGACATGACAGACTTGGATTTGTTGCACTACTTCCTTGGCATCAAGATCTCACAATCAGATTTAGGGATTTCTCTTGCACAGCCTAAGTATGCTCTTGACTTATTGGCTCGGTTTCACATGGCTGATTGCAAGCCATCTTCGACTCCCTTTCTATCAGGAGTCAAGCTTGAGGTTGTTTGTTCTTCACCATTGGTTGATGCCACTCAGTATTGACAACTTTTTGGTAGTCTCATCTACTTGACTCACACCAGGCCCAACATATCATATACAGTGGGACTTGTCTCCAGATTCATGTAGGAACCTCATGAGCTGCATTGGAAAGCAGCTAAGAGGATCTTGCATTACATATAGGGTTCACATATATACGAGATTCATTACAAATTTGGCATAGAGGTTGACTTGGTTGGATATACAAATTCAGGCTGGGCTAGCAATTCACAGACTCACAAGTCCACTTTTGGTTATTGTTTCTCTCTAGGTTCTAGTCCTATCAGTTGTTCTAGCAAGAAGCAAAATGCTCTTGCTATATCATCCATAGAGGCAGAGTGCAGGGGAGCTGTTAATGCAGCTACGGAGGCTATTTGGCTTTAGGGGATTCTTTTTGAGTTTGACATTCCTATCAGACAGGCCACCATCATTTATTGTGACAACTAGAGTACCATTCAGATTTGTAGGAATCTAGTTTAACACCAGTGGACCAAGCACATAGAGATTCACATGCATTTCATTCGAGAGCTTATTCATAGTTAGGTCATTGACTTGATATTTTTCCAGTCTTTGAAGCAGGTTGTAGACATCTTCACCAAACCTTTCAACGAGAGCAAGTTCATTCATCTATGATCTCTTCTTGGGGTGCGGTCTATATTTGCAGAAGCATCATCTTCAGGGGGGGCTTCTAGCCTCTTCTTTCCTTTTATGTCTCTCTTTTGGGGGGGTATTTTTTTCCTATGGGTTTTCTCCTTTTCTCTATCTTATAGGAGATTGCATTTGTACATGGGTACCTCATCAGGCCTAGTTGCTGAGACCCATTTTCTATTTCCACACTGCCCACCTAAGCTATGTTTATGGGGGGGTATTAGTGTAGGTTTTCATTTTTCCCTATTTATTAATTAGGGAAATTGTATTTCTTGTGCATACATGGAGTTTTCCAACATTTGTGGGATAGGCTAGATTATGTGGAGGTGTGTGTCATAAATGTGTCATAGGTTTCATAAGAATGTCATAAGTAACTCCCTTGATGGGAGTTACTTATCTATTCTTAGCACCTTGTCACCACCTTTCATGGAGGAATTACAGTCTATTCTTGGGGTGCCTTCTCCACCTTTTGTGGAGGAGTTACTTACGTACTCTCCTATTTCTAGTCCTCACTTTGGCCATCTCATGTTAATCAGATTTTGGTTTTCTCTATTTTGTCTTGTGCAATTTATCTTCTTGTGTTATTTTCAAATTTCTTTATCATCTATGTGGTGTGCACTTGCTTCAACTCGTGTGATCACGTCTCCATTACACTCGCATTATCTAGATTCTGGTAACAACTCTGATACATGAAGGGTTTGATCTCTTTCTTGCATTCAACCTATTGTTATACAAACCCTTATGCTATTAGGGTTTGGTCAATTATTTCAAAATATAATTTTTAGAATTATGCATTGAATGGTATCCACTCATTAAACATGGCATCCTTCCATGATGAACCTTTTATATATGATGTAGATTCAAACAACCAAAGTGATGATGAAGTTTATGAGGATCTATAACATTAACCTTAAACTAATATCTATAGGAAAACATCCTTTAGAAACTTCAAAGATGTAATTACACAAAATCTAGAATGCATAGGTCGATTATTACAACACTTAAAATCCAAATAATAAATATCTTCAAAACAAAAATCCTATATCCAAATAACATTCAATGGATGTCACTCATGGTGAGGTTAATTATTTACGTAACACCAACAACCAAAAAACCAATACAATGCTAAACAATGCACACATGATATCTTGTTATTCAATAAACTAATGTCTCATACTAATGGGAATCCTACATATGGTGGTGCGTATATTGATTCAATAAAAAAAATAACTCAGTTATATGAATACAATAATTTAACAAATATCAAAATCATCCATCAGGCCTAATCATGCACTATCATCTACAGACATATTGCTTTATCCTTTAGCTCATAAGATACTTATGCACCCTTTACATCCATATTTTGTATGCCTAAATTTATGGCATTTAATAGAAAATGATATCTCTATTTGTGCATTAAGTATTTCAATGCATATTTTCTAAGTTTTCAACATGGTGAGATCATCATGGCCAAAATGTTTCCTAAAAGCCTCATGGGCTATGATTTAATTTGGTTTTATTTTTTACCTAAGCATTCAATAACTAATTTTCATGAGTTATTATAAATTTTCTTAGCTTTTCAATTAACATTATCCAAAGCATTAATTCACACAAATTTATTTAATCAAGTAAGATCCTAATGAATCCATTGTAGATTATGTATATAAGTACAAAACCTTGGTTACTAAGATGTCTCATACCCTTCTTAATAATAAAATACAACTGATATTATAAAATAGCATACTTAATCTTCTTAAGGACAAGGCAATTTTTATCTATATGATTTATTTGATGACCTTTGTCATGTTTTGTGTAACATCAAGACTAATATTATAGATGCAAATATGCTAAAATATGCACCAATTTATTCAACATCCAATGCTCCCAAATATCAATAAAAATGACATTCAAACCAAAGGCTACTGATATATCTAGTTCTCAAGCTACGAATAAGGCCAAAATTATTAACATAGTATCACAAGCTCAAGATAAAAGTGCAATTGTAAACACTAAGACAATGAGAGAGTTCATAACATTACCAAGATTCCTAGTCAAGTGCTAAATACATTTTTGTGATGTAATGTCATTTATTTACCCAAACCACTTCAATGAGATCCATATCTATCACCACATAAAAAATATAATCCCAATACATTTTGTGAATATATTTAAGGATCAATATGTTTAACCAATAATTTTTATAAACTATTCCATAAAATTCAATATTTAATCAAAGATAAAACTCTCATAGTATATGGGCATGCCTCTAGCATGACTGAGATAATGGCAAGACCAAATAAGTATTTGAATACCTTTAGGACTCCATTTATAAATATTATACTTAAAATCAAGATGATGTGAACATGGAATAAACTACATAACCTCAACATGAGGTTGATAAGATCATTGGCATGGTACTAGGTTCTAAAAAAAATCTTCTTGCCATAATGTTACATAATCATGAGACACTTATTGATGGGTCAAATATTTGTCCTTTATATATAAATAGATTTATTAGAAGTAATTGTTTAGTCATGCATTGTATTATGATTGATAATAGTTCTAGTAATATTTTTTTTTCAATTTCAATATTATACACTAGATGATTCACTCAGTGAATTTTATGGTGTAACCAAAAAATTGTGTAGTTATGATGGACATAAGTACACACCCTTGGTTGGTATATCACTTCCTATCCTCATTATCCCTATGGCATGTTTATTTTTCTTATATGTTATACTATATTTAGTAACATATGATATATTTCTTGGATGACCTTGGCTAAACAAACTCAAAGTTATCCCTTTAACTGTGCACAATTCTATTAAATTTATGCATAACCAAAAAATTCACACTATTCATGGGTCATATTGAAAAACCTATTCTTCAACAAACTATTATACCCTAAAAGGTAAATATCATTTATCCAAATAAACCACATATAATCTTTCTACAAATAAATTTATTTTATGCACATACAACATTTGAGACAAATGCATCCCCTTCTATTTTATTGGCTTCTCAAGCCCCAAATCCTATAGTTGCACCTTTGATATAAGATTCACCTCGGCATTCATATACTAAGGTTGAATTATGACCTTAGATGATAATTATGACACAAAATATTATTGTAAAATATTTGGTAGCACATATACTGCATGATGATGACATTTAATTGAAGATAATGACAAATATTTCAAATCTAATGAACAATTTTTTGATACATTTAGTAATGCTTCTAATTCCTATAGTTTAAATCTAAACATTAACACCATTATAGGGTATGTTGGTTACCTCATCGAGGGATTCCACACATACCTATATCAAAACCCTCTTGTACTATGCAATTTCTTTCTACATGATTTGTATTTTGTTTAAATTAAATTATGAAAATATAAAACTTTGATAAAATACAAAGAAGCTATAAAAACACTTTGATGCATAATTATTTTACCATATTCTTGTAAATATATTTATTATTATATATGTTGTGCCTTACATTTTCCTTCATCATATGTTTAATTTTTATAAAATTAAAAATCCAAAAAACATTTATAAAATTAAAAAAATACAAAAAAAATATTTTCCATTATTTGAATCATCGGATACACATCATTCCTATCACTATAGATTCTATGCATCCATGTTTTCACACCTACTTTATAATTATATAACTTAAATTAGGTAAGAGGTAATATAATCTAGATAGATATGTATGTGATTACATTTATGTCTTTCCTATGGGGGTCAGGGCCCCTCCTTGATTTGATTGCATTCTTCTATTTTATAGATTTCACATGGCACTTTCTTTCTATTTGTATTAACTTTATTCTAGCCACTTTGATTCATTTTACTTGTTTTGTTTCATTGACCTCAATCATTTTATTATTGTTCCCATTATTAGAACTTACACTGGTATTTTTGATGATGATAATATACTTATTACGACATATTGTCATATCATGCATTGAGTTTTGAAGGAAGTTGATAGATGTTTAGAATCCTCCTCATCTCATTATTCTAGTTTGAAATTATTCCTCTTTTAATTTATTCTATAGCCCCATGCTTTCTTATGCTAGTTTCTATTTTATTATACATATAAAATAAATTAAAGACATGGTTTACCCAAGCATATTATTTTTTGACTATCTCTATGTATACATCTTTGCCATTGGGTGTAATTGTACCCTCACATGTTTCAAAGACATATTATGAGTTTTTTTAATCATGACTTTAACATAATATGGCCATTTAGGAGTGACATTTTGATATTATCTTATACACATTATACTTATTATACATTTATCACTTTAATATGCCATATTACTTGAATGCATTGTTTTATTTTGGTAGTCGGGGATTTTCTCCTTAATAGCATTTACATCTTGGCATTTTGTGATGGTCATATAGATTATTCACTTGATTATATATTTCACATTGGTGTACATGCCACACAATTTCCTATGGGAGGAATTGTACCCATGCATGTGTTCTAGATATAATTTACACCACATATTCTTAACTTCAAATTACATGATTGACATATGATGGTTATCATTGTTACATTTGGATTTATTTGAGAAGTTTCCTATTAGGAATAGGAGGTCTTCCCAATATACATCAATATCCTTAACTTACAATTCACTTTCTATTTTGGCCTTATCATATGTTATGACATCTCAATTTTATACTACACTTTTGGACCTATATTACATATTTGGCCTACTTTATTACATAGAGAACGATACTCGATCAATCTTCATTTGCTTTATCATGCTTGAAGACTAAATTTCTCATATAATTCCCATCAAGGGGTGGAAACATACTAAAATTGAAAAAATTTAAAAAAAAACATTGGCAAAATTTAAAAAATTCAAAAACATTGGTAAAATTCAAAAAAATCAAAAACATTAGAGAAAATTAAAAAAATAAAAAATATTGAAAAATAAAAAAATAAAAAACATTGCTTTAAATATTTTACATATTCACATCTCCTAGAGTTTTTTTCCATCACCCATGGTTTATAAATATATGATTTTCACCATATTTATTGAGTGAGTTCTATATAGATTCCAAGGATACATAATACTAAATTTCATATTGTGCACCCACATTTTAGAGGGGAAATTTTCATAAACAACATGTCCTAGATTTAGGGAATTAGCATTTTAGTGGATTCTTACATGGTTATATCTATCATTTTTGTCCTTTATCATATTGAGGTATATTAGTGTATATTTTGCTAGTACCTCATACAACTTTATCCCATAGATATTCTACATTAAAATTGTTACAATGATTGTTTGTGTGTGAATGCTTGCTTGTGAGTGCATGTGTTTTCTTCTTTGTACATATTTTCTATATATAAGACTCTTAATTTCATGTTTTGTGAGTCATGTCATGAGTCAAGTCGCTAAATTTTTAAGTCACTAACTTGGGTGTGGTCACTATGAGTTGATTAGGTAACTTTTCACCTCATTAACTTAGGTGTGTGAACTAGGAATTTGACTAAGAAGAGGAGATTATTATTGTGTTAGTGATAAAATGAACAAATAAAATTGACAAACAACACACTAAACTAACACCTTCATGCCTAGTTACTAGGGTGAGCTTAATAACAAAAACAAATGACAAACACAACTAAAAAGTAAGGAAAAACAAGAATCCTTCACCTTCCTTGGATGATCCAAATGCTTTTGTAGTGGCTTGCTCAACTTGTGCTCATGAAGTCTATATCAATGGAAGCTTGGATACTTCCATTTTCTCCTTAACACCTTTGGTTTTGGCTTGGCTTGGCTTGGAATCAATTTGGCATGGTAACACTAATTGCAATAGCTTTTGGAATTATTTGAGAATAATAACTTTACACCAAAATAGCTTAGAAATGATGTTCATGGCCTCTCTATTTATAGATTTTGGAAAATGGCTAGAATCAACCTGAACTATCCATCTCAAGATTGAGATGTGTGGCTAAGAATTAATCTAATTATGTAATTAAAATTCATAAATAGGATCATCAATATTTGGGACAGAGGAGAAATAAAGAGGCATGGAGGGCATTGACGAGGCATGGGAGGCATGAATCCTGATATTTATGGCCTAGGGATGTCTTCCCAAGAAATGAGGTAACCTGATGATACATATATTCAATATTCATTTCTAAACAATTTTCCATAGAATTATTAATTAATATCTAATTTAGTTTAATTAGCTCTTAAGCATGATTTAGCTCTTAAGCATGATTAAGCACTTTGTGCACAAATTACTCAAATTGATCAAGATGCCTTGTTATTGGTCCAAAATTTGATTGGATTATAATTAGAAGTTTATGTTAGATGTTTTGGATCCATTATCCCATTTAGGATGTTACCAACACCAAATAACAAAGGCACGTGTCTTGTGCAAGAGTTTTGATAGGAAATAACAATCTAGAGCACCTAAGTGTAAAAATGGCATTTTGACTCAAAATGATCTGATTAAAGTTAGATGGCCCATAAATTATATTATCCCATTTAATGATACCCTAGCCAAAATTATCACTTGACTATATTAGGTTCAAATATTTTAACATGTTTTAGTGTTTTTAGGCTAAATTGTGTATTTTAGTGGAAATTGGTCGAAATCTTGGTTGGAGGTCATTGGTGGCTAGATTTAGGTGTCTACAATTTGCCCCTATTTGGGAAGGTGTTGAAAACCATAGGCAAAGCAATGTCTTCTCAAATAATGAGAGATGGCCTATATGTCAAAAAGAAGATGATGGTTGAAGAACAAAGCTCTAAATGGTTTTGGGAAGCCTATGATGATGCCCCCTTGAGGGAGTGGCTGTTACATTTGTTAATGGTTGGTCTCTCAAAAATAAGTAAGAAGAAAGGTAGGATTAACCCATAGTTGAGATTTATCTAAATGAGAAAATAATTGCATTTATTGATTTAAAAAGGATGTTGATTTGCCCAAAGGTGATTATAATTGAGAATAAAAGTCAAAAATAATGATTTGCCCATAGGTGGTTATAATCATTAAAATGACTTGAATTTTTTAAAGATGATGGTACCCTAGTTAGGGATGATTAACAAGCATAACTCAAGGATATAACTTGTAATATAGATTAAATATGATTGAGTGCAAAGTGATGAAATAGATGAATAGAAGAATAATATTCATTAATGTGAATGATTCAGTTGTACCTTCCAATGAGGAGATGTTTGTCTTGATTAGCAATGATACAACTATAATGGTTAATGGGTTTATTTTGATCAAGGGTGGTATAGAAGGATTTTCCAAGGTGCCAAGGAGAAAATTCTATGGCTCTATTTATTATAGACCTTCTTGAAGCTGATTTTTGCTATAACATGTGACGATAGGCATCATGATAGAACACCATGAAGAATTGGCCAAAATATGCATAAAGACTGACTCCCAATCCAATAAACACTCAAAAATAATGTACCAATGATAAAAACCATGATGAAAATTTTAATGGATGAATATGTATAAACTCAAGAATAATGTGCTCGAGGAATCACTCAATGAATGCATATAAACCAAGTCAAGGCAACAGTGCTAAAAGCAAACAAATAGGCAAGCAAATAAACAAACAAATAGACAAACAAACAAAAAAACAAACAACTTGAAATAAAAAACAAATATAAATCCTAAAAAAAAAAAATCATCCTAACAATGACCATGCCCCAGTAAGGTAGATCAAGGATAATTAACTAGGCTTAGATAGGACAAATGTTTTTTTGGATTTTTGAAATGTTATGAATGTTTTTGGCATTTTGAGGTGTCTTAACTCATTAGAGAATGACAAGATACTTGCTCATAAAAAAATGAGAATGTTTGGATTAGGTTGCTCATAAAGTAGTGAGAGATTATGGAAAGGGGGATTGAGGTGACCTCAACATGAATTGAGTATGACCTACATAGTCTTGAAATAACCTCAAGTTATAGTAATTTCATCCACATAAATGGTAGGGAAAAACTAAGTCCCAATAATCTCTCAAATTTGGCAAATGGCCAATCAAATGAAAATAGTAAATGGCAAGGTGATGTGGCAATGCATGATAAACAAGTGTTGCCCCTAATTTACCCATAGGCAATTATAACTAGGATACAATGGCATAGGTCAATGATACTAATTTATCCATAGGTGGTTATAATTAGTAGCAATACTGGTGAGACACTAATTTACCCATAGGTTTTTATAATTAGGCTCACATAAACAAGCTTGATATAGGATGGAAAATAAAATATATCTTTCTAGATCAACTGTCACACTACTTTCATAAACTATCATTATAAACATGAATCAGATTGATTATTGAAACTTGATTGGCATCCCCTCAAAAAAAGTGTAGGAAGAACCAAAGTAGCCAATATCAAAATAGGATTGGGTAGGATGACTAAAAATAGGCTTTGGTCTAGATAGGAATGGATTGATAAGATGGATAAAATGGTAAGAGGGTTGCCCCCAAGTGATGGGGTAAATAAAAGGAAATGCAATAATGTAAAAAGGGTATGTAACAACGGTAATAGCATGGCAATGTGAAATGATATGGTACATGTTTTTGGCTTTGGTGTGGTCTTTGATTATATTATTCTTGTTTATGGGGAGATGCACATCCTAATCAACAAATGACACAAAAAAAATACTTAATCATGTTAATTGCTAGCCCATACCTCATCTAAATAACTGCTCCATCAATAACTTCCTGTAGATTTAGATATCAAGAATGATTTTATGATTTTCATTGGTCATTGACTCTGATTCCTTCAAGCATAGAGATAAGGTACCTTTATAGCCTCTACAAAGGAAAGTGTGGTCATGTATGGTAAATAGGGATAAATAATGGTTGATAGGTTTGTGAAATGAAATGGTAAATGATAATAGAATGTGGAATGGTGGGGAAACAAATGAAGATCAAAACTTTTAGTCACACATAATATTTTTGATGCAAAATTTGACATAATTATGGTTATGGCTAGGTCAAATACTTGTTCTCTCAATAGGACCATCAAATTTTTCTATTTTTTGGGCCTGAGAGTAACTACCATCTAATTAGATAGTAGATAGGAAGCTATTTTGATTTGATCTTTGATTTTGTCTTCATCAAATAATGAAGAAATTTTGTGCTCAACTATTGGTGCCTCAAAGAGGTTTTCACCAATGAAGTTGTCTTGATTGTCTCGTAGCGCCTCTGAGAAGGTTTCACTAATGAACATTAGATTTTGACTTTGATTTTATTCTAATGCTTTTGAAAATGTTTCACTAGAAGATGTTGAGTTGGAACTTTGATTGTATCCTAGCGCCTCTAAAAAGGTTTCACTAGGAAAGTGTTCTTCTATTACATGAATGTGGTCTTGGCCTCCTTGCTCTTCTTCAACTACTATGTCACCATGGATTTAGTTTAATAAAGTGTGTTCTTATTAGTCCCAATCGACACTTATGGGAGGTTGAATGTCAATAATATGGCTATCTTGGTTGATGGTAATGGCATGTGGAATGGTAATGGAATGGGTGTTGGCATCATAATCCTTGTAGAAGATATTAGGAGAACTTGTGTCAATACTGAAGTATTCATCCTCAAAAACTATGGAAGGATTAAAAATGTATTCAAATTGATCTATGAGGTATGCGTAACCAATGTTATAACAACCACAAACATATTTTTCTTTTGAATTTGATTCTAACTCAAGGGACTTTGAATCTGATTTTGAGACTGATGTTGATTTTGATTTTGATGCTAAATCTGATGTCAATCCAAGAATAGAACTTGACTCTAACTATAATTCTTCATCTAATGGGTACTTTGTTATAATGATGTCTCATTGAATGTTTGGTATTGGACAAATAATTACTTGTGATGGCATAATGGGATCCACAAAGATTGATTTGTTAAAGTGAGACTCCTCCATAATGGGAAATAAGTTAAGAGACAACTCTTCAAGGACTATCTTATCAAGGGGAGACTCTTAAAAAATAGGAATATTGTCAAGGTAATGATTTTCCCAAAGGTGGTTACAATCATTAAGAAGTGACTCAGTAAATACTGGCTTGTTAGAGTGAGACTCCTTGACAACTAATATAGGATCAATAGGTAATTCATCACAAGTTGACTTATCACAAATGGTTGATTCAACAAAAACATCTCATATTGGTTGGTTCTCTTGGCCTTGGTTTCTAATGAGTTGAAATATACCAGTTTTGAACATAGATTAGTCTTCAAATGATTGGATTAGTTGAGGTTTGGATGGGATTGGTAGTAGAGGAGGAATGGCCTACAGTTGGATAATGGTAGGTCATTGGGGAGCATGATTTATCACATGAACCAAAGGATGAAGTCTTAAAATGGTAATGATAGGGTGGTGTGGGGATTGATTACTCACACAAGCCAAAGGACTAGGTCCTAGAATGATGAAAGGGTGTTGTGGAGCCTGGTTGCTCACACAAACTAAAGGACTAGGTCTAGGAATGATAATGGTATTCCTTAGATATTGTAGATCTTGATAGGTCATATAATATAAAAGAGGGTTAGGGGTAGTCAATGATTAGATAACAAAAAGACATCATGGAACTTGATTGATTGCACAAGCTAAAGCATTCAAGTCTTCCTCATAAATGATATCATTTTAGTTGTGAGTTGGCTCATAAGTTGGTTCTTGACTATGTTTCATGTATTGATTATTGCAAAGAGGGTATGGATCCATATCCCAAACAACATTATCTATAGTTGGGTCTCCAAATTCCTCCTCACAAGCCTCTTCATGCCAATTAAGGTCTCAATTTGGATTTTGTGGATTTTGACTATGTTTCCCATATGAAGTATTATAGGGAGAATAATAAAACTTCTTATAAAATATTTATCTATAGGGTTTCTTAGTGGGATTTTATGCAACCATTCTATCATAAGTTAGACTGTACATGACTCCAACATAAGTGTAGCTACACATATCTTCATGAATGATGAAATCTATGAAAACAAAAAGGCTTAGAGTTCTACAAACTCCAAAAACACTATGTTCGAAGGATAAATAGTTTAAACTTGGTTTAACTTGGTTGAAAGTGGAGCTGTATCTTCAACATGGTTTGAAAATAGAGTTATATCTCTAAAATGGTTTGTGTAAGACTTGGCATAAAATAGTCTAACATCAAATGTATAATGTCAAATGTCATACACACAAAAGGTCAAGCATCTAAATAAAAAATATCATGTCAAAGGTCTAGATCAAAGTGTTCCAAACAAGGTCTAAACTAGGAAAGGGAAAAGTTGAGTTACTAGGTCTTTCGTCAAAACGTGGAGTTAAAAGATAGGCTCAAAAAAATAGGCATATTCTAAGACTTTTGGCTAAATGAAGTCAAAATCTAGACTTGAAACAAAGGCTAATGTGATTTGATTTAATCTAACAATTTTGGAAACAACTTTAACATAGACCCAGAACACATAATCAAACATAAACATGATTAGTTGGCATAAGACATAAAACAAAATGCATTTGGAGAAAGTATATGTTCTCCCAAATAAAGGTACAAATGATGATGAGAACAAGCATTGAACAAATAAACCATCAATAGTTTTCAAATTTGGTGAATCGATTAACCGAATTTATGCAACCCAAAAGAGAAAGATATATGTATCAACCCCATGAATTAAGGCCTAAACAAACATCAATAAATGTTTGAATCCAAACTTAACAAGGTTAATTAAAAAATTAACAATATAAACATGTATTTGACTAAACAAGCTAGACAAGATAGGACAACATGACGACATAAGATAAAGGGCCAAATGGTATATATGACATGGTTTGAAACAAAACATTTTTTTGATACAAGGCAAACTAATCTTGAAACAAATTGAGTAGCCTAATGGCGTAACCATGCTTGAATGATTTTATCTATGCTATGTTTCAAAGACTCAAAAGGCAAAATGGTTTTATATGATTTTGGCAGTATAACACTACCCTCTACAACTTAAATACATAGTTTTGACATGGTTTATGAATACACAAACAAGTTTATCTTAAAACATACCAAGCAAGAAAAAAATGGCCAAAATACACTAAGTATAATCGTTCAAACCCTAGCAAGGGTATGATAATGTGGGGTTAACTAAACTAGTAAGCTTTTGAACGTTTCTATGGGAATCAATTACACAATAACTTTCACATCAAAAAATGCAAAATATAAGCATAAAAATTGGGTGATTGTGGCATTACCCAATTGTAAAAAGGTCTAATCTTTTTTATAACCACTACATCCTATTGTTCACTCAAATTAGTGTGATGTCCAAATGTAGATACGTCTTGTTTGCAACTCAGAAAGAGTGGATGAATTCAATGTTGGGAGATGAAACCCTAGGTCAAAGCTTCCCTAAAGAACTCATAGGAGGTAATGAAGTCCCCCTCATAAGCCAAGTTTTCATGAAATAAAAGAAATCATAAAATATAAAGACTTTAGGGTCATTGTCAAGGTCACCCAATACTTTTGCAAGTTTTGGGGGAGTGCTTTAGACGACGTTCTTTCTATGCCTTAGACTAGGCAATTTGTAAATAAGGAAAATGATTTTGATTCCAAGGGTTAATAGAATACATGCAACATCCTTGTATTTTTTAAAAATAATGTGTTAATTGAAACAATGAAAATAAAATTGACAAGTGTTTTCAATTTTAAGCCCAAATGAAAGATTTGGTGGTGTTCATTTGACCCCTTGGTCTTAAAATTGTAAAATTTGAAAACTAATGCTAAAAAATTACTTAATCACCTAAATGTTATATTAAGAATCAAAATAAAGTTCCTAGATTATTTTAAAGCATGAAAAATATGATCTAAACATGTTTTAGCAATTTTTTAAGCTGGTCTTGCAAGAAAAATGTTAGCATATGGTTTAGTTTTGAAGTATTTTTAAAGATGAAATAATTAACTTAGGAAAATGAGATCTCAAGTTGACATAATGGTGTAATACCACTACTTGATAGAGCAATACCACTACTTATAGGACAATCTCACAACTTTAAGAGTTGTAGTATTGTAACTAACTGCTAATCATTTAGTCACAATATTGTGACTCTGAATGACAATCCTGCTACTAGCAGGACAATCCCACAACTTTAAAATTTGTGGTATTATAAAATATAGGTGGTTTGGTCACAATACCATGACTTATTTTGATGATCCTGCTAGTAGAAAGACAATCCCACCACTTTGTGAGTTACAATATTGTCTCTTAACTGCTAATAATTAGGCAATACAGTGACTCGATTAAGCAACCCTGTGAGTTGCAAAGCAATCCTATGACTTTTAAAGTAGAAGTATTGTTAACCCTACACAAAAACACAAAGTTAGTCAAAATAGCTAAGCACAATACCATGATTTTAAATGACAATATCGTGAGTTGCAGGATAATCTCGTGACTATGTCCAGTCAAACCTGCCATTTACAAAAAAATGTGTTTTTATTGATTTTTTTACTCTTTTGAGTCTCCCACTCTAAGATTTTCCATAAAAAAATTTAGTGAGTTACTTGAGGGAGAATTGTGATCAATTTTATGAAGCTATTTGGTCCCACCGGGTGTGTCATTATGTGAACTAGGAATTTGACTAAGAAGAGGAGATTAATATTATGTTCGTGACAAAATGAACAAAGCAAATTGACAAACAACACACTAAACTAACACCTTCATGCCTAGTTACTAAGGTGAGCTTAATAACAAAAAAAATGAAAAACACAACTAAAAATTAAGGAAAAACAAGAATCCTTCACCTTCCTTGGATGCTATAAATGTTTTTGTAGTGGCTTGCTTGGTTTGTGCTCATGAAGTCTATATCAATGGAAGCTTGGCCACCTCCATCTTCTCCTTGGCACCTTTAGCTTTATGTTGGATTGGCTTGGAATAAATTTATCATGGTAACACTAATTTTAATAGCTTTTGAAATCATTTGAGCATTATAACTTTGCACTGAAATAGCTTAGAAATGATGTTTATGGCCTCTCTGTTTATAGATTTTGGAAAATGGCTAGAATCAACTTGAACCGTCCATCTCAAGATTAAGATGTGTGGCTAAGAATTAATCCAATTATGTAATTAAAATTAATAAATAGGATCATCAATATTTGGGATAGAGGAGAAATTAAGAGGCATGGAGGGCATTGATGAGGCATGAGAGGCATGAATCTTGATATTTATGGCATTTATGGCCTAGGGATGTCTTCCAAAGAAATGAGGTCACCTAATGATGTAGATATTCAATATTCATTTCCAAAAATAATTATTCAACAATTTTCCATGGAATTTTTAATTAGGATCTAATTTGGTTTAATTATCTCTTAATCATGATTAAGCACTTTGTGCACAAATTGATCATAATGCCTTGTTATTGGTTCGAAATTTGACTAGATTGGAATTAGAAGTTCATGTTAAATGTGTTGGATTTGTAATCCCATTTAGGATATTACCAACACCAAATAACAAAGGCACATGTCTTGTGTAAGAGATTTGATAGAAAATAGCAATCTAGAACACCCAGATGCAAAATTGGTATTTTGACTCGAAATGATGTGATCAAAGTTAGCTGGCCCATAAATTACATTGTCCCATTTAGTGATACCCTAGCCAAAATTAGCACTTGACTATATCAGGTTCAAATATTTTAACCTGTTTTAGTGTTTTTAGGCCAAATTGTGTATTTTAGTGGAAATTGGTCAAAATCTTGGTTGGAGGTCATCAACGGCCAGATTTAGGTGTCTACAGGGTGTGGTTACTAACATTTTGTGTTACTAACTTAATTACACTATATACAAAATCATGTTCATATCTATATTAAGGTACTTATTTTGTGCCTATATTTCCTTGGTGGTTATTATGCATCTATGGGGACATATTGCTTGATTACATTCTTATTATTTTATCTAGCATATCTAGGGGCATGTTTGTTACATGGGATAAACTAGTTACTCCTATTTTTAAAATGAACTTTACATGATCTATTATGGCATGATTGGATTCTAATTCAAAATTTGATGATAAAATAATTTAAAAAAAAAAACAATTTAAAATGTGTAGATAATAACATGATTTGGCTTTAAAAATATCTAACATATGATAAAAAATAAATTAATTGCATATGTTTTGGATAATAACATGTGATGTGATCCATAAACTATGTGGATGTTCTACTCTAAGCTCCACCAACACATATATTATAATCCTAGCTCAATAAATGAATGATAGATGACTAATATAGGTTTATTTTAATGATAAAATAGAGATAAGAAATTACGAGAAATGAAATGTCTAGAATAGTGATCATAAAAATGAAGCAAAAGGTCACATAAAGCACAAGATGAACACACTATGTCTACTGGAGAAACTCAATGAGGGAAAAAATTCATTGGGTGAACCAATTACACTCCCCTTCCATTAAGTTACTACTAAAAATGGCCTTCATGGATAGATTTTTCACTTATACACTATTCAGAGTTCACACACACAATTGCTTTGCACTTCTCATGCACTTCACAAAGAACTACCACAACTGGAATAACCACTCACAAATAATAAACAATGAGACAACATGAACAAGGACTCAAAATTGAAAATTACAATGTGAATCCAACTTAAAAGACTCTCATTGCCTCATTGATCATGTTTCTAATGTCTTCTACCTTCAACAAAGGTTATAATTATGCCCTCCCACCTTGAAACATGTCAAATATATCAAATGAACCCTCACAATGGATTGGAAACATTTGCATCCATTCCCATTATCATGTTTTTTATGGTGGAAAAACTACCATAGTATAAAGACCAAAGGTTATGAAATAATCACATACTAATACTATTGGTTACATAACACCACTTGTACGAATAAGTGGTTTCATCATCTATGGTAAACCCCCAATTTTAAGAGTTAAAAGTTGTTGACTTCACCATTTTGATGATGTCCAAATCATATTCATACTAAATTTTCTTTGTAACTTATCTAAACATATGTTTTAATATGAAGTTTCATCCAATAATGTCATACAAGTATGAATTACAAAATTTTAGAATAGTGGAAACATGTAGAAAGCATAGCTAGTACATTGTATCCATATTTTTGGATCATACCTCCTCAATTTTAAGGATTTTAAGTCCCCAAAAGTTTTATAAACTTTATGAGGAAATATGTTCCCCACATCATTTATATAATACCATTTGGCCTTACTAGTTAGCTGAACCTTTAACCCAACCAACCAATACTTTTGCACTCCTCTTCTTCTTGTCATCTCCTTTTATAGCACAATAACCTCCTCCAATACTAGTCAACTATCAAAAGTGAGTTCTTCAATTAAATATAACAACAACCCTTTATCTTCATTTTCTAACATAGAAGGCTTAAATAAATGTAAGTTCTTATCATTGAAAACTGAATAAATCTTCATATGAGGAGGAAAATCAAGTTTAAATGCATTTTTCCCCTCTTGTTTTAGAATTTCAAATGGAGCATACCTCAGAGGATTAATCTTATTAGTATTACCTTGGAGTCTCTCTCTACTCAAGTACAACCATACCTTATCACTATCAAGTAAACTATACTTATTCCTAAACTGATCATGTCTTGCTTTATACTTGGCTTGTGACTCCTTCAACTTATCTTTCGCTTAAAGGTAAATTTGTTAAATCTTCTCATTGAAATTTTTAGCCTTGTGGACCTCTCGATCCACTTTCCCATTTACTTTGTACATACTTCTAAAAAAATCAAATGCACATGGAGGTAAGTACCAAAATAAGTTTCAAAAGGCTTTTTTATTTTATAAGTGTGCACTGTCCTATTATAAGAATGTTTAATGTACATCAAATTCTCATGCCAAGTTTTAGGATGCTTCTTATCATACCCTCTCAAGAGATATACCGATGTTGTATTCATAAATTCTATTTTCCCATTAGTTTGTGCATAAAATGTGATAAATCATTTTAAATTAGCATCCATATTATCCCATAATTTGGCCCAAAACTTACCAAAACATATTGAATACTGATCTAAAACAATAGAACTAGGTAAACCAAAATCAAACCATAAATTAGCAAAAAATAATCATCTACAACACTATCTTTTAGGTTCTTACAAGGAATAAGAATACACATCTTAATCTACTAGACCATAACCACAAAGATATAGTCATGCCTCTTCATTAACATAGGAAACCTACCTACAAAATCCATGGAAGTTCTTTCTCATGGCCTAGAAATGACATGTAATGGCATATTTAAACCCAATTTTTTTTACTAGACTTTCTTTTACTACATAACATACATCCCCTTATGAATTTAACAACATAAAATTACATATTAGGATAACAAACATACCTTTGTAAATGTGAAATGTATGTGATTCCCTCATTAGCTGAAATCTTCCCTCATAGCATAGTTAATAGAAATTATTTTCACCTCAAAGGGAAACATAAAGTTATGAAATACTATAGCATGGATAATATTTTATTTTAATATATATAATGCATCTTGTTGTTTCTTACCCTAAATAAAATTCTAACCCCTTTTTATAATAACATGCACAGGTGTGGTTATGGAAGCTGAACTCTTGATGAACTTTCTCAAATATTGAAATACATAAATAAATCTCATTATTTTTATCATATTGGAATGATTTTACCAATTCAATATGGCATCTATATTTGATGCATCAATAATAAACTCCCCATCTTAACCACATGCCTAAAGTAGAAAAGTGATTGTTGAGAAAACTCACATTTCTTCTCATTCAACACTAACTTGTTCTCCTTTAAAACTCACAAAACTTGTTTTAATTGACCAATATGCTCATCAAAATATCTATTGAAAACAAGAATATCATCTAAATACATAATGAAAAGGAATAAATAAATATCAGCATTACCTCATTCATCAACTACATGAAAGTATCTAGATCATTGCATAGCCCAAAACATAGAACAAACCTTTCATATAACCCTTGTCTTGTCTTAATCTTGTGTTAAAAATGTTCTCTTCTCTAATTATCACTTAATGATAATTAGATTTCAAATCAAGCTTAGTAAAATACTTGGCATGTTGAAGTTGATATAGAATATCATCAATCCATGGAAGAGGTTATATATTCTTTATGTTTATTTTGTTAAGTGATTTTTAATCAACACACATTCTCTATGAACCATATTTATTTGGAAATAACATAATAGGATAACCACATGGATAAGTACTAGGACTAATTACACCTTGATTAATCAAATATTGTAACTATTGTTTTGCCTAATTGGCATATTTCAAGGATTACCTATATAACTCAAGATTTAGAAGTGGATTGTATGGTAACAATTGAATTTTATGCCCAATAGGCCTCACTAGTGGCAAACTTATAGGCTTATGAAATACTTCCATGAACTGTTGCACCAACTCTCTCATATTCTTATGTTATTTGTTACTAAACATGCTACTATATTTTTTATGTGTATCCACTTATTTATCTTTAATTTAATACAAAAAATCTTAGAATATTCACTCTCTTCAACACTACTAATACAAAAACATACATCTCTATTGACAGAGGTAAAATACAAAGTCTCAAACACATTTAAGCCAAAACTAATATTTTCACCTTTGAGAGAGGGTATATCCTACTTCTTGTTGTTGTTTTTGAATGGGTGAAATTCCAATTGTAGATTCTAACAATTTTCCTCCCAGTGAATATTAAAACCATCATGAAATCATCATTTATAAGCTATACAAAACTAATATTGGAGGAGTAATTTTAGAGGTAAATTTATCCTTCTTCTTGTCCATCTCTAAGTAGTGATCTTGAGAACAAGCCTCATATACATCTATGCCAAGAGTATGGTCTCCTCAAATGGCTATGGATTCCACCAACATATTTCATCAAGATGTCATAGTTCACTATATCCTTATCCACCTAGGAAACCTTATTTAAAAATTCATTTGTGTACTCTTTCACACTTTGGACTTGTCTTTGCCTAAGATATTACCAATACATGAACCTATCTTCCTCATGACAAACAAAATAAAAGTGATTCTTTATTAGCATTTTAAAATCATGCCATGTAGTAATAGGAGGAAGTTTCTTAACAACCAAGGTAAAATCATAAATTTAAAACAAATTTAAAGCATGATTGATTAATTTCAACCTTAAAAAATAAATGTTTTATCTTTCATTAATCTAATATAAACTAAGATATACCATTAGTTGGGCTAGCTAATGGTCTAGTCTTTCTAAATTCACATCTATGTCATATGACTAAACCCCTAAATTTACCTTAGCCTTGAATGGATGTGGATTTTGGTTGGCATGGGGTTTTTGATCCACTTTCTCATGTTTGGGAGCATCCTCCTTTTTTATTTAAGTGCTTCCATAGAAACACCAAGCTTCTCCATGAGAATCCCCATTATGGACTCCAATCGGTCAAGATTACTCATAGAAAGATAGATGTTATAAATCCTTATTCAAACTTTTGAGTTAATTCTTCTCCTATATAGGCACATTCTTCATCTGAACATGCCATAATTTTGATTTCTTGCTTCAACTTCCTTTTGGAAATGTCTCCTTCAAAGGGATCATAGATACATTGACCACTAGAATTATTTACTCTAGTGATGGGCATATACTAAAATGTATACACAAACACACAAAAGGAATAAAATTTATATTGAAATAGATATGATATCAATATGATGTATAAACTGGGTGAATATTCTACACTAAAATTCACCAACATGGATCCTATATTCCTAGCTCAAAAATTACTTATAGATGACTATTCTAGACTAATTCCAATGTTAAAAAAAATTATACAAGTGTTAGAAATTAAATTTTCATAGTAATGAACATAAAAATGATGTAAAATATCACACAAAGCAAAAAATAAACATGATATGTATCCTAGAGAAACCCAAAGTGGGAAAATTGATATTGAACTAGATATGATATCAATATGATTTGTAAGCTAGGTGAAGATTCCACACTAAACTTCACCAACATGGATCCTATATTCCTAGATCAAAAAATGACTTATAGATGACTATTCTAAACTAATTATAATGTTAAAAAAAATTTAGACAAGTGTTGGAAATTAAATGTGCATAATACTGAACATAAAAATGATGAAAAAGATCACAAAAAGCACAAAATAAACACAATATGTATCCTAGAGAAACCTAATGTGGGGAAAATTCTAGTTTGTGAGGAAATTTAAGCTCACCTTCCACTATGTAGTTTTAAAAATGTATAATTTATTTCCAAACATATACTTCATGGATATATATTTCACTCTTACACCAGCTAAATATTACACACACAAGTGTTTTGCACTTCACAAAGAACTAACACAACTAAAACAACCACTCACAACTAGGAAATAATGAGACAACATGAACATGGGCTCAAACTTAAAAATTATAATGTGAACCTAGCTTCAAATAATCTCATTGCCTTTTTGATCATGTTTTTGATGTCATCTAACTTCAACAGAGGTTGTACTTATTCCCTCTCACCTTGAAATCCACCAAAGATCTCAAACGAACTGTCATAAGGGAGTGTAAATATTTAGAAGCATTCCCATTCATGTGTTTTGTATGGTTATGAAACCATGATAGTATGGAGACTGACGGTTATAAAAATTTTGCCTTAAAATATTAGAAATTACGTAACCACTAACTACACAAACTATTAATTTAATTAATTATGACAAACCCCTCAATTTAAAAAGCTGAAAGTTTTTGACTTAACCATTTTGAGGATGTCCAAATAATTTTCATATTGATTATTCCATTGTATCTTATCTTAAATATTTTTCTAATATGAAGTGTTATACCCTATCCCACTCTACAAAAATTACTTAAGTATTAGTAAGGAATATGAAATTGATGATTTGTAGTTCTGATTTTTATGTTTAACTTGGATATATATGTTATATGATTAACAAATTTTTTTCATGATCAGTTATATTGGAGGACATTTGCATAGGTTTATAATATTTTCTATGATCATGTTGACTATGATTTAATTTTTAAATGATTTGCATTACAAAATTTTATTGATACTTATATATTTTGAGTATTTGATTACTTGTTTTAATATTAGACTAAGTACCTTTTGTTTGATCTAGGTGGTTACATGACTATTCTACCCTCACAAGTGGTACAAAGGGATAGTATAATAAAAAAGGGAGTACAAATATTAACATTGGGGATTGAGATAACTAAACCAAACCTACACAAACACATACATGTACTCTTACTTGCTGAGATGAAATTATTTGTTGTTGGTTTTTTTTAAAAATGTGTCGAGTGCTTACTTTTCATTAGATGTTTCTTTGGTTAATGTTATATGTATGCATTGAATTTGAGTTGATTACTAACTTTCTTGGAATCGACATACTTTTTAGTAAAATTATTTAATGGTGTTGGCATACATTATGGTGTGAACCATTGTTAAACCTTATTAAAAGATAAATTAGGGTTGTTGTGTTATAATTGTGATAAACTTTGTTATGCATTTAAAATCCATAGATTCTTGGGTATTTATCATGCTAAAGTTTTTGAAATTTTATACTAATTATTTTTGGTGGCCTAAAAATGGGAAAATAGGGAAGAAGATAGCCAAAGTAATTATTTTAAATAAGTTTTAGGAAACTTAGGAAAGTGGGTTTTAGTTTTGTAAAAGGATCTAAAATATTTATTCCCATGCAACGTTTGAATCTTAAAGGATTAGGTTATTATGGGAATCTCAAAAAATGAATTAGGTTTGTTTTATTGATATGATATTAGGTTTACTATGCCATTTGGAAAATAAGAGGGTTTCATGCAGATGTCATGTCTAAAATCAAGGTTAATGACTGAAAGTTAACAACCAACAAATAAGTTCATGCATTAATGAATTCAAGTTCCATTATTATAAACTTACAGAGTTGTATTAGAATTAACAGGTCAAGTAAAATGTGGAGGAAAAGAGGAACTATAATAAATTTAAGGAAGAGAAAGGAATGGATACATAGAGGAAGAAAAAAGAGATTTTGACAAGAAGGATATGGAGGCTACCAGCACCTATAATTGGAATGGCGTACATTGCTATAACTAGGCAAGTAAAGCTTTAAAATTGAAAATGAAAAATATGTTTTTACTTTATATTTTTAAAACTGTTTGGAAGTAAAATGATGAATGTTTGACCTATGTTCATTATACCCTATTAAATTAAATTTTTTGGTAGATCTATCTATAAAATTAGTGATTCATGTTTATAAACATGGGGATGGAACTTGATTCCATCCATAATCCTATAAATTATGTTGAGCTTGTGTGTGATGAATTTTTTAAATTTTATTGATAAAGATTCTTATTCTTATACTTACGGATTTAGGTTTATAAACTTAGGGATGGAACTTGATTCCATCCATATGCCTATAGGGATGAGTTCAAGTCCTATTTTTAAAGGAAATTGGGTAGTTTAGAATGGATGAGTTTAGAACATAAATAGTTAATGACTGCATAAACACTGCTAGCATAATACTTTTTCAAAATCATAAAAAGGAGAAACATTCTATGTTTTGTCCTATTCTTGAGAGCTAGAAATATTGGGTGAAGCTATTTTATTGCTAACAAAATTAGATGGCTTAGTGATTTTACACATATACATTTCAATTTGGAAATTAAATTTTACACTATCTTTATAGAATCTTACCTAAGCTAAACAAGTGTTGGTTTCTTTTAGGATGAATTAGTACAGCCAGAGGTTATAATGAGAAAATATGAGTATATATACATGAGTTTGTAATAAAAAATTATAGTTAATTGATGACTTGGGAACTTATGTCGATTGAAAAATTATAGAAAGGTGATAGAAAAAATATATATTTTATTTGGAACATGCAAATAAAATTTTAGTATGGCTGATTTGCTTCTATATGTGTATATACATCAAAAAATGAAGATTGATAGTTGTATATTTTAGTTGTAGAGACTTGGGTTGAGATATTCAAATTAATTTAGATTAAGATTAAGTTATTAGTTACACACACACACACACACACACACACACACACACACACACACACACACAAACACACACACACACACACACACACACACACACACACACACACACACACACACACACACACACACACACACACACACTATATGTATCCGTGTGTGTGTATGTGTGCATGAAGATTTAACAAACCAGTATGTAGTCATTTGTAATGATGAATCTGAGAATATATATAATGATATCATTAGTTACTTGGAAACTTATTTTATTTCTATGAATAAATGAATGTATATACCTATATATAAATATATTGATGATTACATTAATCTATGTATGCAAATGCATAGTCAACTATTACTAAGATATTAAACTTGAGTATATATTTGTCTCATTTTTTATGATTTTGAATAGTTATATATTATATTATAATTTTTGGACTGAGTTATTCAGGTCATTAAATATATTTGAATGGGTCGATGAATTCATTATAAATACTTTAGTTGAATGGACTCGAATAAATAAACTGAGCAAGGAGTTTATATATGCTTAATATATATACTTTCAGATGTTATAAATATTTAGTAATGTTTTCTTAGAAACTATAAATTAGTTGGATCAAATGAGTATTTCATATAGTTATTAGGTTTTACTCATATATATTAGATGAAATATGAGATTAACTCATGTAATAGAACATGATGGAACAAGTTGTGACAAATGTATAGAGGAAGCTTAGATACTTGATTAATGTTTGAGAGTTATTTTAGAGCTTATCTGATTTATATTTAGCAGATACTTTTAAACCTTAGATTATTTTAATGTTAATAAAAATAATTAAGTTTAATAGTTGATATAATGTAAATACTCTTGGACTTTTGTCTTGTAAACATTTATACATGATTGATTTAAATATAGTTAATTTCAAGAACCTATACATAACATTGTTGAGTCTAAGTTATTAGGAATAATGAGATTGTTGAATAATGATTGTTTGTACCTTTTATTGCATAATTGCATAAATTAATGTATGTTTTAATCTATATTATTATACCATGATTTATTTATTATAAATTATTAGCATGTTTTAGTGCTAGATATAGGAGGGTATTTTATTGAATATCATATATTTACCCCTTGATATCATCTGTTAGTTATTTATTCATTAACAAAGAATTTGTGTGAGTGGAATTGACTTGGATCCATGTGAGATTTGATTTCTATAATGAAAAATTTGACCAAAGTAATGTTATAGCTGAGACATTTTCATTCTAATGTACTTTTTAGTTTACATGTGTTTTTTGATGTCGTATTAGATAGAGGATTGGTTTCTATGGTTTATGTGATTGTTGTATGTATTACTAATTGTACACACATGATATCTAGTTGATTTCTTGATATCTACACTATTATTATCTTCCTTTCCATGAAATTAAGATCCACTCCTAATGGGGAGGTGTGTGAGAGACTGATGGTCTATGGTTAGAGTTAAAGTACTTAGATGATGTTTTCCCTTTGTTTACTTATTCAACTATTTAGGATCATACTCATGGCTATATATATGGATCATTGAACTATTTGTGAGGCTAATTTGTATTTTTTTACATGTTATATTATATATTTTACTTTTTACTAAAATATAATATGTCATACATTATTATTTGATGGCCACTCAACATAATAGTGGCTGTGAAATTTGTAATTAACTTATGAATATTATGACAGTAGTGGTTGTATGTTATTTTATAGATGTATTTTGGATTATGTCAATGATTTGATGTACTTGACTCTTCCCATTTTTTATTTATAAGAAATATTCAAATTTTAATCTATTATAGGCTATTTGAAAGCTAAATGGATCATTTTATTGACTAATGGATTGATGCATTTTTGTATTTATTACATTTGATACATTTATTAGTCAAACAATGAATTTACAGATAGTTATGGATGATTCTATAATTAAAACATTTGGAAAAAAAATGGTGTAACTTTATGTAACCTATATGGGGTTCTAACATGAAGTGTCTTACAAGAATTAATTACCAAAATTAGGAATAGTGAAACATCTAGCAAACATAGTTAGTATATTAGATCCATATTTTAGGATCACAATGACTAAATTATATTTCTTAGTATATGCACTTTTAACATGAATGTTTTGAGATGAGTGATTGTAGTAACATGGTCTTCATTCCTCATCTAAAATGGGGGAAAATATAAAAGCATTTTCTATTTTAAAATGAAATGACATGATTGAAAAATGAGTTAAATTATCTACTTCCTTGATCAAGAATTTGGTTGGCTATTGGTGACTCACAGAAGAGTGTATTGGGTAAGTTTCAATAAATTTTCGAACCTTCAAAACTATAATATGTGTGCACACTGGTGACTCCCATGAGAAAGCATTGGGCTATGTTTTTGACACTTATCAAAATGATAGATATGGGAACATTTATGGTGGTCTTTTAAGGATAATAACAAATAGGTTTATTTTTTCCTATGATTTATTTCAATTTTTAAAACTAATTTAAAATTTCAAGTTGAAAATATTCAAAAATATCCATGTTTATCATGAGCAATTTTAATTACCTAAAATAATTGACAATTATTTTAAGTAGACTAGCTAATCAAGTATGGATGAAAACCTAGCAAGAGTAAGGTCAAATACCTTCATTATTCCATAGGTAATTATAGGTACTTATTTCATATTATTTACATTTATACTTTGATATAAGTATTTATTTTACTCACATGCCCACGACAAAATTGGTGCAATATGTAGACACCTAAATTTGGGACAAAACCCTTATTCTTGTGTTTTATTCCCAATTTAAATTCTTTTAAAATTTTGTATATTTTATCCCATTTCTAGGATGGACCCAACCCCACATAAGTATATATTTTGTCCATAGAGATTAAAATCATCTCAAATCTTATCCAAATTGTACCCATTTACACATGTAGACTACATTTTATCTATTAGCCAACTTTATCTTAAAAATAAATCCCAAATTATCTTCTAAACAAAACCATAGCTGTACAGGTCCATCTTATACAAGTTAGTACCCATACAAGTTTGTCTATTTTAGATTTTTACATTTATCCTTTAATTATTATTGTCCATGAGCCTTAACCTTCCCATTTGTGTTTTTAAAAGTTTTCAGTGCACTTTAGGTATCCTAGATCATCTTATAAATACAAGGTCTTTCCAAGCCCATTTGAAAGCTAGAGATTAATAAGATAAAAGGAGAAGATTATTTGAGACCTTACTACACCAAGGGTTAATTCTAGAGAAAAACTTTTTCCATTCAAGTTATGCTTCATTAAATCAACTCCTACATACTTTCAAAATTTATTCATCTTGGTCTCTTTATAAATTATCTTATTCCAAAGGAGAATAATTACACTTTAGTATTTTAATTGATCAATTTTATGGAAGAGGTTGAAACCCTTAATCTATTTTATTAACATGTGACAAGAACTATGTGGATGTATGATTTTGAGTGTGCAAGATATGTGGTTTGAATGTTGCTTCAGTGGTTACCTAACTCCATTAATTTTATTTTATTTGGGAGTATTCAAGATATATAAAAGTGAATATTCAATCACACAGCATATTTTTCCTTACACAATTATGAAATGAAGGTATAGTCACAATCAGGAAGACATAAATAGTATAAAATCCAAACTACAAAACCCTATAGAGACACACCCAATGTTGTAGGGATAGAATTGAAGCACCCAAGATTGCACATGATAGACCCATACAAGTATGAATTTGTCTCAAACTATTTCATAGATCTAAAATGTTAGGATTACATCAAGTATAGTCAACGTAGTCAAAATATAGACTTAGATTTATAGAAAAGTCTAGGTGTGATATTTTCTTAACTCTTTATATATCCATTGCTTTATTTTAGATTTTATTTGTGACACTTAGGAATATTTATATTAAATATCCTCTTAGTTAGCTATGATTTATGTATTTTAGTTGTATATGCTTAGATTTATTTAATTATAAAAACTTAGATTTAGGGTAAATAATAGGGTGCCTCTAGATTACCCTCAATAGGACCATCCCAGAAGGAACCAAGGGTGGAGATATCAAGGTGGGGGTTAGTGTATATTTAAAAATAGCTCTACATTATTCATTAATCCTCCTTGCTAAATGTTCTCACCATCAGGGGGCCATGGAGGGTGGCCTTATCCTCAGAGTAGTTATGGGCCTTCTGTTGTTTTTTTCATATATTTAGGATAGGCAAGGCGAAATGCCTAGATAATCTCTAGATAATTCACTCCCTCTTTGATGGAAAAAGGATTACACTAAATAAAATTCATAATAATATGGGTGGTATCATGTACTTGATATTAAAAATGCCCACGGGGTTAGTTTGGGAGATAAGCTATATATTTTTTTGCCTCCTCCCCCTCCCTTTGTGGGTTGGTTATGTTGGTAACCTAGTATTTTGTTCCTTTATATTTATGAAAGTTACTTATTACTATTGACATATTCCATATAATTTTGCAATGATGATGTTTGTGGGCTTGATGCCATAACTTTGATTTATTCATAAGTTAGTCTTGGTGTAAATCTTATTGTAATTTTTCTTAAGGTGTGATGTCACCCAACCCACCTTTTTTATCAAGGATGTGATATTTTTTTAGTCTTTAGAAATATAATGATTTCTTTAGATAATTTTTTTTAATGAAATTACATAACTGTTTCATAACAATGGAATAATACATCTCAAAATTATGAATAGAATAAATATATCCACCATAACAATTGGTTAAAGGGAAGAATAATTGATAAATATGATTGAGCCGCTTCAAGGTGGAAACCTCCACAACAATGCAATAAGATCATAATTCACAATATGATACTAAAAGACTAACCATTACCTCTTATACATATTCTAATTATCCATGGTTATTCCATAGGCCAAACTTACAAAGAACATAGATAATGACATCAATATAATATGGAAGGTATGTAAGCCATAATTCAACCACAATATCCCTAGGCATGCTATGGGTTAAGGGAATAACATTCCCATTCTATTCAAAAAAATATTGACCTAAACATTGAATCAATTTTGTGTGTTTTTGTAAGAAATCTTCATCCTCCCATGTTGCATCTTCATGATTAAAATTCTTCCACTTGATTAAATACTCTTTAATCTCTCTTATTTTTATCCTTTTAGTGCATGTGTGAAGGATCTCTTCAAGTTATAGAATGACTCTACCTTATTCATCTAATATTGGTAACTCAGTCTTAATAAAAAATCTCTATCTAATTACCTTCTTTAGGAGAGATACATGAAATATAATATATATGTGAGTGGATTGGGGGAGTTCCAGCTTATATGCCACATTGCCAATTTTTTTACAAGATCTGATAAGGGGCATAATACTTAAGAAGAAATTATTTATCATTTTTATTTTGATTTAGATACATCTACTTATATGGATGTAAGCACACAAATACCTAATCACCTATATTAAAATACCTCTAACTATGATGTTGATATGTTTTATAATTTATTTAATTGTGTCATTGCTAAATTCTATCTCAAACTAGATAATACCTCATATTGGTGTTTAATGTGTTCTTCAAAAATTAAAACCTTATGTTGCACCTTAAAGGATGAAGTTATGGATGGGGGGTGATAACCATAAAGTGTCATAAATGAAGACATTTTTGAAGAGGTATGGAAGGAAGTGTTATACCACCATTCTGCTAGTGGCAACCAATGAACCCATCTTTCATCTTTATTCGATACAAAATAATAGAGATAACATTATAGAATTTTATTGACCACCTTTGTTTACCCATCATATTGAGGATGATATGATGAGTTATGAGTCAATTGAGTACCCAAACATGAAAAAAAATAAGTCCAAAAATTATTGGTAAAGATAGGATCATGATCACTTACAATGATCTTGGGAGTACCATAGAAATTTTGAACTATATTGAGAAAAGAAATAACTATTATACTAGCTACAAATGGTTGTGATAAGGGAAAATAATGATCATACTTTATTAGCCTATCTAAAATTATCATGATGACATTTTTAATGAAATCCATAGAAACCTCCTCCCACCTCTAGCTAGGGATGGATAAAGGTTGTAGAAGATCTAGTTTTTTAATTGTTTCACCTTTGTTTTATTAAAAAACCATGCATTTTATCACACATTTTTATCTATCCCATTTGAGTCTTTCCCAAAATAAATCCTAGTTGATTCTATGATAGGTTTTCAAAAATATTGAGTTTCCCCTACTAGATATGGCTTAATCTCTTAAAGAATTTTAAGTTTGAGGATATAATTATTACATTAGTATAATCTATCTTTATACTATAATGCATTCCCTTTCCACTCAAATTTTTCAAAAACACTAGAACCATGTTGAGGATTCTAACTTAGAACCTATATATCCTTGTCATTATCCCATTTGGATCTTATCTCTTCGAACCAATCTGTCTACCAAATGGTCATTATGCATAACAATTCCTCAATTTATTCTTCCCTCTTAAATAGTGCATCTACTATCAAATTCTCTTTTTCTTTCTTATAGACTATTTCAAAGTCATATACCAATATTTTAGTCACACATTTTTATTATTATTTTGATGATAATTATTGTTCTAAAAAATATTTTAAACTATCATGATTATTATTTACTTTAAAGTGTATAAACATCAAATAATGTCTCCATTATTTGACTGCATGAAGAATAGCCATCATTTATTTATCACATATTGGTTTGATCCTATTTTTTCCTTTGATTTGGAAACTCTCAAATACAATGGGTATTCCTTCTTTAATGAGTACTACCCCCATGCCATATCCTAATGTATCACATTCAACAACAAAGGTTTTAGAAAAATTAGGGGTAGACAAAATTGGATTGGTACACATAGCCTCTTTCAGATTCTCAAATACCTTAATGGAAGGAGTCTTTATTCAACAAGGTTGTGAGTGGAGTTGCAATGTTTCCATAATTTTTGAAAAATCTATGATAGAAACCTGTTAGCCCTAAAAATCCATGAAGGTTCTTTAGGGTCTTTGTCACTCACCATTCCATCATGGCTTTGATCTTCTTAGGGTTGACTTTGACTCCTTCATGTGAAATAATATGACCTAATTACTCCATCACTTGGACTCCAAAAGCACATTTTTAAAGTTTGACATAAATTTGATGTTGTTCTAGAACTAGAATTATCTATTTCACATGATTCAAATGTTCTTCCCAAGTTTTTTTTATATTAGGATGTCATCAAAAAACACCAACAAAAACTTCCTCAAAAAATGCTTTAAAATAATATTTACCAAACTTTGAAATGTAGATGATGCATTTATGAGACCAAAAGGCATGAACATAAATTCATAATATCCTTCATGATTTCTAAAAGTTATTTTAAGGACATTCCCATCTCTTATTTAAATATGATGATACCTAGAACAACTATATAATTTTATAAAATGAACAACACCATGTAATTTATCTAAAATATCATCAATTAGTAAAATATGGCACTTATATTTGATTGTTTACTTGTTTATTTATTTTAGTCTGAGTACATCTTCCAAGTGTCATCCTTCTTATGCATTATGACCATCAAGGACAAATATTCACTTTGGTTATGTTCGATAATACCTGACTCCAACATATCATGTACCATATTTTTTATTTAACTCTTATGAGAATATGGATACATGTATGGTATGATGTTTTGTGGTGTACTACCTAGAAGAAATATAATGGCATGATCATGTTCTCTTCTTGATTGATCCAAGTTAGTGGATCCTTTGTGCCATATAATGGCATGGTCATGGCCATCTTTTGTGCCATCTATTTGATTGATCCAAGTTAGTGGATCCTTACCATAAAACTTATACACTCTCACTTTTGGTATCATGCGCTTCAAACCAATATTATAGTTATGATTTTTTTGATTGAGATAACCTAAATGGTGCGATGGAAGAATATTTTTTGGAAGCTAAGTTGTAAGAGTGGTCAATTACCCACTCATAGTTTCCAACTAATTATTCACAAAATTAATGTCCCCTTTTACCCCAATGATGTCCTATTTATCACACCGAGATCATATTTCCTTACCATGCTTTGGATATCTAATTAAAGTTGGTGAACCACCTCAGAAACTAAAGTATCTAAATTTTTGGACTCTATGTCATCCTTGTGAGGAGTTTTTGGAGTGGTTTTCCTTCTCATATAATATTTATTTTTATGATTCGATATGCACAATCCCTAAGATGGAGGGTTTCAAGCCTAAAAAAAGTGTATCGGTAAGACTGTGTCATCAAGATGAATTCAATAATTTTTAATTTTCACAAGGGTGCGAAAAAATTTAAAACTTTTTTTTCAAAAAAAATATTTCAAACAATATTGTGGTGATGAAAAAATAAATTCTTCCCAAATAAAAAGTTATATTTTTTTTATCCTTCAAATCTTAGGATCACGAAAACACTAGATCTAAAAAATGTTACAAAAACTTGACCAAATTGATGCTCTAATACCATTCATAATTAAATTACTTATATGTTTCACAAAAATGGAACAAAATATCTCATAGTTAAGAACATAATAAGCAGATGCACAATAAAAATTGACCAAAGGTTAGAATACTTGGCAAATATGATTGAGCCACTTTGAGGGGGAAACCTCCACAACAATGAAATAAGATTAGAATTCATGATATGATGATCAAACACTAACCATTACCTCCTATATATACTCTACTTATCCATGGTTATCCTATAGGACAACCTTACTAAGAACACATAGAAATGTGACAAGATAATATGAAAGGTATGTAAGCCACAAGTCAGCCACACATATCTATAGACATGTTATAGGTTAAAGGCATATCAAAATTTATTAGTTCATATAAAATTAAGCTTGATTTTATAGTTTAAAATCTATCTAGGATAATTTGTGAATGAATCAAAACCTTGGAGAGACGATATTGTATATAAGATTGGCATTAGTTTAATTTTAAAATAGTATCAATTTTAAATTATAATTTTTTTAACTAAAATGAAAAACATTTTGAATGATTATCAAGATAAGAATCAAAAAAAAAAATTGATTAGATTTTTTTAATGTAGAAACTAAAATCTAGTAATTGATACTTGGCAATGTCATTTTGACTTACATTCACCTAAAATGACTTGTGCATACATACATGAATCTCATTCATCATTATCTCATATCCAAATTTTCTCCATGAGTTTGATCATATCTAGTTTCTATCAGTCACATAGAGGAATCCCCAAGTCTGTGCCAAACTATTCAATTACCATACTCAAACATCTCCAAATCATTCTTCATGTCTCTTGGACAGTAATGTCAAACTTAGAAAATTCTATCTAATTGTAGCATCTGAGTTTGATGATTTCATCATACACTAATAAATAGTCAAATTTAAAATTCAAATAATTCCTATGGGTCAGGTCATATGTTTCACATGTTGTTAGTGTGATAAATTACCCAAAAAGTTTCCTATATATACAAAATAGGTGAAATCCTATTATTTATATAGTAGGCACTTATCAATCATATTATAACACTTGTATATTCAAAGGCACTACCCTATTCTTCCAATATTAGTCATCTTTCACAAAGAGCATGTCCTATCTAAGTCTAAAACTCATCAAGATCCAAGCCAAAGTTTCTAATTGTGAAGTATCAAGAGCTTGAGTACATGTTTCATATATTCAAGGATAACTATTTCATGCATTCACCTAACATGGAGAACTACATGCAATTTGAATTGCCTCTTCAAAGAATTGGATATGTAAGTTTCACTCAATCATTTAACAGAGAGTGGTTGGGGATTAGCTTAACCCACATTTCCCCCCTTTTGTAGGCCTAATTATATCATTGCAAGTGGACATAGGGTTTTAAGTGAAGGATATATATTTTTGTAAATTATGCACATAATTAGACATTGACATTGTACACTGAGTTAGAAAACAAACAAGCATATATGCTTCTATCAAAATAGAGAATAAAATATATGAATACAAAACTATAAAAATCAAAACATAGTGTCTAATAGTATTGACCTGAGGCTAAAGATACTATCGGAGTGCACATAAAAGTATAGATATTGATCTGAATGAATTATAGTCTAGTTTTACATGGTTCTTACTACTTATCTATTGTCTCAGTCCTCCAAAGACTAGTTAACTACTAACTATCTTACCCATTTTTTTGTACTTTCCATATTTAATAAACTAGAATGACAAATTGGTTTCAAGCATTTACATTCAGATTTTTACTTTATTGTAATATATATTATTTTAAAATACTTATATTTAATGAGGATTAACTAATAACATTAGTCCCAATATAGGTAAAACAATTAGGAATATGGTTCATATCTGAAAATATATAAAATTTGAGAAAAAAAGATTAAATATATGCCTTATATATATAAGGGTCCCACATCCCACATGTATTGAATAGCCAATAACTTTTTGCTTAGCATTTTACACAAGATCAACATGAAAATATTATAGTTATTAAATATTTTATTTTTAAGCATCCCATTTCTATAGTGAAGTTCATTTTAAATAGTTCAATCAAAGTGTATTCAGAACCATATAAATGAAATTGAAATGGAAAGTTGATTCAAATATTCTATCAAATTAAAGTATTGGATTGCGTTCAAAGAGTGTTGACATAAATAACAAGGCCTCTTTTTTAATATTGAAAACACATGATTATAGTCATAAACCCCTTAAGGTATACCTATCATGATAGGTACCAACGTAACATACCCATGGCAACAAAAATGTGCACCCAAAGCTTTAGGTCAATAGGCTCTATATTGATGCTACTTTGGCTATTCAAAAAAGGTTTTTTACATATACAAAAAATAATAATTTATGGATATTTTTGCCCTTATTTCATTATATGTGTGTGTGTTTTATTTACATTAATTTTATGTTTTTTAATATATAAAATTAAAAGCAGTTGTTAGTGTTATATCAAGGTGAGGTTGGACATGGAGCTAAAGAGTATTACTAGTAGCTAGGAAGAGGCCTTTGGAGGCCAAAGGCTAATAATTTTTCTATTGTCTTTTTCTTGTTTTTGTTTTGTTTTGTTTTGTAATTTATCTATTCTATAGTAGACTTTTATGATTATCTTGACTTTGTAAAGCCTTAACTGATATTTCTTATATAGGGTTGGGTCCCTAATTCAAAAAACCATGTTTCACCCATAATAAAAAATTAATAAAAAAATATTTATTAATCTAAAAATTATAATTTTTTAGTTGGTGTTAAATAGTGACATTATAATATATTTCTAAAAAATATTGTCTTAATAATTAATTTTTACTACCATATATGAGCGTGCAAAATTATCACTCATTATACTTGTTTACATTAATACATTATTTTCTTTCATAAAAATTTATAATTTATTTTTAAAAAAGATTCGACATTCAAAATCCTACATTACATCAACTTAAACTATTAAAAAATTCTAAATAGATGTATCATTTATTATCACTTGAAGTTACGTAAACTCTCATTTTGAATAAAAGACGTGTTTTTTTGTTATATAAAAGTGAGTCGTATTATCATGCTTTCACCCACATTATTATCAATTTATCAAGACATTTATATATTGGTACACATTGATGTTTTCTTTTAGGTACATTGAGATGTTGGTGTTGGAGCATTCATGTATCATTTTTGGAAATCAAAACATTCATGTATATATCAAGGAGACATGGTTTTTTTTAACCGGTTATTGGAGTTAGACTCTGATAGAGGTTAATATCTCTCCTCCTTTTTACTTTCAAGTCACTTTTATATGTAGAACAAACTTAAAGCATACCTTAAAGGTATCAAGGCAACCACAACAAAAACAATATCCACCCTTATTTATTTTATTTTAATGTATATGCTGCACACATATAAATTAATGTGGAGTATTACATAGAGACCTAATTTTGGTATAATCTTGTAGTTCCAATGATTTTATACATTTGGATCTTTAGTGCACCTTTGACTCTTTTTAGTGAATTTCCATTTACATTAGACCCCTCTTAGTCTTTTGTTATCATGATGTGCTCATGTATATATTTATGTTAGTCATTTATTTGCCTTAGAATACTCACCATTACACCTACAAATTTATTAATCTATATTTCCTAAGATTTTGTTACCGTGACCTAAATTGAAACAATCTGATAGTGATCTAACCACTATTAAAACATTTTGATTTTGGTCATGTTAGTTGTGGATCCTTTATTCCATTTTTCCATGTTTCTTTATGTCTTGATTATCATATTTCCCACTTCTAAATTATCAAATAGTACATGAATAAGGTCCTAATTTTAATTTTAAATGTATAAATATACACATGGACCCTAATAAATTTCATAGGTTACCATGATATATTACGATTACATTAATTTTTATCAAGTATTTTTAATGAGACCACACCTTTTCTACATTTTTTCTATTGATATATACTTATACACCAAAATAAGGATATTGTATAGTGAAAGAGCATATATATATGTCACCATATATGTGTCTTACATATCATAACATAGGGATAAGGGATGTGAGTATCATATACATGAATTACCTAATGATGGGCATATGTCTTGATTGCCAATTTTGAAAACAAAATCTACCCTAATGCAAATAGGGGGATAACTAAGGTAAACCCCTTAAAAAAACTTAAATTTTTGTCATAACAAGTGTGGACTTGATTTCAACTGAAGAAGAAGAATTTTGACATATACATGCATCAATTTGTTTATTGGAGAGATGTTTTTGGATGTCATATGTGTAGACATCCAATTATTATCACTTTTGTGCTACAATGGAAAAATTAAATGACATTATGAAATAATGCACAATCTAGACCAAAATGATCTAATTCATTTGCAAACATCACATATAAGTGATGATTCTTATCCATTTCTCCATAATTGGGGCAATGCATTTTATAGAATCATTATCTTTTCCTAATTCACTCTTATTTAAATTATAACAAGGTAAAATGACATTTTGGACCATTGAAATCCTCTAATTTATCAACACACATCACGTGCATGTGTCGATCCACATCTATATTGTCCAAATTATGATAATACACTATATGTAATATTCACCTTCTTTTGATTCAACTCTAGAAATTATGACAAAATAAATTGACATTTTTGACCATTCTAATTAAATGTGTGACCAATTTACACGAATTATTAAATACTAAATAAAAACATTAAGCAAACTAAATCAGATTAAGATCTTAAATGGAAAATCCATGGAAATTTATTGAATGTCTACTATTGGAAATTCATAATTCAAAATATCTGAGCCATGACATTACCCATGATATAATCAAAAGGGTATCAAGACTAGGCATTAATGGAGATAAATATCAAATTTAAGGCCATCCATGCCTTATTAATGCTCCCTTATTCCAAAATATTAATGGCTTTTTCCTCTAAAATTGAATTAATCCTTAGCCACACTTTTTGATCTTAGGATGGATGATCATGGTTAATTCCCAACATTTATAGAAATCTATAAATATGTGAGATATGACCATAATTTTTAAGCTTTAGTTGTGTATCATTATTATGTAGGAATAGCTTCAAGACAGACCAATCTTTTTAGTGTAAACAACCTATGCATAAATATTTCTAGAAGAAGCTTCATCAAATCCCCAAGTGGATTAATCAAGGAGCCAAATCAATTGGTGCTATAGGAGATGATAGAGGCACTTTCCCAACCACATTTACAAATACTTAGAGCACCAAATATGGGCATAAGCATGTTTATTGACTATCTTTGAAAGAGGGCCAATGTGGGAAGGTATTATTTATCTTGATTTCCAAATAATTTATTGATTTCATTGACACCTCCCCTTAAAGGAGTGGGCTTAACATGTTATGTTATTTATGCTTATTATTGGTTTTCTTTACTAATGTATGAACTAACCTACTTTATAATCTTACTCTAAATTTTTGCATGCCTAGTGGGACCACACATATCACGTACTATTTTATCCTTCGAATTGTGCATTTAAACCATTTTTTGATGCTATTTTTATAATTTTTCTTTTAATTTTCATGCTTTCTATCTTCTATACTAAATGGCAAGGTCACCTTGTAAACAGAGAGGTTATCTATAACATAAGAGAGGTCATCCTGTGGAACAGTGAGGTCTCCCTGAGCAATAGCAAGGTCACATGTGCAAATGTTGTGACTGACTATTGTGATTTTCTATTCATTATGTGTTTTTAAATATTGATGAGATCGACTTGCATATTAGTGATATCAACCTATGGAATGACAAGGTCATCTAATAATTAGCGAGATCATCTTGGACCAAAATTGTAGGTAATTTATGTTTTGAGCTTAATTAAAATTGGTGATGTCATCTTGCTAATTAGAGAGGTTATCCTTCTAATTAGTAAGGTCACCACATAACATGTTTACCTTTCTATGAAATAGTGGAATTGATCTATATAATGGTGGTATCACCTTGTGGAATGATAGGACCACTTTTTCAAATAATGAGGTTGCCCTGTGTCAAAAATCTAGTGAGTTAAAAACAACAAGTTTCAATTTTATCTTGATATCCTACACCCTTGCTTGACTTTAAAAACTCTATTTTGTAAGATTAAGACACTTTCCTAGTTTAATTCTTAAAACAACAAAGGCAAACTTCATTTCACACTTCACTTAGTACTTTAAAATGAATGCAAATTCTAGACTAAATGCTCTTAATAGCTTTTATTTTTTGCTTGTTTATTATTTATTATTTTTATTTTCTTGCAAATTAGACCTTTCTCATATGCTCTCCCCTATCCCTTTTAGGGAACTTGGGTGATCCAAAATTACTTCATTCGTTACATTATCACTTAGTCTAAGCATATAAGGAATGCCTCAAAGGCACTTCCTAAGCTTTGATTAAGTTGGGTGATCCTAAAATGACCTTAAAAGTCATATCTTTATTTCATTGCACTTAGATTATGGGCAAGATTTCAACACCTCTCCATAAGTTCTTTAGGGGATTATTGACCTAGGATTGCATCACCCACCATCATCCAATCCTACTTCATAGTGTGGAATACAAATTGAAGGTGAATTTTTAATATGTTAGTTTGAGTAGTTAAACTAACTCCATTAGAAATATCTGCCTCAGAACAATGGCCTAATCTAGACATCACACTATACTGAGAAATTTGATGGATGTAGTGGTTGTAAAAAGGATAAGAACTTTTTACAACAATCTGATTAACTTGGATCCAAATTATGTGTTTTAACCTAGTGTTAGTCACACATATGAGACCATATAGATCGATAAAAACTTATAGTTTTGAGACAAACCCCATTTGTTGTAGAATACTATTGGTGCAAGGTGAGTATCCTAAAGTTTCATGTCACCATATAATCTCTTGAAATAAGATGGGGTATAAACAACCCTAATTTTCTTGTGCATTTAAATTTATTAGATTAATAAATTATTTACTCTCAATAAGAAGTATATCGATGGAATTTAATGGTACAAAACAACCTTATCAGTTTCAAGGATAAGACATACACTTCATTATTTTTATTTTTCTTGTTTACTTGCATTAGTTTTGAGTCTAAAACTATCTGTGTGTGTGTCCCACATCAAAAACAAGATCCAAAAAATGTCCAACCAAACACATATTAGAAACCATGTTTTGAATAAAGAGGTGTTGCGCTGGTCAAATTAATTCAAAACATTTTTAGCCTTGTTCAAAAATATATCACACCATTTGTTCTTGTATCTCCAAAAAACATCATTATGTTGTCAATTTAGGTATATAATATCCATCACTTAGATATCTAAGGTCCTCTATCCCAAATTTGAAAATTTACCTTTCTAAGTTCTAACCCAAAACATGATTGGTCTATGTCAAAGTCTTGCCTACAACTTGGGCTTGGGTGGTTTACCTTTTGTGCTTGGCTTGAGCAACTTGGGTGAATTTTTTTGTTTGGTTTGAAAACCTTTATCTAGGTTTTACTCATTCCATTATTTTTTAAACTTAATTTATCTTATGTTCATTCATGCTCTAAGTTATTTAACCATTTGACTTTATTCTATATTGGGAAATGTTGTGTTGCCCATCCATTTTTTATTTTAGATTTAAGATTTCATGTGTTAGCATACATGCTAAGTTTATTAGATCACTCAAGCCTTCTTCTAATTTTCTTGATCATAGACCATCATGGTCTCACTAGGATTTTTATGGTACTAATATGCTTTGAACTTGGGTTTTATTGTGATAACCTACACCCTAAGCTCCAAGTTTGTTTTACCTTCCTCTAAATTACTAATTTTAACCAACCAAGGTCAAGTATTCTTAGGACTTATTTCCTTATTCTAATTATGAGGCATCACACCATTTTTTTATGATTATAAACCAAAGCCCACCTTGAATCTACTTGATTATAGAATTCAAACACCTTTTGATGTTTCCAAACCAAAATTTAAAACATTCACATATGTATAAAGTCATTATCAAACATGTAAAGGTATACTCATATTGGGGTCTCTTATGGCCCTAGTTGCGAGGAAGATAATTTTAATGATGAGTAAGAACACCCCATTGTGTTATAATGCATCCCAACCATAGTAGGATCTAAGCAAGGTTACTTTGAACACCAACCTATAGAGCATAAATATTAATCTCTCCTAAGGTTGATAGAATTGAGAGCTAGACTTTCACCTAATTTCCTAATGGAGAAATTACATACACTTGTTTGAGTAGAGGATAAACCATTAGAGTAACCTCTTTATCATATCATAAATACAAACCTTGATTCCTCTAACAAAGGGAAGGACCCACTGGTGGACTCCTCCCTAATTGATCAAGATCTTGTGACCAAAATACAATAAATTAGTCAGCAGTATGATGATCAACTCATCATAGACTTATTAGATTCTTTGGCTATGAATTCAATAAATAATACCACTTATGTAGAGTAAGACTAACCATTGGAACAAATGTATCAAGAACAAAAAAATCCTACATATTTTATATATCTTATGTCTTATATTATACAAAATAAACCTATATATGCTTTGCAACAAGTTCCACTTGATATGCAACACACTTTCTTTAGCTATTAAGAGACTCTTACCCAGTCCCAACAACACATTTTTCAATAACCATCACAATAACAGGTTGGGTGTATTTTACAAAACACTTTACCAATTTCTTCTCAAACACAACAAGTTTCCCTTACAAACTAGCAATGATAATGCCCTCTTGTAAACTAACAATAAATACCATAAAACTAGTAGATTTCTTATAGTTCACAATAATAGATTCTTGAGAATTAGTATCAAGTAGCTAGGAATTGACAATAAAAACCTTTAAACCAATAAAGTTAGACTTATTCGCATCCAAGGATTAAAAAAAATCAAATTTCTAGATAAAGGGTTCATATCCCTAATAGGACCATATAGGGGGGTATATTCTTCCCCATTAAAACTACCTTCCAAAAAAAAATTCACCACATATAGAAGGGTGGAATTCAATGAAGGAAATAATAATGAGGCTTGAAATAGGCAACTGGATTAAGAAATACAAGTTTGATTAGATATATATTTATCCATTCAACTTGAGCATTTTTTAGGTACCTTTTCCACCTCATTTTGAGCCACCAAATTTTAATAAATATGAAGGGAAGGGTGACCATAGAGAACATATTCAAGACTTATTTATGGTATTCCAAGAGGTTTATTATAGTAGCATTTATGTATTATTCTTATTTCCATGTAGCTTGGCTAGACAAGAATTATATTGGCTTTTAAAACTACCCAAAAGATCGATAATAAATTTCAAAAAAAATCATCAGAGCACTAACTGGTCACTTTTATGATATATATATTTATCAAAAAAAATTATTAACCACTTCTCTTATAAATTTGATAATGATTTGACAATGGTTTACTTATGTAAAGTGAGACAAAGAGATGGATAAAGCTTCGTGGCATACTTGTAATGGTTGATAGCACTAATTGGTCACTTTCAACATATTTTGCTAGATAGGAAGCTCATTGGCATCTTTACACAGAACCTACATCTTGAGGTGGACCATAATCTGAGACTTTCTTATGCCAACACATTCAAAGAAATCTTTTAGAAGATTGTGTAGATTGAGAAATCACTTATTACCAAGGGGTTAGTGAAAATCTACTCACATGCTCAAACATCCAATCAGACTCAAACACTTGTTCAAGCTACTACCTTGGAGAAACAAAAAGCTTTTAATAAAAATAAGAACATGGTGGGTAATGGAGAATAGAATCATGGCATGTGCAAATAGTGTAGGCTCTGTCAGCTCAAAATGCACAACCTAATCCACCAACTAATTTTCAAAGATCTCCTTTAAGTAGACAATTCAATAAATATAGACCATTCAATAAGCTAGGAGACCCTGTTTAGGTAATATTCTAGAATTTATTTTCATCCAAATTAATCATAAGCTTGTGCCTAAATCATTTCCTAAAGATCAACCCAAACTTTATTGGAATTGTGAAGATGATTTATATGATTTCCATTGTGTTATTGGTCATGTCATTTATCAATTTGTATAATTGAGGCATCTCATTGAATACCTAATTGAGAGTGGGAAAATTGAAGTAAATCAAGAAGCACAGGACACTAATTAGAATATGGGCATTTTCAAAGACCCATTTCCCAAGCATAACCAACAACAATAATGAAATAATTATAACCAAGGCCATGGCTTTTTTCAACAAGGATAAGGTCAAAAATAGAATCAACATCTTCATAATTAGGATCATAATACCACCCTGGGGTAAAATACTATGGGATATGATTATAATAACACCATGGGGTGTCTTTATGGTAATCACATCACCATAATTATAGTCAAATCCCATGTACCATTTGAAGCTTCTCAAAGCTTTGGTCCCTCTATTTTAGGTTTGTTACCCTCTTATTCAAGTGAGGTTGTACCAAGTTCAAGTAATTTTACTATGCTTTGGTTTCTATGGATTACTATTTCTAGACCAATACCTAATTTTTGTAATTATGATAACTCCCTACCAAATCAAAATTGCACAATCCTAACTAGATGCTCGTGAGTTGCCCTTCAAGGCCCTTCACCTTCTTCTAATACCAATCCAAATTTGAACCCTATGATTTCTAATCCTAAACCAAACTTTGTACCATCTAAGGTCAATCCTTCTCATCCTACTATTGAGAAACCATATAGTATTTGTGAATAATTAAGCAAAATGTCTGTATAAATTTATATCTTATATCTCTTGTGTACATCAAAAATTCATAGGAACATACTAAATGACTTCCTCCAACAATCCATTTTTCTTGAGGACATTAACCCTAGCCAATTCCAAACACTCATGGGACACCTATCTCCAAGCCAACAACTTACCTTTGATCAATGAGATATATCTTCCCTTGGTCCTAGCCATAATAATCCCTTATATATTGAGGTAATTATAGTGCATCACAAGATCAATTGGGTTTTTATAAACAATGGTTTAAGGTTAAATATAGTGTCGTTGAAATTGATATAATGGTTAGGATATACCACCAAAGACATGCAGCCAGAAACAATCACAATCGAGTCATATGACAATGCTAAAAGAGACTCTTCAAGGACCATTTATTTGTTCCTCATTGTTTGGCATGTAACCCATGATACCTTGTGCCATGTCATAGAAATATAATTGCCTTATAATGTACTTCTTGGTCATCTTTAGATCCATGAAGTATGAGTTATCCCTTCTACATTACATCAATGCCTCAAATTTTCCCATTCTAGGATTGAGGTCATTATTTATGATGATCTATAGCCATACCAATATTGTAAACACCTATAGGATAAATAAAATAATTATAACTATTCCCCTGGTTCTGAATTTTTATCCAAGAAGAATAAATCCATAGTTTTTGAACCACTTGAATCTAATTATATTGACCCTAGTGATCTTGCTTCCACTTTGATGAATCCATTTTTCGTAGCCTTTACAAACTTACTATTGAGGATGTCAGTATTTATATATACCATCTAAAAGATGATTTTCATATTGTAAATTTTCCCAAATCTCCCAAGTCCTATGGAAGACCCAAACCTTCCAAAATCCCTAATAGGCCCAACATGATTTGGTAGAAGAAAAACATACAGAAGTAGCCTATGGTATTTGTACCAACCACTTCACCAAATCAGGATCAGGAGGCCATTACTGAAGGAGATTGGTTGTATGTTGATGTCCTTGCCAATTGAATTTAGAATCTTGAATACCCTATCCCTAATCAAATTATGGATAGTTTGGACTATGCAAGTAAATACATGGGGCCATGGTATCAAGGTATTATTGAACGTCTATTTGCTAGAAACCCTATTATAAACCAAGGCCTTGAATCTATAATGTTTGGGGGAGACTTAATTTATTTTGAAAGAGATTCCTTTTTTTTTACTAATTAAAAAACTTTTGGTAGCAACACAATATCCCATTATAGCACCTATGATGAACTAGCTAATACTGATCTTTTTTATTATAATTCCATTATGGCCATCACAATTCATGACCCACTTACCCTTTGCCATCTTGACCTTATCGATTAGGACTATCAAAATTTTGTTATACCTCTAAATGAGTTTTAGAATGAATAATCTATTGTAGAGTATATGGGCCTTAGAGATGGATTACCATTTGGTGATCACAAACAAGGTTTTGACTTCTCATTGGACATTTCTAACTACTTTAGAGAGCAAGGAAACTTCCTTGGTCATATAAAAGATAAAAAAATCAATGTCTTCAGGTGAAAACCTCTTTGAGGAACTCATTGGTCAAGGAAATAGTAAAGATAAAGACAAGCCATTGAATGAAAATCTATTTTAGACACTCTTAGATGGGGAAGATTTCTCACCTCTATAAGAAGCATAGTGTCTATTGAGTCTATGTTTTGCAACAAGTTCCAGTATTACTTATGAACAACATAAAGTTTTTGAGCATCTTACTCTTGATTTTCTTGATAAATTTGTCAATTGGCCATTACTAGAATAGGCAAACTAAAATTCCTCTCACTATCCTATGTATGAGACTTAGGACTCACAATCAATAGCTAAAGATGAGGATCAGTATCAAACATTACCTACTATTCTATAAGATCATTACACACTCCTTGTAGAGAATACAACTGAGGTAAACTTTGGAACCTATGAAGATCCTAAGATTTTTATCTAGGGGCTTCCCTCACCAACAAAGAACATAATTATATTGTCACTATTCTGAGGGATTTTATTGATATATTCACATGGGCTTACTCATACATGTCAAGCCTAGACCCTGCCTTGGTTGTGCATTGATTTGTAATACATCCAAATGCTAAGCTAGTGAATCAAAAAATGTGGAAAATGTACATGTGCATTGTCATATTAGTAAAAAAGGAACTAGATAAATTATTAGGAGTTGGATTCATAATACCACTAGACTACTCTAAATGGATATCAAATATAGTCCTATTTAAAAAAAATCCACATGGCGTAAACTTATGTACTGATTTTAGATACATCAACAAAGCATGTCTTAAGGATGATTTCCCTCTGCCAAACATCTACATGATTATTGACTCAACTACAGGGTACAAGATATTATCTTTCATGGATGGATTCTTTGGGTATAACCAGATCAAGATAGCTCTAGAGGACCAAAACAAGATCACGTTCACCAAACCATAGGGAACATTAAGTTACCAAGTCATGTCTTTTGGCTTGAAGACTACTAGTGCCACTAATGACCATGCCATGATTTTCATCTTCCACAATATGATGCATGATATAATTGAGTATTAGGTTGATGACATCCTATAAAAATCAATAACCCATGCCAAAAATCCAAATGTTTTTCAATGAATATTTGAAAGACTTTGTGAATACAAGGTTCATCTCAATTCTAAAAAGTGCATCTTTGGCATCAGTTTAGTCAAATTATAAGGATTTATTGTATCATAAATATCGATTAAAGTGGATCCTTATAATGTCAAGGCCATCATGGAAATGCCTCCACCTTCCAATCTAAAATATCTCTATAGCCTACAAGGCAAAATTCAATCTATTCATAGGTTCATATCATAAGTAGTAGACAAGTGCCATGCTTTTATGCACCTCTTAAAGAAAGGTGTCACATTTCAATGGGATATTTAATATCACCAAGCATTCACAAAATTAAATACATACTTAGCTAACCCACCAATATTGAGAACTCCAACACCTGGCCAACCATTACTCCTTTATATATTAGCAACAAAAAATGTATTGGGAGAAATCTTGACCTAGTATGATGACCAAGGTAAAGAACATGAGGTATACTATCTAATTCAGAAACTCATAACATATGAGCATAAATATTTACCTATAGAGAACTCTTGTTTGGCAATGGTGTTCACTTCCCAAAATTTGTGTCACTACATGTTGAACAATAAGAGTATTGTCATTGCTAAGGTGGACCCTTTCAATTACCTATTGTCTAAAGCCACTCTTACATGATGCATAAATAAATGGGTTATGTTATTGAGTGAATTTGATTTTGGGTATCAGAATTAAAAATTTATTAAGGGGTAAGTCATTTTAGATCAACTTTCTAAAGCTCTTATTATAGATACTCAACCACTCACATTTGATTTTCCAGATGACTCTATCATGACAATAGTGGAAGTGGTTCATGAACCAGAACACTAGAAATTATATTTTGATGGCTCATTCACATCTCATGGATCTAGATCCATAATTTTACTAATTACACCATAAGGGGACCTCATCATTAAGGCATTTTATATTATTTTCAATTGCACCAACAATGTGGCCAAATATGAAGCCCTTATTACAAGACTTCATCTTACAATACAATGGGATATCTAGTAGTTAATGGTTTATAGGAACTCTTAGTTAATCATTAATCAAACTAAAAACTAGTATAATACTAAAGATGAAAATATTGTACCCTAAAAACACATTATGGACAATCTCATGTCACTATAATTTGAGTAGGTACAATTGATACAATGGTAACAATTGGGTCCATGGTACAAGTCACCAATAGTGTTAAAGAGTATTAGTTTCTCATTTAGAACATTATACAGCATGCTCATGTCTTACCAAATTTAGAGAGGGTTTATACTATTATTGGTTCCAATTTCTTAATTGAACCTCTTTAGTACTAAGACATTTATAAATATTTTGATGACTAAGTTCTTACTCTAGATTTTTTTTTAAATTGCCAAAAAAAATTCCTTCATCACCTAGCCTGTTATACCCTCCTTGGAAATGCTTTATCATAGGGGCTATGATGGGATACTTATTTGTGTTTATCTTTAGGATTTCAACATTAACACTTAAAGAGGTTCATAAAAGAATGTGTGGGGCCCACACCAGCATCATAGTCCTCACCAAAAAACTCCTTAAAATAGGATATTACTAGCCCCAAATAGAGACAAATGCTTGAAATTATGTCAAGAAGTGTGTTTCCTACCAATAACATGGTAATTTTATACACACACCTTCATTATCGCTACAATCAATTACGATACCATGGCCATTTTCTATGTGGGGTCTCGATCTCATCAAGAAAATAAACCCAACATCCTTTGATGGCCATAAACACATTTTACCACTACGAAATATTTTACTAAATCGATTTAGGTAATTGTTCTCATCAAAAATTAAATTACCAAGTTTACCCATCACCATATCATCTATCATTATGGAATCCCTACCCGAATCATATTTGATAGTGGTGATTCTTTTATGAAAAAGATGTTAAATCCCTTTATACCCTATTCAAAATCAAACACAAGAAATCCACACCATACAACCCATAAGGCAATGATCAATCCAAGGTGTCCAATAAAACCATTGTCACAATCCCTAAGAATATTTTCAATGACTCTAGTTGTAATTAGCACTTATAAATATTTCTAGACCTACCATACTAGTCATCATACCCCTACAAGTGCCACTCCATATTCCCTAGTTTTTGGCATAGAGGCTATTATCTTGTTTGATATCAAATTGCCATCATTATGGGTATATTTTCAACATGTTGTTGAGGATGAAGACTATAGAGTTTCTAGGTTTCAAGAGCTACATCTTCTTGATGGCAAGCATTTGGCTGCCCTAGAGAATTTACAAGCATATTAGAATAGGTTGCATCATATCTATAACAAACACATTCTCCCTTGGGAGTTTTAAGTTGGTGACCTTATCCTAAAATAGAATTAAAATAACACCAATTATGAAATCAAGAAGAAGGGTAAGTTTCAGCCCAATTGGGTGGGCCAATACATGGTTATAGTAAACTATGGTTTAAGGGCATACCGATTGACTACTCTAGAAGGTGAAGAGTTCCCATAACCAATATACATCTCCAAAAAAATTATGCTGGACCACCTTTTGAGACATTTTCTATAAGACACCTTATTTGGGGGCACCCTATGCTGAAATTACTTTTTTTTCCATCATACTTGTCACCAAGACCATTGTAATCAGGACGGTTGTAACTTGGACCATTGTACCCTAAACCATTGTAACATGAACCATTTCTATTTCACTATACCTAAACCAATCCTTTCATCTATACTATTCTAATTTTATTCCCCTAACATATTATGATCCTGATTATGATTCACCAGCATTTTATACACATTCAGGGACCATTCTACGTGGTAGTTTTGCTTAAACAATATCCACAACTTCTTTTGCTGATAAGTGTACCAACATATGTCAGTACATGATTTTTTTCTATTGGTTGGTTACTTGGGATTTATTTTGTACCATACACTGATCTATTCTTATTTTGGTGCCAGTTAGTATTTACCACCACCTTAATATGGTCATTGATTCACACAGTTGTAACTAATTTAGTTGTCATTTAAACCTTTACCTATATAAATGAATCTCTTCAAGTAAGTGGTTCCCTATACATTTGTTCATATTGCATTTTCATTACTTATCCCAAAAACACCAAAAACATTAAAAAATGACAAATCAAAAGATCAAAAACATTGTCAACTTGTGCATATAGGCTTACCATTTCCTTGGGAGTTATAAATTCATGTCATCTTCTAGGTTGGGTTTCATTTTTATTTTGTTCCTTCAATACATGTCATGCTTATCCTGAATGCTCTTACCATTTTATGAGTCACCAATGTGTGTATTGTTCATTTGAAATAGATGCATTACTTCACCCTTAATTTACACCAATGTTTTCTCTATTTTGTGAGCAACCTAAGCCACACTCTCATCATTTTATGAGTTGGACCATTTAGTATCCCATAATTATCAATCAAGTTCAGACACTTAGAAAATTCCAAAAACATTGGTAAAACATCTTTAAAAACACAAAAATCACAAAATCATGAAAATTGGCTTAGAATATCCATGTGAGATATAAATCCATCAAAATTTTATGGGATGGCTCATCTTATCTATTCAATTTATTTCTAGACCACCTTGGTTGTTTCCCTCCCTTTTCTGGGAGAACTACATCAGCCTGAAGTCTTCACAGACTATGTAGGTAGCACTTGGATAAATGGGATATCGCGAGTTATCTTGGTCTCATCTTTATTTATTTTTTAACCACTTCTTTTCCTTAAGGATTATATGACTTCCAGCTATTTCACAAGTAACCACTTGTCCTTTAGTTTCCCCATCCTTATTGGCCTTAGTCATACACTCTTGCCATTTTTCAAGATTATCTTATGAGAATTGTGCATCCAACGTTGATGCATTAATGAATACTTGGATTTATCTCATGCTTTCTCCATTTTATGAGCAATAATTTTTATCTCTCTCATCTCTTAGCAAGTTAGTTAAGTACTTTTCATTTTATGAAACCTTCCCATATCCCTCTACATGTCAATCATGTTTTTTTATGATCAATTTTCTTCTATCCCATATCCAGGGAGAACTACATTTTGCCTAAAGTTCATGTTGTACCTTACATCTATGGAACTATGTAGGCATCATACACTTTCCTTGTGCATCTGGAGTTAGCTTGGTTACCCCTTCCTTTTCTTCTATTATCCCCATTTTGTTTATTTTGTTTCATTGTCTCCTATATCTTAGGGGCAATTTTTATCATTTTGTTTATGTGTCATTATTTCCCTATATCCTAGGGGAAACCTTGTACCCATTATCCTTATGTTGTTATTATGGTGTCATTATTACCTATCTTAGGGGTCACCCTATCACTAAGCATAATGCCTCTATTACACATGCATGAACAATCTGTTTTTGTGTTTGTACTAACATTGTGATTAATCATCATTGTGTTCGTTTCATTTTATTTTTCCTATTTTTGTTCACTTTTTATTTATTTGTGTTTTGTTGTGTATTTTATTTCTTACTGGTGTTTTATTGTGTCTTTATGTTTATTTATTGGTGTTTTGTTGTTCATTCATTTATTTTTATTGGTGTTTTATTGTGTCTGTATTTTGTTTATTGGTTTTTTGTGTGTGTTTATTTTACTTATTGAGTTATATTTTTATTTTTCATGTTGTATTTGGATACATTTTGTAAACTTATTATGTTTGGCCTTACCTTAGGCATTATTTACATTTGAATGTAAATTTTTTTTATTGCTTGTTTTTGTTTTAGTACATTCTTGTGTCCACTTAAGTCCTGATGATTCATATCTTGATTTTAAGTTGGTTACATTTTTTATTTAACTTTTCTTTTTATATATTTTTATTTTTTTAATTTTTTGTTCAAATGTAAATGCTTTCAACTTTGGTCTTGGTATTTTTTATCATTATCTTTAGCTGTAAATATTCACATTTTAGCTTGTTCATTCAAAAATGAAATACAATGTTATTATAGGTAATTCATACTTATGATGCATAATTTCATTTTTCCAAAGTAAAAACCAAGTACTCTAAAGTCCAACAAACAATGTGGAGCCAAAGAACATTTATGAAAGCACTATCCTACGTATCCACTACCTAAACAAGATATCATAAACATGATAAAGGCCAAACATTGAAAACACATAAAACTCTCTATGCAGGTTGTGAATCTCCTAAACTATCATATAACATCTAGTAATACATTAAATGAAGCAATAAATAAATCAACATCCACATGCTAACTAAGGACATGCATCTCCTAACACTAGCATATGCCATCATAATCATAACAAGAGTAGTAAGGATCATACAACACAAATAATATTAATAGTCAATGTATAAATAGCTATGAGCCAAAAAATGAATGTCATATATATCTCAAAATCATGTTATATACATCGAAAAAATATATATACATCTCATATGCAATATGGAGCTACAAATCAGCTTTGATCTTGGTTGTCCCTTGGGGGACTCCACTAAAAACTCTAGTTCATGCTTGGTGTTGGCGATGGTGGTGGATGTGGTAGTGGTGGACCCATCATTACCTACAATGAGGTTGGTTGTGTTATTGAATGCTCTAAATTGATCATACGCCTAGACCTAGAGGTCTTGCTAGTCTACTATGATCTTGATTAGTCTCTAAATGATGGAGTTTTCCTCGTTGTTGGGACTACAACCTCATATAACTTACGGTAATATGTGATTCCATCCTTAACATGTAGGACATTGTACTTAATGTGTAAGGCATCATCCTTGGCCACAATCACATTAACCAAAGCTCTAAATGAGATACCATCTGTACCATATCATTGAGCCTCATCCCACTCCTTAGTGAGCCTTTCTACCTAAGATATCAACCACTATAGATCACCCTAAGATTATTTCACTCTTTGATCATTGTAATAAGCTTTGCATCTCCAATAACCAGCTAAGATGGTATGTTGGTTAACTAGACCACCTATCCCTTAAGTGTAGTAATCTCTATATACTTGGTTGTGATAATCCCCTCTAGTTAGGTAGTCTCACCCTATGTAGTTGATAACTCTACAAGTAATCCATTTATATCACTCTATAAGCTTATAATCTTTGATAACCATGCAGTAATCTTGCATTGTATCCTATAAATCAAAGCCTAGTCCTCTACAAACCTACTTGTGTTAGAGGGTCTTTCCTCTCATATACCTATACTTATACCTATATCATAGATCCCTACCTCACCTATCCTTGTCTTATGGCCCTGATTTCCACATAGTGCCTCACTCATATCTATATCTTTCCCATCTACTACCTCATCCATCTCTTTATCCCTTGGAGGTCATGCTAAACCTAGGCATGAACAAATTATAATGGGATAGCCTATCATATGGCTAGATGAATAAACACCTAAACCTATCCCTATATTAAGTCTTGACCCCTGTCTCTCATCTATCTTACCCACATCTGATGAAATACTAGTTGTTAATGTCATGGCCTAGTCAGTCGAGGCCACCATATTGTATAGGTGTCTATGATGCCAACATCTACCACCCCACTTGCATAAAACCATAGTATATGTTAAAATATACCAAAATATATCACATCCTAGTCTCATGGCACTAGTATTCCCCACTTTCTAATCTCACTGGTCACATGAGTAAAGAACTGTAGACCATCAAGAATATCTTGTTGTAAATTGAACTATCTCTACACTCAATCTAGTTTATATCTTTCTACCACAAAGTCATGGTGACCTATGATATAATAAGGTGTAATCATGAATCCAATCACAAATAGGTCCTCTACCTATTAAAACCATGTCACCAAGTATGGCTTCTAGATGAAGTCAACATTGACCATCTCATTTATGGCCTACTGATAAAAATATAGATCTATATTGTAGCATAGAATTTCACCCTTATTGGAGAGTTTTTTAGGATATCTCACTCTTAGCTACAATATTAGAGCAACCTTAGGCTATGGGTATCATATAATGAGGTTGAACCTCCAAAGTAGGTCATCTTTCTCTTTGATGCTCACATAAAACTAATGCTAAACTAATGCTTCACAGGGAAAAGGTCTCTTATGGAAGTTAACCAGTTGATGCACCAAATAAAAATTGGGGAACTCCCATAAGCTTAAACCCATACTAGATCTACAAAGGAAAATATTAGCTCACACAATCTCAAGATCAAGTTGATTTCATAAGTTTTTCATGTTAGAGTTTCATGGCAAGATTCACAAAGCAAATTTGGGAGATTGGATAAATGGTTGGATCATTCAATAATGATCAAAACCTTCAAATATATTTTCTCCTTGAAAATATCATGACTCACCATATAAAATAAACTCTTTTCCTCTAGTGCACTTTTCTCAACCAATAAGAAGAACTTGAGAACTAATTAGAGCTATTGAAGGATAAATGTTGATGATGGACTTATCCTAATTAGACAAAGGGGTAGTGGGGCATCCATTGAAAGGTGAAGCTCATTAAATAATCATGTAAATGTGCCCCTCTCCTTTATCTCTCTATCTCTCTTCCCTCTTCCATATATCTCATTCTTTTCATTTTTTATGGGGTTCTCTCCAATTTGAAATTTTTAGAAACTAGTTCTCTCTGATTTGGAAATTTTAGGGGAACTAGGGAAAATTTTGAGATATTGTAAAGTATGATCCTCTTGATTAGGCTCGATCCTATCAAGCATTTATAATAACTACCTCTTAATGCAATATCAAACTTTCCTTACCTATATTTTTCTTTGAATCTATGTTTGGTGAGTTGTGCACTATGGCATTGCGTGAAGAAGAATCTTCCTCATTCATGGTCCTTCTTTATGACCTTGTTTAGGGAGTTTTCAATGTTGTTTGTAGGTATAGATTAGTGTTATTTATACTATTAATGTGAAATTTTAGTGAGTCTTATAACTCCTCTTTATTTATATTCATTGCTTTACCTTCAACTTGGCTTCATTATGAGGACAAGGTCCTCATAACTTAAAATTGATAGAGCCATGTCATGTGTGCTTTGAGTGGCAGTTTGTCAAAAGCATGGCTCGAGCCACTCATTTCATTAATCACATACTTGCTCTATGCTTTAGGACCTAAAATTGAATTAACTATAGGTTGAAAACCAATCTAAATTATTAGTTTTCCTATAGTTATAATAAACTACACTCTGCTCGATGCCTGGTATTTTTTATTGATGAGTTACTAACCTTTGATCTTACTAGGTCTAAAAGACCTATTCTATCCCTCGATTAACATTGATCTCCTTACTAGATCTTGAAAATTCATGATAATCTTGATGAACCTTTTAAAAACTTGACCAAAGGCAGCGACTACTTGCAGGGGCAAAAACTTGATGTTTGTGGGCCCATCATTAATTCCTTTAGACTTTTATTTATTTTAGAAATTATTCTTTTAGGTTATTTACTCACAAATAATTCTATTGAAAGAATTAACCTTTTGGGCCATTCCCTCTAGGATTTTCTTTATTTTGGTAATTATTCTTTTGGGTTATTCTTTCAGAACTTATCTTCGTGGACAATTCTCTTGAAAGAATTCATTCCTTTTCTTTGGCCTTGAACAATTTTCTTTGAAAATGGACCTTCAAATTTCTTGTAAAGTTCCCTATTTTTCACTTGAAATTCCCTTTCTGAAAGGAAAGGTACCCTTCATCCTTCTTGAAATGGTCTTTTGTAAACCTTGAAAAGCCTTTTCCTGAAGGGAAAGAAACCTTTAGAACTTTTGAAAAGACCAATTCCTTTGAAACTTTTAATTGGACCTTTTCTCAATAAAAGAACCTTTCAGGGAAATTATTTAGGGAACTTTTTTGTAGAATTCCTTCAATAATTTTGAAAAGGACCATTTTATTGAATATTTACCCTTCAAAAAAAATTTCCCAGATAATTTTCCTGAAGGAAATGGTCTTTGCCTTTTGCTTCAGACATTTTATCCAAAAGAATTATCCCTTCAGAAACCTTGTCTTGGACAACTTGTCCAAAAGAATTCAACACTTAACACTTAGCCAAAAAAGTCCCAAAATAAAAATAAACATGTATTCCCTACAAATTCCAAAAGAATGAACAAGTAAAGACTTATTTGAATAAAAAAATTTGTACTTAGCTTCTGGCTTGCAGACTTATCCTTAAACACTACTATTGGATCCTTAGAAAACCTTGTTTGGACACTCTCTATTTGAAATTTGGGGATCCATTTCTAAGCCTCTGATCCACTACTTCATCAAACCATGCAAGATCTCTATATGTGGGCCAAAAATGGCCAACATCTTTGGTATCTCATAAGGTTTGCATGCCTATCAATGCAAGAGAACCTAGACCATATTACCTTGACTAGTCCATTAGGCATGGAGTTATTAGCCTCTGTAACTGAGCTGGTCTAAAATTGGATATAACACTAACCCTTTTTGGAAATTCCTCTTGAAGCAACAAGGACAACACAAAACAAAATGCCCAAGGCACTTGGTAAAGCAAAAATATGATAGAAATGAAATGTGCACAAGGTACTTGGAGGAAAGCATGAAATTTATCCTAATATATACAAGGTTACAATTTTCAAGTATCTCCATCATGGATCAAATGGGAAACTATGAGTATTATTCACTTGTAACAATCCAAGATGAAAAATACCTTACTTTGGAGGTACTAGAATTGGTGAACCAGGCAGATTTATGATCAATTTTTTTCGATGTCCTCTCTAATGGATAGAATGGAACAAACATGTCTCTGATGTAGACATATTGGTTCATGTCCTCCAAACTTAGTTCATGTTGGAATATAGGGGATTTTACAATATTCTCATTTGATGGCTCAATTTTTTGCTTTGAATTAAGCAAAACATGTGATGGTTCCTTTGAATTAGTGCTTGGTTTACTATCTATATTTAAGCAAAAAATCTCTAAATCATCCCAAAAGGCATCTTCTTCTTAGTCATCCGAGACAATGCCAACTTCAACACCATCTTTGCTCTACTTTATTTGAAAGGGGCCATATGTTATTTCATTAATACACCTAAGGCCTAACATGTTATGCTCTTGTGGCTTTGAATTTGACCATTCTTCTTTATTCTTGAAGACATCAGTACTACATTCAATGGATACTTCATCTTGAGATTGGTCAGCTTCTTTAACCTGATTGGTGAGTTCATCCTCATACTCTAGAGGAGGCATAGGCTGGTTTAGAACCTCTACCTAATCCATGAAGTCATGGTACAACTACTACCATACTTCATCTTGATCCTCTTTCTCATTCTTGACCTCTCCAACATGGTCAGCTAACTGATTGACTATGTCAATCTTTGCACCTTGGTCATCTTCATCTACAAACACACAAAATGGAAGATCTTGGAACTAGTTAAAATATCCTTTACTCTTAGATGCATCCTGAATACACACCTCTTTAAGTATGAAGGCATCTTGAATAGACACCTCTTTAAGTATGAAGGCTCTAATTCATCAATGTCAAAGCCATGCGACAATAGCTGGTCTAAACCTGATTTCTCCTCCCTTTTTTGGAGTGGACTGCCTATCATGATCTTCTTATCATAGGCACATGTGTTTTCCTCTTCAATCTTAAATTTTACTCTAAGATCCTCCTTTTTCCTTGTAAAATAGGCTCTTCCTCTAAGAGAGAGATGGTGGGAGGGTAAAGAAGTTTATTTTATTTACAGCTTAAGAGAGTGTCTTTTCAAATAGGTACTTTGAGTGGTCTCTTTGGTGGTTCTTGAGGGAGGGAGAAAGAGTCTTGGAACTCTTGTAGGGCAAGCTCATTAAGCTGAGCTAACACCTCTTTTTTATATTCTTCAACCACTAACTCCTTTTCTTGAACTAGCTCTTGGATCACCATAACTGACACCTCTTCCTTCTTCTCTATGCCTTTCTAAACCAATTTCCATGATGGAAATGTATAGGGAATAGCCACCTTTTTTTCCTTTTGAATGAGTATAGGAGAGGGTGGTTTCAAAAGAGAGGGTATGACATAATAAAGGTCAAAGGTGTAGGAGAAGATCCATGGTGGGATGGTTTCAAAATCTTGAGTGGGGATGGGCATAGGGGTAGGAGAGGAAACATAAGATTGATTGCACTGAGTCTGCTGATCTTCATAAGATATTAACACACTTTTTGAATTTTGGACTATGCTTTTCAACCACACCTTATTGTCCTTCTCACAAAATACCCATTTTTCATCCTCACAAACTGACCACCTATTCTTCACCAACTGAAGAGAACTCTTTACCTTTTGTAGAACATGAATAGGGATGACTGAAGAAAGTTATAAACCCCTACCAATCTCTCTTATCAACTCAATATAATCTAATAATGCTTGCTTGAATCTTGACAAGGATGTAATAGGATAAACATATTATTGATATGGGGAATTAGTAGACTGATTTGAATGCAAAGGAGACCAATCTTGGTCATACACAAGAGTGGGAGGGGAGCAAAGTCCATAATAGGTTTGATAGGTTTTTTGAGGGCCATTTGGGGGGAACACATACACATTATTAGCTTGATAAGTTTGATGATGAGGTAGAGAATGAGCATGTTGATCAAAATATGGTTAATTAACATACCAAATAATGATGATTAGGCACTTGGGCTGCTCATACCATTTGATGAATACTTAGAGTCACCATTGGTGTTTGCACACATGCCTCTAAAGGCTAATTGGATGAAGAGAACACCAAAACTCTTCACTCAGTGAACAATGTAATCCCATCAAGCATGCCAAAAATTATTGTAGCATAGAATTACACCCTTGTGGGAGATTTTTTTAGGCTCTCTCACTCTTAGCTACAATATTGGAGCAACTTCAGGCTATGGGTATCCTGTAATGAGGTTGAACCTCTAGATTAAGTTGGCTTCCTCTTTGATGCTCACCTAAAACTAATGCTTCATAGGGAAAAGGGTTAGAAAGGGAAAAGGGCTCCTAAATAAGTTAACTAGGTGATGCATCAAATAAAAAATGGGGAACTCCCATAATCTTGAACCCACAATAGATCTATAGAAGATAATATTAGCTCACAAAATCTCAAGATCAAGTTGATTGCATAAGTGTTTCATGAAATAGGTTCAGGAAGTAATGAATAAAAACAAATAGGAGTTGTAAGACTCACTGAAAGCTCACATTAATGGAAGATAGAATACTAATCTAGACTTGCAAATAGCATTGAAAACTCCCTAAACAAGGTCAAAAAGGACCATGGATGAGGAAGATTCTTCTTCACACAATACTATGGTGCACAGCTCACCAAACACAGATTCAAAGCAAAATATAGGTAAGGAAAGTCTTATATTGCATCAAGAGTTAGTTCTTAGAGATGATTGATAGGGTTGAGCCTGATCAAGAGGAACATACTTTACAATATCTCAAAAATTCCCCAGTTCCCCTAAAATTTCCAAATTAGAGAGAAGTAGTTTCTAAAAAATTTAAATCGGAGAGAACTCCATACAAAATAAAAAGAATGTGATATATAGAAGAGGTAAGAGAGATAGAGAGAGAAAGGAGAGGGACACATTGTCCATGATCATTGAATGAGCTCCACCTTTAATGGGATGCCCTACCACCCCTTTGTCTAATCAGGACAAGTCCATCATTAACATTTATCCTTCAATAGCTCCAGTTAGTTCTCAAGTTCTTCTTATTGGCTGAGAAAAGTGCACTAGAGGACAAGATTTTGTTTTATATGGCAAGTCATGATCCTTTCAAGGAGAAAGTATCTTCGAAGGTTTTGATCATTATTGAATGCTCCTAACCATTTCTCCAATCTCTCAAATTTTCTCCATGAATCTCACCATACCTTCCACTTGGCTTCATTATGAGGACAAGGTCCTCATATCTTAAAATTGATAGAGCCATGTCGTGTGTGCTTTGAGTGACAATTTGTAAAAATCATGGCTCGGGAAACTCTTTTCATTAATCACATACTTACTCTATGCTTTGGGACCTAAACCTGAATTAACTATAAGTTGAAAACTAATATAAATTATTAGTTTTCCTATAGTTATAATATATGACACTCTACTCGATGCCTAGTTTTTTTCATTGAAAAGTTACTAACCTTTGATCTATACTAGGTCTGAGAGACCTATTCTATCCCCCACTCACCATTGATCTCCTTGCTAGATCTTGATAAGTGTCAATCTCACAACAATCTTGATGAACCTTTTGAAAACTTAACCAATGGCAACAACTACTTGTAGAGGCTTAAACTTCATGTTTGTGGGCCTATCATTATTCCTTCAGACTTTTATTTGTTTTGGAAATTATTCTTTTAGGCTATTTTCTCACAGACAATTCCCCTAAAATAATTAACCTTTCAGGTCATTCCCTCCAGTCTTTTCTTTATTTCAACAATTATTCTTTTAGGTTATTATTTTAGAACTTATCTCCATGGATAATTCTTCTGAAAGAATTCATTCCTTTTCTTTGGCCTTGAAAATTTTTATTCAAAAATGGACCTTCATATTTCTTGTAAAGTTCCTTATTTTTCACTTGAAATGACCTTTCTGAAAGGAAAGGCACCCTTCGTCCTTCTTGAAATGGTCTTTTGAAAACCTTGAAAAGCCTTTTCTCAAAGGGAAAGAAACCTTCAAAACTTTTGAAAAGACTAATTCCTTCAAAACTTTTAACTGGACCATTCCTCAAGAAAAGAACCTTTCGAGGAAATTGTTTGGGTCACTTTGTTGTAGAATTATTTCAAGAATTTTGAAAAGAACATTTATTAAAAAATTACCCTTTAAAAAAATTATCTCAAATAATATTCCTGAAGGAAATGGTCTTTGCCTTTTGCTTCAGACATTTTGTATGAAAGAATTATCCCTTTAGAAACCTTATCTCAGACAACTTGTCTGAAAGAATTCAACACTTAACACTTAGCCAAAAAAGGTCCCAAAAGAAAAAGAAACACTTAGTCCCCACAAAGTCCAAAAGAATGAATAAGTAAAGACTTAGCTGAATATAATATTTTGCACTTAGGTTCTGGCTTGTAGGTTTAGCCTTGAACACTACTACTAGATCCTTAGAAAACCTTGCTTAGACATCTCTATTTGCAAATGTTGGATCCATTTATAAGCCTTTGATCCACTACTTCATCAAACCATGCAAGAGCTCTATATGTGGGCCAAAAATGGCCAACAATCCCTTAGGTGGATTCATAGTCTTGGGCTTGTGAGATACCACCCAAATGCCACTGGATCATATGGTCCTCACTGATATCTCAGCCCTGCTAGTCACTCAATTGCTATGTGCTCCCAGACCTAGACCTGGAGTAATGTACTGCACCTAATGCTCCACCCTCTATAATATATTATCATATGTAAGTCTTGATAAAGTTGGGTCATAATGATTGACCCCATAAAAATCATGTAGAGTGACCATACATCTTTTGTACCACTCTAATTAGGTAAATTGGGAAGATTTTTTTGCTCTTGTCTGACAGTAGAAGGCCAATAACATGAGCTATCAAAATAACAACCTCTAGGGGAACTATCCCTTGTGTTAGTGATGGTACCACTATTAGATCCCATGCTACTACTACTCCTACTCCTAGGTCTAGAGGCTAAGTTAAATCCTCTAATACATCTATTTCTATGTTCCCCTCCACTATTTCTAGGTTGGTCACATCAATCAAATCCTCTAGTATAGCTAGTCAACCTGTTGACATCCATGTGATCTTCCCACCATGCATAGGCACTTGTAGTATCTGGTGGATATCTTCTAGCATCATTGTATCCTTCCCAACTAGTGAATGGAAATTCAATGTCTCATAATGCCACATCTTTGTAAGTGTTGATAGATAGGCTTGATTTGCATGAATCACTAGTAGCTGGGCCAAGTGATATAACACTACTACCTTTAGTAGGCCTACAATATCATCATTGCATATGCCCTATCATCACAACACTTAAAATCATTGTTCATGTAACATGACCCTGATCGTTCTCGTAAGTCACCACACATGGAACCAAGTTAATCATTTTTCCTCTAATTCATCAAGTTTATCTAAATTCTTCTAATTTTGGGCCTAGACTAATCTTCTATTAGCCCTTTTTTCTCTTCTACTTCATTTTGGTCTTTTTGATGACCTCACAATTTTCTTCATGATCTCATCATTTAGCAAGGCGTTCTTGTTATTTTATAGATTGACTCTACCATTTTCCTTTGCAATTTTGTGAACTCACCACTCCAAAGGGCATTATTACCATTTGATAGGGTGACCTTACTGTTTCCTATGATTTCACCATTTGACTTATCATTCCCATCTTTTGATCAATGATTTCCATCAAAATTGGTAAAGTCATCAATTAAGTGTTGTTATTGCCATTTTGGTCCACGGCCTTGCTAAAGAGCTCATGACCTCATAATTTTTAATGGCAAAACTACCATTTTTATGGGCAACCTCATCATTTACAAAATTCTACAAACTATGGGATCACCTAATTTCTTACTTCTACCTAGTCATAAGTACATTAAATAGAGAAATTAAAAATTAAAAAAGGTGCATACTAATGTTACACTCCTTTATGGTTTTTGGTACTCTCACACGTGTTCCCCAAGGTGTCTATGGTGTGGAATATTAGCCAATTTTTTAACTCTCTCATGTGCAAATATCAGAGCTCTAGATTGTAATAGTGGAGGGTGAAAATGACTAATTTTTACCCCCCAAGGGTAAATTATAGTAAAATTTTCAAAATTTTCACCCCTAGGCCTATTGTTCCCCCATTTATTTTCATAGGGCACTCAAAAGAGCCATGTTCATCCATTTTTCACACTATTTTCTTCAAATTGCTCCATTTTTCAGCCTCCTTTCCTGAATTACGTAATTGTTTTTATTTTGATCGAGGGCCAACCTATAAAGAATTCAATTTTTTGTCTTCCCATCGAAGGGGAATCATGGGCCACCTAAACATTATTTGGGGCTTTTTCATAACCCCATTTCTCTGTGACTCATGTAAAATTTAGTGAAAAGCAAAACGAATTTATTTCTTCTAATTATAATCATTTTAAATGACCTTTTCATTCTTTGAAAAGTTATTGCTTTGATAAAATGTATCACCATGCCTTCTCAAATAGGGTCAAAATGTAGACATCTAATTCTTATCACTATTGTGCTAAAATGGCAAATTTGAATAACATTTTTACAACAACGCACAATTTGGACCAAAATCATCAAAATTCTCTAATTCATTATTACACATCATGTGCAAGTGTCAATTCTTATCCATTAGTCCCTAATTGGGGAAATGCATTTTATGAAATCATTATCTTTTCTAAATCACTTCAATTCAAATTATGACCAATCAAAATGGTGTTATAGACCATGCAAATACTCTAATTCATCAGCACACATCACATGCATGTTTCTATTTGCATCTATATTTTCTAAATTAGGACAATACCTTATACACAATAATCACCTTATGATTCCTTTGTAGTAAAATTATGACCAAGTAAATTAAAATTTTTGACCATTCTGATTAAACATGCAACTAATTTCCAAGAATTGTAAAATACTAAGTAAAACCATTAAGCAAACCAAATCAGATTAAGAGCTTAACTGGAAAATCCATAGAACGTTATCAAATATCTATTACTAGAAATTAATAATTTAAAATATTTGGGCCATGAAATCACCCATGACATCATCAAAAGGGTGTCAAGAACCATACATTAATAGAGATAAATATCATATTTAAGGCCATCCATGTCTTATTAATGCTCCCTTATTCCAAACTATTAATGGCTTTGTCCTCCAAAATTGAATTAATCATTGGCCACACATTTTGATCTCAAGATCGATGGTCACGGTTGATTCCCAATATCTCTAGAAATTTATAAATATGTGAGCCATGACCATAACTTTTAAGCTTCATTTGTGTAATGTTATTATGCATAAATAGCTTCAAGAGAGACCAAGATTTTTAGTGCAAATAACCTATGAAAAAATATTTCTAGAAGAAGCTTCATCAAATCCCTCAAATGGACCAATCAAGATGCCAAAACCATTGGTGATAGAAGAGATGATAGAGGCACTTTCCCAACTGCATTGACAAAGACTTGGAGCACTAAATCTAGGCATAAGTAGGTTTATTGACTGTCTTTAAAGGAGTGAAACTATGGGGAGGTATTATTCATCTTGTTTTCCTAATTAGTTTCTTGATTTCATTAAAACCACACCTCAAAGGAGTGGGCTTAGCATGTTTTATTCTTTATGCTTATTATTGGTTTTACTTACTAATGCATGAACTAACCTACTTTGTAATCCTGCTCTACAATATGTTGGTGAATGGTTTCATAATTATTAGACCTGCATGACCATTGTCAGAATAAGATTTCCATTATTTCATGAGCTTAACATTGGTTTTATCACTATAAAAATAATCCTATTTTTGTCACTACATTAGATTATTGTATAGTTTCTATATTCTCATATGTTCTATTCCAAGACTTCTTTTTTTGTACTTTTATCTTTTGTTAAAATTCAGGGGAGTCAAAAATTAAGTGTGCATCTTTAAATCCCTTTATCAATTATCAAATTTTCTAGGTATTTTCATTCCTCTTCCCCTATCACTATAGACATATCTTATTTATTATATTTTAATATATTTAGGTCATGTTTTCCTAGGCCCTTATTTTCTGTTGTTGGTGTAGTTTTTTTAAAATATGTGCACCCTCCACATAAAAAAATATTATATAATTTCTAATTGTTCATGTAATGAAAAGGGATATAAGGATTAAGGATTGCATCACAAGATTTTGTTGAACTATATTGAATATTGATTTCTAAATTTTTCCAAGGATATGTATGTGACTTAAGTAGGCCTCCCAATTAACTATACAAGTTTTTTAAGGTCTTGAAAGGTTTTTTTAGCTGATTAGGGTTTCAAGGAAGGAGAATGATTTCCTAGAGACTTGTAATAAACTTGAAGAATTTGAATGAGGTTTTTTGATCTTAAGAGTAGAGAAACAAATTTTTAATTTTATTTTTACAAAACATTATAGTTGACCATGAACGTACTTGACTAGGAGCATACGTAGTGACTAGGAGCATAACAATCCACTTCTAGTCAAACATTTATTTTTTTTAGTTTTACAAATAGTTGTTGGGTTTTGTTTATCTTGATTTTTATATAGGATTCTAAATAATTTTAGACTCAGACAATTTACAAATCTATAGATATTTAGTTTTCTTCTTAGAAACCTAGCTTTTCAAGTTTTAATTATTTTAGAGTGTTCCTTTATGTAATCAGGTTTTTTTTAAAACTATTGTATTAATGTAATTTGTCTAGATCTAAACTTGAAACATGTTTATTATTAGATTTAATGTATTTTTTTATATAAAAACCCCTTTCCATAATATAACTCATTGCACATAAGACAACTAAATTTTGTGTGATAATAAAGAGAAAAATCATGTACTACCCTTTCCATATATAATTTATTGGAGAGATATTTGACTCTTCTTCCTATTTATATTTTACTTTGTGTATAATAAATAATATTATTTAAATCAAATTACAATAAAAACATCCATACACATTTAACTAAGCCTAAAATAGACTAAAATAATAAATTAGATGTGATTAAATTTTTCAAAACTAGAGAGATTTATAAAAATGGAAGGTTTAAAAATGTATCATGAATATTGAGGGATCATTCAAATATTTTCAAGTATAATAGTAAAAATTATGGTTTTACATGGCTATACAATGAGAACCCTGAAAATGCATAAGGAAAAGAGGACCTTTCCCAAACCGTCAACTTGACATGTCTAGAATATTTAAATCTTACACTTGACATTTCTAGTAAACATCATGCATGTGAAATATATTTGACACTTATGTTTATTATATTTGGATCTCTAAAAACCTTGCTAATTTTTTTAAAATATTACTTCAATCACTAAAAAATGCACTTCTCCTTGCCCTGATCAAGTAGCTAGATATGAAATTTAAGAAATAAATTGTGGTTTGGTGTTTGTTTACATCAAATAATAGTTTAGATAAATAAAATTTTTACATTAATTCATCAACCAAGAAAACTAATACAATCAATTGTGGACACCTAATTTTTGTATAAGGGTAATTATTGTAATGTTTTAGTATGTCTTGTTATATGGCCCATTAGTTTGAATTAGGGTCATATTGGAACTTTTTTGTGTGCTTTTTTCTTTCTCTTTATTTTATGTGTGATCTTGTGGTATTTTTTTCTTCTATTTCTCATTCTACTTTCTTTATTTTGTGCCTACAATCTTTTTTCTATTTTTCTCTCATCATATTTTGGTTGTTCTTCTATTGGGTTAGATTCAAAGCCACAAAATTTGTCTCATACATATTTAGTGACATTGAAAATTTATCCCAATCCATTTTGTTGGCCCTTCTACCCTTATTTGCTTCATTTTTATGTTTTGATTTTTAATTGTTTGTTCAATATTTTCTTTGGTCAGATTACACACCAATAAGCTTTTAATTCATATATGAGATGTCTAAATATACAAATCATCCTAGAGGAATTTCACATTTGACAAGTATCAAGAGGAATTCAAGGGAATTAAAATCTAGGAACACTCTATATTAATATATTTATGCTCTTGAGGACTTGTAACAAGGTTTAATTGCATATTTATACCAAAGGAAGGATAGGTGAATGTTCATGTAGTTTCACTTCACTTAGGGAATATGAGGAAAAGTTACTCACTCGAAATTTCACTCACATGCACAAGAGAACTATATCAACTTTGATTCAAAGTATGTAGGATATGTAGCTACAACTCATTGATGAGGCATATAGAGCCAATTAACGTTAAACTTTTCATATTCCTCTTGAAATAATTTATAGTGAATTAGGTCAATAATATATATAGAAGATAAATTAGACAATTATGCTTGATAATTTAAAAAATCAATCATAAATTTTTTTATGGAATCTAACAATGCATCTACATAAAAAAATTCAAAATCATAAATGGTGCTAGGTATAAATCTTGAAATTGAGGACATATTCAGTATTTATAGGTAGTAATAATTCATTGACCTGGGAAATCCACCTAGTAAACATTTGTTGATAACAAGAAAAGTGTTAAATTCATCATTTTCAAATTTGACAATTAGATTTAACACAAATCTTCATAGTCATTTCCAAGTTCCTATTTCAATTTGATAATTACAATCTAATAAGCATATGTTTATGATTCCTACCTTATTTGTCATTTCATTGTTATTCCTTATCTTGGTGAATTTATTGTTTCATTTTATCTTATTTTAGCACATTATCCAAATATGATTATTATATTAGATTGATTTATCACACATCCAACCTATGTCTATATTTTAATGTTTTCCTTCATTAATTATTCTTATGCATTATTTTGTTAAATCAAACTGGTGGATCCCTCTATTATTTGAACACCAACCTAGGGTTCAAAACCCTTGTCTCTCTAGGATCTGATTTTATGAGTTTGAGTTGAATTATAATTTATTTAGCCCTAGATTTCATTTTCTTTTAGATTTACATCTACTTTTCACATTTAGGTGAACCTAACCCTAGTTTTCATTTATCCAATGGTTTCATGACATATTTCCTACTAGGGTTTCCTGGTTTTCTTATTTTAATTCTTAATTTTACCACATTCTTAGTTAGGGCTTGTTTTTATGTATTCAATAGTTTTTTCACTTGTTTATATTTCTTCATGGCTTATGATCAAAATATGGATTCTTTTGTTACAAATGAAATATATATTAATGATGTAAATCTTGATGTTACATGTGATAATAGGAATAGTAAATATATGCTTGATGAAATTAAAAAATACATTAGTCAAAATCCTTATTCTCTTCCTAAAATCATATACAAATGTTAAATGAAGAAACAATGATACATTATTATTTTCATATATATAGTGATGCACATAAGCTTGTTAATGGTTGTTCATCTTTTAATCATATCACTTCTAGTGTGCCCATGTTTGAAATGAATAATCAAAATTTCCCTTTGAATTAACTTCTTGAGTTTTCTACCATTCCTACTCACACGATAGTGACTATGTTGCATTTTATAGGTGACCTAAAAATACAAGTGTGTCATATATACCTTCATTTAGAACCTTATAATGCTAGGATTTATTCTAATGATAGATCTTATAATCCTATTATTATATATGTAAAATATGTATTTGACATATCTCTCTCACATGGCATGATTATACAAAATTTCTAATTATTTGATGGTTTTGAAGTTCCTCAGGCATAACTTTACATCTTGTTTTTGTCTATTATATACTATGAATACCATTTTTTAATATCACTCAAGTTTTCTCCTATAAAATAAAAATTTTGGTGCCTAACATGGTTCAATCCTTTATCTATTATGGTATTTACATTATTTCCAATTCTTACAAGAAGCTTTCTTAAATTAATTTATCACTAATAATGGACCTCATTCCACATTTGAGAGTATTCCATCTATTCAACAATATTCTAAAGAGGATATTTGTGACTATATCTTTGGATTATGTTGTCATATGTACTTTGATTTTCAACCATGTGATCTTGAAATTCAATACACTTTATCAATATCTTTTTGATGCCTCTCAAAGACAAGCTACTTTATAAATATTTTTCAATCATTCAATTATATTTATTATATGGCTGTCATACTTTTAGATGAAATATTAACCCAAACTAAAGTTTCTAATTTTAATGATTCATGTTTTATCACTAATGATGCACCTAATTCAGATACATATAAAATTTAGGTTAAGAAAGGAATGTCCTCTTCAATAAATCTTATGTCACAACACCCTAAAAATATTTTTAAAGATCAAGACAATATATTAAATGGATTATTAAACATAGACATGATTGAGTTACCATATAGTATACATGATAATCAACCACATATGCTAAAGTATCACAATAATAATACATTTTGTGAAAATAATAGAGTTAAGTGACATCTGACAAACAAATGTACTACTTTATGAAACAAAATTCAAGATATTATTGATCATTATATAATTAAATGTGATTACTCAACTCATAAAGGATAAATTAAAACTTTAAATAAATAAACCTAACCTTATAGTGGTGTACCAATTATGTTAGCTAATTATTATTTATCAACATATTTTATGCATACAACACCTTTGGTTATTAGTGTTTCAATAGAAGGACAATGAAAACATGGTTTTTTTAATAGTAAAAGAGTATTTTTGGGTCCTTCACCCCTTTCATTGATCAAAAGGAATTCTTACAAAATGAATTATCCTACTAGACTAGCAATACTAAGAGTAGCAAACTTACATCAAGACAACAATCTTAAAAAAACTAGAGCCTAAAAATAAATACTCATTCAAAAGTTTAAAATAATCCATTTCCCAAGGAAAAGTGTTTGAAAGACACCCATAAACAAATAGTAGAAAGAGATTTTATTCTAAAACTAAATCACAAATCCTTTTGTAGTAATAGAACATAATAGTTTTCTATTGATAAAACTTGGTCTTCTATAGAAAATACCAAAAAGGCCCAAATAACAATAATGAAAACATATCCATCCATAACTTTTTTTGTCATCGTAAGGAGAAGAAACCAATATAATTGGAACTAATAGGCTCACCATAAATGAGAAAATACTTTTGTAGCAATAAAACTAAATAATCTTCTAAAACAAAAACATGTCTTTAACAATAATGAACAAAAAATCCCCAAAAAGGGTTCTGCTCAATTCCATCATTTTCTAACATATGCATTGTCTAGTTAGCCTCCAATAAAACAATGTTAAAATATGAGTGAAGATAAATGTATCGCTAACTCCCTAAAACCACATAAAATGTTATTCAAATTCCATTTAAATGGCATACTTTTGATCATATAATTTATAATAACTGAACATATAATTTATAACATTGACCCTTGAATCCCCCTCTACAAGGATGTGATGAAAGTTTATCCTTAGCCACCTTTACCCATTTTAGCAATGCAATAGCCTCTGCTTCATTTTTAATATCTTTGGGGAGAAAAAATAAAATCCCCTCCTACCCCCCCTAACTTAGGACCTTTAGTCTCACTCTCTCACTTTGAAACAAAATTATTAGAGGAAAATAAATCAAGAATCTAACCCTAGCTACTCCATGATTTCTTCTAGATGCTCAATCAAAATTGAGTTTGACATACCTAGGCTATGGTGAAACCCACATAAAATATGACCTATTCTTCTTTCCATTATTATCTTAGTGGTTCTTGGAATACATAATATTAGGCTAATAATCTAATATTTTAAATTCTCTTGGACCCAAAAATTTCTTATTGATCTTAGTTGAAAGAGAAATATTTACAAAAATTACCTACTCAATCTTTTCCTTGCATCTTTCCCATTCAATTCCTTTGTCTTCACAAATTTCATTGCTCTGCTCTTTATAAATATATAATATTACATTTTCCAGAGCTCCCAACCAAAGAGAAGAAATTTTTTTGAACCATATAACAAAGTTGAGAAAGTATCCTTGATCGAAAAACCCAAGGTTGGTCAAGTCTATAAAAGAAGCAAGACCGCATTTTTATTGCATAATAAAAATGAAGGATGAGATGTTCCACACATTATTATTTTTTACACGTGATAAAAAAATTTGGACCAATATATTCCATTATTTTAAGTCTATTTTGAATGAGGATTCTTCCCAAACAACCTAATCATGCAAAAGAGTTTTCCCTCAGGGTGTTGACCACATTCCAAATCAAGGTGCTAGGAAAATCATCTTCCACAACCATTTTCATAGTAATATATTTCTAACTAGATTTAATGTTATACATATAAGACTTGTCCCCTATCCATTATAGAGTATCTTATGTACATTTCACAAAAAATGTTACTCATTACTAAAACATGAGATAATAGTTAATTTTGCTTAGTTGGGCCATTTATATCCACTAAGATATTCCATTTTATAGTGTTAAAAATATAAGGAACATTATCATCCCAATAATTTTAGATTCTTGATGAGAAAAATAAATTCACCAATTAAACTTGATGTAGCCAATTATTACATACAAATTTATAGATACAATCCAGAAGGGAAGCCACCTAATTATTTGAAATACTAACTTCATTAGTTCTCAACCCAGAGACAATTTTTTCAAGGTGTCAGCATTATATGTGCAAAACTAGTCACTTATGATGGTTGGGGTAAAAAATATTATGTATAGGAAAAAAATCTTTGATAGAATTGAATTAACACACTTGAAAGAAGGTTTAAATGCAAGAAATTGAATACTTGTAGAAATAAATTGTAGTAAAATATCTAATTTGTTTTTTTGTATATATTGAAGCTTCCCACATCAAAATGGAATTACTTGTATAAAATTGAAACACACACACATATGAAAATAGAATACTTATGCCTATGAATTCAATATGCATACACAAAATTGAAATGGAAGTACTCACACAACAAAAATAAACAAACTAACTAATAGATGAGATTTTTGTCCTAGATCCTTATGTGTGGGCCCTCCTCAATTGAACTTTCATTCCAATCCACTCCCTCAATACAATTACTCTACTTCAAATCAAATATATCGCATTAACTAAACTAATCAAATTAAATGATTGTTATAATAGTGTACAAAGAAATCATAGTATTTCTAAGATTAGTCTTACTTTCTCTCTTTCTCTTCATCTTTTACTACTAGCCTACTACCTGCAACTCTACTATTTATATATGGTATATAAGAATTTATTAATTATCTCTCTAAATCTAAGAGGTTACAACCATAATACCTAAAAAATTAGAACAAATAGAAAATAATCTAAATGGATGAAACTAAATCTATTATGTAAATAGAGGAATAACCATTTGGTCCAAATGGAGTTCCTAAGTAGTTATAATGACATCTCATCAAGTTCCATTATTCCTTAATTTTTTTATATGAGTTGGAAATTTTGTGGAGAAGATAGTTGGTGACTTTCTGTAGCATTCTATAAAAGTGTTCACCTACAACAATTGTTTCAGGTGGTTGTTACAGGTGATCCTAGCTAATTTTTGTGAATGGTTCTAGTTGCTATAGGTAGTTTATCTCCAACATCCATCCAAATAATGAATGTGAGTAGTCATGTCTTTCATGTCTAGCTAGCTACTGGCTACAGGTGATCTTTGTAGTGAGTATAGGTGTGTCTATTGGATTATTTATGAGTGTGTCTATTGAAGTGGTTATAGGTGCATAGAACAAGAAATAAAACATATTTTCCATTTTTGAGTCACCAAAATATTAAACTATGAAATCATTAAACTATATTAGAAAACTTAGAAATAGTTCATGAATTTAAAGATTAGTTTTCATATATATTATTTACAATGTATGTGAAATATGAGCATAATATGAGTCTAAGAAAAGGAAAACATGGAAAAAATAATGGTTTTTGGGAGAAATTAGGTATTAGATGAGGCCATTTTTAGGTTTCATCACACCCACCAAGTTAAGTCATTACATGTCCCTTTGTAAGCATAGTTGTTTCAATAAGTTATATATTGGGACATGAAATGAGCATAAATAATCCTCATATCATAGGTAATGGATCTCCTCTTAATTTCTCCAATAAATATCCTTTATCCTATTCTAACTTTTCCCACTTCCTATTTTTCTCTTATTCCTTAATCATCAATGTGACTATAAATGTATGAATGGGGGATCAAATAGAAAGCATCTTGAAATTTAACCCTATCCATCCAAAAATATCTTCCCTTAAGTAACTAATACACCTACTAAGTCTTTTGTTAGCATCCCTAAAATTAAACATAGACTAAGGTTATCTCTATTGCAAGTGAGGAGTAAGTATTGTCCATATTTCCCTATAAGCAATAAAGATTTCATTACAAATTTCATTGGATAGAGTTGTGGCATGGTTTAGGATATTCTTACTTGAGTTTTGAATAACTTTTTTGACCTCTAGAATCATGATTAGTCATCCCATTATTTTATGACCAACTTAGGCAACCATTTATCTACTCTAAGGTTGAAAAGAATAGATTTACTCTTTAATATAAGTTGTCATTTATGTTTTCCTTTTGATCTCATGTCTCCATTCAAATTAATAATCCCTTAGTTTCACATCCCCAAAAATAACACTGGGATTCCATTTATCATCCATGGTGACTACCAAACCATTTTGAAAAAAATCACATAACAAATCTTTGGTTTCAATGGAGCCATTATAATAGACTTCATAAAAAGATAAGGGAATTCCTATGTAATCTTTTTCTCCTAAGATTATCCTCCCCAATTGAAACTAGATGCATTTTTACTCTATATACAATGCATAAATCCTAGAGGGTGGCTTACATTACAATAATTGCATGAAAATTTCACAAATTCTAAGAATCAGTGCTTTAAATTCAAAAACCACCATCTCTTTTATCCTTAGTTTCTCATCATGTTCATCCAACTATCTTTTAAAGGCATTTTTTATCTTTTACTAAATAGTGGATTATTTCCTATTAGCCCTCATTGATTACTTACCACTTCATTATTAATGCATCAATTATGCTTTGATGTTTTTTTCCTATATATACAATCTAAAGGAACTCCATTAGGCATATTAAACATACCTGGATGTGTTACAAAGGTTGTAGGTTCCTCGGGTGTAATTGATGCAGGTGATGGAATTTTTGGTACATGCCTTTCTTCCTTTTTTATTTTTTCTTCTTCCCCTACCACTTATGTCAATGTATCCAACCCACTACTTATCTTTAATTCTTAAATTATTGTCTTTAGGGACTCTATTTTTTCATATGCAAGCATAATTTTCTCATAATCACTCAATCATTGATTGGAATAGACAAGGGTTTGTTCTCTTCATTCTTATTCTACTACAAACTCTTATTCTTCCTTTTCTTGGGTCCCCTGCTTAGTTTTAGGTTATTCCTCATTTTATTTTGTGGATTTTGAGCTTTCACTAATGTCCTCCTCCAATTATTCCTCTTGTTCCTTTGGCTCTTCTTAATAACTATTTTACTCTTCCTCTTTATAACTCCCTTCCTCTGATGAGATTTTAATAATCATAGCCTTGGAATAAAATTGACCATCCTTTACTCATTTTGCTCTTAACATGTGAGAATGATGCTTGAGTCTACTAGAGGAAGCTTATAAGGTTATTTATCTCTTAATAGGGTGAGAGGAAGATATGGTTATGATATTTATAGGTATTATAGACTAAGCAACAAATTTTATGGAAGATGAGGTAGTGAGATAAAAAATTCCCATGGAATGTCTAGTTTGTTGATGGTGAATGCCCACCTGAATATTAATGTTATCAAATAGTGGTGGTCTAGTGTTGTAGGTTTTCATTTTTTATATTATTTGTCCATATTTATTATAAAATTTAAGAAATAATTAGGCACATTTATAATGATTCTATGTCTAATATGGCTTAAGAGATTTAAGTGAGTGTAGACACCAAAAATCTACACACTACAATTCCTAGTGTTAAAATACCCCCTAGACTACCCTAGGATCCCCTTGGAACCATTTATCCTTTCAACCCTTGATGGAGTTAACCCACATTCAGTTTAAATCAATTGGATTAACCTTACCTTTTAGTCCTTTTTACCCCTTGGCATTTGACTATCGACAGTCAGGTTGACTGTTGATAGTCACCTTGACCATCAATGGTCAGGGTCTACCTCCTTAACAATTAACATGCAACTTACCCACCTTGATTTTATAAAAATAGCTTATCTAATTCCATTTTCAATCCATTGCATGGATGAGTTAATTTTGGAAAGTCCAGTTCACGTGTTGTTATAACTCTCTCACCTTGCCTATAAGAGAGAGGAACAAAGAAGTGAAAATCCATTTGCAAAACATATGTGAATCTAAAATTATTATCAAGATCTTGTGCATCTAGGAGTTTATTTCTTTAAATTCAATCAACAATCTAGCAATCCAACTATCATATTAGAGATTCAATTTGTTGTCAACTCTCTACCAAGTTCATAGGTACCATTACTCTATCATAATCAAGCTAGATTCCACCAACAGACCAACTGCCTCAACTATCCACCTAATCAACTTCTGGTAAGGTGATTACTTGTTTCTCAGTATTGATATACTTTATTTTCATTTCACAATCAACCTAGACCTTACCCATCTCTCAAAATCCATCTTATGTATCTCATCAATCAGTCAAAATTACTGACCTAGATCCTCACATAGTAACTATCGATGATTGACTCAACCACTGATAGTCTACTCAACTTCTTATGGTCACCTTGAATTCTAATGGTCACCTTAAGCACCGATAGTCAACCCAACCATCGATGGTCACTATGGCATAAAAAACTAGCAAGCTAATTTCACCCACCTACACCCAACCAAATCTAATTTTTTATGTTCCTACCTATTCATAAACCCCTACCTGATTTTCTAAGATAGATCCCAACCCTTTAACACTACTATTAATTAAATTATCACTAATTTAATCAATTCTATCATATTTATTAGCAAGCATTCTTGTATTCAATTTTAGTACCTTTTGATTTATTGATATGAATACCTTCCTTTTCTTTTTATAAGCTTAATTATTTAAAATGTGTGGATTGATAACCCCTAAGGAATCTCTTGCTTCCAGGATCTAGCTATCTCTAGGGAATCCACTCAACTATTTTTCTAACAAACAAACTTGATTTAGTGATTTCTTATCTACAGGTCATCCTCCCAAGCCAAAGAGGATCTCTTCACAATCTTTTGATTTCAACACTTGCACTATCAATCAGGTTTTTCAACCATACCTGCACTTAGTTTCTTCTTTTCCCCTTCCTCATAATAAGCAATAAATTCATTGAAACATTCTAGCATGCCCAGTGGGATCCTTGTGTCTCTACTTGGGTTCTTATTTTCTTACATTCTCTCTTTATTTTTTGCTCATTAATGAAATCAAAAGTTTCTTTTGGGCTTAACATTAAGTGCATACATTGACTGCTTGAAATTTTAGTTCACATAGCTTAACTTAAAGGCAAAGTAATCTATCATAGCTTTCCTCTTTTTTTCACACACTAAACCAAACCACTTTCACCAATTGAACATCAAACAAACTTGAGACAAGGCCCGAGTAGAATTTCATTACCAAGCAGTAACCTTACCCTTTCTCGATAATCCTACTTGGAGGTCATTACCAAGGGGAGGACCAACTTAACTCTCTGGTTGAGTATAATCTATGGATATCAATAATAATAGATAAGCACTTGGAACCCTTATCTTTATGGTGTATGAAGTGAGGGGGTAGGCCCCAATACCAAACCATGTATTGATTCCAATACAGATTCTTTTTTAGCACCTAAACACAACCTGAAACCAACCATAGACTTATTTTTTAGTACTCAATCTATAAAGTAATTTCAATCACATAACTTCTTAAGGCATAAGTCAAAAGTGAGATTAATTAAAATTCTAGGGTTTAACACATCTTTTAGAGTGTGATTTGATTTATTTGATCTTTTATTATCTTCTCTTTGTTTGATTAGTGAGGTTGTTTGTGCTTTATATCTCCCCTATCTCGTATGGTTGTCACTCACCAATAGCAAAGAGAGCTTGTGATGTAAAACTTATCACCAAGCCAACCTACCTCTTCCTCCTCTTCATCCATAAACTATACCTCTGAACTAGTAGACTCTCTTCACCCTTCAAGAAGTCCTACCTTCCCTTTGGAGGTACCTCAAGAGATGCAAATTTTTTTTCTTTCCTAGAAAACAATCCTATAGCCTCACAACATTATCTTATAACTATGTCTTACCATATTTTGGCTCTGGCCCCATTCATAGATCCACCTTATGGCATGCCTCCCCATCTCATGGGGAGTACCTCCATTACCATGGTTACTACAAAACCATTGACTACCTAAGATTCCTCATCAACCAACAACCCCTTTAAGACTACCATTGAAATCCAACCAACCCAAACTACCACCACCCTTATACCTTCTACTCTTAACAACCACTCCTCCACTATAGGAGTGCCTACCTCTAGCACTACCAGCGTTCCTTTATCTACCTTCAACCAATTAACTGCCACTCCACCTCAAAGACTTGTGGTGTTCATACCCTCTACCTTGCCACTAATCATTACAAGGGTTATCACCCTTCCATCGATCACCAACCCAACTATTTCTCCTATCTAACAAGCACCCCTTGGATCAACCTTTGGCTACATCCCTAATATACAAGGGCATGTACCCACTACCCATCTACCTACCTCTACCCACCCTTATGTGTTTTCCACCCAACCATTGACATCTACTTACTCATATATGGTATCTTCCCAACCTTCAACACCCTATCTGTATGTCTCTCAACCACCACAACAATATGCATCTTATAACCCTTCGAGTACACAACCCTAAGCTAAATTAATGAAGATGCTTATGGACAAGATGACCACCTTAAAGTCATCCATTTTGGGTGCACACAACATCTTGTCATATGAATAAATTTTTAATGAGCCCATCCATCCATCCATACCTACCAAACCATATCCTCCCCAATGGGAACTTCCCAAGTTCTCTAAATTTCAAAGTAAGGAGGATCCCCAATAGCACCTTAGAGTATTAGGCATGCTTATTATCTCATCACTTATGATGATTCCCTTCTCCTCCGTATCTTCCCTATGTCTCTATCTGGTCTGACCTTAGATTGGTATAGTGCCTTACCCAAACATTACATATGTTCCTTCACCCAACTAGGTTAAACCTTATTAAACCAAATTTTGATCAATATCTCCAATAAAGTGTCTATCACCAACCTCTATTCTATTCGATAGTTTGAATATGAATCCATTGTAGATTTTGTGGTTCATTGGAGGATCCTTATTAACCAATTTTCCTTTTCCTTGCCTCAACTTGAACTCAGAGAGCTCTTTGCTCGAGCATGTGCCAAGCATGTCTCCTCTACCCTACATGTCCAAAGATTCCAAACATTTGATGAAGCTTTTACCATGGCTTGTAAGTTAGAGAACTGAACCATTGACAAAAGAAAGTTTAAGCTCAAAAACAAGAACTCAACCTATAAAACCAATGAGGATTCTCTTCCAAGTGAAGCAACCAGCCCAATACCAGCACCAAGAACAATGGAACCATAGATATAGTTGTCCTAAAATCTACCCCTCCACCTTCTATCAACCAATCTAATCCCTCTAGTTCCTCAAAGTAAAACCCAAGGAACCAAACCCATAATAACCAAAAGAATTCACTCCACTTGGAGAATCCTATGCTTTCATTTTGGAGAAGTTATTGAAATCTAATATCATTCAACTTCATCCTATCAAGCAACCCAAAAAAATTAGACTCCTCTTGTCCCACACCTAATTGGTACAATGAGAATGACCTATGTGCCTTCCACTAAGTGATAGGGCATGATGTTAGTAGGTGAAACACTTTCAAGAGCCTTATCTAATCCTTCATTGATAAGGGGGAGCTTACATTGGACAAACCTAATGCACCATCAAACCAAGCCCATGATATATTCAAGAAAACCATCCCAAACCATGCTCTTACCAAGAATAAGATAAATAACATCAAATGATCTCATGAAACCCATATAGTTAACATGGTCCTTAAAACACTCATTTTTAAAGAGATTTTTGACCAACCTATTTATCTCTCACCTTCTTTGCTTATTAAGGTATTATAATTATCTTCCCTTCCTTTGAATACCCAAGCTGAAGAAACACCATTTTTCCCCCTCCACTTATTAAGGTAGTGGATCCACCAACCTCCCTTTAAACTAGTATATAGGAACAACCAACCATCATTGCCTCACCCTCACCTTTAGCTATCGAGCAAACCAATTCCCCTTCAGAGATCATTCTCAAGGAGGAAACCCCCATGTCTACTCCTCTTTCATAAAAACCACCTATCTCAACCTTGCATCCTTTTATTAAATAAGAGAATGATTTAACTATCCTTATGTCTCTACCCAGGGGCCTATCTTTTAGGTCTACCATATAGGGAACTAAGCTAACCTACAAACCATTCTCTAGGATAGTGCAAAAATTAGATTTTATCTCCAAACCTAACATGGATTGAGCCACCTTATGGTATCAATTAGGCATCCCTTATATTACCCCACAAGAACTTCCAACCCTTTCTTGGTCAAACCAACTCACCACTTCTATTGACCAACCTTTTACCATATCTACCCAAATAACCAAACCCTTGTGTCTACTCTTCTTTCATAAAAATCACCTATCTCAACCTTGCATCCTTTTATTAAATAAGAGGATGAGGTTACCATCCTTATGTCTCTACCTAAGGGCTTATTTTTCAGGTCTACCATATAGGGAACTAAGCTAACCTACAAACCATTCTGTAGGATAGTGCAAAAATTAGAGTTTATCTCCAACCCTGACATGGATCGAGCCACCTTATGGTAGAAATTAGGCCTCCCTTATATTACCCCACAAGAACCTCCAACCCTTTCTTGGTCAAACCAACTCACCACTTCTATTGACCAACATTTTACCATATCCACCCAAATAACCAAACCCTCTAGCTAACCAACTAAAACCTATATTAAACTGACCAACCCTCAACCACCTAAGCCAACCAAGACCCAAGTATCCAAACCCTCTCCTATAATCCCAACTAGATCTTCTAAGAACCTTGGTATCCTCCTTACAACAAGCCTTAGTCACCCATATGTCAAAGTGGACCTAACCTCTTCAAGCCCACCAATCACATGTTAGACCAAAGAAAACAAAAAGGTAAAGCCACATAAAGGTTGGAAGACCCAAACTTTCCTCCCTCAACTTTTCCATCCATTATAGGGACTTATCCCTCTACCTTAAATAGGAAGTTAGTTACCTCTACCAGAACCTCACCACCTCTTTTGGTGACACCTTCGTAGTTGCTCTCTAATGCACCTCTTTTCATTGTGCCAATAATACCTAGGCTACCTACCTTGAGATATTCCACCTCTAGCTCTTATACCTCTTTCCCTAAACCAAATCCATCAACCAATCATACTACCCTACCCAAAACACCTACCACCAAACCTAGCTCCAAACCAACTCCTACTTCAACCATCAAAGCAAAAATTGCTAAACCTTTACCATCTCTAGTTAAATCATATTCGACCATTCTCCATAGGTTATTACAAACCTCATAATTATCCTTACCTCCCATCAGACCCTTTGACCCTCTAGCTTAAAATCCCATTTTGTATAATGAACACCACATGTGTTTTTATCATAGGACACCCAACCATGATATAGAGAATTGCAAAGCTCTCCAAACCATCATCCACCACCTTTACGATGAGGATGATCTATTAAAAGATGAACCTCCTATGAGCCCCATACCTATCCAACCACCCACCATACCTACCCAACACTCACACACTCCTCCACTCTCACCTTAGAGTGAAGATGAATCTGACCAATCCTCCATCTCAACCTCTCTTTTTATCCATACTATCAACATGGTCACTAGAGCACAAAAAAAAAGATAAGGAGAAGGATAAGGTGTCCATTCCTTGGATATACCCCTCTTCAAACTCCCAACCAACCTTCACCCAACCTTCTCCTTTGACAAAAACCAAGGTGTCTATCTTAGGTTCCTCCCAATCTAACCCCTCAAAATCCATCAAGAAATTTATCCTCAAGAAACTTCACCAAACATTGGCAAATATGAGCTTGTATGAGTTGATCGCTACCTCTTCCCATCACCACCAAACACTAATAGAGTATTTTCAATTCATTAAGCTCCAACTTGAGGACCCCCAACCTGTAGCCTCCTTTATTTGTTTCCTTAAAATTTCCAACCTTGTTAACTTCAACGATTCAGAAATACCTTCTATCCACCTAGAGGACATAGATCCTCCTCTCTTTATCACTACTTACATCAACCAAACCTGCATCAAACAAGTTATGATTAATGGGGGAGATAGCATTAACATCATCTCCTCTCATGCCTATAACCAACTCTACTTGCCAGATATTGTCATGTCCAAATCCTTGATCATCCTTTGCTGTTTCAATGATACCATGGCCACTGCCTTAGGAACTATCATCCTTCATATCCATGTGGGACCCTTCACACTCCCTAAACTATTATATATTATAGAAGGTGAATTATAATACATCTTATTGGGATGACCTTGGATTCATTCCATGGGTTACATTCCCTCTACCCTCCACCATTGCATTAAGTTTGAACATCAAGGCTAGGTCATCACCATCCAAGCTGACCCAATTCCTTTCTCAACATGCAACATGACTTACCACCCCAACGATGTCCTCATACCCCCATCTAGCACACCCTCAATAAATAATACCCAACCTTTAACCACCAAAGTAGATATCATATCCCCTTCTACCAATGAGGCATCGACTAGCTCCTCTATACCTTCACACCAAATTCCTACCATAGACCATTTGGAATCAATGTTCCATCACTTTTCACTGGGGATTATTTCCTTCTCACCCTCGACACTTTCCCCACTCTTCAAGAGTATGGGAAACATACCAACCAACCTAGATATGACCCCAATGTCAGAACTATCATTCACTTGGGACCTCCACAACATCAAATTCATTTCATCTATGGGGGACTCAACAAACCCCTTAGTGATTCTACCATATCTCTCTCCCTTAGGCCATTTACCACCATTTTCTCCTACCTAGACAAACCAAACTTGGCCAAGACATACCTCCATCAGTGTGCTTGGAAAGGCTTTGGTCTTAGGTGATATGAAAACATCCCACATGAGTTGGTCTCCATTGAAACTAGGAAACCTCATGAAAAGCATGGCCTTGGTTTTATCCTACCTAAAAAAAAGTAACCCAAAATTCCTACCACCACCATTATTGTAGATAATACCCCTTCCTCATCAATATCTCCCCTACCCACTTGTGATGATGATGACATCATCCCACCTAACTTTTTTTTTCAACATGATCAACCTAGGACCCCTAACTTATCAAAAAGAGGGGGTGATCGTAACCATCCCTTTGATCCATCCTTAGATGATAAGAGAAGACTCTCCTACCATTAACACTATGAAGTGTTAAGATGATGATTCTATCCTCACCTACTTTGGTGTCTTATATTCTTCAATTCACAAATCCTTTCCTCCTAAAACCTTGACCATGTTGAATGAATCCACCATAGATATCAACTTGGACACTCCAAATAACCCTCACATTGTCAAATTGGGCCAATCATTAAACATTAAGGAACTTTAGGACTTCCCCTCTTTCCTTCAAGATCATAGCATAGCATTCTCTTGGTCTTATGAATATTCCTAGAATTGACCCCACCATTTTTACCAATAACATATTCACCCATTATGATGCCAAAACTATCAAGTAAAATCTCTGATGCATTCATCCTTGCATAGCCCTTCTCATCAAAGAAGATCTTTAGTGTCTCCTATCTGTCAACTTCATTTGACCTATTTACTACCCCTAATGGGTCTCAAAGGTCATACATATCACTAAATCCATAGGGGGACTATGCATTTATGTGGACTTTCATGACCTCAACCTCACCGACCCCAAAGATGACTTCCCTCTACTAAGAATTAACCAAATTGTTGATCTTACAGTTAGACACGAGATTATATCTCTCATGGTTGGATTATCAGGCTATAATTAGATCTTAATCACCCCCAAAGATCAACATAAAACTACCTTTACCACCCCTTGGGGAACCTTTTTCTATAGAGTCATACCTTTTGGATTAAAGAATGCTAGTGCAACCTACTAGCATGCCATGACCTACATTTTTCATGACCTTATCAATAAGATCATAGAGGACTATGTGTATGACCTTCTCAAAAAATTCAAACTCTGAAAAGATGAATTAGTCATTCTCAAGATCATCTTTGAACACCTCATCCATTATCATGTTCGTCTTAACCCTAAGAAGTGCATTTTTGGGATCTTATTAGGAATGCTCCTTGGTTTCATTGTCTCCCTTTATGGAATAAAATTTTATCCTGCCAAAATCAAAGCAATCCTAAACATGCTTCTTGCTACAAACCTTAGTCAATTTTGATTCTTGCAAGGGAAGCTTCAGTCCATTCATCATTTCATTTCCTAGCTTTTGGACTAGTGTCAGCTTTTACAACACATTTTGAAGAAAGATGTCTCTTTCAAGTAGAATAGAGATTGTTAAAAGGCCTTTGATTCACTCAAAGGGTACCTTTTATCACCACCTATCCTTACCCCTCCCAAATATGACAAACCTTTCTACTTATATATCTCTACCACTAACCATTCCCTAGGGGCAATGTTAGCTCACTAGGATGAAAAGCATAGAGAGCAAGCCATGTACTACATTAGCCACACACTAGTAGAGTACAAGAATTAGTACACTCATATTGAGAAACTCTACTTAGCTTTAGTATTCATGGCCACCAAGCTTTGTCACTACCTTCTAAACCATAAAACCTTTGTCATAACCAACACTGAGCCACTCAAGGACATGCACTCCAAGCCATTCCAAAACTAGTATATGAACAAGTGGATCATACTCTTATCAAAGTTTGATCTTGAGTTCCTCCAACATAATTTAATTAAAGGGTAATTCATCACTGACCAATTAGCTAAGGCACCATTAGCAAATAACCAACCTCCTCCTCTTGAGTTCCTCGATGAGTTTATTACAACCCTATCTCAAGCAGATTTTACCTATCAAGTAACCATGTTTTTTGACAAATAAAAATGTTAACGTGGTGGGGTATAAGGTATCATCCTTATCCCCTTTGATGTTGAACCTCTCCCTTTGTCCTTGAAGCTTGATTTTTAATGTACTAATAGTATGGCTAAGTATGAAGCCCTAGTAATAGGCCTTCAAACTGCCTTAGCCCTTAGATTCAAAATAATCAATATATTTGGTGACTCCTAACTTATGGTCAATCAAATCCATGGCTCTTACTAGTGTAAGAATGATGTTTTGCAATAGTAAAAATAACTAGATGATAAACTCTTAGCATCATTTGAGCACTACCATATCCATTCAACCCCATGATCTACAAATAAGTTCATCGACACCCCTTGCCTTGAAAATCCCATCTACACCCTCCTGAGTTATCTATCATTATCCATAGACTTACCCAACCATCCTATGTCAAACTAGATTCTCCCACCATTTTCAATGTGGAGAGCCAACCTAACCTTTGGTACCAGCAAACCTTTGACTATCTTAACCTTGGCATAGTTCTTTTTGGCCTCTCTAGGAATGCTCAAAGAGAATTTATTTAGAGTACCTCTCACTATACCATTATGGGAGGAATTATATATAAATGTAGATTTGATGGCCTCCTCTTCTATTGCCTGCATAGTCATGAAGCCTCTCATGCTATTAAGAAAATACATTATGGTATCTACGAGGGTTACTTTAGTGGCCTCATTGTAGCCAAATGCATCTTCCACCTTGGATATTATTGGCCTACCCTTAACCAAGACTATTGTGATTATGTGAAAAAGTGTGTTAAGTACCAACAACATGCTAATTTTCATCATGCACCTAACCATAGCCTTCGATTTTCCACTAATTTATGGCCCTTCTCACAATGGGGTCTAGACCTTATTGGGGAAATTGCTCCCCATTCCTTGCAGTGGCACCATTCTATTATCACCGTGACTAAGTATTTTACCAAATGGGTATATGTTATTCTTCTAGTCTCAACCAAAGTAGAAAAGATTATCAACTTTATCAACCATCACATCATCTACCGCTTTGGTGTCCCTCACAAGATTATCACTCACAATGCCAAATCCTTTAAAAACAAATAAGTCTAGGGTCTTTGTGACACATTCAACATTAAGTTAAGCTTCTCCTCACCCTATTTCCCTCAAGTGAATGGATAGGCTGAGGCCTCTAACAAAACTCTTAATAACATGTTAACTAAGATGGTCAATGAATCTAGTTGGGATTGGCACTTGCACATCCCCTTCACTTTATGGGCATTTTGCACTAGCATTAGAACCCCCATAGGTGCTACACCATTTTCTCTTGTGTTTGGATCTAAGGTTGTCTTGCCTCTTGAGGTCTAAATACCATCTCTTTGTATATATTTTCAAGACCTCATTTCTAAGAGTGATTATCACCATCACCATTTAACCCAGCTCAAGTTACTCGATGAGCATCACCTAGCAGCCCTCACCCATCTTCATTTCTATCAAGATCATATCAAACATGCCTATAAAAAACACCTTAAAGTGTAGGAATTCAACATTGGAGACCTCATCCTATAGGAAAACCAACATATCACCAATATGGAAAAAAGCAAGTGGTGCAAGTTTGATTTTAATTGGCTCAGACCTTATATCATAACCCATAAGTATGGATCAGGAGCTTACCAATTGTCTTCTCTTGAAGGCCACCCAGAGCCTGAGCCCCTTAATGATTCACATTTGTATCCATTCTTTTGTTAAGAAGGATCAAGTTCACCTTTTATTTAACTTAAGCTCATCCTTTTCTATCTACCTGCATTTCATCTCCCTCTTTTAGGGGGCAATTGATTAAAAATGAATCATGTGATTATCTATCACAGTTATAGCCTAATCTTACACAATGGGTATCACAGCTCTACCCATGGCATGATTCTCATGGTACTTTCCACACCTTCACAGGATGGATTCCCATGATCGTTGTCACCTAAACCTCTTCACACCTAATCAACCTTCTTATGATTTTATTTTTTCCTTCATAAAGGTGAACTACTAAGCCAACCTAAGCAAGTCTATGTCAAGAAAAATCAAAGAAAAATAAAAAAATTCATATCACTAGCAATCATGGGTCAATCCTAGCATTCACAAACTGCTCCCTCGAAGGACAGTTGTTGAAATCCTCTTTGAAATTTCCATAATATAAGGTGGACTACTCCCTCTAAGGATAACTATCAAAAGCATTAAGCAAAGTACATAAACTTAGACCACTCTCTTGAAGGATGGCTAAGTAAGCATTTATCAAAACCATAGCAATTTCTTAGAAGCTTCCTACATCGATCAGCTTCCCATATATAGTAATGAACAAAATATCCATTATCACAACAAAAGAAAATTAATCTTGAAAGCCACAATCGAATCTCAAATAGCATAATAAATTGAAAACTACAATCGGCTCTCACAAGTAGACTTCTTTCATTGATCGATCTACACAATTTGAAATAGGCTTGTTTACCCTAGTCTTTTGGATACCCACAATGGAGACATGCCAGTCTTGCAACAGGGTTCCATTTTTCCCCCATCTCCCCTTTACACTATATACAAGGAATTTTTGAACGTACTTGACATTATGTGGTCAAGACACATTTTAACCAACTATTGAGCGTTAATTCAAAGCATTCAAAAGGGATTATGTTCATTAAGCTAATCCACTTTGGTTTTTTTTTCTAGTCCTTATCAATGAAGAATCATCATGCCCTCTTCTTTTCCTACCATGACTAGTTGTTATGTTCATTATGGCATTCTTATCTCTTAATTGTGTTCTCCTATCTAGTGTTGTTAGTTAAACTCTCTCATGTGTTTTATCATAAACATTAACATCAAATGTTAACCATAAGCATAACCATAACCATAAGCACACCATACATGGTAATCACATTCATAAGCATTTGAACAAATCAACCATTTTTCACCACATGTCTGAACATAATGAAATTTAAAATACTCATTAAAAATTAGCATGTCATAAGCAATAAATAAGTATAACCATAAACCAAAACCAGCTCATGCCTAACTAAGCATATGTTAGTGTCTACACAACCATAACCATAAGCATAATCCATAAAGAAATGTAAACATCATATCATAATCACTAAACACCAAATGTACATCATACACCATGATCATGGGAAATACATAAAGATCACATATATAGCTCCAATAACATCATAATATGAACATAAAACATCCATAATCATAAACAACATCATGAGACATAAACCACATCTATCTAATCACCAACATCATCATATACAAAATATCCATCAAAGTAAATAATAAATATATATCATCTCTCTCTTATGTACATCTTGCATCATCAGCATGTAGGTTGATATCAAAATCACGTACATACAACATATCAAAACATGTAATATCATGCCCCTAGGGCACACTACCACTATCCCCTCCTACTCTTGTACTTTCACTACCATATGGTGTCGATCCTTGTGGGATGCCTATATGTCTACTCACTGTAGAGGCCCACTATCCTAGAGTAGCCATGAATAGACCACCTACTAGACTAGCTCTGTACTTCCCCCATCTGAGCTCATTCAGGAATTGTGCCAAAATAATAGCCTCATAATACTATAGCTCCTCTACTATAGCTAGGTATCAGGTTGTAGAATTGAAACCTAGTGGCACTACCTATCTTACCACTACCCCTACCCTCAATCTTAGGGTATCCCTCTCCTAAGTCACTAAACCAAGGGTGGTCCTCACGTGATCCTTCTCAACTATAATAGTGGCAACCTAATCCTGTAAAGTGATAATTTGGCCTCACAATATGGCCACCTATCCCTATAAAATTGTGATCTATACTTGTGTAGCTACCAATTCTACCACTACCTATCCATCTTGACCACCACCCTATGCCTATGCCCCAGTAAGATCCACATCCATGGACTATCGGCCCTCATCATCTCATCCAAAATCAACCACTACATATAGGGCTTATTATCATGTCATGTATCTATAAACAAAATTGGTATCAGTTATCTTTGCTCTAGCTAGTAGCTCCTCATGATCCAACACTACAGCCTGTGGTTGTGGCTCAGGTAGCAAAAAATCTACATCCTTCCTCTTATACCTAAATAAAGTAACCAAAATCCCTACATGAGACCAAACTACCTCTAAATTGTATCGAATGGTATCATCTCAGTCTCCCTATCTCACCTCCTATAGATCCATCACCAGCTCTATAATGATAGTATGTGTCATTTATAATGGGCTCACCTAGGCCAGCCCACATATAGTGTATGGATAACATCCACCACTACCAAACCCTCCAATACATCTTGGAACCAATCTATGTCCCTCACCCCTCCACTTACACCTATTAGAGCATAGTCTCCTCTCCACCATACAAAGCCCATTATGTAGGGTACCTTATTGTAGCCCTCCCAAGGTAGCCCCAATGGTCTCAAAACCTTGATGTGCTCATATGCCTAGTAATAGAGCACAAACTCAACACTAATAATCTATTATATGTGAGCTCTGAATGTCTAGATCTCCCTATAAATCTAGACCAACAAGATAGGAGCCCACCCAAACATTATCCTACCCAACAGTATCTCAACCAATACTCCTAACAATAGATATCGATATCATCCACTACTAAAATCTGGCAACATGAAGTAGGACATGGCCATCATCATCATGAGATGCCTCTCATTTGGAGCCCTCTGGTATAGTGTCTTATATCTAAAACTTGCTGAATGCCACCTCGTGTAGGCCCTATCCTCACCATAAAGTAGTTATATCTACCCTTCCCTCTCCATAGGCTTGATGTGGTAAATCAGTTCCCCTAAGATTGGCAGTCATGTGATCTTGTAGACATCTTTCAAGAGGATGGTGATCTCTCCTATCGATAGTAGGAAGGTGATAGTGGATGGATCCCATATCTTGATGAGAGCCACTATCATTACTACATCTCATGGTATCCACTGATAATATCACATGGCTCCTAAACTAGCCTCCTCTATATGCATCCAGTCATCCTCAGTCATCCCTCCATGAACTTTGACAAATATCCTAGGGATGAGGTCCCTCATTTGGATCTGGTCTCGCGCCTACAACACAATCATGTTAGCACACACACTTCACCTCTTTTAGTATACTACATATATGACCTTACTTCTAGCAATTGACGAGCTTCTACCCTACCCCACACAATTTTTAAACACCCTACCTTACCCTCAAGCAAAACTTCCCTCACTCTATCCCAATGACATTCTTACATACCTACCCTACACTTGCATTTAACACTTGTATTATTAAAACAAACCTTTAAAAAATTTACACCTTTTTACCTAGCCTTCCCTAATGGGTACTCGACCATCGATAATTTGCCTAAATCATTGAAGGTCAAGTAAGCCCCTTTCCCCTCAAGGATTAATCACTAATGGTTCGCTAACCATTGATGGTCCTATTAAACCACCTTCCCTCGATGTTTGACCATTGATGGTCGAGTTGACCATCAACGGTTGGGTCGTACCACCAACAATCACTATGTGTGACCATCGACAGTGAAACCCTCAAAACCTCCCATACCTAAAACAATACCAAAATAACAAAAACTACCAAATAACTAACCTAAATCTATCCTAACAACCTACCCTAGGTCAAATCCTCACTCAAAATTAAAATTTACCTACCATATTTTTTGATTTCACCCAAAAGCTAGCCTATGGCACAACCCCAAAAATACCCTATCAAAATAATCACCAATAATCAAATTTAATCAATTACCAGACCCAATTAACTAATCTAAGAATTCAAAGCAACCCCTACCTCATTCCTCGATCACTGTCAAGGTTAGATCTCGCATCCTACTGCTCGAGCACATCCTCGTCCTCCTTGCATTATTGGTCCCTACAAATCACCTCAAGCAAAACACCTCTCACCAATCATGAAACTCCACCTCAACTGAATGCTCAATCAACTCTTAACAAAATGCCAAATTTTACAGCTTATCAGGTGCATGGAATTCTTAGAGGCTAATGTCCAATAGTGAAAATGAAATGTCATTTTCACTTTTTATTACCCAGCTTTTTAGGGTTTCCCCCTGACCAATGATTATTGGGGTGACCATCGATAGTCGACCCTTGGAACCTTGACCGTTAATGGATAAGAACCTACATTTTTAGATCTATTTGGTGTCAAATCTAGGTGCCAACCTTTGGAGATCACCTTTCTCCCACCTAAACCTTTTGGAGTGTACCCTTATCTAGCCTACAATTCGACCACGTCTACCATGATGTTGGTCATTTTGACCCATATTTTCACATATTTGGTGACGATCGTGCTCGATCCTTTTGACCGTACCGACTGACCTTGCCATGTTGACCATTTACATTTGCACCACCTAGTATACAACTAGATTACTTGCATCTTTGAAGAGCACTTCCTATCTTGGATACCCAAGACACTTAACTTATTTATGTTTACCATAGAAACACCGACCTTGTCTAGGAGATTAACATGTGTACCCAACTACCATGCTTAAATGCGGTCATGCAATACATTGATCACTTATTCTCCTTAGCATCGACCCTTATTATTTTTACCAACATTAGCAACTTTAGTCTTTTCATGATCTTGACTATCGTACTTAATCATATTTTGTGCACAGGTTTACATTTCAAATGCCCAACCCTCTTGTCACCCACCTAGTAACACACCATATACCACTTATCAAACCCGTACCTAATTTACCCTTCACCTCATTGACTCTTAGTTTGAGGGGGAACACCTCCTCCCATAATTGGGGTAATTAGACCTTTGATCCATACTCTATTTTTGTTTTACAACTTGTTGATTCAAAGTCACACAATAAAAAAGGGTAAAATATAGACATTGAAAATATGCACACTACGATTCTTAGTGTTAAAATACCTCATAGACTACCTTAGGACCCCCTTGGGACCATTTAGCCTTTCAACCCTTGACGGAGATAACTCGCAATCAATTTAACTCAACTGGCTTAACCTTACCTTTTAGCCTTTTTCACCCCTTAGCATTCAACCATCGATGGTCAGGTTGACTGTCGACAGTCAGGGTCCACCTCTTTAACAATTAGCATGCAACTTACCCACCATGCTTTTCTAAAAATAGCCCATCTAATTCTAGTTATAATTCATTCCATGGATGAGTTAATTTTAGAAAGCCCAGTTCACATGTTGTTGCAATTCTCTCACCTTACCTATAAGAGAAAGGAGCAAAGAGGTGAAAATTCATCTACAAAACATATGTGAATCTATAATTGTTATCAAGATCTTGTGCATCTAAGAATTTCTTTCTTGCAGGGCAGTTAGTAATCCAACAATCTAGCTGTCATATCAGAGAGTCAATTTACCGTCACCTCTCCACCAAGTTCTCAAGTACCGTTACTCTGTCAAAATCAAGCTAGATCCACCAATAAACCAACTATCTCAACCATCCACCTAATTGACTTCTAGTAAGGTGAGTACTTATTTCTTAGTATTCATCTACTTTATTTCTATTTCATAATCAACCTAGGTCTTACCCATCTCTTAAAATCCATCTTTTGGAACTTGCCAATCAACCAAAATTACCAACCCAGAGCCTCACAGAGTAATTGTTAATGGTTGACTCAATTGCCAACAGTCTACTCAACCACTGAAGGTCACCTTGACCATTGGTGGTCACCTTAACCATCGATGGTTAGCCCAACTGTCGACGGTCATTGTGTCACCAAAAATTAGCAACTTAATTTCACCCACCTACATCCAACCAAATCTAATTTTATGTGTTCCTCCCTGTTCACAAACCCCTGCCTGATTTTTTAAGATAGATCCCAACCTTCTAGCACTAGTATTAATTAATTCATCATTAATTTAATCATTTCTAGCATATTTCTTAGCAAGCATTCTCGTATTCAATTTCAATACCTTTTGATTTATTGATGTGAGTACCTTTCTTTTTTGTTTATAAGCTTAATTATTTAAAATGTGTGGATTGACAACCCCTAAGGAATATCTAGCTATTGCTAGACAATCCACTCAACTATTTATCTAACAAACAAGTTTGCTTTAGTGCTTTCTTATATGCAGGTCATCCTCATAAGCCAAAGAGGATCTCTTCACAATCTTTTGGTTTCAACACAAACACTATCAATCAAGTTTTTCAACCATACCTGCACTTAGTTTCTTCTTTTCCTCTTCCTTGTAATAAGCAAAAAAATCATTGAAACAATGAGGACTATAAACCAGGTATAAACTACCTTCACATGTAAAGTATTTAATTACTAATACAACTATTAATTATCATGGAGGAAGGAGTGACAATATTTTTATATCATGTGCATCATAACCAAGTACTTCCACAAGTACACTAAATATATCTCTAGCATCATCAACTATATGTTGTTCTACCCATTTCTCCTTGGTGCAAGTAGACCAATAACCTTTGATATTACCTACTCAGTTAAGAGTACCTCTAGAACTTTGGTATTAACAATATCATCTTGTAATACCTGAGCAAATGCATGAGCAATATCCAAATTACACCATGCAATATCCAAATTATACCATGTGAATTTATTTATGAATTCCATCTATCCTGCACCCTGAAAAATGGCCACCACACGTGAATTATTTCTTAGAACTATGTGGTGATCCGGAGGATATTCATATGGTTTGGAAAAATGTGGAAAAAGACAAGTGTCATAGTGAAAAGTCGACACGTGGCAAAAATATAAAGAGTTGATATAATTACTTTTTATGTTGAAATTATTTTGGTATGTCGCTGATGGATGTTGTATTATAGATGTGGGAACAAACCAACAATTTACCTACATTATTTCGTAACTATTCAACATCCAATTTTATCAACTTTACCATAATTCTATTAAACTACCAAGATATTCCATATAAATGTTAAACCTATCCCCACTTCCATGTGGATTTTTATTTACCCGACGATATTATTTAAAAAGCTTATGCCCCATTTTAATGTTTACCACATGGAATTCAAATTTGTATGGAAATGTTTTAAACCAATCTCCCACTTTAATCTGTTTTACCATGCATGCCACGTGGAATCTCCACTTAGTGAGGTGGGCATTTAAAATGGAAGTGATGGTCTTTATTTAGACCAAAATACATGGGATATGTTTTTTTTTTTTTTTGTTTTTAAAACTAAAGTTTAAAACATTATCTTCAAAACCTTTAAGCCTTTTTGTTTGGCGTTTAAATATTACATGCATGTTTGAATATTCGTGAAAAGTTATGGTGATTTTTCAATGTTTGGTAATAAATTAAATATGTATCGTCCAAACAAAACATACATTGTTTTTGTGGATGATGATTCGGTAAGTTAAATGGGGTAATGAGAAGGTTTTTGCTAAGTGTTTTATTTAAATAAAGCTTGACATTGAAACTTCCTCTAGATTATGGAATTTTATTCTATATAATTTGTATGTAAGATTTTTTACGGGAAGCTAATTATATTTCGGAGAAATGAAGGTTTGTTAGTTAATATTGGCTCGACGCAATTTATTTTATATATTGAGGATTATTATTATTTTGGGAGTTCACAGAGCAGTTTATAGAGAGCGGGCAGCCAATAGAAAATGACACTCTGAAAAGGACTCGAGAATAAAATTAAACACAGTTAATTCATTGAATTAAATAATTTGTGTTCTTTAAGTAAAATAGACCTTCATCTTTATGGACCATTCTATCCTAAATAACTAATACACTTACCTAATTAAACCAATGGTTTACCAATTGTATCACCATTACATGTGGATGGAAATGGCGCCTTATAGTCTTTGACATGATGCATCAACATATGCAGTTGTTTGTAAATAAAATTAATTTGATGGTGATCAAGAAATATCTAATCCATCACCAAAATATTTGAGAGAATAAACTTCTTATGAGAATGTCTAGATTGAAGCAAATTTTTGGTTGTGAACTTTATTAGTGCTTGATATCCTAAGACAAGCATGAAATTTTAGAATGTCCATAGGGAAAATAATGAATACATGTGCTCAGGGGACAAGGAATTGAGAGTAAGAGCTATAGATTTATTTTGGAGTTAATAATTTTGTAAATCGAAATAATTATTAATTGTTATAGGTTTTTTTTTTGAGAACTTGTAACAATTCAATTTATGTATATGTAAAGCATTTTAACAAAAGAATAATAGAAATTATAGTCATAATACCCCATGATAAAATTGATTAGAATGATGATCAGAATGCATCTAACCTATTGAAAAATGCTCATGTAAATCTAAATATTGTTGTCACAAATGTTATAGATTGATACAAAGTATCCTCCAACACCTAAAGGTAGGCATGTAACACCTAGGAGGATACAGGTGGATGAAATTTCCCTGCAACGATAGGAGATAATTCCTAGGATGCTACAAGTGGATATAAATTTACTTGCAACACCTTCAAATAGGCTTGTAATGCCTATTAGGTTGAAATTGACTTTGCTTATTACTTTTTTTGCTTGCCTAGGTGATCAACAAGCTAATTTCCACTTAAAATTAATGATTTTTTTTTTTTAAATTTTGACTTTTACTCTTGAGTAGAAGCATCTTTTTCACTTAGGCCCATTTTATTCAGTCTTGGCCATTTAACAAGTTGGTTTTCTAACCAAAATTATAATGTGTGGTGTTCATATCCTACCCTAGAGAGGTAGGGATGAAGTGTTTCATCCATACCTAAACAAGTTCTTTAAGAGTTGAGCCACAATACTCATCCAATAAGTGAGAGAATTGCATATTCATGTGATGTTTTTATTTGTTTTTGATCTTTCAAATGAATTCTTCTTTAGAGAATAGTTTCTTATACAACTTAAGATGATTAACATTGACCATCAAGAAGAAGTGCACAAGATCACTTATGCATAGTTTACTACTCCATTGTTAAATAATTTGTATATGGGCCTAACAATCTACTTTGAAGTTTTCATTTATGATATTTCTACTTTGAGTCACAGAGTAAGGCCCAATCACCTAGCTAAAACTTATGTGTTTTGATGAAATAATCATGCCATTTTATCCTTTTTTGATGAACTACCTATATATACTGCAAAGCTACTTTTCAAAACTCATCTAAGGAGATTATTTGCATGATTATTTACTTTAGACAATTCTATACCAAGTTATAAGACCATCCTTAAAGTTTTGAGTTCACACTCTATGGGGAGAACAACTCGCTTTCCATAGACCAACTCATAGAGTGTGAACCCTGTGGTTTTCTTGCATGTTGTTTTATAAGTCCATATAACCTTTGGAAGTTGCTCTGCCCAATCATGGTGGTGTATAGCTATTGCCTTGGTAAGAATATTCTCCAACTCCCTAATTTTAACTTCAATTTGGCCATTTAATTATGGATAATGTGGAGTAGTTTTCTTGTGCCTTAACTCATACTCTCATATAAGGATTACAATCAAACTAGACATGAATTGCGGTTCTTTTTTATGAAACTCTTTCTCTTGAAACTCCATATCAATTGAATATCTCTTAATATAATAATTATGCTACCTTTTCATGCCATGTATGTGTCAAATCTATGACCTCTACCCATTTAGTAACGTAGTCTATGCAAACCAAGATATACTTCTTTTGAAAATGTGGATCTATAAGGCATATAAAAGCAATCCTCCATTTTCATAAGAGATCCAAAGTTAGCAACAATTGGAGAGGCATCTCATATGAATGTATGAGTTTCCCCATACATTAACATATGTCACATTGGCAGTTGCATGTAAAATAATCTTTATGTAAATTAGGCCAATTTTAACCTATTGAAAGAATCTTGTGTGTTGTCCTCTTTGTTGAAAAATTTCCCCCATAGGGTTCATTGTGACATGCTTAAAGGATATCAATTGTTTTATATTCTCTAACACATGTGCGTGATTAAATTAGGTATAATGTGAAAGAGATAATTGGAGATCCATGAGTAAGGGATGATTTTGTCTACCAAATGGAATTTCTCCCTTAGTGAAAAATGTGGAGGAGTTTATCTTAAAATAAAATAACTAGCATTATCTTCAAACCAAGGAGTGTTAATAGTCAAAGAAAAGAGATGTTCATTAGGAAATGAATCATCTACTAATGGGATATTTATATCAAATGTTAATCTGGATAAGAAATCTATAGCTATGTTATTTTTGTCAAGCTTATCCATGATAGTAATATCAAAATGTTATAATAATAACTGTTGGAACATTTAATGTTATGTGGGTACCATTATTAGGCCCTTAACATTTTTATTGGTAAAATAATAAATATTATATTATTAGATTTAATACGAGTTAGAACCTCGTGTAAATATAATAATAAAATATATTGTTAATTACATAATTAGTTTCTCGAGTAAAAGTTGGAAATGTTGGTTACAATGGTTACCTCTCCTCATTCCTATTATAAATAGGGTTTTACCCCTATGGTAAAATATATTCTCGATATACTTGATGTGTTTGATATTTATGTGTGACAAATATCTTGTAAAGGTTTTGTGAAGAAGGTTTATGTGAAGAATTGAGAAGTAATAAAAATTTGTATTGGGGTGTGGAGTTTCTCATATAAATTAATATCGTCTTTGTGGATTTTTTACATCTCAAAGTTTTCTCACATTATCTCTATGTCATGTGTGCATTGATCTATTTTCATTTATTTTGTGCATTGCCATCATTTACATTCTAGATCCTATCATTTATTGCTTCATTTATTATATCATGGTATTAGAGCCTAAGGAAATGTAGAGGATTGACAAGCAATTAGTTTCTCGAGTAAAAGTTGGAAATGTTGGTTACAATGGTTACCTCTCCTCATTCCTATTATAAATAGGGTTTTACCCCTATGGTAAAATATATTCTCGATATACTTGATGTGTTTGATATTTATGTGTGACAAATATCTTGTAAAGGTTTTGTGAAGAAGGTTTATGTGAAGAATTGAGAAGTAATAAAAAATTGTATTGGGGTGTGGAGTTTCTCATATAAATTAATATCGTCTTTGTGGATTTTTTACATCTCAAAGTTTTCTCACATTATCTCTATGTCATGTGTGCATTGATCTATGTTCATTTATTTTGTGCATTGCCATCATTTACATTCTAGATCCTATCATTTATTGCTTCATTTATTATATCATGGTATTAGAGCCTAAGGAAATGTAGAGGATTGACAAGCAATTAGTTTCTCGAGTAAAAGTTGGAAATGTTGGTTACAATGGTTACCTCTCCTCATTCCTATTATAAATAGGGTTTTACCCCTATGGTAAAATATATTCTCGATATACTTGATGTGTTTGATATTTATGTGTGACAAATATCTTGTAAAGGTTTTGTGAAGAAGGTTTATGTGAAGAATTGAGAAGTAATAAAAATTTGTATTGGGGTGTGGAGTTTCTCATATAAATTAATATCGTCTTTGTGGATTTTTTACATCTCAAAGTTTTCTCACATTATCTCTATGTCATGTGTGCATTGATCTATGTTCATTTATTTTGTGCATTGCCATCATTTACATTCTAGATCCTATCATTTATTGCTTCATTTATTATATCATGGTATTAGAGCCTAAGGAAATGTAGAGGATTGACAAGCAATTTGTATTAAATTTAATATTAAATTTCAAAACAAATTCATTTCTTCTAGACCTGTACGGCCCTAGTAAGAGAAGAATTTTTGTTTGCCACTATGGAAGTCCTAGTTCTAACATTTTGGAGTCTTGGATCTTCATCCAAACATCACTAAAGAGCAAGGAAAATTGTTTTTGAAGAATTTTCACTTAGCTTGGCTGTTATTGAGAGTTGTAATATGACTCTAGAAGAATATTAATTACTATGAATCTCTTATTGATTCTTACTGGTTTTGGTGATCATACAAGCTTTATTAAAACATTAAAAGCACCTTCAATCAGCCATTACTCAATGTATTGGTATTTTTTATCAGCTTGATACACTTGTGCAACCCATGGTATGGCTCTGTGTATTAGAAAGATTGAAAAAAAATAAAAAATTTAAGTTTATTTCACTTGAAAATTGTTTTTATGCTTTCAAATTGAGATCTCGTGTTTTTTGAGATCTGCAAAACCACCTAAAAGGTTCTTGAAAGCTTCCTCAAACACCAAAAAAAATCCTTCTATGTGAGGCACCATTATGCACCCTAGGGAACTTGGAAAAATTGATTTCTCAACCAAAATTCATTTTTTAAGCTTTCTTCATCATTAATAGGCAAAATCAAGAAGATTTGCAAGTTTTTAATCTCTTTGATGGATTATATATTTTAGTGTGTGTCCTCAAAGCTTCTCTTAAGCATCATATCTTTACTTGGAAGCGTGAAAAGGTTAATATTAAGTTTATGAAATTATTTAATAAATAATGATTTCACTAAAATTTTAATTGCCACATAAGAAAACTAGGCCCCACCTTATATTTGTTCTTTTAAAAAAAAATTAAAAACCCATCCCTATTTTTTACATGCACAGTAAATCATATTTATATGATTATTATTTTTACCATATTATAAAATAATTTTTAAATATTAATTTATGTATATAAATTCTTGATTAGTCTCCTAGAAGGGTTGGCAACTAATATTTTACTAAAACCTTGCATGTAGGGTGGTCAAATGTTCAAAACCCCCTCAACAACTTTGTTTTGATCAGATTTTGACTTAGTCAAATTTATTTTCAAAATTAATTAATTAAAAAATATTTTTGGCTTGTGTGTAGAGTAATTCACATGCAAAACTCTAGTGTAACTTCAACCTTTATTTTTTAACTTTTGACATAGATAATATTTTATCGAGCATAGTCATGTGACCAGTCGTTTCTTAAATTTTGCAATATTTCAGACACATTGGTGTAATCATTTTATTTTTTTTAAACTTTTAATTATAGTTTTTCTATCATTATTAATAATTATTTTTACATTAGTATATTTTTATACACTTGTAACACCTTATTTTATCATAATTTTTTACTTTGTTTAATATTAATTTGAACAATTATTGTTCATTTACATTATAAATTTACTTTCCTATCAAATAAAGTATAAAATCACATTAAAAAAAGTTTATTTTTTAGTTTTTTTAGTATTGAAGTGTCTAGTTTAAAAAAAAGTTATGGCTTTGACTAACTTCATGTTTGATAAATTTTATTATTTTATAGGTATAACTATAATATATGAAAAATCTGCATTAAAGCAGAATTTATAATTTGAAAGCTATGGAACATAGTTTTTGGAATGAAAAAAGACCAATTGAGATTACATGTTACATTTGAGTTTTTAAATACATTTTAACAGAAATTGTAACAAGCCATGTTGATTATTTTTATTAATCTCTATTAGCAATCAAGAGTCTCCTAACAATGCTTAGAAACTCTTTGATTTTATGCACGACGACACTCATCTCTCTAAGATTATTAATTTGATTTTTGAATTGCTTACTATATCGATTGAAAGTGATGAAAAAGTTATTAAATATTTTGCTAAAATTAAGAGTATTAAATCTTGGGTAGATGGTTACAACTATAATTTAATTCAAGATAGATTATTATATTTCATTATTCGACTTAATATTCATGAAAAAATCATAATTTTATTTTAATTTTGCATTCAAAGTACCAAATATAGTAAGATATCCCTAACCTCACTACCCTATCACCTCTTCTAATTTAAGAAGCAAAAGTGATGTTTAATTTTAATTCTAAAAAGAATGTCACTCAAACACTTCTCACTCTCAACCCTATGTCTAAGAATAATAAAAACTATAAATCTGACCCTAATTTTGTTAATGACAAAAATAAAAACAAGAAATCTAACAATAAAAATCATAAACTCAAGTTTAATAAGAATTATAATATGTGGTAAATTTAGTCATAAAAAGAAAAATGTTATAAAAACAAAGATAACACTAATAATAAAACCCGTAAAAATAAAGGGCATAAATCTAATTAAAACCATCAAAAGAATCTGAATCAAAATAACAATCAAGAATAGAATTTCAATGTTATTGATTAAATATGTTGTCTTGTTTGTTTCTAATGAGAATGAACGAATTTTAGATAGTGATGCACTATACCATATGAATTTATTATCCAACATTTTATCTAATAATAGAGATATTTCTAAAAAGATTTACTTAAGAGATAATTCATTTTTAGAAGCAACTAAACAAGAAAAGACTAAATTTACAAATCTTATTTTTAAAGATATTTTTTATGTACTTAAACTTAAGAAAAAAATTATATTGTTCTCAATTTATTAATGATAATTTCATTTTAACTTTATTTAATAATAATTGATCCATTAAAAATCAATATGGTTATCTGATTATTTAAGGCATTCAAAAGAATGGTTTATATATATTTTTTATTTTTCTACATGTTGTTTTTCATCACATAGTAAGAATGAATCTTGATTATGACATGAAAGATTAGAACATGTTAATGTTAAAATTTTACATATGTATTATCATAATCTTGTTGTTGGTCTTCCTTCTATCTTTTCTCATTATGAGACTTGTAAAGGTTACTTATATGCTAAGCAATATACTAATCTCTTTTAAAGAATCATGATGTGAATTCCTCACATCTTCTAGATTAATTCATGGTAATTTTGGAGGACCTCTTGAATACATACCTCTTAATGATTCTTTATATGCTATTATTTTTTTTGATGATCATATTAGGATGATTTGATCATATTTCATTAAAAATAAATCTGAAGTGTTGTCTAAATTTAAAAAAATTAAAATTATTGAAAATAAATTTAATTTTTATATTAAGAGATTAAGATAATATTGATTAATATATTAGTAAATAATTTAGTTTTTTATATTAGTTATGATATTCATATAAAATTGAGAACTCTTTATTTTCCTCAGCAAAATGGTATTGTTGAAAGAAAAACCTGTATCATTATAGAAATAGTTAGAACAATGTTACTTTTTGCAAATATTCTTAAGTTTTTATGGGTCAAAGCCATAAATATTATTGTGCATATTCTTATTAGAGTCCTACTAAATTTTTATATTTTTTTACTCATTTATAAATGTGGACCAAAAAAAACTCAGTGTGGTTCATCTTAAGATCTTTGGTATTTTTACTTTCATCTTTATTTTTAATGAAAAACAAAGGAACTTGATCCTACCTCATATTCTTGTATTTTCGTAGGTTATGGATGTAAAACTAAAGGATTAAGAGTGTATGATTCACATTGTTGAAATAATTAATGGTTAAGTAATTTTATTTATGTATCTTTAATACATTAAATTACATTGGTTAAATAATAATATATTTTATTATTTATCATGAGTTTATCCTTGTGTAAATAAATAATAAAATATATTAAATGACTTTTGGAGAGGTTGGACCCATTAATGTGGTGGTTAAAAAATGTCATTTATAATAGGTAGATTACCTTACCTATATAATAAAGAGTTTATATTGTAAAATGTAATGAAAAAAGAGAGAAGAAGAAGAGAAAGCTTGTATTGGATATATTTTTTATTTCTCAAATAATAAATAATCTTGATTGGTTTTTTACCTCTTCATGAAGTTTTTCCATGGTATATTTGTGTATGGTGTGTTCAAATTTGCTCTCATCATTTCATGATGAATGTCTTTTCTATTGATCTCACATTTAGATCTAGTTAGTATTATAATCGTATTGTTTGTTCTATCATGGTATCAAAGTCGGGTGATGCGTGATCAAGCGATAAGATCAAAGATCAAGTTTTTGACATATGTTCAAGCCCATATTCATCCATATTCTAAGCCATGGTATGTTCATAAGTTTTTTCAATATTCTCCTTCTGTAGAAAGTAAGTTATTCTACTTTTGCCTTTCTTAGAAGCTTAGAGATCACATATCTATGTAATTTTTCATATTTTAAGCCTATTTTCATCTCATAGATCTAATTAAGAGTCTTAAAAAATGGACTAAAATGCTTTTTTAAGAATTTTATTTTTTAAGATTTTCTTATTTTTAGATTAATAATCTATTTGAAGGTGGTTAAAGCTCTCTAAGTTACAGATTTATCACTCACAGGGAGTTGAAAGCATAAGAAGAGCCAATAAATAAGCAAATTAGTGCATAGGTGTTTTTGTATGGCTTTGTACGACCTTTTTAAAAAAATATTTTGTGTGATAAATCTTCATTTTGGTCACTCAACTGATTTATTTTAGCTAATTCCAAGTAATTTAGACCTTTATCTTGCTTGATTCAGACTCCTAAAGATCATTTTAAATTTTCTCTCTCTTCCTTTATGTTTGTACGGCCTCTAAGAGCTGAATTTTAGTCAAAAAATTATTTTTCCTATTTGTCAAGCTTTTAGAAGTTAAATTTACATATCTATTCTTGAAAACACATTGGAGAGCGTAATCAAGCTCCAAATCAGGATTTTTTTGAGATACTTTGCTACTTGGGCATCCTTATAAAAACATGTTTAGCCTATATAGTCTTATTTTTTAAAATCAGATTTTAAGGTTTTGTATGTTGGTTCTCTCTTTTGAAAAAAAGTCTCTCAATTTATTTACATGTTTTAACCTCTTGCAAACCCTGTGGATCAACTTATCATATTTTAGTTTTATTTTTCTCTTCTTGTGTCATTATTTGGATCTGTGTAGCAATAGTAACATACAAAATCAATTTGTAGGCAAAAAATCTCAAATCTGAGTCTTTCAGATGCTTTGGAATGTAATTTCTAAGTGTTTTTGAGTTTTAAACCGTTGAAAACGGTTACCAGATACTTTTTCAATCCTCCCCTTCTCTCCACTTGTGCCATGCTTCTAAAAAATACATGCTACAGCAAACATTAAATGGTTTGTATGGTTTTTATTTAAATTATTTAATAAATAAGCTTTTTATTTAATACTCTAGTTTTCACATAAGTTGTGGAGCCCACCAATTATTTTAACCTTCCTTTCAAATTAAATATGTATTTGCATTTAATTATCTTACTACAAATATATATATATATTTTTTTTAATAGTTAAAAAAAAACTTAAAAAAGATTAAAACTAAACTAGCAAATTTAGTTTGTAAAGAAGGCTTGGTGGTGAGTTGGCTAGCTTAATTTTGCTAGTACATTCATATGAAGCAAGTCTCATGTTCAAATCCCCTTATTTCTTTTTTTTGGTCAAAATTAGTTTTTATTAAAAACTATTTTTTTTTAATTTGTGTGTTCATTCACGTGGAAACATGTGTCATGTGTAATAATTTATTCGTCTTGTGACCCTATCAACTGCTTGTAGATCATAGTCATCTAACTAGTCAATTTGTATATTTTAGCACGTTCTAAACACATTGATAAAGACTTTAAATTGATTTGAAACCTTCTTATATATTTTTTACAATAATTTAATCAAATAGTGCTCTTGCAATACTATACATGACACTTGCAACTTTCACCCTTTGTTATAATTATTTATGTTTTTGAATTGTTTTGAAATCAACTAAAGTGTTTAGTGTTGTTTACTCACTAAAATATATCTTTTTTATTACAAAATCAAGTATAAGACATGGTTAAAATTTTTCTTTCTAAACCTTCTTTTTTTGGTTCAGTATAAAATGTAAACTTGTAGTGTCGACTTTAAAAGGAAGAAAAAATATTCATAATTCAAATTATAATATAAATTATTTCTAATAAGTTATGTAATATTTGATTAACTTAGTATCGAATTATTAGTTAATTTATTGTATGTGCATCATATTATCTATTTGTTAAATTTAACATGCTTGATTACAAGCTTACATAAACTCTTATTGAAGGTTGTGTTAAAGCTTGACTCAAAAGCTATGTGAAACAAAGCTAAAACTTATTTACAAATATCTTATTGGTATTTTGATTTATCTAACTCTCACTAGGATAGATATTTTATAAGATGTATGTGTTGTTTTCAGATTCATGTAAGATCTATACTTGGATCATTGAAAATTAGCAAAGCGAATACTTTAGTATATAAAAAAAAATTGTAAGCTTTAGTTTATATTATCTTTATTTTGATTATGTTAATTTATTTCGTTATTATGATGCTAACAATATTATGATGATTCTACTTCTAGGTATGTGTTTATGTCTAGTGTAGGTGCTATCACTTGGAGCACTTCATGTGGAAGTTGCTAAAGAAGCCTTGTGGCTATGAAGGATGTTTCTCATTGTACCAACCTTCTTGGTGATAGTCAAAATTATATAACTTTGGTGAAAAATCTAATGCAACACCAATAAAATAAAACCTATGAAAGTTCATTCAATATTGGGCCTATTGAAGTTACCATTAAGGGAGAGTGTGCATGACAATGTCACTTCTTAACAATCTTGTGGGTTGTGTCTTTACTTTTATCTCCCTATACTTTTCTTATTATAAAGAATTATAGTATATCACTTTATGTGATCTTGATAAACTTCATATGAAAGTCTACATTATATTAAATAGCATGGATATTTTTATGTTATAAAAGACTCCAATATGCTTTATTGATTATTCATGAGAAATTGTGTGATGTATTCTCATTGTGGGATGTAGTCTCACAATCATGCTAGCCTAAACTCACTCTAAATGGTTTAAGATAACATAGTGTAATTCCTTTAAATATGTCTATGGAGACACAGTGCAAAACTTTTAGGTATTTATGGGTGTATAGTATAATTATTTTTAAAGTGATTATGTGATTACAGTTACATAGTGTAATACCTTTGGGTATATATAATTATATTGTATAATTTTTTAAAATGTGACTATGTGATTGTAGTTACATAGTGTAATACCTTTGGGTTTCTATAGTTAAATAGTGTAATACCTTTGGGTGACTATGTTTACATAGCATAATTCCTTTAAAGAGGACTATAGCATGATGAAGGATGTTTCTTTCAATTATTACCTCTTAAAACTCATCATTTGGATGGTTCATGGAGTGTAAGTTCATTATGTCGTTACCTCTTAAAAATTACTATGTATCCCCACTTAACGTTAAGGGATAGTATTGAAACAATTAATGGTTAAGTGATGTTATTTATGTACCCTTAATACATTAAATTACATTGATTAAATAATAATATATTTTATTATTTATCATGAGTTTATCCTCGTGTAAATAAATAATAAAATATATTAAATGATCTTTGAAGAGGTTGAACCCATTAATGTGGTGATTAGAAAATGTCATTTATAATGGGCATATTATCTTGCTTATTTAATAAAGAATTTATACTATAAGATATAATGAAAAAGAGAGAAGAGGAAGAGGAGAAAGATTGTATTGAGTATATTTTTAATTTCTCAAATAATGAATAATTTTGGTGGGTTTTTTACCCCTTCATGAGATTTTCCTATGGTATATATATGTTATGGTGTGTTCAACTTTGCTCTCATTATTTCATGGTGATTGTCTTTGTTATTGATCTTACATCTAGATCTGGCTAGTGTTGCAATCATATTGCTTGTTATATCACACATCAATAAAATTATGAAAGATTTTCTTTGGCAAGATGCATTGGATTCAAACAAAATTCTCCATCTAAAATGAGAGTGAGTTTGAAAACAAAAAAATATGGGGATGCTACAATTAATTTCTTCACCTCTATAATTTAGCTTTGAAAGAAAAATTGGTGTGACAAATGATTTAACAACTAGGTACGTTATAGATTACACTTATCATATCCAAATATCTTAGGATGAATGATCCTTGGAGCATGGTTTCTATTGATAATCTATCCAAATGCTTGCACATGTGGAATTTACAGTTGAAATGTAAGTTGATTATTGCAAATCATGTATCCTAGACTATCAATAATGGGAAGAGAGCCGACTTCTAGCTTGATTCATGGAATGGTCATAATTCTATGGATGAGATCCTTCAAGTCCCTAAGGTGAGATTTGTTCTTTAGGAGATGTGGGGTTATAAGGTTTTTGACTATTTTGAGCTCTAGTCTTGCCAAGGTGTTGTTAGCTGGCAGTGGAAAAGTTTGATGGATCTACTGAATTCTTCTAATTAGGGCAGGACCATTTCATCTTTTTTATCTTCTAAAAAAGTTATTATGAATGAAAAAGAGGATGGTTTCCATTAGGTCAGAATGAAATATGGAAGGTATTCAATTAAGCTTGGAAATCAAATAGTTGAGGTGATAGAAGTGTCTTTTTCTTGGGTGAGTAAGTTGTTTTGGGGTTAAAAAGGGCTTTAAAAAGTAGGGGCATTTACATGGATGGAAATTTAGAATAGGATTTTAACTCAGGACAGGCTATTACAATGGGTTTTTAGGGTCCCTATAGATGTTGCATGTACAATAAAGAGGAGGAATCTACAAACCATTTATTGTCCAATTACCCGTTTGCATGGTGGTGTTGGTCTTGGATTTATGTTAAGTTTGACTGGCTTTAGGCTTGGCCTCCTCTAAAAAAAGCCTTTGTATCTTGGCCTATGGGAGATGTCAAACATTTTATTTATAGTTTGTTGCAATTAAGTTTATCCATCCTTATTTGGTCTATATGGAAGGAGAGAAATCAATGTATATTTAAAAATAAATAAAGGTCATTTTTTTGGGGTGTTTCATGAGATTGAAATTTCCATTTCAAAAGTATTTTCAGCCCAAGCTAAACAAAAAAAGGTCTACTCTCTAGTTGACATTTAATAATGAGTGGTATATAGAAGCTAATAAAAATGTCCCCCATTAATGGGTTAATAGTATGTAAGTCTAATAAAAGAAAAAATAGATATGAAGCTAGTTGGGAGCCTCCCACTTTAGGTTGGTTTAAGCTCAATTTTGATGGATCTTATAGAGGTAATCCTTGGGCCTCTAGAATAGGATGCATACTAAAATATTGCAGTGGTTATTTGATTAGATTTGCCTCGATCAAACTCTTGGATGGTACCAATAATGAAGTAGAGTCTCAAGCTCTAATTATCAATTTGGAATTAGCAATGGAATATAGCATAGACTTCTTGATTATTGAAGGCACATCTCAAGAGATGATCCAAGCCCTTTCAAATTAGAGGGACAAAGCATGGAATAATAATAATATCCTAGTTAAAGCTTGGGAGCTTCTTCATCACTTTAAGTAATGGAAAGGGGAGCATTACTTCCATGAGGTGAATGAGGTAGCTAATTTTATAGCCAATTCAAGGATTGACCAAGTGGAAGGTATTTGAATCAACAATTATAAATAAAAGTGGCTCGATATAGATGGGTTAACTCATATTGAGCTATAATAATTATCATTTGTTATGGATAGTACGTAGATTAGGGGGGATCCCTCTAATAATGAAGGCATTTATTTCATAGTGTGGGAATCAGCTCCAAATTTTTGCAGCATGGGAGATCTAGCTATATATTATGTAGGATTTATTAATAGTGGTAGGTTTTGGTGACAACATGATTTGAGAAGCTCTTGGTTCAAATTTGGTGGGTAGAAGGTGATAGGTAAGGCTATAGAGAAAGCCCTAAATGAAGCAATAATGTAGTCGATTGTGTTTAGACACATCCCTAAAAGGGATATGGGTTTCTTGGGGTTGGTCTCATCATGAAGACTAAAACACATCTTTTAAATTCCTTCTTATGCTAGTTTCTAATAAAGGTATTGTGAAGGAGGTGGTTGAATTTTTTATCTAACCAAAATATAGGTTGAATCTCCTTTTAGAGATGGAATTGGTCAATTTTGTACCTTTTAAGGTTTTGCCTTTTTTCAAAAAGGATAGCCTCAAATTCATCCCAATTTATATCTTTAGTATTTTAGAAGAGTGTTTTGCTAAGGTTCTCAACTTCATTGAAGAATGGGATGGTTTCTATTTAGATAAATAGGATGGGTATTAGATAAAAAGGTGATTCTCCCTGAGGTGACAAGGCTCAAAGATTCACTACCAAAGTTAGAGGTTTAGAGAGCAGCTCGATGTTCCCCTATGTGTTGAAGTAGTGAAATATCTTCTTCAAGGCTATATTAAAGGTAAGTTTCATGTGCCTCTTTGGTTTAGAAAATGGGTGTCCTAGGTAGTTGAATCCTCCAATTTGGATAGTTTGATGTTTAGAGTTGGGGAGATCAAAGGAGAAAGGTAGAGCGTAGAGCAGGGAGTGTTGTAGGGTGGTGTGATGGTTTTGGCTCAGTCTCAAGCACATTTGTCAACACTGCTAAAACAAATCCTGGACAATGAAATTTTATGCATTAATTGGGATGGTAAACATGTGGTAGTTTTGGAATGATAATTTATTTTTGTATGTTTTTTTGGTGGTTTGTAGTTTTGTTGCTCAAATGGTTTTATAAGAAAAATAGACATTTTAACTATGGTCTTTCTGTATTTTCTCGTATTATTAATATAATATATATGGAAATTTTTTTGTTCTAGGTTTAGTCACATGCCTTTTGGATTCCTATCCTTAAGTCAGGCCTATTTTTTTTTTGGTATGCTTTACTGACCAGGGGTCCCATTAACCCTGAGATCAATCCAAAAAAAAGTGTATGACTCATTTAAAAGATAAATAATTGAAAATAATAATATTTTTATTCTTAGAAAATCCTTTTATGAGCCCTCTAAATAATCTCCTCAATGTTTTTTTGATGAACCTGGCTCTCCTATTTCTCCTTATGAAGAAATAGATGCCCTAGAAGAATTTGATCTATCTTTAGATAATTTATAGTCAGAGGAATTTCCTAATATTATGTTTAATTTAGAAGACCTAAATGGGTAGAATCCCTAATTCAATCTTATAGTCTTGATAATCTTAATAAATTAACTAGAAGTCAACATTCTTTTCATACGTTAGTGACTATGCATGATTGTGAACCTCAATCTTTTGAGGAATCCATTCAAGATGATAGATGAAAAGTTGTTATGCAAGCTCAATATAATGCCTTAATAAAAAAAACTAGACTTGGAATCTTATCCCACCTATGATTAAAAGGCATCTTTTTGGTTGTAGGTGGATTTATAAAATTAAATATAATTTAATTGGTAAAATTTTGTAAGTTAAAGTAAAATTAGTTACTCGTGGGTTTAATTAAAAACTCGAGATTGACTATGTTGAAACATTTACTCAAGTAGTAAAAATGATTATTATTAGATTACTCATTTCTCTTGCAACTCAAATAGTTAGATTATATCCCAAATAGATATCAAAAATGTATTCTTGAATAATGATTTAGATGAAAAAATTATGTGACTCAACCTAAAGGTTTTATTGACCCTAACAAAAAGCATTATGTTTGCAAGTTAAATAAATATTTGTATGGTTTAAAACAAGATCCTTGAGTTTGGTATAATAAAATTATTTTTTTTAAAAATAACTTGGTTTTTATAACCATTATTTAGATAATGATCTCTTTATTAAAATTTAAAATGGTCATTAATATTGATTGTATTATATGTTGATGATCTTATGATTACTAACGATCTAATTAATAAAATTCATAAGTATAAGGATAAACTAAGTCAAATATTTGAAATGATTGATTTAGATATTCTACATCATTTGTTAGGAATAGTCATATTTCAGGGTAAAAAATATATTATTGTATCAAAATATTGGTATGTACATAATCTTCTTATTAAGTCTAATATACTTGATTGTAAGTCTACATCTACTCCAATTAAAGTTGGTATTAAGCTTGATCCAAAACCTGTATGTAAAAAAGTTAATCCTACTCTTTATAGACAGCTTGTTGGGAATTTGATTTATCTAACCATTATTGAGTTAGATATTTCTTATGATGTAGGTGTTGCTTCTAGATTCATGCAAGATCTATATTTGGATCATTAAAAATTATCAAAATGTGTACTTTGTTATATCAAAGGAACTATAAAATTTGGTTTATTTTATTTTTCTATTGATAATGCTAAATTATATGGTTATTATGGTGTTTAAGTTTGGTGCAGGTGCTATTACATAGAGCAGCAAAAAATAATCTATTGTATTTATCTCTTCTATATAAGCAGAATATAGAAGTTCCATGAAAGTTGTTAAAAAAGCTATGTGGTTGTGAAGGTTGTTAGAAAAAATTTATTTTGGATGTTTTTCACAACACCACCTTTCATTATGATAACCAAATTTGTAAAGCTATGGTAAAAAAATCTAGTGTAGCACTAACAAACTAAACATATTTAAGTTCATGTATATTTTATCTGAGAGAAGTCCTCAATGATGATATTGATATGTAGTTTTTTTTACGAATAAAGATGTGGTAGATATCTTCACAAAAATACTTGGTTCTACCAAGTTTTGTCAATTTTATACAATTTTGGGCCTCTTAGAGTTGCTATTGAGGGGAAGTGTGCATGGCAATGTCACGTCCTAATAGTCATGTATTCCTTCTTATTATTTATACTTATTCTCATTCTAAAACATTGTAATATATCACGTTATCTAATTTTTGTAAACTTCATGTGAAAGGTTTACTTTTGTATCCCAATACTTAAAATCATAATGTAATGGAGGTCCTATGTTATAAAAGGCTTAAAAATGCTTAGATTATTATTCATGAAAAACTGTGAGATGTAGTTCACAATCATGCTATCCTAAACTTACTTTCAAGAATTTATAGATTATAATTCATTTTATTTCAAAATTTGATATCTGACATTATGAAGGTTATTATATCCTTCAAATGTATACATAGTAGAATTCTTTTATTAATGTGGCTATGGCATGTATCCCCACTTAATGTTAAGGATGAGTGTTGTAACATTTAATGTTATGTGAGTACCATTATTGGTCCCTTAACACTTGGTAAAATAATAAATTTTTTATTATTGTATTTAAAACTCATGGTTAAAACTTTATGTAAATGTAATAATAAAATATATTATTAATTACTGACTTAGTTCTTCGAGGAAGGGTTGGAACTATTGATTACAACGGTCACCTCCCTTCATTCCTATTATAAATAGGGTTTTACCTCTATAATAAAATATATTCTTGATACACTTGATGTGTTTGATATTTACGTGTGGCAAACATATTGTAAAGGTTTTGTGAGGAAGGTTTATGTAAAAAAGTGAGAAGTAAGAAGGCTTTGTATTGGGGTGTGGAGTTTTTCATATAAATAAATATCATCTTTATGGTTTTTTTACCTCTCAAGGTTTTCCACATTAATATTTATGTCATGTGTACATTGATCTATGTTTATTTATTTTATGCTTTGACATCATTTACATTATAGATCATGTCATGTATTGCTTCATTTATTTTATCAATAACAACCATTTAATTATCCTACCACTTACAGTTGGTTTGTTCATTAAATAATTAATTGCAGAATGATCATCATGAATAAAAATAGGGTAACCATTAATGTAATGTTAGAATTTTTTTATATCATATACTACCACAAGAAATTATTTTTCCATGACTGTATAGTTTAGTTATGCTACTTGAATATTTTTATTGAAGAAGTATATAGCATAGTTGAGTGGCCCATAATTTTTTTCAAGTACTAACCCAAGTGTTGGGTCAAACGCATTGATGTGAATATTAAAGGGTGATTCTAATTTAGACCTATCAAAATAGGTGTGATCATAAGTAGGTCTTTAAGATTTTAAAATGTTTCATATCATGTATTAATCCATACAAATTCAACATTTTTTTCCAATAAAACAAATGGTGGAGTAGTTAACTTTCTAAAATATTTGATGAATCTATGGTAATATCTAGCATGCCCTAGGAAACTTTTAAAATCTCTTTATTTTTTAGGTGTTATCAGGTTATTTATTACTTCTATTTTGATAGGGTCTATCTTTATCCCTGTGACTAAAAGATGATGTCCTAATACAATACCTTCCTACATGGGCATATGGTATTTTTTGTGACTAAATGATAGATTGTTATCTTCAAAATGTTAAATAAGATTTTATAGGTTTTTAATGGATTTATCATAGAAATTCCCATTTATTTTTAAGTTATCCATATATATTTCCATACAATGATGGGATAGATAAACAAAGATGCTCAAGACAATCCTTTGAAATGTGGAAAGAGCATTTCATAACCCCAACGGAAGGACTAAGTAAGTGTAAGTTCCCCAAAGGCAGGTGAATGTGGTATTATCTTGGTCTTCATTGATCTAGTTATATCTATTCAAACCATCTAAGGAGAAATATTTATTTCCTTCAAGAGTGTCAAGAACTTGATCAATGAATGTAAGGAGGAAGTTATCTTTCCTTGTGTCATTGTTAATCTCTTTATAATCCACATAAATGCACCATTTACCATTCTTATTTTTCACAATGACAAGTGGTGATACCCACTAGATATCAAATATTAGGTAAATAAAAACTACATCCAAGAGCTTCTCTAAAAATAGGATTTACTCTTCTTTGTGGTTGCTAAATAGATTTGCATTCTTCCTTGATATAGATGTGGTGAGTACACAATTCTAGGTGGATGCCTCTCATGTCATGGTAATCCCATGTGAAATCAATCTTATGTATTTTTAGCATGGCTAGCAACTAGGTTTCTTGTTTGGAGTCTAATTTGTTGTTGATGTTGAGAGGTTGTCTTGGTAGTATGTCCACTTGTTTGGATAAAAATTTGATAGACTTAATGTTACCTATAATAGTTCCAAGGAAACAATGGTGTGGTAATATTTTATGGAAATTTTTGAAATATTTCCTAGGGTCTAAGGATTCTTTCATTAGAAATATATTGGTAAAGGGATAATTAGTGGATTTTATAAGATTGTCGGCATGTAGGTCAGCTTTTTAAATGTTTTTCATGACATTAGAATTCATTGTGTCTTTATCTTTTGCTTGAAAAAATGGTCTTTGTTCAATGGTAAATATATTTTATATGGGTGTTTGGTCATCATCCTCATCCTCCATCCATGGATATTGTTCTAGTTTGGATGAAAGTTAGGCAAGTATATATATGACTAGTTTTTCAAGGTATTTTCATTAGAAATTAACATATTCCCTAATTTACAATAAATGAATGCATCAATTGTAGCTAACCAAGGCCAACATAAGATAGGAGGGTATCCTACATAGCCTTTAATTTTAATATTATGAAATTTGTTGGATACTCCCATTAATCTACTGAGATGACAAGGTCTTCAATTGCCCATTCAAGTTTGGTAGTTGATTTGTCTGCCAATTTTAAAATAGCAGAAGTGTGATGAAGGCTTGTAAGTATTAGTTATTACATGGTTTCCTTGATCATGAAATTAATGGAATCCCATAGATCTATTAAGTTTTTTTTAATGAGTGTACCATTAATATAAACATCAACAACTAGGCTACCTAGGTCAAAGTGTTTAGGTAAGACTTGTTTCCTAGTATAATGTATGTGAGTTGTCTAATTAATTAGATAGTTTTGGATTTCTTCCTTATTTTTCCAAGTTTATTGATTTATAAATATTAGATAGCCTTGGTATATATTGGGACATATTTTATATTTTGAAACAATGGAATTTTAACATAGACATTTTTTAATTGACTGAAAAAATCAAATTCAAGTTTCAGTTCTTCTTTCAGTAATTTCAATATTTCCAAGAAAGGTGGGTTATTATATATTTATTAGTTATGGGGCATGCTTGGTTCAAGGGTGGGGATTTTATTTGATTATTATGGATTAATTTTGGTGCTAGGAATCTCTTATATAGGTTTTGTTATTATGGGTGGGATGATATTTGGGAGCATTCTTCTTGAATGTAATTTTACATTATCAACATCCACCTAATAGGGTGGATATATCACTTATTCATTATTATATGTTAGTTGAACCAACTTATCATTAGGTTGGGTGCAAGTTAGATAGGTTATTGTGGGGATTTATATGGCACTAGAGTGGGATTGTTTAGCATTAAAGTTGGTTGTTATTGTAATCATGATTCTATTGGTTGTTAAAAACTAAAATTATATTTAGGCCATGGTTGATTTCCTTTCCATGGTTTCTACCATTGGGTGGAAGGAGGATACCATGGCTGATTTTGTGACTGCAACCACTTGGTATGGGGTTAAGATCTTTGACATAACCAATTTTGACTTTGAAATTATTGCTAGTTGGCCTATGGTTGAGATATTTTTTGAGGCTATTTTGGGTTTTTAGGTGGCATTTGATTCTATGGTTTCATGAATTCCAATTATAAGGATCACAATAAAAAGTACAAAATTTGATGGCATACAGGAGGGCATTGATTTTTTGGTCTTTGAAACCATGGCTTCCTTTGAGATATGTAAAAAATTAGTCTTCATCTCCTCCAATTACATCAAACTCCATTACATTAGGATATTCCTCTATTTTGCTTTCCAATTTTACCCAAGCATTATAGCATTTGTACTCTATTTTCCTTTTACAGTAGTCTATGCAATATATGGTCAAAGCTCACTTTGTCTCCTCTTGTTTTCTTTGTGTAGGTAATGTTCTAACTATTTATCCAAGTGACTAATGATGTCTTATTCACAACTTGTAGCACGTTACTTTATTTCATCTGTGAGAGTTTATTAGAATATTTGGAACAATAAGTAGGCAATGTTCTAATGTCATAGTTCTTCTTCATCATATAAATTAAATAATTTCTACATAGGAGAGTAATCTCATCAAATGATCATTGTGATACATCTCTACTACTCATAATATCTTGTGATTCCATACATTCATCATTGAATCTTTTCAATAATATTAACATAATGTATTCCAAGTCTAATGTATTTTATTTAGATTTGTGTAGACTAAACATAAACCTCTCTATATAATCCTCTAATGCTTCATCTTCTTTCTGCATTATCCTAAGGATATCATCTCTCCTAGAGTCTCATCCTCTATAATAATATTGATATTTAGAAGCATTTTTTTCATCATATCTCCCTAAGTGGAGATTGAATCCTTGCCTAGCCCCATAAACTATCTGAGGGTTGTGTCTTTAAATGTACCTAGGAATAGTTTCAGCTTTTAAGCCTCCAAGTTATAGTCATAAATATGACATAAAACATAAAATTCAAAGAGTAATGTATCAGTATCCTCACTTATCATCCCTCTAAAGTTGGTAAAAATTGAGGGAGGGATGTTTTTCATGGGCGCAGCATCTATAAGGGTGTTGATGGGAAATTCAAAATTAGTATCTTCATTAATGGAATTATCTCCTTGGAGGTCCCCTGTGATCTTTAAAAATAATTGTAAACCAAAAACTTTCACAACCCACTCTTCAAACTCTTTATCAATTTATTTATCTCAAGGTCAATAATGGATGGTAATGTCAGGATTTTCTAATGGAAAGGAAAATATTATAGCTGGAGGTGATAGGGTGGGGTTTCTTAGGAATTTTTAATGGGACTTCAATAAGTACCTATTCTTTCTTAACTAGTTCAACCACTTTGGCTAGTTCAACAAGTATTATAGTTTGAAAAATTATTTTTGAGGCTAAGAGGGCTTTGAACTCTCTTTTGGTAAGGATTTTGGGTGAGGGCAGGGGGCATTGATTACTAGGTTCCTAATATTATGGTGTCCATGTGAGTAATCTTTGAACTAGTTGAAATATATTCTTCTCAATGGTGTGAGGTTCCTCATATTCTTTTTCATATTGCTTTACCAACTCATCCATTGACCCATTTATTTCTACCTCTTCTTGTGTATATTCTTGTAATTGATGTAAAATGGCTATGGATGTTCTTAAATAGCTTGTACTTATTTTATGTGGTATCTTTTCTCTTGCAACAAAGTCCAATTGTCTAGGCAAGAATCTTCCTAGATGGTCTTTCTCCCTATGCATACAATTCAAATACTCTTTATCTTTTTTCTATTTTTCCTACTTTACCCTATATGAGGTTAGTTTGAAATGAAATTTTCTTTTTTTTACTTAGTTAATTGTATAATTTGAAATTTTGACTAAAAAACTATGAATTTGACTCACTAAAATAGTAAATGTAAAAGCAATAAATGTAATATAGAAAGCAGAAAATATAATTTAGAAAGCATGAAATATAATCTACAAATTAAAAAATATAATATATATGCATGAAATGTATTCTACAAATCAGGGAATGTAATCTAGAAAGTGAGGAATGTAATCTAGAAAATAAGAAATCTAATTTACAAAAATAATAAATCTGATCTATGAGAGTACTTGTACAAAATTGAAACACACACACACACACATGAAAACAAAGTACTTATGCTTATGAACAAGATGCATACACAAAATTGAAATATAACTACTCACATAATAGAAGTAAAACAACTAATCAACAGATGGTATGTTCACCACAACTTCTTAAGAGTGGGACCTCTTTTGTTAGACTTACATTCCAATTCCCTCTTTGGCTATAGTTATTTTAATTCAAATGAAATTAATGCATTAACAATACCTATAGAAATGAAATGATTACTATGTCAAAGTACAAATAAATCACAATAGATCTAAGATTAATCTTACTCTCTTTCTCATTAGCTTTTACTACTATCCTACTACATGAAAATTTACTCTTTATGTATAGTATGCAAGCATATATTAATTATCTCTCTAAATCTAAGAGCTTACAACCATAATGCCTAAGAAATCAAAAAAGAATACAAGTGGTTGAATTGAATCTAATATAAAAATAGAGGAAATAATCACTTGGTCCAAATGTTGTGCCTATGTAGTTACAATAACATCTCATCATGTTTCATGACTCCTTAATTTTTTTAGATGAGTTAGAAATGGTGTGTAGAAGAGAACTAGTCACTTTTTATAACATTCTATAAAAGTGCTCACCTATAACAATTGTTGCAGGTGGTTGAAATAGTTGTTTTAAGTGATCCTAACTAGTTATTAGAAATGGTTATTGTTGTTGAAATTAGTTTACGTCCAATGTCCAGTTAGCTAATAGCTAAGGGTAGTTGCCTTTTTCATATCCAACCAACTAAAGGTTGAAGGTGATCTATGTAGTGGTTTCAAGTGTGTCTGCTAAAGTGGTTGCAAGTTCATCTGCTAGAGTGGTTATAGGTGCATAGAACCAAAAAATGGAACATATTAATCATTTATTTTTAGTAATTAAAATATCAAACCATGAAATCATTAAACTATATTATAAAACTTAGAAATAGTGAATGAATCTTAATATTAGTTTGCATAAATATTATTTCCATTATACATGCAATATGAGCATAATATAAGTCTAAGAAAAGGAAAACATGACATTAAGGAATGGTTTCTAGGATAAACTAGGTATTATATGAGGCCATTTTTAGGTCTCATCAACTTTAACCCTATAACATGTTTTTAGAGTGTATTAAATGTCTCCTAGATCTGACCTTTATTGTAAACTAGTTCATGTTATTGATGTAGGAATATCAAGTAAGTCCATGTAATTAAGTGTCTTTTGACCATTTTGGTTTTGTTTGAGTCTTAGAAGTCTAATAGCTACCTAAGATAGGTTTGCATTGGGTGTTATTATCTTTGGGAGAGTTTTTTTCCAAAACCCTATTGTCATTCAAAACATGCACCTATGAGATGCTCTATGGTACATGGGAGTTTTTACTATGGGGAACTGGACACAAAGGTCTTGAGTAGGGTATGAGAGGAATCAACTGCCTGTGAGAACATCGATTGTCTCATCTCAATGATGGGAACATCCCTAAGGTATGGGACCCTTGGGCTCATTAGGATGAGCCTCTGAAGTAGGTCGGATTCCTTCTATTCTAAGCACACCTAGTTTAAGACTAGTGCATAGACCTAAAGATTAAAAAGGTAATCTACTACTATATCACTTTTAAGAGCTTTTAGAAAATATAGAAATGCAGTGTTAGGATATGGATTATATAAAGTTGGGATTCTATCCTAGACCCTTTGGAATATAAATTTGAAATCAACCATCATCTTATGTGGGGCTCACTTTATGGTCATGAGCTACTATATCAAGGACAAGTGATCACTTCGATCCTTAAACTACTTGCATAATTCTCTATCAAGTTCATCCTAGCTATGAATAGAGTTTAGTTTCAAGCCTCGATACCACTAAAGGGATTTTCTTTTGAATGAAGAAGCAAGTAGTTTGACTGTGACATTATCTTGAGTCACATGGTGCACTAAATATTTATTCATAATATCTTGAATATGTTCCACAAGGGAGGTTGAATTTTCACCCAAGAAATAAGACAAGATTTTGAGAGTATACATTAGAATGTCATCATATTATGTTAGGACTAACATAATACCTCCATTGAAAGGCACAAATACTTGATTCCTTGGCATAGCCATGAATGGGATAGGTAATAGACCTCACTTTATTATGTAAAACCTTTTAAATGGAGGCATAGAATATGTTCTGAGAGAAGACTAGCTTGCACTGCATCTTTCAATAGGAGATAAGGATATTCTAACTCTCCATCTTGAGGGTGATAGAAGCTCACTAAAATGTAAATCAATGCCTTTTTAAGATGATCTTGTTCTTCTTGGCATGTAGGTAAGGGACTAATCTTTACAAACTAGAGATGTTTAGAGTCACCAAGTGCTCCTACTTTATTTTTTCTACACTCATTAGCTAAATATATCACCAATTCCTTATCTCCTTACTCAATTGTTGGTCCCACTGAGCATGCCAAAAAAAATTATCCCTCTCAATATTATGTTGTGTTCTTGCACCTCCATATGAAACACTTATGCACTTAGGGTATCCTTGGTGTAATTTGTGTGATATTATCTTATCTTCAGATATATGTATTGTGTTTATATCAGTAGGAGCACTTGCTCTATTTTGGGCACATTGCCTCTTTATGTTTTACCATTTATTACCTTATCCATCCATTTTCCTTTAAGATATTAGGTTTAGACTAGTGGCAGATTACCTTTTTGCTCTTTAGTCATATGTATTGGTCTTAAACTAATGTATTTAAAATAGAAGGAATTTTTCCTACTCCAAAGGTTCATCCCAAGGAGCACAAGGGTCCCATGCCATGGGTACATTCCCATCATTATGACAAGACAACTGATGATCTCATACATAGATAAGTCCTCTCGTGCTATTCTTATGACCTTCATGCCTAGCACCCCACAACAAAAAATCCCTTGTGTCATAGATCATCTCATGGGTGCACGTTTTGAATGACAACAATCCTCATTTCAAGTATTTGAATTATGACTTGTGAGTTTAGGAGTTTTTTGGTGTAGTTGTCAAGACATATCATTTTGGTAAGTGTTAGTATAGGGTCATTTGTGAGTCCAAGTGGGTTTATAAGGTGCCTATGTACATAACATAGAGAAAATGTCATAAACCCAACTATGTTGAATGTAAATCCCTTTAGAAGGTAGTTTCCAAGAGGGAAGTAGTTATTAGATAGGTAGTTTCGTGTAATGTAATAAGTTTTGGCTTGAATTAGATGATATATTAATAGAGAGGTGTTAATTTAGGAGAGGTATGAGAAATTTAGTTATCAGGTAAGGTGAGGTAGAGGTGCAAAGAAGGAAGAAACATAAAGAATATTTGACTCTATAATCTGTCCTCAAGACAGAGTTGCCATGTATATACATAGAATTAATAAAAGAATTGAATATAATAAAGTGATGTATATATTTCATTTTTTTCTTAAATTATTTTAATCTAGTACATTGGAAGCTTTAAAAACTTTTTGGAACAATGCTTTGTAATGCAACTAGAAAGAACACAGGTTCAAGTAGAGAAATTGTGAGTGTTATGTCTATAAATAGAGGTGACAGTCAAAGAAAAGTGTGTGTACATTTTTTATTTTGAATTATATCTATGAATAGAGGTTTTAGAGACTTGATTATGGATCAAGTTACAAGAAGTAATAAGGAAGTTCTAATTTTGAAAACAAAAGTTGATGACCAACCCTATTTTCTTGTGTATGTGTCTTTGAGATTGGTTGTAAGTGGTGGATAAAAGAAGAAATGCATGATAAAAACTTGTTTTTGAGACTCATAATGTATAATTTAAGTCCTTAATATTTTTTTGAGTGTTTTAATTTTATCATTACCTCCTTTCCTTATGAGAAGGATAACATAGTCTTATAGAACTAGCATGTTTGTAAATAGTCAAGCACAAACCTTGATAAAAAGGCATAGTATAAGGGTTAGAATGGACATATGGTGAATAAATGAGGTGTATTAGGCTTTAAAAATGTCTATACAAGTTTAAAATTATTTTAAAAATTATTCTATAAGCTAAAAACTTCAAACAAACCCTCTTGGGTCTGTGAAAGTCCGTAGAAAACCCTAGCTTAGGGTTAAAACCAAAAGTGAGATAAATAATTATTTAACTAATAAAAATGATTGAAATTTGGTGGTGTATTATTATTTTAATATAGGAATGATATTTTAAATTTTTAGGAATGGTATGGGACCGTATATACATCAAAATGGGGTCTGAGATGCAAACAGGGGCTAATTAGGCCTAGAAGGACTAATTAGAAAGAACAAGAGGATAGAAAGTAATGAAAGGAAAAGAGTGGGACCTTTAAATTTCTTTTTGAGGTATAAAATGATATAGGGTAGTAGAAACAAGTTTTACATTTTCAATACTCAAATGTGTCTATTTGTACCACTCAGAAAAGCCTAAAAAAGGCTATAAGAACAATACAAGCTTGAGCAGAGATGCTTAAGGGGTTGAAAGGAAATAATGAGGTTAAGAGATGAGATGGTAAAATTTAGATGAGATCCATAAAATTTATTTATGGGGTGTGAAATTAATCAAGATGATCATATAGAAATTTGATGTAATTTGGCCTAAAGAAGCTATAGACTAGTGTAGAGCAGTGTAAGAGGAGTTGAATGAAAGAGAGTGTGAAGGTGTGTGGAATGAGATGTGTGGATCATTGAGAGATATTTTTGGAGCATAAAGGTATAAATAATGAATTAAAAATTACTATAAAATTTATCTTGATATAGAATTACTTGGAACCAAGAGTGAGAGTTGGCATGCAAAGAAGGTTGTGAAGGCTTAATGCAATAATTTATATTTGCAGGTATTAGAGTGAGATTAGGCAAGGAATAAAAAAAATTATCTACATCACTTACCATGAATTAGTCCAAAATCACATTATTTCTCCATTCCCCACATCCCAATTCAAGTTTCCACAAATTATCCTACGAGATGTAACAATAAAATTCCAAATATAAGAAACTGAAGGAGGATTTTTAGGAGTGAAAATTCTCTCAAATCTATTATTATCCAAATAATTTTCTCTTACCATCTGACTTCATGGACCTGAAGCCTCCTCATAAATGAGACACATTGGTTTGGTTGCTAAACAAACATTATGAGAGTGGATACCTTTAATTCTACACCACCTTCTGATTTGAATCTACAAACGTTTTCCCTTTTGGTGAGATATATTTTTCCTCTTTATTTCTTACCGTGCCACAAGAAATATCTAACAAATTTTACTTATCCTCTAGAAAAACCCAATCAAATTTTTCAAGACTAAGAAAAAGTAGACTAAAATCACTTGCAATAATGAATTAATTAGAATGATGCTACCTTATATATCTTATGGACAAACTTAGCCATTTTGCATTCTAACCTCTGAAACTACCTTGTAAATTATCAATCAATTATACCATAGTTTTTATTTTACTAGTCTTTTAAATTAAGGTACACTAAGATATATTTGGTGAAAAGTGCCAATGGGAATGCCTAACACCTAATAAATTATTTGTTATTTTTCTCTTGGCATATTTACAAAGACAATTTTAGACTTATCCAAACTATTTTTTTGTCCATAGGTTGCCTCATACTTATTCATTTTTTTATTAAGTACCACCACCTCAGCCATATCCACTGACCCAAATAACAAAGTATCATCCATAAATTTTAAGTGGGGTTTTTAGTGATTTGCATCATAATCCTTAATCCATTAAATCTCAATATCTTATCTTAAATAATCTAATAATATACCTAAAACTTATGCCATAATAAGGAAGAGGTAAGGAGATTGTGGATCACTTTGTTAAATCCCTCTTAATTTTTTAAGGAAATCCATTGGACTTACATTAACCAAAACTGAAAACAAAACTCATGTTACACACTGCATGACCCATGTAATCCATTACTTTCTAAAATAGAAAACAACTATAACTTGTATTATAAAATCCCAGTTGACTTTCTCATTAAGCCTTTTCAATATCCAACATTAGTAACATCCCTAATTTATTTTAAGATTCGAGGGTGTGAAAGATATCATGGGTCACTTAATTACCCTATCCAGATTCTACCTACCACTCACAAATCCCCCTTTTCAAAGGAAATTATGAGATGGTGAAAAAACTTTAGCCCTTCTGTAATTGATTTAGTATTCTATATATGATATCACACAAAAACTGTGTCTATAATATATAGAAGTAGCTAGGTTATACTTATTAGGAATAAGGGAGATAAAAGTAAATTTTAGATATCTAATAAATTGTTTATATTCTATAGTTTCGTTAACCACTCCAATTAAATCAATGCCATAAACCCCCGAAAAATGTTTAAAATAACAACTAGAAACTCATATGGGCCTGGCTCTTTTTAGGCTTCGTTAAATTAAGGATTGTCTTAATCTCTTCCTCTGAAAAGGTTTCATTAGGTACTCATTATATTATTTGTAATTAATGAAGGTATGTTAGATTTTTTTTTAAAATCAATAACCTCTCATCCCTTTCCCCATCTTATGAAAGAAGTGTACTAAAAAATATGATAGTGTATTTTTTATTGTTTATGGTTATTCATGAAGAAATCCATCAATTTATTTAATCATAAAAAATATATTCAGTTGTTACCTTTATATATTTTATTGGTGTAATAATTGTGTATGCCTATTCCCCTCCTTTATCCATGCAAAACACATTAGTTCAAATTTAAAAGGATACCTCTCAATTATTTTGTCCATATTAATGGATGATAATATTGGTGAGTGATTTAAGCCAGAGACATTGAGAATGAAGGACTCTAGTATCCAATTTCCCTGTAACTATATGGAAGAGATTATAAATATATCTAATCTCTCAACAATATTATTTAAATCTTTCCTCCTATTCATCCATGTATATCTACCCACATTTGGGGAAAAATCAATAAGAACATTAGAAGACATAGAATTTTGGAAATTTTTCTCTAATTTAGATTATTTTTTACTACCACCCTTCTTATCATATGGTCTAAGAATGGCATTAAAATCACTACCAATAATAACTTTTAACTCTGCAAATTGATCCAAGATGTTTGAGATCTCAATCCATGTCTTATTTTTTATTGTAGGATTATTTGGCCCATATGCATTTTCAATGATTCTTAAGATATTTTCTCTATAACTATGAAAATTACATGCCATCCAATTTGAAATTTAAGAATTGGATTAGCTTTTATCGTGGTATAATTTCAAGTCAAACACAAGCCTCTAGAATTACTCTTAAAACTACTTGCACAAACTTTCAAAGTTTCCATTTTGAAACAAGTATAACTTCAACTTCCATCTATTTTAATTTTGTTTCTTACAATAATACAATATTTGGTTTTCTAATATTAAGTTGGCACTTAAAAAGGTGCCTCTTGTTAGAATATTTCATGCCCCTAACATTATAGGAGAGGAATAACATGAGTGGAGGGTGTTTCCTCCTCCACTGTAGAATAGAAGTAGCTTTCTTTCAAGACTATAAGGGTTGGTAAAATGGGTCTAGATAAAATATTTTTGCCTCACTTCACATGCATTTTTGTTTTTTTATCACCTTATTTACTTTAGGATGCATGCAATAATAAATATTATAGTCTATACTCAGACAATTCTCCTTTGTATTCTCATGAGAATTTATATTATTTGAAATATCCTAGAAAGGTAGATGATCTAGAGAAATAAAAATCAAAATTTCAAAGAAATATCCTATAGTTTTTGTGATAACTTAGTGGCCACTCCCAAATATGTTACTTCCCATGACTTATCCAATGTCATTTATATAATAGGGATTTGTGGCCTATTTTATTCCACAATATTATTTCAAAATACTTTCATAGAAATCCTTAGGGTGACTAACTAAGGAGAAAAGTATACATTATTAATAATCACTAAATGGGAACATAAGATCACTTTAAAATTGTAGTATGTAATCTTGTTGTTGAAGGAAAACCATGGGTGAATTTTACACTACCATTAATACGTCCTTAGCTTGTCCCATCCTAAACTATATTTATGAGTGAGCTAAGACATTCTCTAGTTTTATGAAACTATTGTCATTATATTGTAGTAGGATATCTTTTCTAACTCTACCTTCCTCCATATGTTTTTGAATTACAATTTTTGTAGGAGATTACCTTTCTTGATGTCACTACAAAGTGGGATCCTTTTCTCATTTTGTAGCCACATTTAAAACCAGAGGATTTACCTTGTTGTTCCCCAAAAATGTCACTCGTTTTTGGAACAACACAAGCTATTTTGGTCCTGCAGGGCCAAAATTATCTCTTCCCTTCTCAATTTTTTTTGAGCATTCCAGTTCTTCATTTTTCAAAGCTTTTCCAGAAATCTACAGACTCTGCAAGAAAGAAGCAAGCTCTCAAAAGAATAAGTTTCCAGCACTTAGTCATTTCCAGGATTGGTTCAGCGCCTCAGTTCAATCAAAGGATTTCAATCGGCAAATGACAAAGGACTTAGGCTTGAACCATTAGACTTTGAACCACTTTTGGTTCAAAGGTTCAATGGGTTTAATGACCAAGCTGGTTCAATGCACTTGGTGCAAAAGAATAAAGGACTTAGAAAAATAATGAAGAATGAACCATTGAACCAAAGTTGGTTCAATCGGTTGGTTCAATCGAAAGGTTCAAGGGGCTGCCCCAAAGAAAAAAAGGCAAGTTCCCTTGCGGAGGGTGGGCAACATTGGTTCAAAAGTGGCCTTAGTCAAAGGAAAAGTGGCACACAAGTGGTTCAATGGATGGTTCAACCAAGGAGCAAAGAAGCAATTGAACCAAGGAGCGATAAAACAAAGAGACAGAATGAACCAATGAACTGATGAACTTTTAGTGGTTTAACGGGTTCAAGGTTCAACATGGTTCAAGCAGCTGGCGACCATTGACGGCCCCTCAGACGTCAAATTTAAGGTAAGGGAATATCCATTGAAATTCAAATAAAGCACGGAACTTGAAGGAAGAAGCAAGCAATTGGCTGAAAAGATAGCCCGATAGCTCAAATCACAGTAGGAAGAGACAAAGCTGGAAAAGACAAAAGCAAAAAGAGGGAAAATCTTGAAATGTCTATGCAGGAGTTATTTCTAGTAGGTGAAACAGTGGATCGAGTAGACTTCTGAGTGCACTAAACCAAGGATGCAGCTTGTTTTCTTCCATGAAGTAAAGACGAATGGACAGCTGTGTAGACATTAGAGGGGATAGACCAGATGATCCAGACTCGGGAGAAGACATATGGGATGAAATGCCACGCCATAGTTAAGACAGTTGCCTTATTTTCAATGCAGTCCTTTGATAAACTTGAATATGCATTCAAGGCATTCAATGCACAGCATGGGCTATTTTATGGAAAACAAGCGCCCAAGTCTTTTTGGGAGCGCTATATATTGTAATCTCTCATTTGTTACATGGGAAATCTTCCCCTTACCAAGAAGTGAAATTTTGCCCATTTTGAAAGGCATTACTAAGACTTTGAGCTCAGGTTGTAATTTCATTTTCCTTGTTATTTGAATAAGAAAGCAAGTTTTTCCAAACTTTGTGATGTTCTGACTTGTGTCATCTGGAGGTGTCCTTATTCATTTAATTTGGTAAGCAGAACTAGTGGAGGTGAGTAAGAAGGTGTTCTAAAGGCCCACTGTGGAGAGACTTTGTGCCCCCATAAGTACCTTCAACATGTTTGCATTTTCCTTTCCTATGTAAAGAGCCTTGGGATTACTTTGTGCCCCCATTATTCTTCGTGTCTTTCTCTCTCGGGTTGCTGGTCACTCAGCACCCCTATTACTGATTACTTGCTACCAGAAAGAGTCCTATTGTTTGAAAGAACAAGCACTTCTAAAATAAGAGAAGTGCCTTATGTTGCCTCACTAGGATTTCTACTATTTAGGAAGGAATATGGCTCTTGGCTAAAATTTGATTCTGAAAGAAGAGAAGCACCTTCCCCATCACCTAGTATTTATCCTTTGTTTGTCAGCATCATCTCTGAAAGAAGAGAGATGGATGGTTTTTCCTACCCCTTGTGTCTTATTTTTTGCATATATATATATATATATATATATAGCCTCTTGCATATTTATAGGGAACCTCCCCTTGATGAGAGGAGAGATTTGTCTTCGGCTGATGTAGTAAAGTTGCACACTTGGCCAACTAATCTCCCTATGCTATGGTGATAGGAACTATTTTGGTCACCAGTTATCTGGCCAAAAAAATATTCACCCAACAGTTTTTGGTGACTCCACTGGGGACATAGTAATTTTGTGAAATTTGGAACCTCAAGTTTTAGATTGAAACATCACCTGTGTCTTACCCATTATCATTATAACCCTTATCCATTACAGAATCTTATGACTCCATTCCATGTCTTACCCATTATCATTATAGCCTTACCATCTTCCTCCACTTCCGTTATTTTATCTGGTCTGCAAAACCAAAGTTACTGGGAAAGAAAGCGCATTTTGAAGCCTCAAGATTTAAGCTTAATCAGGGCCAATTTCTTTTCCATTTTTGTCCTATAATCTGGCAACTCCACTCAAATGTGTTATCCCTATTTTTCATAATCTAATCATGGCAGTTCGAGGCCCCTGGGGTAACTCATTTGGCCCACTTAATCTAACTCCACCCCTGCATGGGTTACCACTCAGTTTAAGGAAGAATTTCCCCAAATTCTTTGGTGATGGAAGAGTCCACCCTGATGAACACATTACAGCCTTCACCATAACCTGTTGTGTGATAGGGGTGGAATTTGAAGATGTGGTAGTCAGGCTTTTCGTGGAGACACTGCAAGGTGCTGCTACAAACCGGTTTTACCATCTGCAGACTAGATCAGTGATTGGCTGGGACACTATCAAAGCCAAGTTTGAAGCAAGGTTCAAGCCTACAGAAGATGCTCATGCTTTGCTAGCCCAACTTATGTAGATGAAGAAAGAGCCTCATGAGCCTATGAGGGATTTTATTACAAAATTCAACAAGCTGAGAAACAGGATTCCCATAGTTTCTCAGCCCACACCTGAGAACCTCAAATGCTTCTTCATAAACTCACAGCTGCCTGAAGTGAGTTTTCTACTAAGACATGCTGGCCGCATAGATCTTGAAGCTACTCAAGACTTAGCCACTGAGTTAGAAGATGAACTTATCTTGGCTAGAAATATAAGAAGGGATTTAAATAGAGGCACATCTTCCTCATCTTCTGATAACTCACCTACAGCCACCACTGATCTAATGGTGCAGAAGCTAGCAAATGAAGTGCTGGCCCTCTGAAGACAAATGGCACAATGGATGTCATCTACTCCTTCATACAGAGATGTACCAAGGAGGACATTCCCTAGTCATGCACATCAAGGGCAACCCAATCGTCTTCCTCCCCCACAGAGGAACCTTGCCATTGAAGCACCTCCAACCAACTCAACAGTTGGGTATTTGGAAACAGAGCATGATTTCTCTTTCCAACCTAAGTTTAATCAAGAAAATGATGTTGGTCTCTTCATGGAAGATCAAGAAGAGTCAACTGGCAACTCCCACATCAATTTCTTGGATTACCAGGATGAACCCAGAAGTAAAGGTGAAGCATCTAAGGGATCATATGTTGTGGTCACCTAGCCCTAGAATCAGTCAGCTCAACAAGCTGATAAAGGAGAAATAGAGGAGTGACCTCAACCTGCAATTTTTATTATTAAGCGTGGGGTCACTCTACCAATCCAGCCAAAGGACCCAATGACTGCTAAGAAAGTAAGTATCCCAAACATTTTTGCACCTTCTACTTCAAATTCGCAAGCCAGTCCTCCCACCCCTCCCATAAACCAAAAGGAAGAACTTCCATCCCTTGTGCCTAGTCCAACCCAGCCATTTGACATAATTGATCATGTCAAATGTGTCAAGACCCAAACGGTGGCCCCTACAGCCCAAATTTTGTTTGAGTCTTTAAGCAGGGATGAAATAACAGAAGAATTGATGGAGTGCAACATAAGTGCAGAAGAACCCTCCCCTCCAAACAAAGAATAATTTGAGATATCTGAGGGGGACAATCAAGACATGTGTTGGGCTGAGCTATCAAAACAAAAAATAATGGTACTAGGCCATGCTACTAACCATCAAAATTAGGAAAAGGAACTCTTTGCTCGGAGAGCAAAGATTCATGGTTTTTGGACCAAAATTCAAGTCTTGCTTTGGGGCAAAAAGAGAAGAAAACCAAGGGAAAGACATAGAAAAGTGGTTTCCTGGTGGATAGTTCCATTCGCCCATCACCATTTCTGGGGACAAAATGGTTTCCTGTTAGTTTATTAGGATGGCACACCATTTTCACTGTCTCACAGTGGATAGCATCTGAAGTGCTTCAAATCTTGAGGCATCAGATAAGATCATTTGTACATATGTATATTTGTATAGTCTTTAGTTTTGTTTTGTGCTTTTCATTTTTGGAGCCTTTCTTTTTGGGTAGCATGACTCTGTAGCCCAATTTCACACCTCAAGGCATTGGAGATTCTGGATTCTACTCCCTTCAATTGCTTTTTGCAATAGAAGGAAGTTCCCCAACTGGAGCCAGTTATTGTTCCCCAAAAATGTCACTCATTTTTGGAACAACACGAGCTATTTTGGTCTTATAGGGCCAAAATTATCTCTTCTCTTCTCGAAAATTCTTTTGAGCATTCTAGTTCTTCATTTTTCAAAGCTTTTCCAGAAATCTACGGACTCTACAGGCTTAAATTTATGGACTCTGCAGGAAATAAGCAAGCTCTCAAAAGAACAAGTTTCCAGCACTTAGTCATTTCTAGGATTGGTTCAACACCTTGGTTCAACCAAAGAATTTTAATCGGAAAATGACAAAGGACATAGGATTGAACCATTGAACTTTGAACCACTTTGGTTCAAAGGTTCAATGGGTTCAACAACCAAGTTGGTTCAATGCGCTTGGTACAAAAGAACAAAGGACTTAGCCAAATATTGAAGAATGAACTGTTGAACTGTTGAACCAAAGTTGGTTCAATTGGTTGGTTCAATCGAAAGGTTCAAGGGGCTGCCCTAAAGTGAAAAAGGCAAGTGCCCTTGCGGAGGGTGGGTAGCATTGGTTCAAAAGTTCAAAGGCAGCCTCAGTCAAAGGAAAAACGGCACACAAGTGGTTCAATGGATGGTTCAACCAAGGAGCAAAGAAGTGATTGAACCAAGAAGCGATAAAACAAAGAGACAGAATGAACCGATGAACTTTCAGTGGTTCAACGGGTTCAAGGTTAAACATGGTTCAAGTAGCTGGCAACCATTGACGGCCCCTCAGACGTCAAATTTAAGGTAAGGGAATATTGAAGGAAGAACTAAGCAACTGGCTGAAAAGATAGCCCAATAGCTCAAATCGTAGCAAGAAGAGATAAAGTTAGAAAAGACAAAAGCAGAAAGAGGGAAAAGCCTGAAATGTCTGTGCAGGAGTTATTTCCAGTAGGTGAAACAGTGGATCGAGTAGAATTTTGAGCACACCAAACCAAGGACACAGCCTTTTTTCTTCCATGAAGTAAAGATGAATGGACAATTGTGCAGACGTTAGAGGGGACAGACCAGATGATCCAGACTCAGGAGAAGACATATGGGATGAAATGGCATGCAATAATTAAGATAGCTGCCCTATTTTCAATGTAGTCCTTTAACAAACCTAAAAATGCATTCAAGGCATTGAATGCATAGCATGGGCCGTTTTATGGAAAATAAGTGCCCAAGTCTTTATGGGAGTGCTATATATTATAATCTCTCATTTGTTACATGGGAGATCTTTCCCTTACCAAGAAGTGAAACTTTGCCCATTTTGAAAGGCATTACTGAGACTTTGAACTCAGGTTGTAATTTCATTTTCCTTGTTATTTGAATGAGAAATCAAGTTTTTCCAAACTTTATGTTGTTCTAACTTGTGTCATCTGGAGGTGTCCTTATTCATTTAATTTGGTAAGCAAAACTAGTGGAGGTGAGCAGGAAGGTGTCCTAAAGGCCCACTATGGAGAGACTTTGTGCTCCCATAAGTACCTTCAGCGTGTTTGAATTTTCCTTTCGTGTGTAAAGATCCTTGGGATGACTTTGTGCCCCCATTGTTCTTCATGTCTTTCTCTCTCGAGTTGCTGGTCACTCAGCACCCTTGTTACCGATTACTTGCTACCAAAAAGAGTCATGTTGTTTGTAATAACAAGCACTTCTGAAAGAAGAGAAGTGCCTTCTATTGCCTCACCAATATTTCTACTATTTAGGAAGGAATTTGGATCTTGGCTAAAAGTGGCTTCTGAAAGAAGAGAAGCACCTTCCCCATCACCTAGTATTTCTCCTTTGTTTGTCAGCATCATCTCTAAAAGAAGAGAGATGGATGGTTTGTCCTACCCCGTGTGTCTTATTTTTTGCATATATATATAGTATATAGCCTCCTGTATCTCCTACATATCTATAGGGAACCTCCCCTTGATGAGAGAAGAGATTTGTCTCCAGCTGATGTAGTAAAGCTGCACACCTGGCCGACTGATCTCCCTATGTTGTGGTGATAAGAACTAGTTTGGTCACCAGTTAGCTGGCCGACAAAATATTCACCCAACATACCTCAACTTTTTATTTCTCCAAATTCATCTCCTTTAAATGGTGTTAATCCATAGTGAGAATAATAGAGAAAAAAATTGCCTTCCATATTTTATTATTATGGATACATTTCCTCTTATAAAGTTTGGTAACATTTCCAAAAGTAGTCTTAATTTTATCCTACCATTGTGAAGATTAACCCTTCTCCACTTAGCAAATTTTTGGGGACAAGATTTACTAACATAATTGAGAGAATGATAATTGAAACACCTTCTAGATAAATCTTCATAGTCCTCTCACTAAGAAAAAAGTTCCTTGTTAGGGGATAATTGGATGAAGTTTACCAATGGAGCCTAAATGTTGACCCAAATTTTGATTCATGCATATATAATTGGCTGCATAGTCTTCATTTTAGGATAAATTGAAATGAAATTACCCACAATGTTTCAAATTTGATTAAATTTTTTATAATAGTAGTACTCATTTGGTAAAACATAGAGTATAATCCACACTTGCCTAAAAAATGGTTTTTTCCTAGGTAGTTTAAAGTTTTCTTCATAATATTGCACCATAATGATTTTATTAAATATTTTCACTTATTTTTGGAAAGAATTATTGTCTTTTCCTAGGAATTATTAAAAATTAGTGAGGAAATAATCACCCCATGCCAATTTTTTATTAACCACTCCCTCAGGTGTTTAAAATCTAACATTCCACCCTGAATTATTCCAAAATGTCCATTTGGTATCATTGATGCTATGAAAACATTAATACCCATATGATCTACCCACACTTTCCTTATATTACCTAAAATATCTATATTCTTCTTGATTTTGAAACTTTTCATGTAGCTTCTATTGATTTGTGATGACCCAAGGGGACCCTATTTGTGTTGGTAGTTGTAAATCCTTCATTTATAGGATCCTTAAGATGAGATGAATTTTTATATAATATCACCTTAATTGTAATAACTTTATCCTCTTTCATTTTATGAAGGATATGTGAATAAAAATATGGTTGACATTTCCCCAAGGAGACCTTTTTTCTCTAAAAACTATGAAATTCTGAGAATGAAATGTTTTAGCAGTATTCCTTTCATTTTCTATTAATTTTTTATTTCTAGGAACCTTAGGAAGGGATGGATTTTTATAGGATGGAACCTTGTCAGTAATAACCTTGACATAATTTTTTTTGGTGAATAATTTTAGTATTTTATTTTAAGGATTCTTTTCCATCAAAAAATCAAAAATAGTGATCTAAATTTAATGTTCTCTAGATAAAGACTTTGTAAATAAGTGTGGATCAAAATTATGAAGACTATTGTGTAGATACATATGATTTTCTAGATACACCTCTCAAATCCAAAATTTTCCTTCCAAAATTTAATTCTCATTAATTTAAATCTTGTAAATAATTTGATGTAAAGTGTAATTAGTGATAGTGTCTATTAAAAATATCAGCACCCATCAAGGAATAACAATGCACACCATAAAATGTCATAACATAAAAAGTAAATATTCCATGGTAATAGTCAAAGTAGTTTATGAAATATTTTTAAAATGATGGCTCATGGTAAAAAAGTAAATATTTATCATAAATAGTCATGGTAATGTACAAATATCACTATCATGGTAAATAGTTCATTAGGGTCAAGGTGGTTCCAAATAAATAATATTTTATTTATAATTATTCCAAAAGAGTGATGTCATAAATATCTTAGAAATATTTGGTCTACTACTATGAAAAGTCTAGGAAATATTGTCTATTATTAGGAAAAGTCTATAAAATATTAGGTATAAGTCTATTATGAGGTGATTAGATGGGGATATGTTTGGTAGGTTGTGCCATGTTAAAACTAATCCTCCCTAATCTTGGTTAGATAGTATTATTATATTGCCTTGGGATGAGGTGGAAGGCCTTAATATTATATAAAATGATACATACCCTCCACTTCACAGACACATGGAGACATAGAAGAAGGCACACATAAAGAGGAAATAAAGAAGACAACAAGAAGGAGAATCATATAGTCTTAAAGTTAGAGTTTAAAGGAAGTTATTGGTTTGTGTGAACTTGAAGTTTCTTCTAGAAAGGTTGTTGGAAGCGCTAGTGATTAGAGTCCATGTGGATGTGGTAATACTCGGTGGAATCTAGATTCAAATTTTGGGTGAGATTGTACACACATAGTTCCAATAATATAGTTATTTTTTACATTTTATTAGCATGTAGATTATTTTTACCATTTTTCACATTTTTGATGTATTATGTTTGTTGAGTTGCATAGATAATCACACCACCATAAAAAATTTGTGCATTGCTAATATAATCATAGCACAAGGAATTCCCAATGAAATATTTTTCAAGTGCCAAATTGGGTCGACACACCCTTCCAACAAAATGGAAATTCCTCCAAAACCTATAAAGCTTGACAAGCACCATCCTAGTATGATGGAGCCTAATACGAAGAAGCTTTTATTTAAAAATACCAAGAAAAATAAATTTTCTTTCATTAATCAAAATTTGAGATTATATATCTTTGAACACATAATCAAAATGGTTTGGTAAAAATGGTAGTAGTGTGAATCCTAGTGACCCATCATTAATCCCTTAATTTTTTCAAAACATCCAAGATATATAATTTGCCTCAATCATATTCTCATTTCTAAGGTCATTGTTAATAATAATCCAAACCTTCTTATTCTCTATCCACCTTAACTCCTGTAGATCCAAATCATTCACAACAGCTTTAGAAGTCCATAATAAGTAATTTCGAATATGATAAATGCCAAACTTAACAACATCATCCCAAAAAGGTTCTTCCTCTCTCATAAATTGTAGAGAAGTAATATTCATTATTTTTCTTAATATCTTGGAATTAATATCATGAATTGCATGGAACTTTATAGTATTTTTCACAACCTCCATAGCTCTTAAGACCAAACATTTGGCACTCAGAATATTATCCTTCATTATTTGTAATCCTAATCTCCCCAATGGAAATCAAGTAAACCCTTACTCTTATCTATAAGCATTTCATCATCAAATAATTATTTTTTAAAATGTATTACTTGCATAGAATCCACAAATTTCAAAATTTTCTTTGAATCCAATAGATCCATAACTTCCTTATATATAACTATTACAAGGCTATGAGGGTGTTCAAATACATAGACATACATCACTTTTATAGCACCGCCTACATCATTAGCTCCATATTATCCCATATCTAAGGTGGGAGGATATTTATATCCATTCATATATCCTACTTCCATAGGACCGTCCACAACTAGAATAAGAAGATAAATGGATCTCATCACATTTCCTACATCTGTAGCACTAAATTCTTCCCCATTAGAAATGTAATACACTTTAGATCCATTCACTAATTTATCTTCAGTATCATCATCATCTAACACAACTAGGGTTAATGGTTATTTATATCCTTTTAAATCCACCTCTTTAGTATCTCCCCTCCCTTCCATAATAGCTTTTATATCCCTTGTTATTTTAAAATATTTTGCATTATCAAAAAATTATACTAGATATGCAGCTTATGCAACCTATTCAATCCCTTCTGCAGCCTCCTCAATCCATGTTATATCCCCCTCAATCCCTTCCATAGCCTTTTCAAACCCCTATATAATGACATCATCATCCATAATGATTTTTTTGTTAACCTATGTTAAAAAATCAATGCAATCATGGTTTGATGATTGATAATACATCTCAATTTAATATGTTAAGCCTTCATTTCCTTCATACACTTTTATTTGGCATTGAAAATCTATTAAAAGTGCCACCTTTTTCAACAATATTAGGAACTATTTGGATACATACATCTATGGACCTTGATCAGGTATAAATTTCTTCTATGTTATGACACTATTATTTCCTTACAATGCTATATTGGGAGCATCATGGTTAGAGACAATGAATGCATCAGTGAATGGTACCAATAGTTACATATCTTTCAAATTTAAAGTTTATGAGATTATTTTAGTGATATTGGAGACTAATGAATAATATCAATGCATCTAGAGTGTCAATGATGATAATGATGACCTAATGATAGAAGATCCTATTCATTTTTAAAATTTAACACACAAAACTTCACATTATATATATTATGAAACTTTGAAAATTAACAACATTGTTGGTTAGTAATTCACATATCCTATGATGAGATTAAACATACATATTTGACCCTTCAACATTATGAATCATGTTTAAATTTTATTATTATATGCTATAACATTTTTATTAATCATTTACATTTATTTATTGAAAGTCACAACACATTTAGAGTTATTTAAGTTAATAATTCCTACATTTGTACTACCATGATTTGTTACACCTAATCATGTAAATCATGAAATTATTTACCACTTATTGAGATTTCAAACTCATATGCCATATTTGAACTACTACATTTAATTATTTAAAAGGAGAATTAGTGGCTATTATGGACCATATTTGAGGTGACTAAAGTATGTTAATGATTAAGTTTCCCATATGACTCACACTTACATCCTATGTCTTATCAACAACACTTATAGTGCCAAGTTTGACTCCTCATGAATATGACTATCATGATTTAAACAAAACTATCCATTAATCATAATTTAGTATATCTATTACTTCATTGATATATCATTAAGGTATTATAGTGTCTTATTGTACAAGATTCGATCTTCTATATGTCATTCATTTCATGTGTATTCCTTCCTTGACTTGACTGCATGCCTTATATTTCTCTTACATTTGACACCTTAATACTTAACTTTGTTTATCTTGACATTATTATAGACACTTGGTTTATGTTAATTTCTATGTTTCATTAGCCCTTGCCCATTTGATTGTTTATGCCATTGTAAACACTTATGCAGACTTCCCAATGATGATAGCATATATATTAAGACCTTCTATTCTATCATGCATTGAATACTACAGGAAGTTATAATTTGCTTGGAATCTTCCTTTTATTATTATTGATTGTGCCTCTTTTCGAGCCTATTTGATTTCATTTATTGATTTTACAATTTAGCTTTCCTTTTCATATATCTAACTACTTATTTTCAAAAAAAATAAAATGCAAAAACATTAGAAAAAATTTTAAAAAACCTTTATATTTTTTAAGTGATACACATCATGCATGTTTACCTATGATATAGGTTTTCCATATACATGTGAAACACATGCTTCTCATGGTATTATTTGAGTGGATGAGATGTAAGATATATAGGTTTCATATGATCACAAAATTTAAAACACTGCACAATTAATTACATGCATGCCTCCCCAAGGGGAATCATCACATCGGTGGTATGTATTACATTGGGGGTATCTCTATAAAACAAATTTTATAGTTTTATCTTTCTTATTTTATATTTATCATAAAGATCAACTTAGGTTGATTATATCATATATTTCTACTTCCTACACATTGTATGCTACATGGTTGTTACATATGCTTATTGCATGGATGTTTTTCATGTTCTCTCATGTACCTTACAGTCCTATTTTCTAGGAGGATTCCATCTCATCTATACCACTATCACTATGTGTTGAGACTTTATGCCATATCTAACCCTTCTAGGGGCATATTCCTACATTGGGACATAAATTATCCCTACCTTACTTTTCCATCAGGGGCATTATCGTTGTGACTATCCCCTTAAACCTATTATTATTATTATTATTATTATTATTATTATTATTATTATTATTATTATTATTATTATTATTATTATTATTATTATATATTGTGCTTATGGAGATTAAATCAGGGCATATTATTTATCCCTCTCATCATTGAGCATATTGTTTATCTCTTTATAATTGGGGCCACATATTTGAATTTCTTATGTCACTAAATATTACAAAGATTGGGATTTACATGACTTTATATATCCATCTCTTATTGCCTTTGGGTGAATCTTACCTATGTATTTTCTTTGAACCTTATTAATTTTATCTTACTTATATGGAGCTTCAATACCTATGTTCCTTGCAATAATACATTGGTGTGCCCATTTTCCCTATAGACCCTTACCTATTTTCACATCATGGATATCATACCTACTACATACACAAATATATTTTATACACATTAGGGCATAGATTATTTATGTGTCGTCATTTAGTGTATGATGTACATCTTTAAATTTAGGGCCTTGATACTCACGTATGAGTCATGAGATATTCATTTTTTATATATTATGTCTACGATGACATCTTCCTATAGTTATGTTTTCCATAGTATGGAGCATGCCCACTACCTTTGGGGAAATTATACTCACACATGTGTTGTGAGCTTAATCTATTACATCCATGTCTACATTGTCACTCAAAGGCATAAAACTCACATATCCTTGGATTTTTTATACCCATACATTGCCTTTAGAGGCATGGTACCCACATATCTTCTCCTTGAGTCTTATTTTTACATATATTTTATGGATACTCTCACACCCTTATGTCTAGCGAACTTGCACTGCTTATATATCTAGACATGAAATTATCCTACATACACCTAGCCACATGATTGATTTTCACACATGATACATTTATTTATATGTCTTTATACATTATGGCATCTACTTGAGTTGGATTCATAATTATATTCCCCATCACATGGTTACATAAGGACATATTGTTTCCCCACACTATCTCATTCTCATATGAGAGTGCACACACCTATGAATCTTTACATGATGTTATCTATACTACTCAGTTTTACATGAGCATATTATGTGTCCATATCTATTATTATTATTATTCATAATACGGCATATGGTGTGCCCTCACTTTCAACCTCATACTCCTTACCATTGAGCACTACATGGTAATATTTTAAAATTGTTATAAACATGTTTTATAAGTTTTTTTAAGGATTATAACAAGCTTTGGTTATATTATTTGATGACACGTGATGCATGTATGTCTTTATTTTGAGATTAGTGATTCTAAAAACATGTTTTAAAATCCTTCACCTTAAAGGGGGGAATATAGCTAAATATTTTTAGGAATTTTCATTATAAGGTAAGGTTGAGTGGAATTGAGCAAAAAGATTAAATGAAAATGAGTAAAATAAATCAAGAGGTTGAGTGACATGATCAAAATTGAATGAAATTGAGGGAAATGAAGATGCCCAAATGGCTATATGGCATATATATACTTCTCAAATTAAGAAGTGCATTTTTCGTAACTTACTTTGAAATTTATAATCCTAATAAGATTGTAAGAAGGATTTATTTTTACAAATTATAGAAATATGGTTTGTGCATAGTTATATTATTCATTCATATGCTTATATATTTATATTTATTTATTTTTCCATGGCATGTTATGACATTTATATCTTGAACTTATTTGAAGAATGTTTAATATTTTTTAATAGCTCTCATTACATGTTGGTGTAGTGATGACATCTAGTTATTTCTTCCTTCCTTATTTAAGTAAGTGCATGGGAGTGTTTCATTATATCATTGTTTCTACTTTGGCACACACTAAAATCACATCACATACACATATCAAAGTAGTGGCATTATGTAAACACCTAATTTTGGTACAAGGATTACTATTTTAATATTATTATTGTAGTTTTGTGCACATGTTCCATTAGTTCAAATTAGGGTCTTATTAGTTTGTTTCCATATGTTTTCATCTTTATCTATCTTATTTGTGTAATATTTCGGTCTTTTATTTATTGATTTTTATCCTACTATATTTGTTTTGTGCCTATAGGATTTTTTAATTTGTCACCTCATCTTTTTATTTTTCTTCTTATAGGTCAAAGTTGAGAACCTATCGAATTTGTCTCATATAGATTTGGTAACCCACTAAACTTGTCCTCAACATTTTTGTGGGTCATTCTACCTTTTAACACACCCTTTTAATGTTTGGATCTATGTATGTTAATTCTATAATTTATTTGGTCAGCTTGTGTACCAATAGGATTTAAATATGATGTGTTTATATATAAAAATATTTATTTCACATTTGATAAGTATCAAGGGATTCAATGGAATTCAAGTATAGGTAGACTCTACATTTCTATATTTATGCTCCCAAGGACTTTTAACAAGGTTTCATTATAGTATTCTACCAAAGGAAAGATAGGTGAATGTTCATGTAGTTTCATTTCACTTAGGCAAGAGAAATCAAAGTTACTCACTTAAATTCCATTCACATGTATAAGATAACTACATTGACTCTAATTCCAACCACATAGGATATTTATTTATAACTCCTTTATGAAGTTTCTTGAGTCGACTAACCCTATACTTTTTATGTCAATAATAATTATACAATGGTAGTGGTGGGGTGGAGTGTAATGGAGTGAGTTGTTTGCCTTTATGTTTAATATTAAATTTGATGCCAATTTTATCATCGTATTTTAATTTCAATGGTAGATGTGACCATTGGTGCAACTAGATAGATGTCATTGTCACTAGTCATTATGAAATTAGAGGAGAAGGTAATGAAGTTATTTATCAATGTGGTATGTTAAAATCCAAAGATAAGAAACTAAATATTGATATATCTTGACATATTTTAGATAGATGTACTTAATATATTTATACTAGTCATATTCCTCTTGCAAAAGTTTGTAGATAACTATGACAAGAAGATAAAGATAAGACAACTGACATAATTCTACTAAAAAATCAACAAATAATTCACACAACATTGTATGACATCTAATAATTCATCTACACCAAAAAAATCAAAATAATAAATACTTATAATTATAGATTCAATGGGTAAAGACATATTTGGCAGTTACAAGTAGTATAGATTTGGTGACGTACCAAATCCACTTAATACACATTCAACTATAACAATTTAAGTTCTGAATCTATTATTTCATAATTTTAAAGGCATATTTGACACAAATCTACATATTTATTTCCACATTCTTATTTCAATCTCAAAATTCCAATCTAGTAAATATGTATCTAATTCCTACCTACTTTGTCATTTCATTGTTATTGATTATGTTAATCAAATGTTTATTCCATTTGTTTTTTTTTTAGTGCATTATATAGATCTTATTACTATTTTAGGTCAATTTATCATGCATCTAGACTATTCCATTACTTTATCATGTTTTCCTAAGTTAATTATACATGTGCACTATTTTATAAAACATCAGTGTGTCATTTAATATGAAATTTAGTACTGAAATGAATTCTTAAATGATTGATTGATATCTATAAATGTTTATATATTCTAAATAAATCCACATGAAGAATAAATTCTTTGTAATTTTTGGATTACCTTTCAATTCATAGATCATAACTTCCTAAATGCACTAATATGCTAAATTAAGATTGTATTGGCATGCAATCCAACATCCAACAATCCAAAAAGGTGAAAAATATATAATAATGGACATATGTAAATGAGAGAAAGGGCCTATATAAATCATACTAGATGCTTCCGGCATGTCTTAATTGTTAATTACACATTTTTGGTAGAGGGGTCAAAGCATGGTAAAATATAGGGGGAATGGAAATGCCAATTGATGGGTGCTAGAGGATGTGTGGGAACCATTTAAATTCTTAAATTTACACTAATGATGCCTAATTTAATCTAAAAATTGAAAACTATATAAATAATTTATAAATATTTAATATAACAAATAATAAATAATTAGGGACCATTTTTAGATGTTTACACTTGGAGACATATTTTAATAAAAATAACTCTTCTTAGTGGGTCATCGTTTCAACTTATTTTGTCTCTATGTATTAAACATATAGAGTTTTACAACGTAAGTATCTTATCTTTAAATATAAAATTGGGATCTTATCTCAATGACTAAGATACAACAAACAAGAAGGTGAACATTGTAACAAGATTAATACCCCTAGATCACCCATCAATCAGGATTATGATTACCATAAAGTTTCATTTTAGAATATAAGATGAAATGAAGGAAGACATGATATACAATTTGATATTTTATTATATTGAATGCAATCAACACACACACATTATTTTTATCAAAATACAAAAAATACTCCACATAGTTTCTTCAAATGTTTGCACAATAAACACTAAATAAATTTTCCTTGGCCTTAATATTAGCGTACATCAAAAATGCCCACATCTCTTACTTTATAGATTCAATAAACGTGTTTGAAATTGTTAATAATAACCTTTGAAGGATATCAATGTTATTAATATACATCCAACATCCAATGTTTTTATTGAGCTTTGTTTTGGGGGATGTTCATCTCAAACCACTGACATAAAGATCAAATATTTGGATATTAGTCATACCCATTTGAATATTGATCTTAAAATTTTAGAATATAATTTTCTTAGGCTCCATGATTATTAAATATTTCTATAGGGTACTTTTGATCATTCTTGACAATCTCCTTTAGGGAAGACTTGCCAAGATCAAACCCACAAATGCCAACCAAGTGGATTAAATGTAATAATACATATGAAAACTCTTCTCCAAATGGTTCTTAATTAGAAGTGTTCCAATTGGGTATCCCTCTTGCATCCTCTCATTTCCATTTAAAATTGTCTTAAATCTTCCCCACTTGTCACACTAGTAATTACACCAAACAAAAACACAGTTTATCTTTTTGTAATAATAATAGGAAATTTAAATGCATACACACACGCATAGTTGAGGTAGATATAAATCAAAATATTATATTATAATTATTTTTCTATATAAAATATTTTATATGTTTATAAAACAAATAATATAATAAAAATATAATAAAATGTTAATGTTGGTATATGTTTTAACTTATTTTGAATTTAGAATATCTAAATAGGCCAAAACTATTGAAATTCAGACTTCATAAGATATCATAAACTACACAAATATGAATTACTTGACAAAAATTGATTGCACTCATTAAATATAGAAATGAAAAATAGATAAGTAACTTGTTATTCATTTTTTTGTTTCTCACTACTTGTGTATAGTTTCCTAAAATACATTGTGATAGCTCGACTCAAGATACATTATCAGAATCTGCCAAGATGTTACTGACAAATCCCAAACACCTACAATAACTAGGATCCATCCACTGTCTATTGGTATTGTCCCTATATAGTTTTTTCACTAAATATTGGTTCACTTATCTATCAATATGATTTATGTGTAATTTTTATACCTCATTCATGGTGCATATCTTGATTTTGTCTTTCTTTGCCTTGGAACCCTAGTTCCACTTTCGACACTTGAATCATTTAGAAAAAGGGGTGTAAAATAAGGGTTGGATAGCCTCAACTACTAAATGAATTATTGAGTGTTACCTATATTCCAATGCTTCAAAGAGGGATTAAACCATACATAGTTCTCCCACCTATTTGTGTGTGTGTTCAATACTATTTCACTAGATTGTAATGCAATTCTTTGGCTTTAAACATTTCAAAATGAAACTGTTACCTTGTGTCAATGTTCAAACTTGGACTTAGGGACTATTTATTTGAGGTTTTTTAATATTTGGATGGTTTTATATATTGCCTTAAGGTTTTACCAATGGATTTATAAAGTTTTGACAATATAAGTGTTATATGCTCAATGATTTCTAGATAGGAATGACCTTAGGATTTATGTGTATTCATAGATGAATCTTTGGGTAATTCCCTCCAAAATTGACATGTTAAATGTGTGTATTTCAACCCAAGAAAGAAATTTTAATTTTAAAAATAGTTGTTATAGGTCTTGGTACATTTTAGTTGAAGGTGTCAGTAACCATTAACATCTAACTATTACCGACACTATCCAAGAAAGGAAAAATAGTGATTTGGTATATGGCAAGAGCTTGATTATGAATATAACTTATTTTGGCATGGATAAAGAGATATTTCATGTGAATGATATAAAATTTGGATGGCCAATTCCATAGATATATAAACAAATAGGGGAGAATGTGAGTAAGAGACAAATGAATATGCATATGTCATGTATGTCAAAGATATGTAAAAACTGATGTTTCATAGTATCTAATACCAAATTTATTTATCTACAATATAAAAGTGTTATATCAAAACATTTAAAAATAAAATCTTTTGAATAGGGTATGAACACCCATCAAAGCATAATAGAAAGGTGTTTTTGTGAGATGTTGTATTTCCAAGCACCCTACATAAAAAAATTCCGCTGAAACCTTCCCTTTTTTGATCCTCCATACAACTATAAATATTATTTACATATATTTTTCCCATTTAGTGATTGGATTTCAATGAAATGTCTATAACCAATGTATCATGAAATATTACTCAATTTATCACAAAGGTTTATAAAATACACAGAATTCCTGATGGGAGAAAAAGTGACATACCAAAGGAAGAATCCCATTATGATGATCCATTATGTAAGGAAAAGAGTCAAACAAGTCAAAATAAATTAAATTGTGTACATATAAGAGTCATTTTGAGTTTTCAAGGAATTATATATTTCTTATTATCAAATTGTTAATGAATGGCATAAATGCATAAGCTGCTAATAAACAATTGGAGGATAAAGAGAAGGCACTTACATAAGATGTGATGCTACAAGACTTGAATTGATGTTGATGAAATGTAGGGAAAATTTACATGCTAATTAGACAAATGTGCATAGCTATTGATAAGGCTTTATTATTGTGCTTAATAGACTTGGTTTGTAAGAGATTTGGATGGTAGGATACTTATACTTGTTAAATGACTAAAGATGTAGTTGTGTATATATGGCTATCTATGAAAATTTTAAAATAGGATGACCTTAGAATATAGTGATATCTAACAATCAAGGCATGATGAATTAAGCCAAGATGAAAAGGACTCACAAAATGATGAGAGTTAGAATCGATGCTTGGATGATTCTAACCCAGTTACAAATGAAGAACGTATGATTTTGACTTAAAAGGAAGAAAGACTCAAAATAGAGACCAAAATAAATAGAGAATGAATGACTCCATTTCCTAAGTAATCAGAATGCATCCTAACTTTAATGTCACCATAGTAGATTCCAATGGTGACTAGTCAAATGAGATCTAAATTAAATGCAATATATCTAAGATACCACAAAAAATAACCAATTATATCCCTCCATCTCTAGTACCAAGGGTTATATATTTACCAAATAATGATTATGAAAGAAAAAAATAATCACCTTGTAATTCCAACAAGGAAACATATGATGATGACTTCTTCGATGCAATGAAAACAGAGCTGTAAAAAATTCTAAGATCCTGTCTTACCCTCCCCTTGATCCTTTCGTCAAATCAAAGGATATAATAGATTAGGATCATCAACAAGAACATATGAAAAACAAATATTTATCCATTAAATCCTACTATGATGATTATTATATCATTTTCCATGTTTAATCATGACACACAGATGTACTCCATTACCAAAATAAACTAGCACAAAAGAAGTGATGTTGTTTTTTCCACTATTTAATTGGGTGTGTCTACATTCAAAGGAAGATGAGGTGGTGTTCGAACTATGAACAAGGATTAAATATGAAAATTATAAGATACATGATATATATAATTCCATAATCCAATCAAAGCTCAAATAATTGACTCAAGATGAAGATGAACTATCTACCAGTAGTTTGATACTTATGTGGCCAAAAATAAAGAATTGGACACATATATTAGAAGTGTCATAGAGATATTATAGGATGGCCTTGTAACATAATTTTTAATGGAATGGGAAAAGGTCAAGAAATAACTAAATGTTTTATTTGAATATAATTTGTAGTATGTGACAAGATGCTAGCAAGAATTACAAAGTTATAACTTTAGGATGGAGGACATGTTATATGAGTGGAAGATTGCCAATTTTCAATCTTTAATCCATTGTCCCACACTTTTATGAATTTTTGGTTAAAACATCCTTGCTAAACCAAGATGAAATGAGATACTTTTTATTGATTTTGATAGGGCAGACAAAGATGATTAAACTTCTATGTGAATTATTAAGGATGTTGAGAGAAATCTTGTTGAAAACTCACAAGTGTGGTTAGATAACATTACCATGTGACTGAAAACATGTAAATGTAACTACTTATTTTCCAACTAGAGAAAAAACTAACAATGACACTCTGGGTGGAGCAAAAGTGGTGGAAACCTGCAAGGGTGATAATTAAAAGAGTCCTTATCAATTTAGAATGTCTATTTTGGGGAATTTTCTATATTTTAATTTTTTATTTAATTTTTGAATATTAGTTGAATATTAGATAACAAAACACAATTTGGATAACAAATAACATAGTAGTATTTATTGTAATTAAATAAAAGCATGCAAATATAATTATTTACATCAATAGTAAAAGTTCTTTGATTTACATAAAAAAAACCCTAACTTAGATCAATTAGACAATTCATAACACTAGATTTATTGATTCTTTTACAATTTACCCATTTGGAAGGGTTTCCACCAATTAGAAAGGGTACAATAGATCACATACAACACCATATAAGGGAAAATCATCAACATGCACTACCCAAACCCTCCATATAATTCTCATTAGGTATAGTAGAAGATGAAAACAATACAGCCAATAGTTATATGCATTATGGCAGTAGTTGTCTTATATGATAGTCTGTAGAAAAACCATAGCCTAAGTTTCTTATAGTATGATAGAATCAATATAAATTTAATGGATTGTATGGTAGTTAACTAACTTAATATAATTCACATAAAACCCTAGGCACAACTATGCCAATAAAAGCAATTTATGTCACAATTGTATGACAGCCTTCCCTAGTGTTAAGCATAAAATATACGGAGAGGGGGGGTGAATCAGTACATTATATATCTTTTACTTAATATAATTTATTTTCTTTAACCACTTAATCACACATTCAAGATATGCAATAAAACTAAAACAATAGCATGCACCACAAAAGAGAGAGAGAGAGAGAGAGAGAGAGAGACCAAATTTTTATGTGGAACCAAAAAGTAGGAAAAACCATGAAGAACAATCTTAATTATATGAATGAGTACCAACTCAAATTAAAAAAAAATCAAGCACCAACTTTTAGTAGAACCAACCCCTTTACCAAGCACCAACACAATAGTTATTTGTGAGTGCCAACCCACATGAGCACCAACCCCTTGCAAATATTTTTGAGCACCATCCCCTCTTGTGTATATAACACAACTATCTCTCAATATTTCTTACTCAACAAATGATATAACTCTACAATATCTCCTAATTTTTTCTCCTCTAAAACAAATACAAACCATTCACTCTCTTGCATATTATAAATGGCTTCTCAAGCCTTTTATCTATAGCTTTCTAAATGACCTTTGGCATTCACCTTTTATGACCCTTCAATCCTCATGAAAAATGGTTCTAAACTTGCATGACCCTTCATATCCTTGCATTTGAAAAGTCACATGGTGACCCTTCATAAGCAAATGCATCCTTTCCTCTTTTGTCTTTTTCTTGGTGACTTTTCGTATTCCTCAAAGTGCCCCTTCATGAAAAAATGCGCCATACCCTCTTTTGTCTTCACATGGTGACTCTTGGAATTTTTCAAGATGACTCTTCATGATAAAATGCATCCCATTTCTCTTTTGTCTTTACCCCGTGACTCTTTGACTTCTACATGGGCCCTCTTTTGACTTATATGCAACCAAAAATATATTCATTAGTATTAAATTAATATCAACACACATTAGCCAAGATATGAATATAAAAAACACCATTAAATGTAATGGGGCCTTTATCACCAATACTAGACCTTTGACATTAATGACAATATTTCTAACAATCTCCCCCTTTGTCATTGATGGCAACCTCAAACTGAAATTACCACATCTTGAAACTTGCACATACTACCATCTGAAAAATATATAGTAACTCCCTCTTACTGTAGCAACTTGTACCTATTCCTTGTACTTATTTTGCACCTATTTTTGTACTTGTACCTATACCTATTTCTATTCTTCTCCCACTTTGACATCAATGACAAAGGGCTTATCCTATAGCTAACACATAGCTCCCCCTCAACTGATGTTGATCCTTAATGATAGGAAGTAAAAGAAATTACTCCCAACTTCTCCTACAGATACTCAAATGTGTCTTTTGGTATTGCTTTTGTGAAAATATCTGCAATCTACTTTATAGTACTAATATATTCCATCTTAACCTATTGATCTATAACCCACTCCCTCAATAAGTGATATCTGGTTGGAACATGTTTTGTTCTTGAATGAATCACTAGATTCTTCAAAATATTAATAGCACATGTATTGTCAAAAAAAATAGAAATAGGTTCATCATATTATACCCTGATATCTTCCAAAGTTTGCTTCATCCAAAGCACTTGATTACAACACAATATCATTGCAATATATTCTACGTTAGCTATAGAAAGTGATATTGAATTCTACTTTTTACTTAGCCATAATACTAAGCTATGACCAAGAAAGAAAGCTCCTCCACTTGTACTATTTCTATCATCCAAGCAACCTGCCCAATCTAAATATGTATAAGCAATCAAAGTGAAATTTTTGCCTGTGGGATACCACAATCTATAATCCAATGTCCCCTTGATATATTTGAATATTTTCTTCATCAATTGAACATGGCTATCTTTTGGAGCTAACTGATATCTTGCAGCCATACCTACTACATGCATGATGTATAGCCTTGATAATGTCAAATATAAAAGACTATAAATCATAGATCTATACAAAGATTGATCTGTAATAGGTGAATCTTCATCCATTATCACCTTATTTCCTATATGCATTGGTATGCCAACTAATGCACAATCCTCAAAACCAAATTTCTTCAACATTTTCTTTCCATATTTACTTTGAGATATGAAAATTTCTTTATCTGATTGAAATATTTGCAATCTTAAGAAAAATGACAATTCTCCAAGCATAGACATCTCAAATTCTTTTTGCATATTATTATAAAATTATTTTTTCATCTTTTCAATGTTTCCTCCAAAAATAATGTCATCAACATAGACCATAACAATAAATTGATGCTCACCTTCTATTTTGATGTAGAGATTATTGTCAACAAATCCTCTCTTGAAACCTAGATCTTGCAAGTACTTATCAAGTCTTTCATACCAAGTTCTAAGAGCTTATTTCAATCCATACAGTGTTTTCTTCAATCTGCATACATAGCTACTAATATTTGAGAGAATAAATCCTTCAGGCTGCTCAATGTAGATCTCTTCTTCTAGATTCCCATTTAGAAAGGCAGATTTGACATCCAATTGAAACACTTTAAAATATTTAAAAACTGCATATGCAAGAAACATTCTAATAGCTTCTATCCTTGCCACTAGTCCAAAATTTTCTTCAAAATCTATTCTCTCAATCTGAGCATATCCTTTACATACTAATCTTACTTTTTTCTTGGTCACTTCTCTATTTTTATTTAACTTCTTTTTGTAAACCCATTTTGTTCCTATCATATTGTGATCTTTTGGTCTAGGCACTAATTCCCAAGTATTATTATTTGTATCTAATTTAATTTTTCATCCATTTTCTTAACCCAATTTTTATCATGTCTAGCTTCTAAAAAAGTTCTAGGCTGAATTTTAGATAACAAAGAGAAATTAACTTGCTCAAATTCACTTAACATCATTCTTCTGGTGTGAATTCCTTTATTTATGTCCCTGATGATGTCACTTTCATTATGATTTCTCTAGACATATTTGGATGGAGTTTTGGTGTCTTTTTTCTCCTTTTTCTCATCTTCATTTGATTCTTCAAAATCTTCCTCTTCAATGATTTTAGGAATGTCTATTGGATCACTGATTATTTATGTGCCTTCTTCTTCTATCCTGACAATTACACTTTCAACTATTTTCTTGGTTCTTTTGTTATAATATTTATAAGCTCTATTTTTATAAGAATAACTTATAAATATACCTTCATCTGCTCTAAATTCAAACTTACCTAGTTTTTTATCAGTTCTCTTTATGAAGCATCTGCTTCCAAAAACTCTAAAATAATTAACAGTTGTTGGTTTATCTTTCCATAGCTCATAAGGAGTCTTATCACTATTGACTCTCAATAATGCTCTATTCTAAATATTCAATGTTGTAACAACTACCTCTCTCCAATATTTATCTGATATCTTGGATTCATTTAGCATTGTCCTTGCCATCTCCTAAATCATTCTATTTCTTCGTTCAACTACTCCATTTTGCTATGAAATTTTGGCTGTTGAATAATGTATCTTTATTCCATGGTCTTCACAAAACTCAATACACCGATCTGACATAAATTCTTCTCCCTGATCTAATCTTAGGCACTTAATCTTCAAATCAGTTTCTTTTTCAACTAATGTTTTGAATGCTTTGAAATGTCTGAAAGCTTCTAATTTTTTCTTTAAAAACATTACCCAAGTCATACATGAAAAATCATCAATAGGAAACATGAAATATTTCTCACCTTGAGTACTTTGAGTTCTCATAGGTCCACACAAATCAATGTGAACAAGCTCTAACATTTGAGTGGTTGAGTTCTCTTTGGTTTTGAACCACCTTCTGGCTTGCTTCCCATTCTGATAAGGTTTACAAAGCATGTTGGATGGCTTTGTAATATTTGGAATATTTTTGAATACTTGTTTCTTGTTAATGTTGGTAATATTTTCAAAATTTGTGTCCCTTTCTCTTGTGCCATAGCCAAATTTTTTCAATCTGACTCAAATAGCATCTTTGATCTTTGATGTCTAATAACATATACAAATTATTGCATGTTTTTTGAGCATCTGTAACCAACACATCTGAATCTTTTCTCCTAATTTCATAACCTTCTACATAAAACTTTAGTGTGTGCCCCTAATCACACATTTGAATTACACTCAAAATATTATGCTTAAGACCTTCTATATACAAACATTTTTAGTTTTAGTTTTACCATTATCCAAACTTAGTGTACCTTTTTTACCAATTTTGGCAGTAGTATTATCTCCAAATGTTACTATGCCACCATTGATCTTATTTAAGGTTATGAAGTTGATCTTGTCTCTTATCATGTACCTCGAACATCCATTGTCAATGAACCATAGCTTTTCTTCATTTCTTTCATGCAAAGCTACCTATACCAACATAGATTTTTTAGGTTGTTTATTCTACCATGAACTTGTCTAAACTTTCTTCTTGATGAATGGAGCCTTGAAACTCTAGTCCTTTTTGACTGACTCAAATATGCTTATATAGTACCAGGCTATGTGGTTGAATTTATTTCATTTGTAACATAATATGGACTCTTCATTAAAACCTGGTAGACAAGCAAAAGAGTTGTGGCTTCTACTTGAATCTGCATGAGTTTCCTTCTTATTTTTAAAATTGTTAGCCCTTGTTCAAAATTCTATTTTATTATGACCATATCCATTATAATAAAAATAGTAACCATAAAAATAGGACATATTCGTGTATCTCTTACTTGATTTCTTTTTGTAGTTCTATTCCTTCTAGCCTTCTTTGTTTGAGATGCCCTTTATATTCTTAATGTCTTCCCTTTTTATCTTCTCTTTTATAAGAGCTTCAACATAGCTATTTCTTTTTTCTATGTTAACTTTGTCTGTGAAAGTAGTGGCCTCCTCTTTCTCTTTTTCAAATATGATACTTGTCTTATCTGACATTGATCTTTGACTTTCTAATATCTTATTCAACATATTAGTGATATTCTCAAATGTTGAATCATTGGCTGCTCTATCATTGATTGTTTTATTTATTTTCTCAAGATCTGCTTTTAAAGAAGCAATTTCAATAGCATACCTTTCACATTCTTCACTTAATTTTTAAAACTATGCTGTTAGATCATTTTCATTCTTCTTGGCTTCTTCAAAGTGTGATTGTAGATCTTTAATTATTTCTTTTGACTTCTTTTCATTTTTCTCGATCTAGTGCTTTAATCTTCGATTCTTCTTCTCAAGAGATTTTAACTCTTTTAAGGCACAAATGAGTTCTCCTTCTAGATTCACTTTGGCTTTATCTTATTCTTCTTCTTGATCATCTATACTTTTACTTGTGAAGGCATTTTCATATATGGCCATGAATATAATCTCTTCTTCTTCTAAATCACTGACTCCACTATCTTTGACTAAGCTAAGATCTTTAGAATACAAACTCTTCTTCTCGAATCCCTTCTTAAATTTTCTTTTGAAATTATTCTTGTATGTAGACTTTTTTTTTTCATTATCACCATTACCCTTATCTATGCACTTAGCTGCAAAATGTTCAATCTTTTCAAAATTAAAACATTTAAAGGTAATTTTTATTAATATTTATTTGTGCCATTTTTCAGCTTACGAATGAATAGAGCTCTGTTGTCATCTTCATCATCGCTAAAACTGTCACTTGATTCTTGAATCTTAGCCTTCTCTTTCTTTGATGTCTTGAAAGCAGCTTCTCTCTTTGAGGGTTTCTCTTATTCAGTCCACATCTTATATGCCATAATAATACCATGTAGCTCATCTATCTTTAGCTTGGCTAAATTTTTCATCTCTTCAATTGCCAAAAATTTTGCATCATATCTCAATGGTAGAGATCTCAAAACTTTTTGTACCATAATTGATTCTTCTAGCTTTTCTCCAAGACCTTGAATCTGATTAACTATTTAATCAACCCGCAAAAAATAACTTGCTATATTTTCTTCCTCTTCCATCTTCAAACTCTCAAACTATATTCTGAAAGTCTGAAGCTTAGCTTGTTGAACCTTTCCATCACCTTTGTAAATATTCTCAAGTTTTACCCAAGTTTCGTGATTAGATTTACATCACATAACTTTAACAAATTTTGATTCACATAAACTATATAAAATAGCATTTAAAGCTTTAGCATTATTTTCACTTGCCTTTTTTTCTACCAGAGTAATTACAAGTATTTGTGGCTCTTCATATTCCTCCACCACTGCTTACCAAATGTTGAATCCAAGGGACATCAAATAAGTCTTCATCCTTACGCTCCAAAAAGCATAATTTATCCCATCAAACAAAGGTGCTTTATTTGTAGAAAAACCTTCATATGAACCAGCCATTGTGCTTTCCTGATCTACCTTCAAGCTATAAAACTTTTTCCAAAAGAACCTACTCTGATACTAATTATTAAGCATGAAATATATTGAGAGGGGGGGTGAATCAATATATTGTATATCTTTTACATAATCTAATTTCTTTTTTTAACCACTTAATTATCGGAGTTGTTGCTAGAATGTGGATAATGCGAATGCAATAGAGATGTGATCACACGAGATGAAGCAAGTGCACACCACATAGATGCTAAAGCAATTTGAAATTACACAAGAGGATAAATTGCACAAGACAAAATGGAGAAAACCAAAATATGATTAACATGAGATGGCCAAAGTGAAGAATACATATAGGAGAGCACAAGTAACTTTTCCACAAAAGGTGGCCAAGACACCCCAAGAATAGACTGTAACTCCTCCATGAAAGGTGGTGACAAGGTGTTAAGAATAGAGAAGTAACTCCCATCAAGGGAGTTACTTGTGACATTCTTATGACACCTATGACACATCTATGGCACACATCTCTACATAAGCTAGTCTATCCCACAAATGTAGGAAAACTCCATGTAAGCACAAGAAATACAATTTCTCTAATTAAAAAATAGGGAAAAATAAAAACCTACACTAATACCTCCCCATAAGCGCAGCTTAGGTGGGCAGTGTGGAAATATAAAATGGGTCCCAACAACTAGGCCTGATGAGGTACCCATGTACAAATGAAATCTTTCATAAGATAGAGAAAAGGAGAAAACTCATAGGAAAAAACTCCCCCCAAAAAGAGAGACATAAAAGAAAGGAAGAGGTTAGTGGGCCCCCCTCGAAGATGATACTACTGCAAATGTGGACTGCACCCCAAGAAGAGCTCGTAGATGAATGAACTTGCTCTCAATGAAAGGTTTGGTGAAGATGTCTACAACTTAATCTGAAGATTGGCAAAATATCAAGCCAATGACTTGATTATGAATAAGCTCCCGAATGAAATGCATGTGAATCTCTATGTTCTTGGTCCACTAGTGCTGAACTAGATTCTTGCAAATCTGAATAGTACTCTGGTTATCACAATAAATGATGGTGGGTTGCCTGATAGGAATGTCAAACTCAAAAAAAATCCTCTGAAGCCAAATAGCCTTAGTAGCTGCATTAACAGCTCCCCTGTACTCTACTTCTGTGGATGATATACCAATAGCATTTTGCTTCTTGCTAGACCAACTAATAGGACCAAAATCTAGATAAAAACTGTAACCAAAAGTGGACTTGAGAGTCTGTGAATCGCTAGCCCAGTCTGAATCTATATATCCAACCAAGTCAACCCCTATGCCAAATTTGTAATGAATCTCATATCTATGTGAACCCTGTATGTAATGCAAGATCCTCTTAGCTACTTTCCAATGCAGCTCATGTGATTCTTGCATAAATCTGGAGAAAAGTCCCACTATATATGATATGTTGGGCCTGGTGTGAGTCAAGTAGATGAGATTGCCAACAAGTTATCGATACCGAGTGGCATCAACCAATGGTTAAGAATAGTCAACCTCAAGCTTGACTCTTGATAGAAAGGGAGTCAGAGATGGCTTGCAATCAGCCATGTGAAACTGAGCCAATAAGTCAAGAGCATACTTAGGCTATGCAAGAGAAATCCATGAATCTGATTGTGAGATCTTGATGCTAAGGAAGTAGTGCAAAAAATCCAAGTCTATCATGTCAAATATATTCTGGAGAGATGCCTTCACTACTGCAATAGCCGATGAAGAACTCCCGGTGATCAAAAGGTCATCAACATATAGAACCAAAATTAGGAGTGAATCATCTTGCCGCAAGAAGTAGACATTGGGATTAGAATGGCACTTAGTGAAACCCGCTATGAGAAGGAAGGAATCCATCTTGGCATACCAAGCCCAAGGGGCATGTTTGAGGCCATAGATAGATTTTCTAAGTCTGCATACTAAGGAATAATCTTGAATAAATCTTGGCAGCCGATCCATGTACATCTCCTCCTCTAAGTCTCCATGAAGAAAGGCACTCTTCACATCCATCTGGTGTACATCCCAACCATGTGTTATTGTAATAGCCAAGGTGAGTCGGATAGAATTCATCTTTGCAATGGGTGCAAAGGTCTCTGATTAGTCAATGCCTGCCACTTGTGAAAAACCATTGGCGACCAATTGCACCTTGTACTTATCAACCGACCCATCTACTGCAAACTTGGTTCAATATATCTACCTACATCGAACCATCTTTCTTCCCTTAGGAAGTGAAGTCAAAGCCCAAGTGTGATTTTTTATTGAGGAAGAATATTCTTCCTCCATAGCACTATCCCACTCAGGTACCCCAGATGCCTCTCAAAAAGTCTGTGGATTTGAAACTGAAGCAAAGAATGCATTTGAATCTCTCTAAAACCCCCTAGTACATCTATCATCTGCGGGATCTCCTGCCAGAGTGCCAGCACTCTCAAGTGTTTGTCTGGCCCAAAGTGGCTCGAAAGTGGGTGAGTCAGGTGATAACTCCTCATCCTCTAACTAACTAGAGGTGGATGACACTGCATTATTATCCTTGTTGTCTGAACTCAAAGAAGAAGAAGATGTCTCTGGCTCAAGAACCTGTTGTGGTTGATCTGAATCTGATGAGGAATCATCATGAAGAAGTAGATTCAATGAAAGAAAAGAAGTGTCAAGTGTTGAGTCTCTAGGACTCTCTTGAAAATGGACACTTGTCTCAATGAACAACTCATAAGTGACTGGATCTAGAAGGCAATATCCCTTAATACCATCTGAATATCCTATAAATATGCAAGGCTTGGATTGACGTTCCATAGCTTTGCATTTCTTCTTTGGAATGTGGGCCATGGCTGGGGATCTAAAAACTCTAAGGTGCTCAACATCAGGTTTCCTTTTATGCCAAGCTTCAAAGGGTGTTATCCCTTTCAAAGCTTTGTGAGGAACCCTATTTTAAATGTAACAAGCATAATTGATGGATTTGGCCTAGTACTATGGTGCTAAGGATTTGGAGTGAATCAAATAGCTACCCATCTCTTTCAAGAACCTATTTTTGCGTTCAACAACCCCATTCTATGAAGGACTATAAGTGACTATGCGTTGCAAATCAATCCCCTCTATGGTGCAAAACTGCTCAACCCTGTTGCTGACATACTCTCCTCTATTATCAATTTGAAGAACCTTGATGGATTTTTCACTCTGTTTCTCAACAAGAGCCTTAAAGTTCAAAAAAAATTCAAACACTTTAGACTTTTGTTTGACAAAATATATCCAAGTGTACCTAGAGAAATCATCAATGAAAGTGAGGATGTTCTTGGCCCTTGTGAAAGATGGTTTGGGAAAGGGTCCCGATACATCACTTTGGACTAACTCCAAAGGTTGTGAAGCCCTCCAAGCTTTGTCTTTGTCAAATTTTGCTTCGAGATGCTTCCCAAGGGAACACCCCTCACAAAGTCCTTTTGAGAATTAGACACAAGGCAAGCCAATGACCATGTCATTTTTGCAAAGTTGCTCAAGGTAGCGGTAGTTAAGGTGTCCAAACCACTCATGCCACAATTTGCTAACTCCATCTGAATGAGTCATCAATGCTATTGGAGAAGAATCTGATGCAAAATGTGAGGTGTATAACATTGATTGGTGATCTACCCTACCCACTACCACTATAGTATCACTATGCAACTCCCTGATAGCCACTGAATTTGGTGAAAACTCAACTCTCATGCCTTGACTAATGTGAATGATTTGGTACACTGATAGGAGATTGGTTGAAATAGAAGGAACACTTAGAACATTATTGAATGTTCCTCCTTCCATTTCAATTGACCCTCTCCCTACAACAGAAATTGATGTGTCATCACCCAAACTAATTGAAGTCATGCTGCAAGGCTCTAAAAATAAAAACTCAACTAATGAAGATCCCATGTGGTGAGAAGCACCCGAATCAATGAACCATGATGTTGTAGAAGCTATAGTAGCTACAAGGGCCTTGCCCTTTTTTTTCTCCTTACCCTTGCCATTTGCCTTGGTAGAATCTTGGGTAGATGAATTCTGCTTGATGGACTCGGGAACACCTATGTTGTGGTTCTCTAGAAGATGAGTTAGGTGATCTATTTGTTTCTTCATGCATTTGTGTTCATCATGCCCTATCTTTTTAAAATAGCCACACTTAATCTTCTCCTTCTTAGTTTTAGCATTGGAGGATGAAGACTCAGTGTTGTTTTTGGTAGGATTATTGTTTTCTTTCTTCTTCTCCTGATCCTTGTTCTTTTTCTTCTTCTCCTTTGTTGAAGTCATATCCTTACCATTTCTAGCTATCAAGGCTTAGGGTTGAGTAGACTTCATTGTGCCCATTTGAATTAGTTTATCTTGCTCCCTAGTCAAGTCGGCAATGAATGAATCCAAACAAGACATTTTCCATGTAGTGCTAAGGGCACTTTTTGTGGCATGGAAAGTGGAGACAAAGACTGAATAGCTTGGACCTAACTTTGTGAGAATAGAAAGGATGAGTTGATCATCTTTATTCTCTATCCCACATTCTTTTAATTACAATCTAAGGGCCTTAAACTTAGTGATTAAGTCATGTAGGGTGTCAAAGTTGCTAGGACATAGACTTATGAGTTCGTTTTCAAACTCATGACCTCTCATCTCATCAAGCTTCCCAAATAAGAGTTCTAAGGTGTCACATATGTCTTTGAGAGTATTAGAGGTTTCTAAATAGAAAAAAAATTCTAGAGACACATACAAGCTCAGTAATCCATAGGGTTCATCACTACGGTTGTACCACTTGACCTTTTCAGCATCAGTGTTGGGTTCTACTTCAGTACCCATGGTGATCCTATACAACCCTTTGCTTCGAAGAATAATTAGCATTTTAACCTTATATTCATGATATTTGAAGGGTTTTAGGGGTTTAAGTTGAAAAGAATCTATTTTAAGTTGAATTTAGGTGAAGTTGTGTTGATTGCAAGTTGTGAAATTATGCAGAAAGGAGAATGAAAGCAAAGATTTGCAAGTTGTGAAAAGCAATCACACCCCCCCCCCAAAATATTGAGCCTCCCCAAAATATGCAAGTGCATGTTCAAAAGACATCAGGCTCAGCCGAGAATGCATCTTAGAACAATCAATGCAAGACTATAAGCAAACAGGACGTCAGACTCAGTCGAAAATGTGTCCCAGGAGACCCAAATTTTAGGCACTTTATAAACTAGTAAATTTTTGAAAATTAACAAGCCTATGCTGTGGAGAATTGAATTAAAAACACTTTTGCAAAAAATGGCACCCAAATCCGAGCTACTATTTGCAAGATATTAAAGGTTCAATTTTTCTATAAACTAGTGTTTTGTAAAAAAAAGTACTAAAACATTTAAAAAATACCTGTTTTGAGAGAGAAAGTGGCCTTCCAACCACTCATTGGATTTAGCACAGAACGAGAAATCTAAAAGAGGTTTGTGTGAGGGGGAATTGGCCTCCTGCCAACTCGGGCCTCACCCTTCGTCTTCGTAGGTTGAAGATACAAGTTTTAAATGTAAACCCCCAAATTATCAAACTGTCTAAAAAACTTAATATTCAGTCAAATTCACTGATTTTTTTTTTTACAAATCAATTTTTAACTGAAAAAAATTAAGCAAAGGACAATTTGATGGATGCCAAGTGTCCAAGGGCCCACATGGGACGCCAAGCAAGGAAGGGGCGCCAAAAAAAAACTCAGTCCAGATTTTGCTTGCAAAAAAAATAAAAGAACAGCAGATGTGGCAGAATATTCTCACCAAAAACAAGGGTGCACATCTAGTTTCTAGACAGCAAAAAAAATGCAGGCAGTGGCGCCCCAAAAAAAGGATGTAGTTCTGAATTTGCTTGCAAAAAAAAGAATAACCTGCAAACCTGCACGTTGGATGTCATACTGCCTGATGGCGTGGCTGGAAGGACTGTTGGAAGGACGTTGTTGCTGTTGTATAAAGGATGCTTGACCAAAAGAGTGTCCAGCATGGCCTTGGGATGCTAGAAACCAAAAAAAAGACTGAACTCAACAAGGACAACAGAGATAGGGCCGTGGAGCTGGATTGCGCCCTGCTGGAGTTGCACACCTCATCCTACCAAATGCCCCACACTGAAAGTGGTGTCCAAGAACAAAAACCAGTTGTAGAGATCTGCCTTTTTCTGTAGAATGACCAAGAGAAAAGGAAATCTACTGCCTTTGCTAAAGCCACAACAGATCTAGACAAGATGTCTTGGCAATTTCTAACTCAGAAGCAATTTTTTTAAACAAGTTTTCGTATAAATTTGCATGAATTTTCAAGAAACTCTACCAAAGCTCTCAAATGCAACGGAGTTTTAAAAAAAATACTAAGGAAGCAAATTAAGAATTTCAGAATAAACTAATAGCATAACAAGACACATGATTACCAGAGTGGCTCCGATACCATATCAGAGTTGTTGCCAGAATCCGGATAATGTGAATGCAATGGAGATGTGATCACACGAGATGAAACAAGTGCACACCACATAGATGCTAAAGCAATTTGAAATTACACAAGAAGATAAATTACACAAGACAAAATGGAGAAAACCAAAATTTGATTAACATGAGATGGCCAAAGTGAAGAATACATATAGGAGAGCACATAAGTAACTCCTCCACAAAAAGTGGCCAACACACCCCAAGAATAGACTGTAACTCCTCCATGAAAGGTGGTGACAAGGTGCTAATAATAGAGAAGTAACTCCCATCAAGGGAGTTACTTATGACATTCTTATGACACCTATGACACATCTATGACACACATCTCCACATAAGCTAGCCTATCCCACAAATATAGGAAAACTCCATGTAAGCACAAGAAATACAATTTCCCTAATTAAAAAATAGGGAAAAATAAAAACTTACACTAATATTAGTCACACATTCAAGATATATAATAAAACTAAAATAATAACATGCACCACATAAGAGAGAGAGAGACACCAGATTTTTACATGGAAACTCAAAGTAAGAAAAACCATGGAGAACAATCTCAAGTATATGAATGAGCACCAACTCAAATTATAAAATTCACAAGCACCAACTTGTAGGAGCACCAACCCCTTTGCCAAGCACTAACACAACAACTATTTGTGAGTACCAACCCCTCTTGTGTATATAACACAACTATCTCTCAATGTTGCTTACTCAACAAATGATAGAACTCTACAATATCTCTTGCTTTTCTCTCCTCTAAAATAAATACAAACCATGCACTCTCTTTTATATTACAAATGGCTTCTCAAGCCTTTATTTATAGCTTTCCAAATGACCTTTGGCATTCACCCTTTGTGACCCTTCAGCCCTCATCAAAAATAGTGCCAAACTTGCGTGACCCTTCATATCCTTACATTTCAAAAGTCACATGGTGACCCTTCATAAGAAAATGCATCCTTTCCTCTTTTGTATTTTTCTTGGTGACTTTTCATATTTCTTAAAATGTCTCTTTAGGAAAAATGTGTCATACCCTCTTTTGTCTTCACATGGTGACTCTTGGAATTCCTCAAGATGACTCTTCATGAGAAAATGTGTCCCATTCCTCTTTTGTCTTTACCCTATGACTCTTTAACTTCTCCATGGGCCCTCTTTTGACTTATATGCAACCAAAAATATATTCATTAATATTAAATAAATATTAACACACATTAGCCAAGATATGAATATTAAAAACACCATTAAATGTAATGGGGTCTTTATCACCAATACTAGACCTTTGACATCAATGACAATATTTCCAACACCTAAGGCATGATAGAGTTGATGAGTAATAAAGCTTGATTTAGGTTATTGATAAACCCTCATAAAAATTTAAGAAATTTATCACAACCTCCAACCAATCAAAATATGAATTTAACTTGATTTGTCTACACAATTATGATTACTAGATGGGATCACCTCAATGGGTAAGAGGGGTTTCATCCTCTACACTTATACACCAGAGGGTTTTAATCTTCAAATTAAAATTTTGAACACATAAGCTCAAACTTAAAAATAGGATTTTAATTTCAAAGATGAATAAAGAATAATCCTTTTTGGCTCATCTCTTCTTTTTATAATTTCACTTTTCATTCCAAAAAACCTAAAAGCATTTTAAAACATATTTAAATAATTATCACCTTTTTAACCCACTTAATAAATATTATGTTTGGCCCTCTTTATAATAATAATAATAATAATAATAATAATAATAATAATAATAATAAGTGTTATTTTTTCATGTTATAAAATAGACTTTGGATAAATTAAAATGTTGTTATTAAATCATTTCCCTAATTACATATTTTTAAAAAGGGACATGACAATCCACCCTTTTCACAATTACTTGTCTTCAAGCAATTGCAAGCTCAACTACTCTAAGTCTCCCCACCTAACCATCTCTATAATACCTGGATCCCAATTCATCCTTGGGAACTTTCAATTCCATATTCTAAAATCCTCGTGTGATATGGTGTATCTTTAACTACGTAACTTTGGCTACCCTTGAAACTTTCTCCATACATCCATCTAAGAGACCAAAAATGTTATTATCCAAGGATGAATCATAAATATAAACATTTGATTCATATTTGATCAAGAATAACTTAAATGTATTGATAAGTGAATTTGATTTTTTTACTAAATCCATGGCATCTTTATCAAATAAATGTTCTTTTAATCCATTGATAAATGTAAATTGACCTAAATCTTGAATGTGATATATGCCTATATCCAAACGTGCTTTGAGTCCTAACATTAAATCATGAAATTCCACAATCACCTTTAGCATTTTACCAAAACTAACCATTACTTTGTATGTCCCAAAATCATTGGGCATCTATAGTACTATCCCAACTCCTAACTTCCTAGAATTTCCTTCAGATGTGCAAGTCAATTCAAGTTTATAGATGGGATTAAAATACCTCTCATCCATGATTATAGTTTATACTTTAATATTTTTCAAGTCCAAGGTAACTATATGACTCTGACACCAACCCTCTCACACCATAATTCAAATTATTGGATGCCAAATGCCTCCTCCATCGAGCTTTCACTATCTCTCACATTTTCACAAAGGTAACAAGGTGGAAGACACCTTGGCTAACTTGGGAGTTTTCAGCATGGACTTGGCCACATGGTATGGATCCCAAAACTTACCCCCCCCCCCATATCCAACTCTTGCTTTATTATGATGTAAACCTACTAAAGTCATAGGCTGGCAGTGGAGAAACATGTGGGAACCCTAATCAAGATTTGTAAAAGGCTTAATTCCACTTTGTGTCATGATAACGACATGAGGTTTAAACTCAAATATGTAAGGCATCATTTCAAAAAAACCTATCCCAATGATAGGGGAGTACATAAAACATTGGCATTTTACCTAGCTATTCAGCTAATGACAACCCTAAACACAGTTGCATAAATAAGAAAAACATCATGGGGGGAGACAAGGATTGTTATGAGCCAATTTTGTGAGTATAAGTTCAAACCAACCACAAAGTCTAGAGGAAGCTATGGAAGGGTGGACTAACATAATTCATGCTAAGGATCGAAGGGCATAATGAAATTATTAAAAAAAGATTTCATGGTAGGATGGAAGTAGAGGCAAGTGACCTTCAAGAGGCCATGGTGGATGTTTTTGAGTAACTCATAAGGAAATTTACTAGTATGTCATGCGAGGGAACGAAGGCCTTAAAGGATAAACAATGTAAGCAAGAGCTAATGCAAGCTTTCTTCTAGTTTGACATAGTCTACCACATGGATAAGAAAGACTTCCCTCAAGCTGACCTTCCACAAAGATGGCCTGAAATATGCCTATAGGTAATGTGGTATCTTACTCTTGAAGGGAAATTCACCCATATCTTCTCACATCACTTTTTATATTTAAATCACTTCAAAGGCCATATGATTAGCCTGCCTTAATTTTTTGTCTTGTCTCTTGAAGCAATAGTTCTAATCTTTCATGAAAAAACCTATGTAAATATTATCCATCAAGGGATAATCCCTCTTCTCACTAAACAAACAACCCCTATAAGAAGTCAAGAAATCCACTTGTTGTAAAGTAGTAGAGATAAAATCTCTCATTAGGAATTTTATGCAAATGGAAGAACTAGTGATGCCTCCCTTTCCACCCACCCGACTCTATAGAAGGGAGGGAAGAAGGAAAAGAGAAAGGCTTGTGACCCTTCTCCCCCACAGAAAAACCCTATTAAGAAGGCTAGTAGGAGCCTTTAGTTTTAACAAGATATAGGGAACCCCAATTTTGAAATTCATGAACTCAAGGTGGCCTAAGTTTAGAGGAAGGACAAGGATGCCACCAAACTTCTGGAGGGCATCAAGTAGAAGTTGTTGGAGCTCCATGAAAACTTGCAAAGATTGGGCAAATAGATGGTTTCTTATATGGATCAATGGAACAAACTAAAATAAGATATTGATGACTTGAGGAAGGGAACTAGGGAATAGTAGATGATAGGTGGGGGTAAGACTGAGGGTACCCCCTAAGGTAAAGAGGCAAGCACTAGCACCCCGGGGGATCACAAAGCTAAGAGAGATAAAGCTTTGGTGAAAAATATCAAAAACATGATGGAACATAATAAAACCATAGAAGAAGGCTAAAGGTCTAAAATGAGAGGAATGTTGAGTAGTAGTACAAATAAACTAGTGGGCAGTAGCAGGAAGGAAAATTAGTCTAAGTAAATTTAGCAGAGTATTGTGTCTAGTTAGTTTGATCTAGTTCTCATTTTGTTGAGTTTTTGTTGAAAGTCTATGTATTTTCGGTTGTGTTGGCCTTGCTTCCTTTTATCTCATTTTTTTACTATACTGAAATCAAATAAAAAACTATATGACTTTGATGCAAGGTGTAACAATTAAATTAACCTTGTTATCATCATTGTTGATTAGACTTCCATGCCTACCTAGACTTTGTGTCCCTTTATGTAAAATACATATAGATTTTTTCATCTCTACCATATTAACAATAAATGTAAAAATATCACATAAGAGATCACACATTTCAAAAAAATATGCATAGTATGAACACCTAAGACTGGAGAGACTAACACCAAGCAATTAACCCTTGTGCTCATCTTTATTGAATAATTTTTGTACCCTTATATTTTTATCAATTGGTATCTATAGATTTTAGAGACTTTGATCCTTTGCCATTTCTTTTAATGTTTCTTTTTTTGTGTCAAATTGATTGTCACCATCAAGTGTCTCAAATCAAATATATTTATTTAAATAAGCATAAACCTCTTTGCAACCCTTGACATCAACTTAAAGATAATAAAACAACTCTTTCCCAATAGATTTATGATTCACACCAAATTAATCTATGTAATTTTGAAAAGGCTCCTTTGTTATCTCTTTTAGCTTATTATGAAATATTATGTTAAACTTGTTCACATCATGTTGTTGATAAGATTCATGTGTGGACCAACCAAAAGATTATGTAAGTTATTTTCTCATTACACTATCATTGTTGTTATGTATATTATAAAATAGGTTCAACAAACAACAAAAAATAATGCAATGCACCACTTCACTCCTCCTATGTAATGAATAATATGGAATACCATAACCTTGAGTTTCAATGTGTCTTTTGATGATATGAAAATTTGTACCTCCAAAAATATGGTGCAAATCAGACTGTGTATAGGCTGGAAACAAGTTACAATAATCACAAACTACCTAGAATTTCACCTGAATTAGAACTATGGTGGTTGACATATTTGTTCCCTTCAGTCGATACCTTCTACCTACATCATCTAGTGGTAAAAACCCCTTAAAATATGTAAACTTGTAGTTTTTCATGACTGATAATAGCATCTTATGATCTAAAATTATCAAAACTAGTAATATGACACTAGATTAGCAGATATAAAACTATATATCCACTTGTATGAGTACAACTAAAATAAACTAGTAGCTAATAATGGTGATGATAGAAGCATTAATGTTGTAAAATTGGTTCATTATTTCCCTAGGTATGTTTCCTCTATCACTTGATGGTGGTATCCCATCACCACACACTCCCTTCATGTCTTGTTGGTGATTCTTTGAACAAATCTTCAAGTTTAGAATTACTCCCCTATGTTTATATTGTGCTATTTTGGTATTCATGTGAACTTCCCCTTGACACATTATTGTGGTTCTTATAACTTCCTCAGTAGGAAGGATATATCCATCACAAATCCTCAACTCTTGATATTATTATTTACTCAAGGGCAATCTTAGAAGTACAAAATAAAACACCATGCAAAGTTGATCCAAAGTAGACCAAATGTCATCCTAAGCATATATCTCACCTAAACCAATGTCATAAGATTCATTGTACACCTTGTATCTACCCCAAGTGATGACAAGTTTTTGTGCTTTTATGATGCAAGGAATGGTGAATCCATCTTTTAGTATCTCATCCTTCATGAATTTCCTTCACACATCCAAGCATGGTAAAATAGTATCTATTTTGATTCCAAAAACACCACACCATGCTTATTCATAATATCTCGAACATCAAAATCACACCCATTCTACTTACCAGCATTTAGCATCAAGCATCAACTTGTGATTATCCCCATTAGGCCATCATTTACAACCTTGTCTTCAAGTGTAAAACTTGGCTCTAAGGAGTGATCTATGAATCTTGAGCACTGATCCTCCAAAACTTTGTTAGAATGCACAACATCCTCTTTATGTTTCCTCATAAACTTCCTTTATATTCAAATTCATGGGATGAAGAATTCACTAGAAATAGTAATATTGATCTCATCAAAGCCTTTAACCTTATTATATGTCAAAAGATCACCCAGATCCCATATGTAAAAATGGTTTTAAACTTGAATCAAAGAATCTATATGCCCTATGCTACAAGTTTTATCCTTGACCCTATCACCATTTTTAAAATGCTTCCCATGATGACTAGAATATATTAATGGCATTGTATGAAGCAATAATTCTAAAATATGACCATCCTTAACATACCTTGGGTTGTAATCAAAGTGTTCACCTTACTTTGTCAAATTAGAACTTGTTGATATATCCTCAACCCCTCTATCCCTGTGACTCAAAATTTATGAGTTAGGATCAACATTTTCCTCAATTGCATGCTTATCGACAAGGTTTTCCTAGAACTCAAACTCATAAACTTCTTGATTTGAAGCATTCCTTTCATATTTTGAGTTGTCATGAGAATGATCCAAAGGCTTATCTTCTTATTTCAATTGCTTAGAGAAAATTGCATCAACTATACTATATTGAAGACTCAAAAATTTAGCATTACCCAAAAAAATCCTCTCCAAATTATTACAAATTTGTTTTTTTCATGATCCACCATTATAATTGGAAATTTTTTTATCTTAATTTTTTTTAGGTGTTTTTTTTCTTGAGTGGCTATTAACTTAACTTCCTTGACTCTTCTTAGACATTCATTACACCTTTTATGGTTCCTCGTTACATCATTTTCACTTGTCTACAATTTGGTTAGTTTCTTTTCAGATTAAGTCTTTGATTCTTTTTTAGATAAGATTTCCTTACCTTTGAATTTCATGTTGAATTCTTTTTTATCCTCTATAGATTTTTGAGGCTTAAATTTTGACCTTTTCATCTTCTTTATTTCTATCCATGCCTTTATATCCTTCTAATATTCTTGCATTGTTTGTAAAATATTTAACATGGATTCTTGCACTATCCTCATGAATCACAGGTTGGAAAGATCACAACTCTGATACCACTATAATGTCCCTTTTGAAAAAAAAATTATATTCTATTTTTTTTATTTATTTCTGTAATATCAACTGAATACTAGATAGTGAAACACCATTCTAATAACAAATCTCATAAGAGTATTTACTATAATGAAATAAAATCATGCAAATAGAATTGATTACATCAATAGTAAAAGTAATTTGATTTACATACGAAACCCTAACCTAGATCAAAAATATAATTCATAACACTAGATTTAATTATTCTTTTACAACTAACCCATTCGGCAAGGTTTCCACTAATTAGCTAGGGAAAAATAAATCACATGCAATATCATAGTAGGTAAAATTAGCAACATGCAGTACCCAATCCCTCTGTATAATTCCTAGCATGTATAGTAGCAATTGAAAATAATATGGTCAATAGTTATATGCAATATAGTAGTAATAGTCATGTAAGACAATATGTAGAAAAATCTTAGCCTAAATTTTTGATAGTATGGTATAAGTAATACTAATTATAGGGATTGTATAATTATCAAAGCAATAAACATCAGTCACATAAAAACTTAGGTGCAACTATCTCAATGGCAACAATTTGTGGCACAGTTGTATGGAAGCCTTCCCTAGGGCACAATAACCCTGATGAGCAATAAACCTTGATTTGGGTTACTAATAAACCCTCACAAAATTTATGAAAATTGATCACAACCCCTAAACAACCTAAATTTGAATTTAACTTGATTTTTTTGTGTAATTATGATCCATAAATGAGATAGCCTCATTAGATAATAGAGGTTTCATCCTCTACACCTGTACATTAAAGGGTTTTTGTCCTCATATAAAAAATTTGAACACAAAAACTCAAATCTGAAAATAGGGTTTAAATTTCAATATGAATAATCAATAATCCTTTTGAGCCCAACTTTTCTTTTTATAATTTTATTTTTCATTCTTAAAAACCTATAAGCATTTTAAAACATTTTAAATAATCATTACCTTTTTAGCCCACCTAATAAATATTACTTTTGACCCCATTTATAATAATAATACATAAGTGTCATTTTTCTATGTTATAAAATAAAGTGAGTTTGGAAAACTTAGAATATTATTATTAAATTATTTCCATAAATAAATATTTCAAAAATGGAACATGACACAATTTATCTACAAGTACATAGATGAATTAGTTGCAAATAACTATAATTTTTTTTTTTTTTTAGGGCTACAAAGTGATTTTTATATATTTTGTCTCGAGGAGAGACAACATACCAAGTCAAAGATATTTGATGGTATAAGTGTAGACCATGTAATGTAAATGTGTGAAAAGGAAAAATTGCATGTTTTGATATAATGTTGTGTTAAAGTTTGTAAATTTTAAAGAAAGTATGTAATGTAATGACAAATAGTAAACTGGTTATTCTTAAACTAAATTTTAATAAGTACATGGGTAGACTAACTCATGAAAGATAAATGTTAGTTATAATTGTGAAAGAGACATGAAAAGACTTAGAGGAAATGTGAGTAAGAGAATTTATATGTACTATCTTGAAAATATAATGGAAACTTCATATTGTTGCCCTAATATCACCTTATTTTTAAATGTTTTATGTGGAGGGTGTTTAGGTGTTCAAAACACTACACCAACCATAATAAAGTAGCACATAATAAAATATTATGTAAATACAAGAAATCCATAAAATAAAGATTTTATTATGTTAAAGGAATGAAGAAGAAATATATTGCCTAGAGCAATTGATAAGGCACATAATTGATTTCTGACTCACTTGGATTCTAACAGAGGCTGAAAGTACTAAAAATAAAATATTTAAATTATGCATAAAATCCTTTAGAAAGCAGACTATGATCTAAGATAACAACTATAATCATACTTCTTTGATAATAACAAGACCAGATCAAACCCCTCTAATAGTGATAGTCCTATGGTAGTGACATGTCATTTTCTATAGTGTCTATATAATGCTTATCAACCTGAAGCTTTGTAAATAGCTTCATCAACATTTGATGCTCATAAACCTCTCTCAGATTTGTAAAATTATGTGTGTAAGTGTCAAAATTATTTTTTATTCGCTTGAGCTCAAGTCCACACTTTATAAGACATTAAAAAAATGGGTTTTTTTAGGGGCCTACCTTAGTCAACCCCCTACCTCCATTAGCTTGGTTTTGTTTTCAATATTAGCACTCAATACTCATACATATCAACATTTAGTCTCGTGTATATGATACTCCTATCCTTTATCCCTACAATATGAGATGCAAGTTGAAATTATATCAAGATCTATATTCTCTTTCACTAATGCAATATTTATCTTTTGGTTCAAGTACATAGAAAAATAAATCAATAGATGTGATATCTAGATGTCATATTTGATATAATTCAAATGATTGTGTGATGAAGTGTGTAAATTTTATTGAAGTTCTTGTATATATATAAAATTCTTGAATTCAAATTAATACCTTATTATCACATAATTGATGACATAGAAGTGGGAAAACAAAAAATTGGGCACAATGAAACAATGGTGAACATGGCAAAGAAGGGATAATGGATCCACAACTGACACGACCATTATCAGAATCTCTCAAAAGTGGTCAAAATGTGATAACTTTGAATCAGATTCCTAAATAAGTTATAGGGCATCTAGGAGGATCCTAAGGTAGAAAAATGATAGATCAATAAACATTTAGAAGTGAATAGTGATAAGGAAGGGCAATAATCCATAAATACAAAAAAATGATAATAACATTGTAATTATAAGTCGAGTATCAAAATTAAGTGTCTACATAATGCCCAACTTTAATGTGTGTGTTTATAAACATTAAATTAAAACAAACAATGGTGAATATTTATTTTATTGTTATTATCTTACTACATGTAATTTATACTCAAAGTTATTTCTAGATATGTAAATGATCTGAAAGCTAAAAGGAGAAGAGAGATTACCTTCTATCAATGTCCAACTCCAACAATTTATAAAATAACAAACCTTATCTCTTCACAATTTATACGATTGCTCTTATGTCAATATTTTAAATATAAATGCAAGCAAACATGAATGTGTATAAGTAGATCAATGTCTCAATAAATTGATAATAATGTAACCAAATGAAATAATTTTAAAAAAAAATAAAACCAATACCCCTATGGTATACGAACCATATTGTCATCTTTACAAACTCATAAATTATCATGGGCCTCAATTTACCTACCATGTGGAGAAAATTATGAAAATTGGATCTTAGTGACCCCTATCAAGTGAAAAAAATATTCCTCTTGGTCAAAGAATGAAACATTTGGAACCTCTATATAACCTATTTACATATGTAACATCTTGACAATTTATAATTTAAGAATAGAATAAGTTAAATGTCTATCTCCCTTTTAAGGTGAGGGATGTTCCTACATATCTCTCATCTCAAAATAAAGACTCATGCACACCATTTTTAACTTGATAAAAATTAAAAGTTGTAATAATCATTTAAAGTGCATATTTAGCACATGTGCATAGTTAATTTACCCAATTATTGATTTAATAATGTTAATATAAATAAAATTTGATAAATCTATGTAGATTTTAATATGTCATTGAATCATCAATATAAATGTAAAGCAAGATTTGACTTAAATTGAAATTAACAAGTGAAATATGTTAAAAATAGTAAGTATAACAAATAATAAGATCCCTGACATTTTTGGTTCCCAGTTGATTGTAACTGATGTCTAAAAGTGAGAAATAGAATAAGACAAGATTGTGACATCTCAGTAGAGTTAGAATCTATGGATATTTTTGGATAAGTTCACATTCCTTGGACAACAACGTAGGCTAGTCATGTTCATTGATTTTGGACTTTTCCACTTTAACTATGATGAAAATATGATTGATATTCCCCATGTGCCTATGTCTGATGAGATATTGCACTTTTGTAGATACCATACAAAAATTGTTGTTTTCCTAGGGGGACTTGTTAGAGATAGAAACCTACAAAAAGAGAGTAATTGTAATGGTCTGAGCTCATCCCATCACCTATGTTGAGGATTGACTATTGCCTACATATCTAGATACTTTGAGTAGGGAATTAAGCCACATGTAAATATCTCACCTAGAGCGATTATGTAATTGTGCTCTTTGACTATATGTATATAGTTAATAAATTTGATTTGGTACTTACAATGTTAGCTCTTGACTTGATTAAAATGCTTCAAACTTGGTTTGTGATTTCTCTTAGTGATTGATCTTAAATTTGAGAAGAATATGACATATTTTCTCAATATGTAATAGTGTTTAAGTGTTCAACAAATAGTGCCAACCTATGAATAATGAATTACTTTTGATTTTTATTTATAGTGAAAAAAATTTATGATTTCCTTTAACTAACTTGTGAAATGCATGATATGACTCAAATTGATATTTAAAATCTTTGAAAATAACCATTAAATGACATGAAGATAAATCTACACTAGGTGGATAATCTGTGATAGTGAACATGTTTCCCTAGCACAGACCTACTATAGAAAAGTAGGGATAACTATCATGAGGTTGGAACCAGTCTGAGAGTGATATGTGATGATATGAGCATTGACTTAGAACTTTTTATTAGTGATGGAGAACCAAGAGGCAAGCTTGCATATATATAAATGGCATAGAGGAATGGAAACTAAGAGACATGTATTTGAATATAATTCAAATGGTTTGAGATGTATCAAGAATTAAGATTATCAAGTACTTGTGACTAGATTTAGGTGTTTATAATTGTTTCCTTTTATTCTAGTAATGAAATTTCTAGATTAAATAAGAAAGAATAAAATTGAGTGTGTACAACACATTTTGTCTTTTAATAAAAAATTAATTGTGTAGAGTACTCATTTTAGTAAACCCCGCAACAACACATGAATTAGTCATTTATTCATAGTTGAAATTTACAAAATATAAATTTTGAGGATTTAAATTGAAAATAGAGTAAGGGAGGAGTACACATGTAGAAGCATGAAACCATATTGTTTTGTAACTTGTAAAAAATGATGAATCATTGGAGAAATTTACCCCTTTGTCGAATCATTTGGAGAGATGATTCCTTAAGTTTTAACCATTATAAAATTGAGAGTAATAAAGTTCAATTTTTTTAATAACTAATCAAGCCCTTGAGTTGGAAAAATGCATACTCCAACTCTCATGAATGGGTAAAAATACCCAATATACTAATCCAAAAGAAGGTGGAACCACGATGGGTTAGTTAAAAGTGATGCCAAGATCATTGAGTGTCACTAGACTCAAATGTACATCACTCATAACATAATATGGTACTACACAATGGGTTCACTAAAAGTAATGCCAAGATCGTTAAGTGTCACTAGAATCGAATATACATTATCTATAACAGAACATGTTAAAGATTAATCTGTATTTATGTTAATTTATTAATTTAAGTCTATTGAGTTGTGTAATTTTTCTTATGTGAATCTATAATTCATATAGTCTAAATTTATAAGACATCACACCTCTTTGATCTCTTTTGAAGGGAATCCTAGAGTTTCATGTCACATGTAAATATTTACACATTTGTCATGCACCTCCCCCTCACCTTATGGAGATCAATGACACTAGGCACACACTAAGAAGGTTGTACAAGACTATGATGAAGTTTTCTAGTAATTAATTTTGGCTCACTAGCTCTATCTAAAAAGTTCTCATTCCTCATTCTACATCTTAGGACACTTTCTTTCTCATCTATCAAAGGTCATTATTCCTTCTTATTATGTAATTTTTTATCCTCTATTCATAAATATTGTAATCTCAGATAATGTTTTTGTAAGCCTTTCTTCTTAATTCACATAGGATTTGTTTCCATTGATTCGGTTTCTCAACTTATCACTTCGTGTCTTTCATAGTGTGGCTTACTTGAGGTGATAACTTTATTTTTCACATTCATATACTTTCATTTTCAATGTTGTTTTCATGACCGTGCCAATTAATCTAACATGGTATTAGAGCAAGTTGTAATTAACATTTGAATCTATTTTTTTCAAGGTCATGGGTGGAAAAGTAAGGTTTTTTTAACCTTGAACCATTGATTTTATAGCTTTTTATGATTTATTCTATATATTTTGTGGCCCTTTAATTTTGAAATTATGCAATATATGCTTAGATGGCTTTATTTATGTTTTGGCAGCATCTTTTCACTATGTAGGCCTTATTTTGGAATGCATGTGTGGTTTTATTCAATCTAAGAAGTGACATCCTATAATTACGTAGTATAATTTTTTTCTTTTGGCATATTTAGATTTTCTGAGTTTTCTTTGGCACCTTCATTCATAGATTTTCTAGGATAGATACTTTACCTTGGCCTTTTCTCATATTTTTCTTCTATTCTAGGTATTTATTAAATAAAAAAATGCTATATTTATCTCTTTTATTATTTCAGATTTGCATCTTAAGCATCTTAATGATCTTCCTTTGGTGTTCTAATTTTCATTATCATGTTTTACCTTTAGTAATAATGTTTCACTATTAGTTATAAATCTAGCTATTATTGTTAATCTATTTTTTTAAAATTAACATTGTTCTTAGCTTTTTAAAATGTTAAGCAATAAATTTTTTTAGAGATAATGAAATTTATACTCTTAAGTATCAAATTGGATGTCAGAAAATGACTATTAATACATTTCAAACCTCATTTAATGATAAATTAGAGAATACACATATCTTGATTAACACTTTTAATGAAAATTTTACTTATTTTAAAAATAGTCATGCTTCCAATAATGCTTTAGATTGTGATTTTTCATCTCCTAACGAATGTGTTCCTTTGCATACTCATGTTTTTAACCTTGGTTTGAGAATTATGCAATCGATGGGTTACATTAGCAGTGGACTTGGTAAGTGTGAACATGACATTGTTGATCCAATTTCATTTTAAACCAACTCAAATTTCATAGAGATTAGTTTTAATGTTTTTAATTTTTAAGTCATATTATCCCCCTCATCGATTGAAATTGCATCATAGTGTTTTTAATTATAAGGTTTTTTGTATTCATACTTTGGTTTAAAATGTTAAATGTTATGAAGATTATGGTAAATTTGGACATAATATTATTAATTGTGAGAAATTACATCTGTGTAAATCTTGTGGTAAAACTAAACACAACATTTTTCATTGTTGGAAAACAATTAAACTTGCTCATTCTAAGGTTAAACCAATTTGGATCCCTAAATTTTTGGTGAAGAATGATGTGCCTTATTTTAATACTTCCTCATTTGCATCACGTAGGATATATTTTTTAAAAGTTGAAACATCTTCTTTGTCTCACTTTTGATAAGTTTAAAACTTCAAATTTATTGTTTTTATTGCTTTGTCACTTATTTTTTTCAAGTTCTCAAGGAAATATGTCTTTGTTGGAGCTAATTTCATTTTTTAACTAACTTCTTTTGACCGTCCAATATCCAACACTTTTTTAAGATAATTGTCTCTTTGTGTTTTAGATATACTTTTTTACAATAAATGTATGTAGGATACATTTTATAGAATTTTTACGTACCCTTAAGATTGTTGAAAGCTTATATGTTTTGCAAGTATAGTGGATCATTTTTTGCCATCTCTTTTTTTGTTGGTCTTTATTCCAATGAAATTTGACCTTCTTATTCAAAGAGGATTTTTTGAGATTGTCGATGATCACATCTTCACCTTTGTAAGATTTTTGCATCACATTCCTTCTTCTTTATTTCTCAAATCATTGTTATTGTAATTCTGCTCAAAGGAAATTTTCATCAAGGGGGAGTATTATGTAATGTCAACTTCTTTCTTTGTTTAAGATTTTCTCCTTTTTTAACTTCAAATAAAACTTGAGGGGAAGTGTTATAATATTAATATTTATTTAAGTTAATTTATTAATCATAAGTCTAATTAGTTGTACACTTTTTATCATGTGAATTTATAATTCACATGTTCCAGATTTATAAAGTGTCGCATATCTTTTATCTTTTTTGAAGAGAAACTTGGAGTTTCATGTCACATGTAACTCCTTTTATACTCATCACACACTTCCCCCTCACCTTATGGAGATTAATGACACTATGTACACACTACGAAGGTTGTGCAAGTCTATGATGAATTTTTCTAGCAACTCCTTTTAGCTCACTAATTATATTTAAAGATATCTCACCTCTCTCTTTCTACATTTTGAAACAATTTTTTACTTATCTCTTGAAAGTAATTCTTCCTTCTTATTCTCTCATTTTTCCTTTTATTCATTATTATTGTAATCTTAGAGAATATTCTTGTAAGTATTATTTTGTAATGCATGTGGGAATTTTTTACGTTGATTTAGTTTCCTCGCTTCTCACTTCATGTCTTGCATGGTGTGACTTACTATTGACATGATATATTTATTTTGTACATTCATTTTCTTTTATTTTCAATGTTATTTTGCATGATCTTGTCAATTATTATAACATAAAAAATCACACTACTACAGATAGATCTAGATTCTAATTGCATAATCGAAAGATAATAAACTATATTCATGTCCCCATCATAACTATAGTGCCAATAGATTTGACGAGAAAAAACAACCATTTTTTCATTGAATCTGTAAACTATATTATAGTGTATATGTACATTAACTAGTATCATGTCTTTTGACTTTGAAAAATATATATATGTGCATAAATTGGTATCATGCCTCTTGAATCTATGCCAAATAATATAGAATGTCATGTGTTTATATGCTCAACTATAATTGTATGTGAAACTTGTAATTTATGTTTTTGTAACTTTTTTGCATATGTGATCAAGTGTGTATGATTTTGTATTCTAATGTCTATAAAGTGAGTGTATATGCATCTCATATGCCCCCAAAATATGTATCAATATGTCATTATCTATCATGTATCTAATTTTTAAATTATTGTGAATCTTTGAAACTTGTACTCTTCTCATAAAATTTGATTTTTTGGCTTATGGAGACTTGAACCTCTACAACAATCTCACTTTATTATCCAATTTTTGAGATGAAAAATGTATCCTACAAATCATTCATCTCAAAATAATAGTTAACTATATCATTTGATAAAGATAAAATCATGTATAATCATATCAACATATGGAGATTATGTTATCATAGTAATGTAATTATCATTGAAGCATGTGAGTAACATGTGTGATATGTGACATACAAGTGTCATGTCTAGATAAATATAACAATGAGATATATATTAAAGTATCTATTTACTAGTAAGACTATGCAGTAAAAGTGCATGATATTGATCATGGCACCATTTATCAAGCTCATCAAACACAACAAGCATAACACAAAAATGTCACACAAGGTCACAAAAAGGTAAAAGGTTGCATATGATAGACATAAATATGTCGCAACAAATAAGGACAAGGACCACACCCAAATAACATTACAAATTTGTAAACAAATAACATAAATATGTTGCACACACAGGGACAAGTGGCCTCACATAATAAACAAGCAATATTTAGTCTATCATGCAAGAAAGTAGCAGCATCAAAAGAGAACACAATTGAAAACTAGTCTACACCATCCATATGTATCAATGTCACATCATATAAAAGTAACATATCCATGTAACACAATGTAATATATGAGTAATTAGTAAAATAATTATAACATATGTAGCTCAACATAGTAGAGAAGTCATAAATAGATATAATTTGTGATAATATAACATGTAGAATTATATGCCCTTAGAATAGGCATGATCATTGGGTAGAAATAAATATACCATATAAGAATCCATGTATAATATGCATGTCATACATCACACTCATATACTTCATGAAATGCATGTATATGAAAAAAATATGATATCTATCAAATATATGGTAAATAACATACGTATATAAGTAAACAAGTAACTCATATTATGTGCAGATCTTTTTTTTATGTTTTTTAATTTTGACATATTTGATTTTTCTTTTAAATATTTGATTTTTTTTTTATTTTTAAAAAAATTAAAAAGATAAACTACCCAATGATCACATTAATGGGAGAATTATATTACGTGCAAAGGATAACTTTTCATGAATGAAAAGTGCAACATGCAGATGAATCAGAATATGAAAAGGAATTGGGCGTTGTAATGCAATTGTCTTGATTATTGCTCATGAAATAATTTTCAAGATGTGTAACTCTATAAGGTGAAAGTTTCAATGGAGTATGTGGTATAGTAGGAGAAGGTCTCACTAGTTGTGTTTTTTGTGGAACATGTTGAAGTGTTTTTGGTACCACTTTAGAATGCATTGTAGAAGATGAAAAACTCTTTGAATTCTAAATAACTCTTTGATGTGAACCTTGTTATCAAGGAGGGTTTAATATTTTTCTTTACACTAACTATATAGAAAGATCCTCCATAAGTGTAACAATTGTCTTTGTATTGTGCTTTTGAATAGGTGTAATAATGAACTATAGTGGTGGGAGAGGAAGAGATGCCATTAACTATAAAGGGTATTCATATTGAATGCCTAAAACTTTGACCACTTCATCTTAGTTTATATATTTGAGACATCGATGTATTATGGATGGCACTACATAGAGCTTTTATATCTAAGGGCATCCTAATATCATATCAAAGACCCATGTGCTTTGTAAGACTAAGAATGGAGTAGTCATTGTTTCTAAACCAACACGAAGAGGTAACACTATATGTCCAAGGGTAATTTATGTATGTTCATCGAATACCTTGACTATCTTTGATGTATGTTTTAAATCTTGTTATATGTGCCCAAAAGTATGAAGAAGTGTCATTGTATATGCATTTTTAATTGACCCATTGTTGATCATGACATTGTGTATGGATTATTTATTGATATAAGCTCGAACAAAGAATGCATGCCTATCTGAATCATCATTAACAATATCATTGTAATCAAATTTAATAATAGGACATGGTGTTGATGTGCTTGTCTATTTACCAATAATACCATATATTGGATGTCCATATGTCTCAGGAGGATGCACATTGTAAACATGATGTACATCTAGATTATCTTTTTTTTTATTGTGTCATAGATTGGAAATGGATTAAAAATATTTCTAATATTGCATTGTCATTTTTTGACTTGGTCTCCTTTGTGGGTGTGCTTAACTCAATCGTATTATCATCGATAAGATCTTATATCATATGTCATATCCTATAACACTTATTTATTGAATGTTTAATACATTTGTGGTACTTAGAATATGTGTTTTTATAGAATCCCTTATGTTAAGGCTTAGCCATATCAACATCTAATGGAGGGAGAGCTATGAGATTACACTCTAGTAAATTTAGTAAAAATATATGAGAAGGTTGTAATCTTAAAAATTACCTCCTTAATAAAGTTTTCAACTAAGGCTTATTTGTTGGTTTTGATACTACATTAGATGTTACTTTTTCTTCATTTTTTCCTTCATTAGATTTTACATTATATCTTGGTTTTCTTTGAAACTTAGTATCTGAAGTAATAGTAGCATTTGGTTCATACTTGAGCTTGAATTTGTGTTCTTTGACTATATGGCATAATTTATCAAAAAAACTGAATGTGTTAAACATAATAAACTCATGAAGTGGTGCTAGCAAACTTTGTCTAAAAATATCTTGTAATTAATTATCTGCCATAGAATTGGTCATTTTAGCTAACATAGTTTTGAATTTTGTTGTCCCCCAAAAAATATCACTCATTTTTGGGACAACATTTGAACTATTTTGGTCCTACAGACCAAAATTGTCTCTTCCCTTTCTAAAATTTGTCCTGGGCATTCAAATTCTTGATTTTTCAAGCTTCTCAGGAATCTATGGACTCTACAGGCCAAGTTCGATGGGCTTTACAGGTTGATTTCTATGGACTTGGTTTATATGGACTCTGCAGGCAGGTTCATTTCTATAGGTTCAAAGGCTTCTACAGGCGGGTTCAATCAAAGGAATCAGTTTCCAACACTTGGTCATTTTCAGGATTGGTTTAGCACCTTGGTTCAATTGAAAATGTCCATTGGCAAGCATCTAAGCAAGGATCCAACCATTGAACCATTGAACCGTTGAACCTTGAACCATTTTGGTTCAATAGGTTCAACAAGTTCAAAGGTTCAACGTCATTGGCAAGAGTTAAGCGCTTCATCAAATTTCAACCACTTCATGGTTCAATGGCTTCGAAACACTTATCAAAAAGAAGGCTTGAACCATTGAACTATTGAACCATTGAACCACTTTGGTTCAAAGGTTCAACAGGTTCAAGGTTTAACAAGTTCAAAGGTAGGTTCAATCAAATGGTTCAAAGGTGGGTTTAACCAAGCGGTTCAATGCTTTGGTTCACTCAGTTGGTTCATCCGCTTGGTTCAATGCTTTGGTTCATCTGCTTGGTTTAAAGGCTTGGTTCAATTAAAGGGTTCATCAGCTTGAACCATTTTGGTTCAAAGCTTGGTTCATCAGTTTGGTTCAATGTTTGGTTCAACCAAGCGGTTAAATGCTTTGGTTCAATCAAACGGTTCACTCAGTTGGTTCAATTAAAGGGATCATCGAGTTGGTTCAAAGCATAGTTCAAAGCTTGGTTCAAAAGAGCGGTTCAAATGCAAAAGTTCAAAGAAGCCTCTCAAAGGACAAGTGCCCTTGCGGAGGGCACTTGGTCGACAAAAATACCCTTCAAAAGGGTCATTTTCAAGGAAATAGTTAAGGTAAATTATTTTAGAATTTTGTTTAAGGCAGACAAAGGCATAATTCTTTCAGACTTTTATCTGAAGGAATTCCTTCAGACAAAAAGTCTGAAAGAATTTGGAAAGACTATGGGAAGAAAACCTGAAGGAAATTCTCAAAGCCAGAGAACAAAGCAACAATTTCGCAGACTTTGTCCGCGGGAAAAATCATGGGGAAATGTCTACAAAAACAGTCTGCAGAAAAGCTGTGAGAGACTACCGAAGATAAAAGGCCGCTGAAGGACCTCGAAGGGCAGGTGCCCTTGCAGGGGACTCTCAGCTACCAAATTGAAGGGTCACCTTCCCTTCGGGGAGATGTAAAACCAAAAATTTGAAGGGTCACCTTCCCTTCGAGAGGATGCAAAATAGGAAAGTCGAAGAAGGACCAAGGGGTGATGCGCCTGAAGACGTCAAATTCAAGACAGCAAACTAGCCATTGAAAACATAGTGACAAGCACATGAACATCAATTTCAAAGCTCATAAAATAGTCATTGATCCTTGTAATATACAGACCTGAATGCATTCAAAGGCTTTAAGGCCAAGACCAGTAGGAAGCAAAGAAGGAATAGAATAGCAAATTGAATCCAGGACATGATTCAATTAACCAAAAAAGAAGGAATGATGAAGAAAGATCAGATCACCGGGTGGACATCGAAAGATGCAAACTTTCAATAGCGTGACTTGTTTCCCTACATTGAGAAAAGCAAATGGGTAGATGCCCCTAAATTCCAGCCTATCTCCTTAACAAATTTCAATGCAACATGATGTGTTACTGTTCTCGAGTCCTTGAAGAGGCTATATAAGGGACTCTCTTTTATTGTAAACATCTCTTTTTGACAATCAAAAACAAAACTCTGCCCAAATTGAAAGGCATTACTGAGACTTTGAGCTTAGATTGCTGATCATATTTTGTTATTGGAATAAGAAAGCAAGTGACTTTTCAGACTTTGTGCTATGATATCTTTGTTGTTGGGGAAACTATTCTTATGTCTTTTTCCTTGATATATTTTATGTTCCTTTAATTCAACAAGCAGAATTAGTGAAAGTAGTCAGGAAGGTGTCTTGAAGAATCAATTGTGGAGAGACTTTGTGCCCCCATAATTGCCTTTAGTGTGTTTTCTTTTCATTTCTATGTAAAGTACCTTGGGATGACTTTGTGCCCTCATTGTCCTTCATATCTTACTCTTGAGCAATTCAGGTGGAGACTTTGTGCTGCATCTCGATTTGTTGCTTACTACATCCTTAGTTACATTTTGCTTTTACTTCCAAGAGTATTCTTGTGGTTTGTTGAATACTACTTTTGAAAGAAGAGTGCTTTCTGTCATTTCCCTTGAGATTTCTCCTTTGATCTGCATGCATCATCTCTAAAAAAAGAGAGATGGATGGTTTGTCCTACCCTTGAGTATTATATTCTATTTATATATATATATATATATATATATAGCATATCCATAGGGAACCTCCCCTTGATGAGAGGAGAGATTAGTCCCCTTTTGATGTGGTAAACCTACACATTTGGATGACCAATATTCCTACTTTGGCTAATCAGAGCTATTTTTTTTATCAGTACGTTGATCGACAAAATATTCAACCAACAATTTTTGGCAACTTCGCTGGGGATATACATAATTCTGTGCAATTTGGAACATCAAGTTTTAGATCGAAACATCACCTATGTCTTACCCATTATCATTATAACCTTTATCCATTATAGAATCTGGTGACTCCGTTACTTGTCTTACCCATTATCCATTTATAGCCTTACCATCTTCCTCCACCTCCGTTATTTGATCTGGTCTACAAAATCAGAGCTACTGGGAAGAGTGCGCAGTTTAAAGCCTCAAGCTTCAAACTAAAGCAAGGTCAATTCTTTTCCATTTTGTTTCACAGTCTGGTAGATTCAAGGTATACACAGCCAAAGGGCTAAAGGGATTATTGATCCTATATTCGAGTTAGTACAACAAAGTGATTTTGATCTGTTTCCTTCACCATCTCGTCTCTAATGAACCAAGAGCTTTCCTCCTAATAAATTTAGATCTCCATTGCTAGACGAAGTATCCACTTCTGTTGTTGATAAAGCTTTTCCAATAATTACCCCTCTGAGATTTGTTATTCCTCCTTTTCATAATCCTATAATGGCAGTTCAAGGCCCTTGGGGTAATGCTTTTGGTCCTCTCAATCTTACTCCACCTCTACATGAGCTTCCACATAGTTTAAGGAAGAATTTCCCCAAATTCTATGGTGATGGGAAATTTCATCTTGATGAACACATTGCAGCCTTCAGCATAGCATGTGGCGTAATTGGAGTAGAATTTGAAGATGTAGCAGTCAGGCTATTTGTAGAAACATTACAAGGTACTAATGCAAATTGGTTTTATCATCTATAGGCTCGATCAGTAACTGATTGGAATACCCTCAAAGCTAAGTTTGAAGCTAGATTCAAACCTACAAAAGATGCACATGCACTTCTGGCTCAACTTACACAAATGAAGAAAGAGCCTCATGAACCAATGAGAGACTTCATAGCCAAATTTGACAAACTGAGGAATAAAATTCCTGTAATTGCTCGACCTACAACTGAGAATCTCAAATGCTTCTTCATTAATTCTTAGTTACCTAAAGTCAGTTTTCTTTTGAGATGTGTTGGTCAAATAAATCTTGTTGTAGCTCAACTTTTGGCCACTGAGGTAGAAGATGATCTCATCTTAGTAAGGAAGATAACAAGAGATCTAAACAGAAATAGACCTTCATCATCTTCTGAATATTCATCTACAGGCATCACTGATCCAATGGTGTAAAAGTTGACAAATGAACTACAAGCCTTGAAAAGATAAATGGCACAAGGAATGTCTTCTGCTCCTTCATACAGAGATATGTCAAGAAGGACATTTCCAAATCAGTCATATCAAGGCAATGTCACCAAGAATCAAGGGCAGCCAAATCGTCTTCCTCCCCTACAAGGGAAACTTGCCCTTAAAGCTCCTCCAACCAACTCAACAGTTGGATATTTAGAAATAGAACATGTTTTCTCTTTCCAACCTAAGTTTGAGCAAGAAAATGACGCTGATCTCTTCACGGAGGATCAAGAAGAATCAGTTCGTGACTCTCACATTGGTTTCTTGAACTACCAGGATGAACCCAGAAGCTAGGAGAAGCTTTTGATGGATCATATGTAGTGTTTACCAGGTCTAAGAACCAATCAGTCCAGCAAGCTAATAAAGGGAAGACAAAAGAGCAACCTCAACTAGTAGTTACGATTGCTAAATGTGGAACCACTCTACCTTTCTAGTCAAAGGATCTGGTAATCACCCAAAATGTAAGTACATCAATTTCACCTCCACCTTCTACTTCAATTTCATAAACCAGCCCTCCTCCCATTTCTCCTAAAACCCAAAAATTTGAAATGCTTTCCTCTGTTCCTAGTTTAATTCATCCATTTGACATAATTGTTCATGTCAAAAAGACCAAAATTCAATAGGTTCAAGGTTCAATAGGTTCAAAGGTGGGTTCAATCAAATGGTTCAAAGGTGGGTTCAACCAAGTGGTTTAATGCTTTAGTTCACTCAGTTGGTTCATCTGCTTGGTTCAACGCTTTGGTTCATTCACTTGGTTCAAAGGCTTGGTTTAATTAAAGGGTTCATCAGCTTGAACCATTTTGGTTCAAAGCTTGGTTCATCGATTTGGTTCAACCAAGCGGTTCAATGCTTTGGTTCAATCAAACGGTTCATTCAGTTGGTTCAATTAAAGGGATCATTGACTTGGTTCAAAGCATAGTTCAAAGCTTGGTTCAAAGGAGCAGTTCAAAGGATCGGTTCAAATGCAAAAGTTTAAATAAGCCTCTCGAAGGACAAGTTCCCTTGCGGAGGGCACTTGGTCGACAAAAATACCCTTCAGAAGGGTCATTTTCAAGGAAACAGTTAAGGTAAATTCTTTCAAAATTTTGTTTAAGGCAGACAAAGGCATAATTCTTTCAAACTTTTGTCTGAAGGAATTCCTTCAGACAAAAATTCTGAAAGAATTCAGAAAGACTGGGGGAAGAAAACCCGAAGGAAATTTTCAAAGCCAAAGAACAAAGCAACAATTCCGCAAACTTTTTGTCTACGAGAAATTGTCCGCAGACTTTTTGTCTGCAGGAAAAAGTTGAAAATGCCCGTGGGAAAAAGCCTAGGGAAAATTTTTGCAAAAACAGTCTGCAGGAAAGTCGCGAGAGACTACCAAAGATAAAAGGCCCCCAAAAGACCCCGAAGGGCAGGTGCCCTTGTTGGGGACTCTCGGATGCCAAATTGAAGGGTCACCTTCCCTTTGAGAAGATGTAAAACCAAAAATCTGAAGAGTCACCTTCCCTTTGGGAGGATGCAAAATAGGAAAGCCAAAGGACCAAGGGGTGATGCGCCTGAAGACGTCAAATTCAAGACAACAAACTAGCTATTGAAAACGTAGTGACGGGTGCGCGAACGTTAATTTCAAAGCTCAAAAAATAGCCATTGATCCTTGTAATCTACAGACCCGAATGCATTCATAGGCTTTAAGGCCAAGACCAGTAGGAAGTGAGGAAGGAACAAAATAGCAAATTGAATCCAAGACCCGATTTAATTAACCAGAAAAGAAGGAGTGATGAAGAAAGATCAGATCGCCAAGTGGACATCAAAAGATGCAAACTTTCAATAGCATGACTTGTTTCCCTACATTGAGAAAAGCAAATGGGTAGATGCCCCTAAATTATAGCCTATCTCCTTAACAAATTTCAATGCAACATGATGTGTTACTATTCCCGAGTCCTTCTTGAAGAGGCTATATAAGGGACTCTCTTTTATTGTAAATATCTCTTTTTGACAATCAAAAATGAAACTCTGCCCAAATTGAAAGGCATTACTAAGACTTTGAGCTCAAATTGTTGATCATATTTTGTTATTGGAATAAGAAAGCAAGTGACTTTTCAAACTTTGTGATGTGATATCTTTGTTGTTGGGAAAACTGTTCTTATGTCTTTTTCCTTGATATATTTTATGTTCCTTTAATTTAACAAGTAGAATTAGTGAAAGTAGTCAGGAAGGTGTCCTGAAGAGTCAACTATGGAGAGACTTTGTGCCCCCATAATTTCCTTTAGTGTGTTTTCTTTTCATTTCTGTGTAAAGGACCTTGAGACGACTTTGTGCCCTCATTGTCCTTCGTATCTTACTCTTGAGCAATTCAGGTGGAGACTTTGTGTTGCATCTCAATTTGCTAGTTACTACATCCTTAGTTACATTTTACTTTTACTTCCAAGAGTATTCTTGTGGTTTTTTGAATATTACTTTTGAAAGAAGAGGAGTGCTTTCTGTCATTTCCCTTGAGATTTCTCCTTTGATCCGCATGCATCATCTCTGAAAAAAGAGAGATGGATGGTTTGTCCTACCCTTGAGTATTATTTTCTATATATATATATATATATATATAGGTAACCTCCCCTTGATGAGAGGAGAGATTAGTCCCCTTTTGATGTGGTAAACCTACACATTTGGACGACCAATCTTCCTACTTTGGCTGATCAGACCTATTTTGTTTATCAGTACGCTTATCAAAAAAATATTCAACCAACATAATAAATGACACAATCATTGATTGGCTCATTAAACCCTTTCTTGAGTTTAACAATTTGTGCATAAGATAATTTTTCACCAATGTTGTAGGAAAGTGTGCAAGAAACTTATATGTCGAAGGGTTGAATGCTTTAACTAATTGGAGTGGAAGATTATAAAACCATTGCAAAGCATATTCTTTGAAGATTTGTGGAAATAACTTAATAATTTATCATTATAAGCATAATCCAAACATGCTACATGAAATGATTGAATATGTTTGATATCACCTTAGCCTTTATAGGGTGGTAGCTTAGGAGCTACAAACCCTGATAGTCATGGATGAGATGTCATTTTAGGTGATAATTAATTATGAATCAAAGTATGGGAATCCATTGAATGACTAGCTCTAAATACACCTTGCTATAATTACAACATTTTAACATGCATGGCTATAATAGTATGTTCAAGAGAGTATGCATTAGGCGAGGTTGGTCATGGACCATGCATAGTAATCAAAGGTGGTTTGTATGATACCTGTGTAGAAATAAGCATATTAATTTGTTGTAAGCCTTGTGATTCCCCCATACCTAGATATGATGACACATATGTAAATGGAGGTGTCAATATAGGAATAGAAGCAAAAGTAGAAACTAGAACACCTCAATTAGAAATATTAGCTTGGAAGGGATCATAGTTTTCTCCCCATGTAGAAGCTTGAGAAAATGTATTTTGTTCATCTCTTGAAATGTATAGTAATGCATATATTTTTTGTGGATTGGCATTAAGATATTCAATCAATTATTTATGATTAATTTCATCTGATTGCTCTATATTAGCTTTTATAATCTCAACAATCATGATAAGTCCATCAATAGGGTGTGTAGTATGCCTTGTAAGATTTAAAATGTAAAATTGTTCTTTTTCCTAATTCATACTTGATTTTAAAAAGTAATGTCTTGATGATGTGTGTATCCTAGGAGAATCATGGTATGATATAATATTGCAACAATAAGAGTTAAGGCTTGAGATTGTACGTTATTCATTTTAACCTTTTTATGTATTTAAATTTGATTAATGCAAAAATCTAGTGAACCAAACAACACCTCAAAAATTAACAAATGTGATGATGAACCTCACAATCCATATCAAAAGATATAAGTATAATTCATTCAGTATGGTCATTATTTGATTTTGAACTTTGAATTTACAAATTGTATTAGAGGTGTATCTAAATAGGGTGTGTTTGATTTGTAGACTCTTAGATATATTGATCCCTAATGTAAGTAGTGAACAAGACCCAAAGAGACACTAACTATAGAGGATTCCACCATCTTGTAGTCACACTATCATGTGTTTCAAGTACATTGAGAGTAACTTCTTAGAGCTAACCACTTACTAGTACACTATAAAACCAAACGGTTGAAAGACTTTATTTCATTGAAAAGATAAAAACATTGTGTTTCTAATATACAGTGAGGTACGTGGAAACCAAATTCTATAAATAGTGTTTTCTAATGACTTGAGTATTGGAGTAATACTCCTCAAACCATGACTCATAAAATTGATGATAATTTTACTCAAAATGACAACTGCTACAAGTTTTACAACTATCAAAACACAATTATAAAAAACAAGAAAAATAAATTAAAAGCCAATAGAGGAAATTTTTTGTGCATGAATATCAAGAATTCACTCTGAAACCCCTATGTCAAAGAGAAATCTTAGAGTAGTACTTAATCAAATTAAGTAAAGGACAAACATATTTCTCTCTAGTGTATGTGAATCATGAATTTAATTGAAACCCTAGAAAATATTTGAAAAAAACAAAGCTCAAAAAATATACAAGGTCATCAATACAAGGGTGACTATCTTGGGTTCATCAATATGTTTTACACTACTTTTGGTTTAGTAGTGTCAATAGGCATAAAACTTGATAGATTTACTCAGATTGTAATATATGTCATTTAAACATAAACCTGAATGTAAAGTAGAATTTGATTGAAATTAAAATTGACAAATGGCATATGCTAAAAATAGTAAGTACAACAAATAATAAAATACTTGGATTTATGATTTATAATTGACTATAATTGATAACAGTGAAAAATAGAATAAGATAGGACTGTGACAACCTAGATTTAGAGGAAAAATTTGTCGATATTTCTAGACAGGTCTACACTCCCTAAAGAACAACGCACATTGGTCATGTCTGTTGATTGAGAACTTGTCTGCTTTGACAATGGTAAAAATGTGATTGTTATATTATTTGCACCTATGTCTATTGAAAGGGATGAGATATTTCACTTATATAGATTTCATGTAAAAATCTTTATTTTCCTTCTCTTTGCCTTAAAAACCCTATGGGTACTTGTGAGAGCTATAAACATATAAAAAAAGAGGAAGTATAATGGGCTAAGCTGACCCCACTTACATCCTTTGATGATTGACCATTGCCTACGTATCTAGACACTCCAAGAAGGGAATCAAACTACGCAAAGTTCTCTCACATAGAGTGATTATACAATTCTGCTCCTTGACTATATATATGTAACTAGCAATTTGGCTTTGATACTTAACAATGTTAGCTCTTGACTTAATTGGCTTGTGATTGCTACTAGTGAATTATTTTTAATTTGGGGAAAATATGACATATTTTCTTAATTTGTAGTAGTGCATATGTGCTTAATAGATAGTGTCAAGTTAGGAATAATAAATGACCATTGATTTGCATTTATAGTAAAACATTTTGATGATTCCCTTTAGCCAAATTGAGAAACTTGCGGGATGACTCAAATGAATGTTTCAAATTTTAGAAACTAATAGTTAAATGGTGCAGGGACGAGGCCACACTAAGTGGACAGGTTTGCAATAGTGGACATGTTTGCCTAGCAAATACCTATCTCAAAAAAATAGGGACAATTATCCTAAGGTTTGAAGCAATCTGAGAGTGATATGAGATGGTTTGAGCTTTGACTTGGAAATTTCTCTATAGAAGTAATGTAGAACATAGAGGTCAAGCCCACATATAGATTACTAGCTTAGAGGAGTGGCGTATAAGAGTCATGTATTTAGGTGTAAGTCAAATGGTTTGAGAAGTGTCAAGAATTAATATTTTTAAGTACCTGTGACCAGATTAAGGTGTGTAGATGTAAAATATATAGACACATGGGCACATCGTGCCCTCGGTGGAAATGTATAAGTGATAAGCATAATAATAGTGTGCCTTTGTATCAACTATTGAAACAAATACACTAATAAATTGCCCTAAATGTAGTCAAGATATGTGTATAATCCTAAAATGATCTTATGATATTATTTAGTGTTAAATTGTATTGATAAAGCGTATTTGTGTTAATGTTGCATATTTGGGTTAAATTTGACATTATGAGCACTCTTGCTAATTTACATTGAATGAAATTTCCCTCTCAATAATTATCCTCTAGTTCACAAAAACTTACTTTAAATTTTTCCTCTTATCCTCACATTATCATACACTTTATCCCCCCTCTAAGTCATGTGCACATGCATCCCATGTTTTCCTCCTTTTTAGATCCTTAGCTTGTGGAAGTCAACTTGGGTGTGTATAATTCCTATTTTAATTTCAATTATTTCTTATAAATAAAAATATTGAAGAGTTCATTTGTGTAAGGATAATACACATGAAAAATAGTGAAAGAGCATATAGAGTCTATTACTTGCTTGCATCTTATAGATAAGGATAAGTGTTGGGATCTTCATATACATAACATTGTTTGTTGAATTATATGGGTGTTGATTGGCACTTTTTTATCAAATAGGGATCCAGCCAAGGCAAACCCCTTATAACTACTTCCATTTGTATGCTCTTACAAGGTCTCTTTTAGTGGATTAGGGCCTGGGAAAAATAGAAGCAATTTTGAAAGTTATATGTATCAATTCAAATATCTTAGAGAGGGTTTTGATTATAAGATACATACAAATGTGCTTGAAAACTTTTACAAAGATCTGATATTATTTATAAAAGTAAACATAAACTATGAGAAATCTACATTAATTTTTAAAAAAATCAAGAGAGGCTTTTTATAGCCCTAAGCAGATGAACAAAACCAAATAATTTTAATGCATAATTTAATGTAAACTTCTTGGAATTATTGTTTCTTCATAAAAACTATAATTGACATAAAAATTAAATTATATATATATATATATATATATATATATATATATATATATATATATATAATTTAATTTTTATGTCAATTATAGTTTTTATGAAGAAACAATAATTCCAAGAAGTTTGCATTAAATTATTGGGAATTGATAGAGTTTTTTTTATCAGCGCAAGCAAATTTTTAAAAAAAAAAACCTAATAGTGTTTTCAAAATAGATCTTTTTTCAGTCATCTTTAGTAATCAACAGTGTATAGGTAGTTAAGCCCCAAGGTATTCCTCTACGAACCTCCTTTTTCAAGTTTCAAACATCTTAATCTCAATTTTTGTATATTTTAGGTTTGTTTTTATTGTTGTATTTAATTTATATTTGTCTTGTGCGCATTGTTATATCAATGTAATGTACTTTTGTTAAACTAATATCACATTGTGTGCCTTTCTATTAAATCGTTTTGGTGAACATGTGCTTTCTTTCACCGATCCTTAGGGATTCATACCCTCACTCCTCCTAGGTTTATATTGTGTCTATCTTGCATATTGAATCTAATTTTTCCTAAGATTTCTTATATTCTTACATGGTTGTGCCATACTTTTAGGGTTACCGTTTGCTTGTATGTTACTCACATTTCCATGCATGTTCCCTTTCCTTCTAAGGTTAACTCTTATTGTGATTATTCTAGATCTGATTTTTCTAGGGCTGCATTTATTTGCTTCTCCATCATTATCCTTATCTTCTTGTATATAAATTTCATACCCTAGTGTACTTGTAATGGCTCATCCTTTGGATGAATTGTTTCAGGGTGTTGTAAATGCTTCTATGAATGTCATGTATTTTCATTATGATGTAGAATATAGTAATTTTGATTGGAATGATGACATGTCTTATTATTATTATAGTGATGATCATATAGATGAAAATTAGGACAACTAAATTTCAACTCTGTTGAATTAAATGAAAATGAAAATGATATGTTTGTCTTGGGTGTGGGTTGTCTTTCTATGATCCCTCATGATTATGGAATCCCAAATTTTAATATGCAAAAATCAATTACTAAGGAAAGATGTGTTGATCTCAATCAAAGTAACCTAAAATAATTTGGTTTTAAACCTCAATGTATGAAATACAACATTGACTCTTATGTAGAACATAATGTGAATTACAATTATTGTTTTCTTACTCTTTCTTTAAATTTAAATGTTGAAAATAATTATCTTCCTACTCTTTATCAAATACAAATGTTAAAAAATGATTGTCTTCCTAATCTTCAGTTGAATGCAAATGTCGAAAATAATTGTCTTTTTCTTCTTTGAATGCCCATATTGATAATGATAATGATGTTAATACATTTCAAGATGAATATGCAAATGAGGTTGATTATGCTTTTAAACATGAAATGAATGCAAAATATATAACAATTAATCTATTTAAATACTAAAACATATGTTATGGAAGACCCTTCTCACATTCCTAAGATTATGGGCGTGTTGAAAGAACTAACTAGTAGCAATCATGTTTATGTTATAAATGATGATCATATTGTTTCTAGTGTTTGCTCTCCTCCTCCCTTTGTGACTTAATGTGCTTGATAGTGATTGTATATCTTCTCATGTGTTTCCAAATTAATTATATTTTCTCACTTCCTTACCTAAACCTACTAAGGTTCCTATAGCCCATGATGAGCCTCTCCCCTTAAGTGATCCACTTAGTATTAAAATGATACCAAATTATGAAATAGTCATTATGTTGGGTGTAATAGGTGAATTACAATGACAATTTCACACTATGTCTCTTGCCTCCTTTGCATCTAATGAAAGGTCTAATTATAATGTTATATTATCAAACCCCATAGCGTGTAACATTGTTAGCTCTCCTTTTTCACATGATTTTGATGGATTTTAACCCATTGCCACTAAGGATTCAATGCTCAAATGTGCACAAGCACGAATTGGTCAATCACATTCTTTCAATAATTCAATGTGAGTTTATAGATATATAGAGTTTGTCATATAACCATTCTTCTTAATAATAGGTTAGTTGTTCTAACAACTGACAACTACTATCCCAAAAATCCCTCACTATCCTATATTAGTGTGATTGTTACTTACGTAACAAGCTCCACACATACTAACTCACAATAATATTTTCTCACCTAATAATGTGTGCACTAACATATTATTTCCAACATCCCCCCGCTCCCCCCATCCTCCGCCCCCCTTGCCCGCTCCCCCTTTCCGCCTCCCCCGCCCCTCCTCCCCCATGCTCACATGGGGAGAGGAACTACATAGACTAAAAAACTATATATTGCCTCCCTAGAATGTAGATGTCAGGTTCGGCCGATAATATGTCTAATACATTGATTTGGAGAGTTTATTATAAAAAGATCATCATACATGTTTTATTAAAAAAAATCCTTTGAAAGTCTGTTTGAAGACTTACAACTAAAAATAGACAATACACTCACAATACTCAAATGACAAACGACTAGAAAAAATGATGCAAAAAATGACAATTGACAATTGTTGATAAATAAAACTAGACTCGACATTAAAGACTTAAAAAGGACAAAAGGAACTATTACTAAGACAATAGACTTAATCGACCCACACTATTATTCACATAACTTTGACAAAAAAAACTAAATACGATGACAACAAAATTTAATATAAAACAAACAAAATTAAACACCTAATACCACGAATCAAATCACAAAACCACTTTCAGTAAGGTAAAACCATGAATTAAAACAAAACAATAAAAAACTAATCCTAAAATTAAATAAATGAAAACCACAGATTTTTTTTAGAAAAATCGCGGACTTTGAAACCTAAAATCACAAGAAAAAACAAAATCCAGTTTTAATAATCTAAACCACAGGGTTTGTAACACGGGTGTTGTTTCAATGCAATACGGTGGTTTCGACCTTTTTTTTTATACAAAACCCAGCACTCACTGCCATTATCAGAACACATAGATCTGTAGCAAGTTCGATCCATTGAAATATAACGCATAGATCCAATGCATAGGTCTATGTAGCAAACACTGTTCTGATCTGCGTGATCAAAGCCTTTCGAACCCTTTTGCCATATCCAGATGCTGAGAAGAGCACGGCCTATTTATATGGCCAATACCAAAAAAAAAAAAAAATTGAAGGAGTGTAAAAAAATAACATACATATGTATTTTTTAATTTATTTTTTGCCATTTTGAATGTAAAAAGTGAACAACATGAAAATGGAAAAACTGTGGAAAGCATGCACCTGGATGGGGAATGTCAACAAGTTCGCACGTGGTTTGCACTGTTAGACTACTCACAGCATGCAAGATTGGTGGACGAGTAAAGTAATGACGTTTGTAAGTGGCCTGCACTGCTTGGTCATTGAATCCTGTTAAAGACAAAATGAGTGGACAAAACAACAATGCTCAGATAGGCCTAGACAACCTGCTTTGATATCACTCATGGACTTTAACCCATTACCATTGAAGAGCTGAAATTCAAGCGTACACAAACACGATTAGGTCAATCACAATCATTCAATAATTCAATATGAATTTACAAATATATCGAAGAAGTCTTATAACCATTATTCTTAATAATAGTTTAGTTGTTCTAGCAACTAACAATTACTATCCCACAAATTCTTCACTATCTTATATTAATGTGATTGTTCCTTACGTAACAATCTCCACACATGCTAACACACAATAATATTCACTCCCCTAATAATGTGAGCTCTAACAATATTATTTCTAATAGATTTTGGCATGCCTAAGCTTTCTTTATTTAATGAATATATAGATCCTTGTGTACACCTTAAGAACATATATGCTTCTCTTAGAACCTATGCTATTAGGGTACACTATTACTTATGATTTTTCCAAGAACCCTGAGTGATTATGCTTTGTATTGGTTTCATACTTTACCTAGTAGATCCATGTGTTCCTCCATTATGTTAGAAAAGACTTTCTTGTTATTGTTCATCACTAATACGGGCCCATGTCAAACCTTTAAACATATCTCATTTCTCCAACAGAGTCAACATGAAAACATTCATGATTACATTCTTCAATTTAAAACTAGTATGCATGGGTTACTTTACCAACCATCAAATTCGGAAAAACAACACATATTTAATAACAGTTTTTTACCGCTTCTCAAAAATAAAGTTATTTTAAATGAATACACAACTTTTAATGTTATTTGTCATAAAGTGAAGACCCTTGAGGTCGAGCTCTTATGCACCCACATACTTACATATGAGACATGTTTCACAACATTTTGTCATCTATATGATTTATGTCTCAATGTTCCAAACAATTTTACCATGTTCTTAAAATGAATAATTATAAGACATCAATTAATAATATATAGCAACCGCAAACAAACCATGTTTCTTATCATAAGGAGTGTAGGCAATGTACTAAATGTGATGATAGTCCACACACAATTTTGAATAATAAACTTGATTCTAATACGATTATTTTACCACCTATCAAGATGTGTAATTTTTGTTATATCATAGAGTTATAGGTCATTCAATAAATCAAAGAGTCACTTCAAATAACAAAATTTGTGACCTTGTCAATTATGGTGATATTGAAATCAAATATACACTATCTAAAATGTCAAGTCGTAAATGTGAATCTATCAATATTATAAGATGTCAAAAGATAAATCTCAATATTACCTAAAATAGATAATTAAAAAGTACATCAAAACAAATTAGAATCAATGCAACAACTAATATGTCACACGGTGTATTAAGTCACATGCCAACATGATTTTAATGATCAATTATAAAAAATATTGAAAATACACAATCATTCTTAATAAATTTGAAATAAATATGAATTTTGATGATATGTGTAAAACAAGCATATCATAAAGGTTTGTTTAGTTTAATACTTCAACAATTACACATATTATTGATTACTAAATAAACTTAATATACTTTGTGCTTAAATACTTCATCATCTATGTATGTATAATGATTGGCATGGTATATATATATATACACACTAGTGGGTTTGAGTGAATTGTGCTGGCATTTTTATTTTATATTTTTTTTACATTTTTTAATTTATTTTCTCTTGATTGATTGGTAAATTTTATTTATTTACTAGTTTTTTTTTTGCATGTTTCATTTTCCACTTGGTTTTTGTTGTTACTTTTTTTTATTACTCTTAAGATTTTTTTTTTTTGACATTTTGTTCACTTATTTTTTTTTGGTGCATACACTTGAATTTTCTTTTAACTTTAGTGATTTTACTACCATTTCCTTGGATCCATTATTTGCTATGATCCATATTTTGCAGATGCTTTACATCCTAACTTACATTCCCATATCATGCATATATTAGGGCCAAGGATCCTTCTGTATTCTCCCAAATTGTTCATATATTCCCCACCAAGGGGCATGATACTTACACATTATTCATGTTTTATCAATTATATATTGTCCATAGTGAGACGTGTTTTATGTTGGTACTTTTGTCAATTATACCTTTCCTAATTTGGGGGTAAGACATTTTGTGCACTTGTATAAATCAATACTATAGGGGCATCCTATTATTACACGTCATTGGTTATACATTGCTTGGTGGAGGAATAATATATTCATATGTATGTATGTATATGTGTGTGCATATGTGTGTGTGTGTGTGTGCGCGCGCGCGAGCATCTTATTATAATGGGGTATATTGTCTACCCTTACTTTTCTCCCTTTTTTTATATTTATTTTGTTTCGGCATAGTAGTGTTGAGTTACGAATGTTACACTTTCATGTTTATATCTTTTCAAGATTATATATCAAACTATGTTGTACATGAGTTTACAACATCTTTATATATGTTACACATGGTGCACGTTGTCTTTTTATTCTAAGATGAGTGATATGCAAGTTCCTCCGTCCCCTTAAAAGGGGGCACATTAATAGCATATTCAATTTCATAATTTCAAGAGGCTACAGAGGGGTCAAGAGGTTACAAGATGTCTGTTAGGACCCGAAAGCACCATTGATTACCAAGCAACTAAACATGCGGAATTTAACCAGAAGTAACAAGTAACTAGAATTCAGAAATAACACAGAATATGAGAGACAATACCCAATTGTATTAATACTCTTCCAGAAGGATATACAACAAAGAAGATGCCACAGTCTTCTTCCTTGCATCTCTAGAGCTCACACACATCTAGAGCATAAACAGTAAATATCTTCAAGAGCTCACTCTCTCTCTTACGGTCCCAACACACAACTCAAACACAGAGTTGGTGTTCACCTCCAACCAGTCAATATCCACTACTGTCAGTACCACTAGTCAGTATCACTACTGCTAGTACACAAGTACTCCACATACTCCAAATTCGAGTATACATACATACTCCAAGTAGATCTCCCATGAACTTGCAACAACTTGCAACTCAAATGATCTTACTTTGGAAGGATCTACCTTGCCTTCTTCTATGCTCTCCAACTGAGTACACACCGTACTCCAAGTAGATCTCCCCTGATATTGCTCCCTGTTGTGTTGCTGACCTCCCTGATCTTGCACACCTGCAAATCAATCTGGTTCTGCACACCTGCAAACCTAGATCTCGCACACACATACACCTACAAATCAATGATCTTACTTACCATGCAGATCTCCAAACGTGGCCTTGCACACCTGCTGACCAAGATCCTACATACATGAAGAATCCTTATGATTCTCCAAACCAGCACCCATATTTGGCACTGTAGCACTAGGAGGAACACACCTTACTCTCTTCACTCTGAAGGAGCTAATTTTTGCTCTCTTACTCTCTATCACAAATTACAATACAGCCCATGAGTCTATTAAATAGATCTCATGCAAACAATAATTAGACACCTAATTACAATAATTAGATCTGTAGCTCAAGACTAAAATTAGCCTTCTTCATGCAAACAATCGGTTCGTTAACGAACTATCCATGGAACTCACAGTTTGGAACCGCACAGGCGACCACGTCAGTCCCTGTCTACCTGGGGGTGACCAGCGTCAGCCAATTTCTGATCGTCATCGGTAGCTTCCTGTCTCCACCTGACCGACGCCAGCAACTATGGCACTCAGCACCCTCCTCCAATGTCTGCATCAGTGAAGCTTTTAGCTCCACAACCTAACAATCTCTCACTTGGAGATAAACAGCTGCACTGTACCTATACCTATACACCGTCTAATTTGTTTTCTGGCTTGTATCCCTCTTCAAGATCAATCCTGAAGACCACCCACCACACAACCTATGGTGCACCTCCTGTCATCCAAGTAACCTGCCACATCCAAACCTACAAACCCATGTAGTGAAGTCTTGACCCTACATAGCATGTATATCTGCTGCTGGTCCCTCTCAAATACCTGAGAACCCACTTCCTCGAATTGGCTTCTAACTCTCTGACAACTCCCACTGCTGAGGAAAACTCAGGTCTATACCAGACCTCATGTGATTTCGGACACTGAATTGTCCCGCCCTTGGTGTGCTCTAGTTCTGCATCCTGCGTATTGAACCTCGCTAACACCTGATTCACATCAACTCCCACTAGAGACAAAATCAACCTGTGATCTTCCATGTCTCTCATGCCAAAAAATTTCACTGCTCCAAATTCCTCATGACATGCCACTGAACTAACCTTACCCTTAGCTCAAAAAAATCCTGTATGTTTGAACCTGCACCAAGCATACCATCCACATAAAGTAACAGGATAATGTTGTGACCATCATCCACCTGGTAAGACAAATACAATGGTTATACTGGCATTGACTAAAGCCCTGCTTTGTCATCCACCTAGCACCACCTGTTAACCCTATATCACTGTCCTGCAGCTTGCTCAAGACCATATGACCTGGGCTTTTGTCTCACGTGTCCATTCTCTCTATTCTTTAACTAAGGTATCCATTCGTCTTTTAGTGCTTTCTTCTGGCTAGCAACCCTACCAAATCTCCTGTTTGGTTCTGCATCCTATTCATGCCATGCTCCCACTGTTTCCTGGATCCTTCCTGCTCTGTAGTGAGCAACGAGTATAAAGAAGAGGAAAAACAAATTTGAGGCTTACTTACCCTTTCAGTCTTCCATATAGGCGTTTGAGACTCCTTGACAGCTTGCTGTCCACCCAAAATCTGTTACAGTGACCGACCTCGGTCACCACACAATCTACATCTGATCGACGTTGGTTCCATGCGACTGCCCTTTCTGTCGACGCCAATTTTTTGAACGACATCGGTCTTACCTGGTCGTCGACGTCGGTTCCCTGACCGACGTCGGTAGACACCCTACCCAACACCACCGGCTCTGGTCTGCACATGACCGACATCGGCACCTATTTGTTCGACACCGATTCCCCTTGATCGACGCTGGTAACTGTGTTCGCCTGTGAGTGATGACTTTTTACCTGCGAGCTCTCCATGGATCAAAATCCTGTCCAAACTGCCCTACTCAGAGATGTCCAGCCTTCTCCACTGATCTATGTCTGTCATCTCCTCCAGAAACACCAAAGCTTTCCAGTTCTTAAGTCTGTCAAATACATCTGACTTCCTCTTAAGAACATGCATCTCCTTCTTGCTCATGTGACCAAGCCTACAAAGCCACATCTTTGCAATAGAAAAAGAATCAGTAATATAAGTAGATAGATAAAGGATACCTACTTTGTTACCACCAGCTAATTCAAGTGCATCCGCTGTGAGAGTTCTTGTGCATCTCTCATCACCCAACTTTCCTGAAGCAATTAGCCGCATCTTCAGAACTGGGACCTGCATGACATTCTTCAACACCCATGTGTTGGCCGCCTGTAATTTCAGCAACACTTCCCCTTTGCCAATACTTTGGCAAGGCACACCAGCTCCTAAATAAATCTTTCTAAAGTCTCCAAAGACCTTAACATGGAAAAATACTCTATTTCGAGCTGCATGGAAAGAGGCAACATAATCTATAAAACAAGATTCTACTTTATCCAAGAAATATTCTAAAGCATCCTGTGCAACAACACCTACAACATCTGTATCTTCAGTTCCTTCATGCTGATCTGCTATCAACCAACAATTTCTATTTACCTGCTCTTTCTTTCCATAACACCGTAATTGACCATTCGTGCTTTTCAGTTTCTCCATTCTTAGCTTACTTTTTTCTGCCATTGCTATACTCCCACTCAATTAGAAACCCCTGAGAGTGACCTGTAATCAAACACAAAACTGCTCCCTGCAACCTTAGCTCTGATACCAACTGTTAGGACCCAGAAGCACCATTGATTACCAAGCAACTAAACATGCAGAATTTAACCAGAAGTAACAAGTAACTAGAATTCAGAAATAACACAGAATATGAGAGACAATACCCAATTGTATTAATACTCTTCCAGAAGGAAATACAACAAAGAAGATGCCACAGTCTTCTTCCTTACATCTCTAGAGCTCACACACATCTAGAGCATAAACAGTAAATATCTTCAAGAGCTCACTCTCTCTCTTACGGTCCCAACACACAACTCAAACACAGAGTTGGTATTCACCTCCAACCAGTCAGTATCCACTACTGCCAGTACCACTAGTCAGTATCACTACTGCTAGTACACAAGTACTCCACGTACTCTAAATCCGAGTATACATACATACTCCAAGTAGATCTCCCATGAACTTGCAACTCAAATGATCTTACTTTGGAAGGATCTACCTTGCCTTCCTCTATGCTCTCCAACTGAATACACACCGTACTCCAAGTAGATATCCCCTGATATTGCTCCCTGTTGTGTTGCTAACCTCCCTGATCTTGCACACCTGTAAACCTAGATCTCGCACACACATACACCTGCAAATCAATGATCTTATTTACCATGCAGATCTCCAAACGTGGCCTTACACACCTGCTGACCAAGATCCTATATACATGAAGAATCCTTCTGATTCTCCAAACCAGCACCCATACTTGGCACTGTGGCACTAGGAGGAACACACCTTGCTCTCTTCACTCTAAAGGAGCTAATTTTTGCTCTCTTACTCTCTAGCACAAATTACAATACAGCCCATGAGTCTATTAAATAGATCTCATGCAAACAATAATTAGATCCACAGCTCAAGACTAAAATTAGCTTTTTTCATGCAAACAATCGGTTCGTTAACGAACTGTCTATAGAACTCAAAGTTCAGAACCGCACAGGCGATCGACGTCGGTCCCTATCTGCCTAGGGGTGACCGACGTCGGTAGCTTCCTATCTCCACCTGACCGACGTCGATTGGCCTGACCGACGCCGGTGACTGTGACACTCAGCACCCTCCTCCAATGTCTGCATCAGTGAAGCTTTTAGCTCCACAACCTAACAATGTCAAGGTTACAAAGACATGTCAAGCATTTACAAAAAGGTTCCAAATGTTTGTTTTTAGGTGGGAAGAAAATTTTGTCACTTAATAGGGTCATAAAGATCTAGGTTTTAGAGATTTCGCTACATGACAAGCTCAATCCTAAAACCATAATAGTTCAAGATTTTTCAAAGATGACAACATGGTTCACATATCACCCAATGTATTCATTCCTATTGTTAATTTTATTTATTAGTTATTTCATTGGTTACTTTATTATTTATTTGCATAGACATTTATCTACTTGCAAATGTTTGTTTATGTGCAAGTATGCCAAAGATTTATGTTTATGTTTAGAGGCATTGATGAGCGTTTATAGATCCTAAGTTCAAATTATGACATGTAGACAGTGAGGAGACATGTTTTTTATATTTTGCAGGTTACATGAGCTAAACTCTGTGATAATGTAAGCTCTCTCCTTTTGACTTTCAGTTCATTCATATTTGGTATTAACTTCAAACATTACATGTAGGGTTTCGCTGCAAGTTCTTCATCGATCCTTCACAGGGGCACTTGTTCACATATCACCCAGTGTATTCATTCCTACTGTTCATTTTATTTATTAGTTATTTCATTGGTTACTTTATTATTTATTTACATAGACATTTATCTACTTGCAAGATGTAGATAGTCAAGAGACATGTTTTTTCTATTTTGCAAGTTGCATGAGCTAGACTCTGTGATAACGTAAGCTCTTTCCTTTTGACTTTCAGTTCATTCATATTTGGTATTAACTTCAAACATTACATACAGAGTTTCATTGCAAGTTCTTCATCGATCCCTCCCAAGGGCACTTGTTTGTTTGACTTTAATTTATATGCACACATATACATTATATTGGGTCATAATTTAAACCCCTAAAAATAATCCTCTATCATTATTTAGTGTTGAATTACATTTATTTGGCATGTTTGGACTTGTGTTGCATATTTGGGTTAAATTGGACATTATGGGCACTCTTTTTTATTTACATTGGGTGAAATTCCCCTTTTATTATGTCATGTCCCCTTTTTAGAGGACATTGACAGACTTCATGATTAGCCTATTATGTGACCTTCATAGGCTAATAGGATGGATAGAGGGTCATAATGGAGATTGGCTTAACTTCAATTTGTAGAATGGTTTCAGTGGGCGTTCATTCGGGGTCTTTCAGACATGTTTGCTTCATGCTCCTATTATTTAGGGATATTTGACATGCAGCAGAGCACCCTTATTTTGGTATGGTCATGTGCAGAATCACTCCCTGATTCACCAGCTTTGATCGGTTCGAGGATCCGACGTATATTGAGGGAGATATTAATATTTGATTGATTTAATCAAATATTAATTATTTGGTCTAATTTTAAATTAGAAACCCTAATGCTAATTTAAGAAACCCTAATTAGGGCAAGCATATCTTTTGAGGGTATAAGGGTTTCACATGGAGGCCATTATTGATTATGTATGAATTGATTATTGATTTGAAGATAGATTTTGCTAAGGGTTTTCCCTAAGAAGACTGAGCCAAGGGCTCCAGGATTCCATCTGCAGTGGAGAACGTCAACTCTTCATTGTGTGCGATTCAGAGGCTGTGAAATATCAGCTGATCTATTGCCAAATTGAGAGATAGCTTCATACAGAAGTTATCACAGAGGTTTACAGGTTTGAGAGATAACTTCACACAGAAGTTATCATAGTATTTCAGGTATTTAATTTATTAGGTTTTTGATTCAATAAGTTATACAGATCTAGATCTTCTGTATTAGAATCGTATATCTTGAGATCAGGTTGTTCAGCTATCAAGGTGTGTTATACTTTATTGGCGGTCGTACGAAGACCGTACAGATTCGCACAGAGACTGACATCGACAGGCAGAGATCCACAGAGACCGACATCGGCCATCCCAGTGACCAACATCGGCCGACTGAAGACCGACGTCGGCAGGGAAGCCGACCGACAGAGACCGACGTCGGCAGTATATCGACCGACGACGGCGACTGTGTGTTGACACAGAAACCAGAACCATCCAGACTCAGGGTTTGTTTCCAGATTTGAAGAAGATCAGGGTTTTAAGACCATATTATAATATTCTTTGATATGTATGACAGAAAACTGTAATTGTAATTATCTGACAAGTGATAAGATATTTGATTGGCAGATAAGAGATTTAATGTGGTTTATTTTTTATCTGAATTTATTCTGCAAGATTGTATCCTTGTTCGGAATGGTTTGTGTTTCTATATTCCCTATTGGAAGGGGATATTACAGTTGTTCAGAGCTTTTGCTTAGAAAAAAAGGAGCCCCTAAGTAAGGGACATTACATATTAAGCATCATCTAGCTCACATCAATGTGCTTTAAAAAAAATCTCATCCTCACATTATCCAATGTTTTAGCCACCCTCTAAGTCATGTGCACATGCATTCTCATTTTTCCTCCTTTTTAGGTCCTCACCTTGTGGAAGTCAACTTGGGTGTACATGGTGCCTAATTTAATTTCAAATGTTTCTTATAAATAAAGATGCCTAGGAGTTCATTTTTACAAGGAAAATACAGAAGAAAAATAGTGAAAGCACATTTAGAGTCTATTACTTACTTGTGTCTCATGCATAGGGATAAGGCCTATGATCTCATACACACCAGATTGTTTGTTTGGTTGCATGAATGTTGATTTCTAAGATGTCATCAAACAAGAATATAACTGAGACAAACCCTTCATAACTATCCCAAATTTTCATACTCTTGCAAGCTCTCTTGGAGTGGATTAGGGCTTGGAGAAAAGTGAAGTAATTCTTGAAGTTTTGCTTATCAATTCAAGAATCTAAGAGAGGTTTCTACTTAGATGATACATACAAATGTGATTGCAAACTTTTAATAATATCTAACGCTCTTGAGAAAAATAAATGGTAATTCCAAGAAATTTTAAAAAGAAATTGAGAAACCGTGAGAGGTTTTTGATAACCCGATAGCAATGAAAAAATCCTATAATCATTTTGGAAGTAGATTTATCCTCCCCTTTTTATGTTGATTATAGTTTGGATGAAGAAACACCAATTCTAAGAAATTTTAAATGAATTTATAAAAATAAAGAGGGGATTTTTTATTAGTGCAAGCAAACAAACAAAAACCTACAAAAATTTTGAAAATAGATCAATTTCGATCATCTTTAAAATTTGACAAAGCAAAGGTAAGTACAAACCAATGTATTCTTCTATGAACCTCCTTTTGTCAAGTTTCAAGTATCTTAATCTCAGTTTTTAGATATTTCATATTCGGTTTATAGCTATGTTGTTGTATTAGATTTGTCTTGTGTGTATGTTTACCTTGGTTTAGAGTAATTTTATTAGTCTAACATCACAAAGTGTGTCTTTCAATAAAACAAAATGATATATAAAGCTCCATAAGAAGAAGTCTCTAAGACACATGTCAATACAACTAGACAAGGCAACCAAGAACTAGACAATCTAAAAATGACTCAAGAAAAAATAAAAGACGTTATGAAACTTATGAAAGCAAAGAAAAATGACCAAGCAAAAATAAAAACCTCATAAAAAAGAAAAAAAAAATGACAAGTATAAAATTGATGTAAGTACATTATATTCATTAGATTATTCAAAAGCTTTCTTTCTAATGATGTTAGGTGATAGGGCCCTAAACCAAGTTTCTTTGCAATAACAAAGAGACCTAGCCAATTAAGTTTGAATTTTCTTTTGTTTTTTATATCTTCATTTTTATTTTTTAGGATTTCTTTTAGTATTGAATCGTCGGCATTGAATTCTCTTGATCAAATCTTTTTGTATAAGTTTTGTTTAGTTTATTTTGATAAACTCTCAAGTGCTAAATAACATGAATACATGTTTCATCCAACATTTCAATTGATGTAATCTATTTTCTCTATACTCATGGTAATCCAAATACTTTTAAGGGACACAGAGAGAGAATATTAAGCTCTAAGGAAAAACTATGTATGCACCATAGATAAAATAACTTGGAGTAGCCCATGTAGATGTCCTGACACTCATTCGATACACTCGTTCGATATGCGCATAAAACTTATACAATGTGGTCATGCCAATCTTCACCATATTTAACAACTATTTTACTCAAAATATTTACAATTGTCTTATTTGTAGCCTTGACTTGGACATTCCCTTGAGGGTGATAAGGAGTTAAAAAATTATGTCAAATCTTATATTTAGCGCAACACTTTTTAACCATCTTATTCTTGAAAGGTGAACTATTATCCGTAATACTAGAAGATAAACGGCCAAATCGAGAAATGACAAGTCATTAGAAATATATAGATGTCTTCACCTGTGGTAGATTCTAAAGGAATAGTTTCATCTCATTTTGTAAAATATTCAGTGACAATAATAGTAAATTTTATTTTATTGTAAAGTGGAGGGTTAATTTTTCTAACTAGATCAAATCCCCAAATGGAAAATGGCGAAGGAGAAACAAAATGTTGCAATTCTTGAGATGGTTCATGCATTAAAGTATTGTGTGTTTGACATTGCTCACATACCTTTGCATATTATTGAAATTCATGTTCTATTGAGGCTAGTAATAACCTATTCTTAGTAACTTGTATGACATGGATTTCTCGATAATATTCTTAGCAACTTCTTGTAATTTTATATTACTTCATGCCCAAGGCATCTAAGCAAGTGCCCATCAAAATATCTCTTGAAAAGGGTGTCTCCATTATTAATATTATCTAATAGCATCTCTTCATAATTTTATTTTATCATTTCTTAAAAAGTTTGAAGGAAAAATCTCATTTGAAAAAAAATGTAGATATTTGCAAACCACTCTGAGTCATCTATATCACACAAGAAAATACATCTAATTCTTCTAGATATAATTATGTGATGGTATGTTATCGTAATCGTCTAATAGTCAATATACCATGATTATTTGTAATATCAATGGAACAAGGGAAGCAACAACAACCATAGCATCTACATGATAGATTAATTTTTATATGGATGTTATCAATCTCAAACTCATCAAAATGGATAATCAAACTACGCACTAAGTGATGATATGGAATACATTTTTCTTGTTTTGTTTGATAGGCACCCATCACTTGATTGACAAAAAGTTGAGAATAAATATATACTTTGATAGATTTAATCTTTAATGCCCGTGTGACATGTAGATCTAGAATAAAGGCATCATAATTTGTTATGTTAGTTGTACATCAAAAGTGCGATCATTATGCCAATGGCATATTTTGACCTTGAAGAATTACTAATACAATGTCAGACACAACCCCTAAAGCACATTTGGACCCATCAAAATACATGTTCCATGTTTTTTTGACATTCGTCATCCATGGGAGTGTGCTCTAATAAGGGAGCCATAACTAATTAGTCAGTAATGACCTACCTTTTTACCAAATTTTATGGTATAAATTTAAAGATCGAACTCCACGAATAACATGACCCACTTAACCATGCATCCACACATATAAGACTTAGACATTATACTTTAATGGATCAATGTTAGCAATAACATGACACTTAGTATCAAGCATGAAATGTCTAAGTTTCTATGTAGCGAACACAATAGACAAGCATGAATTTTCTATTGAGTTGTAATTCTTTTCAAAATCAACCAATGTATGATTGATGTAATAGATAGTGTGTTCTCTATGCTAATCATCATATTGTGCAAGCAAATTTCCTAAGGCGTGCTCAATAGTAGATATGCATAATAACAAAGTTCGATCAGTTATAAGTGGCATCATAACTGGAGTATTAGCTAAATTTTCTTTGATTTCCTCAAAATCCTTTTGACATTGGTTATCCATTCAAACTTAGTGTCTTTGCATAACAATCTTGAAAATGGTTGAATTTTATCAACTAAGTAATAAATTGTCTAATGGCTTGGATTTTTCCTTGTAAAGTGCTCAATTGTTTTAATCTTTTAAGAGGAGGCATTTCAACAAAAGCTTCGACCCTTTTAGGATCAACCTCAATATATCGCTGAGAAATAATAACTCCCAACAATTTTCTTGATGTAACACCAAAGACACATTTCTTAGAATTTAGCTTTACATTGTAATGTCATTATCTTTCAAATATTTTTCTCAAGTCTCTAAAATGATTTTCACACTTCTTAGATTTTCCCAAGATATCTTCTACATAATACTCTAAAACATCGTGTATGTAATTGTGGAATGTGTGTCATATCTCTTTGATAAGTTGTGCTATAGCATTTTTAAGACTAAAAGACATGACAACATAGGAAAATGTATCGAGCTGTAAAGATGGTTTTATGTTGATCAAAAGGATTTATCTTGATTTGATTATAATTGGTGAATTTAATAAAGGAAAGCATCACATACTCAGCTTTAAAATCAATGATCATATCAATATTGGGTAATTAAAAATCATCATTGGGACATGAATTGTTTGAATTTCTAAAGTCCATATAAAACCCTAATGCCCTCAGTCGGTTTAGCAACCAAGACAATGTTAGAAATCGAAAGTGAATAATCCATAGGTTGTATGAAAATAACATCCAACTACTTTTGGATTTCATTTTTAACCAAAAAAACAACTTTATGATGCATCCTTTGAATCTTTTGCTTAAGTAGCTTGCATCAAGATGGACAACTAAGTTACAAATCACAATGAATGGATCAATACTAGGGATATCAGCATAAGACCAAACAAATAAATCTAGAAATTCATGCAATAGTTCCTTATGGTCAGGGTCCTCTTTACAGGTCATCAATACACTCAATAATACAACCTTTGGATTTTCCATATTACCATAAATAAATTCAATTATTGCTTTGTTAATAAATTCAATCATTGCTTTGTTTAATAATATAGAATGGCCCTCAACATATGGCACAATAGGTAAAGAACCAAGACCATCTAATGCAATGTTTTCATTGATAAGTGAGGAAATATGTTAGATTGGTCCAATTGAAAGAAAAATGATTGTTATGATAATAAGAATAGAAATCCTCATATGATCCCAAAGTTTCTTGAAGAGCTTCATCATTAGGGAAAGTGTATAGATTCAACATCTTAGGTGAAGCCGCCTCATCAATCAATTCAAGTTGTACAGGATGTTAGCTTGCAACAATATTTCTTTTTTGTTCATAAGTTGTATTAGATTTGGAAAATTGGGTATGATATCACTATCATAATTATCAGTATTGAAATACAAGGGATCCACTTGGAAGGGCTTCTACACGAGAATCCTCACTATATCTAAGACTCATTTTAAATTGATGAGCAATTGAAATGATGGGCTCTTTAATACCTTGCACATGTTTTCCTAAACCTTGACCATTGTATTTTATTTTTGTATAGATTTCAATCCAAATCCATTTTTTTTTTTAATAATTTGATTAGGCAAGGTGGTTGTTTTGGCTTACTAGCATTGAAACAAGAGTCTATTAGAAGAGCTTTACCTTTATCATCGCAAGATGGTGTATTATTGGGCACATATGATTGAATGGGTCTTCAATAGTCTTGAGGGATGTGATATAGTTGACCAATACCAAAGCTATACATGTTTCTATATCCTCCAAAACAGATAGGAGTAAATTTAAGCTTGGACAAATGTTCGTCTATACTATTATTTTGATTGCCACTACCCTCTTTGGTTTTAATACTTTCACCCATTTCAAATGTATTCAATTTTTCTATTGGAATGAATTGTTTAGGTGCACAATGGATGGCTAGAGTGTGTAATGTCCCCTTTCTAACATTCATAGCATGATGTTGTTGTTAGCCTATTTCCCTATGGTCCCATACGCTAACCAGGACAGTAAAAGGACTTAGAGGCTATTTGGCCTAAGACAGTTTCAGTTGCATATCCTTTTGAGGGGTTTGAGGCAGTTTTGGGCATACTTACTATTTATAGTAAGTCGTGAATGGACATCGTTGGACTTCTAAGCTTAGTGACATGTCGATGGTAATTGTTTAAAATCGACAGGAAGATTTATTTATCATTGATATGATTTATTGGGCATTAATGAAGTTATTTTATAAAGTTAAATTTAAATATTTAACTTTAATAATGCATATTCTATAGTTTGTGGGAATTATTTAAATAAAAGAATCCCCTTTATTTTATAATACATCGGATACATAAGTTACATAAAGGGAGTTATGTTTTATCCCACATTGACAAAACGAATGAATGGACTCTTGTGAGAACTCTATAAAAGAAATGGAAGAGCTTCCATTTAGGGAGTTTTGGGGATGAGATGAATGTTATGCTATTGGATTTTCTGGAAATCTAATTTTCGAGCTTGGAAGATGAAATCCCTCTTTGCTAGCATTCTCTTCATTGTTGAAAGACACAGTCAGGAGGATTGATGGTGTTTTCATTCAGGAAACACATTGGGCTTATTAGATTTACAACAAAGAAGGGCAGAATAATTATTTGCTACAGGAGCTGTGAATTGTGTTTTTGCTACAATGTGTGTGAATAGTGTTTTTGCTACAGTGCGTGTGAATAGTGATTTTGCTGCAGTAACCCATGAATAGTAAAATTTGTACAGTGCTGTGAATAGTGTTGCTATAATGCATGAACAGTGTTTGCATCAAGTTTACTTGTTTATTCTTGCTGATTAGAGGTCTGGTAGGCTGCCATTTCATCTGTGGATCACTACAGCACTAATTTTCAGGGTTCTATCAAATTTTCATATCTAAGCATTGTAATTTTTAAATACAAATTTGAATATTTGTCACAGCGCATAAGGCAATTTTATGTGCACATTTATATTGCAAATAAGGAGTTTCAGGGTTTGCATGTATAGTTGTATGTTTGTCAAGTGTTTGACAAAATGCCATGTTGATCATTTAGCAGTTTAATTGATATGACATAGTAGTTTGCAAGTTTATTTCATTGGAAAAAATAGGGGTGATTATTACAGTGGTATCAGAGCAGAATTTCCTGCCATCCTGAAAGATTAAAGAATTTATAAATAGGGACATGTCTGGGTTTGATCAGCAACCTTTCACTCACCATTACAACACAAGAAGGAACAGAGCAATGATAAATACAGGTCCAGATGAACAAGGGGTTATAGAAGAACATATAACTACAAGAGAACAAAACATTGAAAATATGGGTGAGAGAAGAGACCCAGTGGAGGAGAGATTTCTACAGTTATTGGACACATTAGTTCAGGAACAACAATTAGCAGAGCAAAGAGCACAACAATAGAATCAACAATTGGATCTATTGACGCAGATGATGGCACGCCAGTTGGGTATTGACATGAACAACTTAGGAGGTGGAAATAATGGTGGCATTAATCAGAATGGAGGTAATAATGGACAAAATGGTGGAAACAATGGTGAAAACAATGGAGGTAATAATGGTGGACAAAATGGAAATAGAGGTAATGGAGGGGGAAATGTAGTGACAACTTGGGCCATGTAGCTCAACCCACTAGAACGGTGAGCTCTAGATCACTTCTACCTACCTTCCCACCTAGGGCACCGGCACACCCTGCCAATGAACCTCAAATCACAGATTTGCAAGATCAGTTCAAAAGAGATTGGGAGAGTGGAGGACCTGAATTTCAGGCAGCTATATCTTTACGAGACTATATTGATGTAAGGATGAGACACATGGCTCATGCAGAAAATAGGAACCAAAACTTTGAGTTACGGAAGAAAGTAGGGAAATTGTCTATACCTTATTTTGATGCTTCTGGGAAGACTACAGCGCGAGCTTGGGTGCAAAAGGTGGATACCTATATTCAGCGTAATCCTATGCCTGAAGAAGAAGCCATTAAATATGCCACTATACACCTTGATGGAGTTGCACATGAGTGGTGGCACCATGTCATGGTGACTATGGGACATGATCAAATCACTTCTTATGTTGAGTTTACAGAACGATTGATAGAGTGGTTTGATAGGAAGGATCCAGAACTGTATTTTAAGGAGTTGGCACAGTTGAAACAATGGGGACCATTGGAGAACTATATCTCTGAGTTCCAAAGACTTTTAGTATTAGTCACGGATATATCACTGAGGAGACTTATGGTGCTTTTCATGGATGGATTGGCTTATCCATTGAGAGGGTGGATTAAGGCCCTCAACCTACCTACACTACAGGAGGCTATTAAGAAGGCTAGGGAGACTTGACAGTGATCAGTTGAATGAACTCAGAAGAAAAAAACTTTGTTTTCATTGCAGAGAGGCATGGGACCCTTCGCATAAGTCTATGGTTAAGGCGAAGGCAAAACAATTAGAGTATTTTTCTACTGAAGAATCAGCTTCAGAAGAGTCAGAGCAACAGTGAGATTCAAAAAGCAGTGATGAAGAAGACACTATGGCAGAGGAGGTTAGAGAAGTTAAAACCATTGCCCAAATTACCAGCACTGAACCGTCAATAACCTTCAAGGTAAGAGGTGTGATTCAGGGGCAGCGAGTTGTTTCATTGATAGACACAGGAGCCACCCACAATTTCATTAATGCAAGCTTTGTGAAGAAGCGAGGACTTCAAACTGAGTAACATGAGGGATTTAGAGTGATGGTAGCTAGTGGAGACAAGCTTCTTAGTACTTGGATGATTCCTGATCTCCATATGCAGATTGGAGACTATGACATGGTAGGCAAGTTCTATGTTGTTGACATGGGAGATTATGATGTCATCTTAGGCATGACATGGATGAGATCTCTAGTGGAGTTCACCTTCAATTTGGAGAAATTGGAAATGAGATTTGAACACCAAGGTCGGAAAGTGGTTCTCAGAGGGTTATTAGATGGGGGACTTAAAGTAGTCTCACTTAAGAGGATGAAATGTTTGTTTAGACATGACCAAATAGAGTGGGCAGCAGAATGTATGATCATGCCTACAGCTGTATAGCAACAAGTTAAGGAGTACCATCCAAACATTCATGAGATCATATCCAAACATACAAAGGTGTTTAGAAGCATTCCACCAGGTGTTCCACCGGTGAGAGGAATAGAGCATGTGATTGAACTGGAGGAGGGGGCGAAGCCTGTGATTACCACCCCCTATCGTCATCCTAAGGTGCATAAGGATGAGATCAAGAAGGCAATAAAGGAGTTGCTAGAGATGGGACACATTAGGCCTAGCAAAAGTCCATTTGCCTCAGCAGTGGTCCTAGTAAGGAAAAAAGATGGGACAATGCGTATGTGCATTGATTACAGGGCTCTCAACAAAAAGACAATCAAGAACAGGTACCCCATTTCGAGAATAGATGAGCTAATAGATGAGTTACATGGTGCATGTTGCTTCTCGAAAATAGACTTGCGCTCTGGGTACCATCAGATTAGAATGAGAGCAGAGGATGTAGAGAAAACAGCCTTCATGTGCCATTATGGCCACTTTGAGTTTTTGGTCATGCCATTCGGGTTAACCAATGCTCCAGCTACTTTTTAGAGTTGTATGAACCAGGTGCTCAGGTGTCAGTTAAGGAAATTTGTGCTTATATTTTTTGATGATAACTTGATATATAGTAGGGCATGGGAGGAGCACTTGCAACACTTGGAGGAGGTATTGAGCATACTTGAGAATGAGTCCTTTCATGCCAAAGAATCTAAATGTGAATTTGGCATGACAGAATTATTGTACCTTGGGCACATCATTAGTGTGGATGGAGTGAGGGTGGACCCAGAAAAAATCAGAGCCATAGTTGAGTGGCCTACTCCTACTAATCTTACCCAAATCAAGGGGTTCTTTGGTCTATGTGGTTTCTACAGGGGGTTTGTGAAGGGGTTCTCATAGACAGCAGCTCCACTTACGGATTTGACCAAGAAGGGAGCCTTTGTATGGACAGAGGCAGCGCAGAAGTACTTCAAGAACTTCAAACAGTTGATGATATCTTGTCCGGTATAAGCACTTCCAGACTTCTCTAAACCATTCGAGCTTTAGTGTGATGCATCTGGGGATGGGGTGGGTGTAGTCTTAATGCAGGAAAGACATCCTATTGCTTTTGAGAGTAGGAAGTTAAAGGGAGTGGAGAAGAGCTACTCTATATATGATCAGGAAATGTTGGCCATAATACATGTATTGGCCAAATTTAGGTCTTATCTGATTGGAGGTGAATTTGTGATTAAAACAGATCATAACAGTGTGTCAAAGGGAAGAAGAATGTATTGGCCGATGCACTTTCTAGGAGACCACATGTATGTTCCCTGGTTGAGATTTCAACAGATTGGAAGGAGAAAATAATCGCTGAATATGCTCAGGATCAGTGGACAGCTGATTTGATAGAGGGATCTCTACAGGACGATAGATATGTGGTGGTTAACGACCTTATCTTATACAAGGATAGGATTTATTTGATACCTTCTTCGCACATCAAAGGTACTATCTTAAGGACATTCCATGATGTGCCTATGGCTGGACACCTCAGGGTCTTCAAAACATACCGACAGATTTGTGAGAGGTTTACTTGGAGAGGACTCAAGGATGATGTGCAGAGATATGTTAGAGAATGTCCAATTTGCCAGTAGAACAAAGATGAGCATCCTCCTCCAGCTGGATTACTATAGCATTTACCCATTCCTGACAGGAAATGGGAAAGCATTTCGATGATTTTATCACAGGCCTACCCAAGGTGCAAAGTCGAGATTGTATTTATGTGGTGGTGGACATGTTAACTAAATATGCTCATTTCTTTGCTATTACATCTACCAACACAGAAGCACAGGTAGTAGACTTATTTTTTTGGGTGGTGTTTAGGCTTCATGGGATGCCTAAGAACATAGTCAATGACAGGGACAATAAGTTTTTGAGCTTATTTTGGCAGGTAGTTTTTAGATTCAGTGGCACTGAGCTCACTCCTAGCACTAGCTATCACCCACAAACAGAGGGGCAGACAGAGATTGTTAATAAGTGGGTTGAGGGGTACTTGCAAAACTATGTATCAGTGCAGCAGAAGGCTTGGATCAGATGGCTTTATTTAGGTGAGTATTGTTATAATACTACCTATCACATGACGATCAGGGTGTCTCCGTTCATGGCATTATATGGGTATGAAGCTCCTCGCTTCATAGATCTTCTTTTTGGAGATAGCAGGGTATCGAAAGCACGAAATTGGTTATAGGACAGCTAAGATATTTTGAAATCACTTAAGGAGAATATTCAACAAGCTCAGAATCAGCAAAAATTATATGCTGACCAACACAGGGTGGAACGTAGTTTTGAGGTTGGGGATATGGTATACTTGAGACTTCAACCCTATAGGCAGTCTACACTTAAGAAGAGTGGAGCAGAGAAGTTGAAACCAAGATTTTATGGGCCATTCAGAGTTGCTCGTTGCATTGGCGAGGTGGCATATGAACTGGAGTTACCAGCAGATAGCAGGGTGCATAATGTGTTCCATGTCTCGAGGCTTAAGAAAGCGCTTGGTCATAGTGTTGTTCCATCTGTAGATTTGCCCCCTCTAGATGAAGACGGTAAGTTGATATTGATTCCTGAAGCCATCATTGATACCAAGGAGAGAACACTCAGGGGGAGAGTCATCAAGGAGTACCTAGTCAAGTGGAGGAACCTACCAGTGGAGGATGCTACTTGGAAAAATGAACAGATATTACAGCATTCAGAGTTGAAATTACTTGGGGGCAAGCAATTTTGGGAAGGTCGGACTGTAATGTCCCCTTTCTAACATTCATAGCATGATGTTTTCGTTAGCCTATTCCCCTATGGTCCCATAGGCTAACCAGGGCATTAAAGGGACTTAGAGGCCATTTGACCTAGACAGTTTCAGTTGCATATCTGTTTGAGGGGTTTGAGGCAGTTTTGGGCATACTTACTATTTACAGTAAGTCATGATGGACATGGCTGGACTTCTAGGGGCAATGACATGTCAATGGTAATTGTTTAAAATCGACAGGAAGATTTATTTATCATTGATATGATTTATTGGGCATTAATGAAGTTATTTTATAAAGTTAAATTTAAATATTTAACTTTATTAATGCATATTCTATAGTTTGTGGAAATTATTTAAATAAAAGAATCCCCTTTATTTTATAATACATCGGATACATAAGTTACATAAAGGGAGTTATGTTTTATCCCACATTGACAAAACGAAGGAATGGACTCTTGTGAGAACTCTATAAAAGAAATAGAAGAGCTTCCATTTAGGGAGTTTTGGGGATGAGATGAATGTTATGCTATTGGATTTTCTGAAAATATGCTTTTCAAGCTTGAAGGACGAAATCCCTCTTTGCTAGCATTCTCTTCGCTATTGAAAGACACAATCAGGAGGATTGATGGGGTTTTCATGTAGGAAACACATTGGGCTTATTGGATTTACAACAAAGACGGGCAGAATAATGATTTGCTACAGGAGCTGTGAATAGTGTTTTGCTACAATGCACATGATTAGTGTTTTTGCTACATTACATGTGAATAGTGATTTTGCTGCAATAACCCGTGAATAGTAAAATTGCTATAGTGCCATGAATAGTGCTGCTATAGTGCGTGAACAATGTTTGCATCAAGTTTACTTGTTTATTCTTGATAATTAGAGGTCTGGAACGCTATCATTTCATCTGTGGATCACTATAGCACTAATTTCCAGGGTTCTATCAAATTTTCATATCTAAGCATTGTAATTTTTTAATACAAATTTGAATAATTGTCGCAACCCACAAGGCAATTGTATGTGCACATTTATATTGCAAATTAGTGTTTAACAACAAATAAGGAGTTTCAGGTTTTGCATGTATAGTTGTATGTTTGTCGAGTGTTTGACAAAATGCCATGTTGATCATTAAGCAATTTAATTGATATGACATAGTAGTTCGCAAGTTTCTTTCATTGAAAAATAGGGCTGGTTATTACATAGTGAATTGAGATGTAGAATGCCTCTTTCTGTGGGTTTTACCATCTTGCAAAACTAGAAAGGATCATCATATGTATGACAAATATATGAATCCCTTAAGTTAAAAATTAAGTATTTATGTAGCATAGAGGGGGCCGCATTCATTACATAAATCCCTAATATACTAAGTAAAAGGTATAGCTCACATCATTAGTTATCACTTGACTTTCCATACCTATAGTTTGTAGTCCAACAATCATATTCAATGTAATTATGCCTAAAGCCTTTCTTGGTTGATTGTCAAAGCCTTTTATATTCACATTTGAAGGTGTACGAGATTCTTGTCCAATTCCAAGTGTGATAAGGAGGGTCTTACTACAAATATTCAATCTTGAACCAATGGTCATAAAGACATATTTAATCCCTTTATTATTAATGAATATGCAAAGGTAAATGTTAGTCTAAAATATCCTTGGACAGTAAGTCCTACGACTCAAAAGAGATGAGGTTCTCACTATCCGTCAAGGTTTTAACAATAGAGGTAAAATGTGCAGTATCGGTATCATGTGGAAATGAAGCATCACACAAGGCCTCATAAGGTATGGCCTTTATAAACATTAGACCTTGTAAGCAATTCTACGATAGAAATTTTGGCATGGGTAATCTAAAGTTGATTTATGTTATCATAATCCTTAACGACATGCATTTTAATTCTACGAGCTTCAGGAAGGTTGGGAGGGGGTGTTTTGGTTAACCTCACCTTGAGTTTAAGAGGAAAGGGGAGGGGTGGAAGCATTGCATGCTCTACCCCTCTAGGTTGTTACAACAACTACCTCATATTGAGGCATCATATGACAAGCCACACAAGATTTACTAGTAAAGAGAACTACAGCAAAGTTATTAATTGCAAGAATATCAACATATGAAATATCATGATCACATATTGTCTTATCATGCTTCAAACCATATGCTACAATTATATGATATATGTGAAGAAAGAAATATGTAATCATTGCTAAACATTTGCTTAGCAACCATATTATCATGCCTCATAACATACAAAAGTTAGCAACCCTCCATGTAAATATTATCGTAGAAACATGCCATATATGAATCACGTATATCCATGACGAAACCTAAGGGAGCATGCTTAATCTATGAAAGAATGGAGAACCAAGGATTGAAAACACCTACATGATCTAGGGAAAGATAAGCCTGACGATAAGGCGCAAGAAGGAAAGGGTTAATAAAAACCCTAAGGTTGAACGGTCATAAGGATCAAGTTCACCAAAAAGTTTTATGTGGTAAGCACACAAGTGTTCAAAATACTACAATGACCACAATAAACGAACACATGGAAATCTGAACTAAATACAATAAATATAGTAAATAAAGATATGATTATGTTTAAGGAATGAAAATGAATTAAAGTACTTAAAGCAACTCATAATTGACAAAGAAGTTTAAAAGCACATACCAAATTTTTGATGAATCTAGATTCTAACAGAGGTTGAAAATATTGAAAAGGTGGTCTTAAAATAGTGCAATGCATTCAAAAAGCAGATAGAGATCTAAGATAACAACTAGAATCAAACCCCTCCAACAGTGACAAGCCCGATATCGGTCCCCTCTAACAGTGACAAGCCCGATATCGGTCCCCTCTAACAGTGACAAGCCCGATATCGAAACCCTCTGATGGTGACAATCTTCCAATAGTAACAAGTCCCTTTTGATAGAAGTTGTTCGACTCTGAGCCCCTTGAAACTTCAAAAATACCTTTGACACTATTCGATGCCCAAAAACCTCTCTTTAACAATGGCAAGCCCAGTATCAAACCCCTCTGACATTGACAAGACCAATATCAAACCCCTCTAATAGTGATAGTCCTCCGACAGTAACAAGTCCCTTTTGATAGAAGTAGTGCAACTTTGATTCCCCTGAAACTTAGAAAATACCTTCAACATTGTTAAATGCCCAAAAACCTCTCTTAGAGTTGTAAATTGATGTGCACGTGTCAAAATTCTCTCATTTGCTTAATCTCAAGTCCACAATTACTAGAATATTAAAATTTTGGATTTTCCCAATCAACCCCCTGTCTGCATCATGGCAAGTGTTGTTTGCAAGATTGAAACTCAACACTCATGCATGTCAACATTCAATCCCATATATATGATACTCCCATCCCTAATCCCTATGATAAGAGATGCAAGATGCAACTAGGAAAGATCTATATTCTCTTTAACAAATGCAATATCCTTATTTTGAAATTAGTATGCAAAAATGAAAATGAATAAATGTGATCTCTAGATATCATCCTTAAAATAATTTGAATGATTGTGCAATGAAGTGTGTAAAATGTATTGTAGTGCATATACTTCTTGAATTCAAAATTAAACCTTATTAGCGTACAAGCCTACCAGATAGAAACAAAAAAAAAAAAAATCAGGTACAATGAAACATGACTAACACTGGGGAGAAGGGCCAATAAACCCACAACCAACACAACCATTGTTGGAATGCCCTACCAATGGTTAGACCATTATCGGAATGTTTCGATAGTAGTCAAGGTGTGATAACCTTGAAACAGAGACCTAAATGAGTCATAGGGCATCTGGGAGAATCCTAACGCAGAGCAATGATAAATTAAAAAAACATTCATAAATGAATAGTGACAAGGAAAGGCCATTTGGGACCTAACACAAACAAAAAATGCATCAATAAGACCCTAATCTAAACCAATGATCCATATATACGAAATATATTACTAAGATTGCAATTATAAATCTTGTACCAAAATTAGGTGTCTACAGCAAGATTTGTGACTTTCTCTTCAAAGGTTTCACTATGAATGTTTCTCTTACACTTCTTTTCTTTCAAAAATTAATTCACAAAAATGGAATTCTGTCATAAAAGTTAAAGATGTGAATGTGTGCACCTCCTTTATTCATTTCTATGATAAACATGAATCTTCCACTCAAGACAGAGGACAACTACTCTTTAATCTAATTTTGGAATGGATACCAAAGTAGAGATAAAATGAATTGAAGAAGAAAGTTGAAAAAAATGATCACTCATTGTAATGGCAACGAGATTTTATGGTTATATTTTTCTTTAAATGCAGATATTTTCCATATACCCTCAACACCCTTCAACAATATCAAATCTTGTAGCTGCAGCAAAATCTTGGTGCAAAACAACTCTGATCACTGCCATGCCGTGCCCTTAGCATCAGGTATTATTTGGCAACCCTCAAACTAATTTTGCCAACCACTAAATCGGGAAGAGCTACCCCAAGAAGTCAATGTACCAAAGTCCCAATAACCCCATCTCTGAAGTTTTAAAAGACAGATACGAGTTGTAGCTCAAGTGGTAAAACAAGTGGGCTCCTTCCTTGACCACCCAACTTCAAATCTCAGAGGGCACCTTGATCTATGAGATGTTTGTAACGTGTTAACCCCCAAGATGGGGTTTCACAATTGACTTGTACTAGACCCCCCAGCTGTTGTAGGGGGGACCGTCCAGGTAGATTTCCGGAATATAATACAAATGACTATCAAAAGAAAAAAGCTTTACAAGCCACGAAACTGATTTTTCACTTGCATTATGATGAGACAAAAAAATCACTAAAGATAAGTATAAATCTAGAAGTAACTTTGGGATTTCTAAGCTTTGCCTGGTTCATCAATGTTTATGAACATACAGAAGATAAAGCGAAACAAATGCCTATCAAAAATCAACTTTTTTGTAGTCCCAATAAGATTTAAACAAATACAGTGGAGACTTATATACTCCATATGTAAGGTACAATGTATACAGCCTGTGAAAAACATGTCCTGTTTGAGTATACTCAACAGAAACGAATGTGTGTTATAAACATAGTGGGATGCTCGCAAGTTGTGCCATAGCATAGTTGCAATTTTGCATTAACATGTACCATAGCATAGTTGCGATTTCATAAACTTCTAGTGGGATGCTCGCAAGTTATGCCATAACATTTCATAAACTTCTAGTGGGATGAGAGGTTTGATGTTTTCACAGTCCATAAGAATGAGCTTGATGATTTCTGGGTTAAACTGTGTAAGTAGGTTTTTGATCCAACACATTTCGAATCACTATCCATGATTCATCATCAGGATAGCGATTCGAAACACGTCGGATCAAAAAACTACTTACACAGTTTTACCCAGAAATCATCTAGCTCATTCTAGTGGGATGCTCGCAAGTTGTGCCATAGCATGGTTGCAATTTTGCATTAGCATGTACCATAACAGGGTTTCAGTTTCATAAACATCTAGTGTGGATTTTGATGAAAGGCGAACCATTACACATTGATGCCTTTGCAATTGATTACAGACAAATGAATCTCAAAGAGCCCTCGACCACCTTAAAATTCCCCCACTTAATTTTAATTTTTTGCCATGCTTATGATAACCCAAAAAAGAGATTAAGGTTTTAGTCGAAGTGCAACATTAACTTGTTTATCATACATAGGAAACCTGACTTTCAGTAGCAATTAGACATCGTGCAAACAAGGACATACCTATTTACATGGGAACTGAATACCAGAATCCAAAAGTGCGCCGTATCAAACATGCCTGAATATATCTTTAAACTTGCAAAATTTTCTAATGTAAATGATTTTAAAAACTAACTGCCATAAAACCACATTACAATGCACAACAATGGCAAATATGCATATTACAAGAATCAGAAAGTGTAGGAACCTTCAGAAAGACGGCAGTATCCATGAATTGCTTGAAGGATAGACTGAAAGTAACAATCAGCTCCCCAAAAAAAGATTCAATGTAACCGTCCACAATCATTGCAATACATGATGTATACCAATAAAAAGAAGGGCCAGTGGACTGAAATTGACGCTTTCCAAGAACACTGAAATCGCCAGTAACACATAGAAACTGACTAAACCATATTTTCCTTCACATTCTATTACTCACCAGAAACACTGAATAATTCTGGTGTCTATACAACATACCAAGAAAGAACAAAATAAGACCTTCACTGTTAGTCTTCACTAGCACCATTAACTAAGCAAGGAGGTAAACAAGCAGTTGTCTACTCAAAAGCCTTCTCCCAGTCATCTACTTCATCGACAGAGTCCTCATTTTGATTTTTCTGAAATGAAGAAACTTCGCTAGAGGCCCCAATTAATGGAGGCTTAGATGTCATATGGGCATGATTACGTGAAGAATTTGTCCCTCCTTCACTCTCCTTCTCTAGAGCTCCCCATGGATTTTTTGTTGTAATAATTGGATTGTTATTTAATTGCCACACTGAATTGGATACTTCAGTGCTTGACCAATCCTCACCCCATGAATCCTGCATCCATGCAGATTCTTGTACCTTCTTTTTCCATGCATTGTCTTTCTCTACACCCCCACCTTCTTTAGCACCCCAGGCACTGCAGCTGGGTAATCCACCGTTTAGGGGGACTAAAACAGCACCCCGATATGCAGATGCATGGCTAACCCGTCTCATAGCAGTTGCAGCCCTTGCAGGATCTGTAAATATGGCTAATGCATTCTTGTCATTCAGCCAAGCAAGTTCACACTCTCCTCCAAATCTCAGAATCAGTGAGCTTATATCTGCTTCTCTTGGTAAATCAAACAAGGCAAGTACAAGCCTTGGATCCATGTCTACTAATGAATTGAAGGCAGGAGGTTGCACCTGCCCTGTGGTTTGAAGTGGGCTTTTGAGTAAAAGGTTGCGTGCTGGGGCTCTTGACTTTTGTGTGGCCTGTACAATTAAAAAGCGCCTCGGTTCCCATCCAGCAGAATACACAGAGAGGTTCCACCTTTCTGCAAGGTGCCTCACCATATCTCTTTTCTCCTTAGGCACAGCTGCAAAAACATGGACACGAACAATGTGTGTGTTTGTTTTTGTCCTTCCCAGAACTAAATATTTAAACCTCTCCTCAACAGCTGAGACCCATTGTGGCTCTCTCCTGATCAAGTCAGCAAGCATTTCCGACATTGCCCCATTCAACCCTGGCAGATCAACTGTTGTTGAAATGTCAAAAGCAGTCGCCAGAGTCTTCTTCCTCTCCAATTTTGCACATTCATCATCACATGTAAGTTTCCTCTGGCCCAGAGGTACTCTAGTCAAATGTGATTCAAGTGGCTGAAGAGGAGAAGGCAATTTGTGAAGAATAGATGCTTCAAAGACTGGATCAGCTCTGATACTGTTACCTCCAGCATCACAAGGAACCTGTGCAATCAATCGACCACATGAACAAGTAATAGTCACCGGAAATGCGCATCTGGTATCAGGGCAAGGACTAGATGGGTGACAAGAAGCACTACATGTATGCCTGCAATCTCTGCGAAGAGCTCCGCAAGTTTGCCCACATGAGATTCTGGCTTTAGATGAACTTTCTATGGAAACTATGTCACACGGTGGTAAATGGCATGTCCTAGCACACGCATGCATTCCACATTGCCTTGTTTTTCCACACAGCTTATTGCATCTTATTTCTCGTGAACCACAAGGAACATTTCTAAGGGTTACATGATTTCCCACACACTCTTTTGCAACAGTCACAGTGCAAGGAGGGCACTCTCCAGAATGGCAATTGTGAGTTGCAAGATGTCCACATGGCTGAGGAATGGAGCAAGGATATGTGCATGAAGGAATGGGTGTTCCACATGGTACTGGAGGAGGAATTGATGTCTTCCCACATGCACACGAGAGATCAGTAAAGATAGTTTCAAGGCAGGGAGGGCAGTAGCCACTATGGCAAAGCTCCTGGCAAAAATGTTGCCCACACCTCATCTTTTTCCCACAAGGCACATGACATAGATGCGGATCCCAGTTACTTGATTGAACATCTGAGCGCCCTCGATGTGATAGAGGACAGCATTTATCACTACATCTGTGTCTACCACAGTTTTTCTTCTGTCCGCAAACCTTTTCACACACAAAATCTTCATTATCCACTGTGGATGATGTGGTTTTCCAGCAACTTACTTTTCTGAAAGAAAATCCACATCGGCAATTCTGATCTACAGGAACCAAACAAGGAGGGCAGATGCCCTGGTGACAAGTATTTATGCATGTGTGTTTCCCACAAGGAAGAACCTTTTCACATACCTCTGAGCACGTTGATATGGGATCCATGCAACTCTTCCTCTGATTTAGCAACTGGGTTTTACCACAGGGACACGTTTTTACCTTCCCAGGTAATAAATCACATTCTCCACATTCTCCTGGATGACATCCCAAGCTGCAATTGTGATTCTGACAAGATAGCTTCTTCGTGCAAAGATTCTCACATGCATACACACCATTCTTCCACTCTACTTTACCTTGGACCTCCATATTCCCACAAAGTATCATCTTCTCTTTTTTCCCACAAAAGCATGAAGCATTGATCAATATCTTGCAAGTATCACAAGGACCTTCATGGCAGATTTTGTCACAAAAATGTCGACCACAGCTAAGAAGCTTCTCACACACTTGTCCACATGATTCAGCTGATTTCTGATCAGAACATCTCCTTGTAATTGTCTTCTTACCACAAGGACATGGCTGAGGTGGAGCCATTGCCGTGCAAGGAGGGCAAGGGCCTGGATGGCACTGCAGAGTACAGGTATGAGGGCAACAAGATATTTTCTTCCCTTTATCGAGTGGCTTTCCACATGACTCTCCACATGAGTGTGGAGTGAGATAGAAATCCTTGGATGGGTCTTGCATTTTTCCACAGAAACAATAATACCGAAGATCCTCTGGGCTTGAATACTGCACAGACTGACAACCTGGACATCTCCAGTTTGAACTCTGGCCTTGCCCAGCAGACAAATCTACGGAAGTTGGAGTTCGTGCCCACTTCCTAATGCAATGTAGATGAAATAGTGCATAGCAGCTGTTGCAAGACCATATTGCTGCCGATCGTCCCACCATCTCATAGCAAATCATGCATTCCACCTTACCTTTAAGAAGCTTCTGTTCAATTTCCTGCATAAGCTGTGGTAAATTTGATCTCGCAAAAAGCATATCCTCCTCACTTTCCTGCTTCGACAGTGGCCACACATGAATCTCTGAAGATGGAGCATGATACCTCCAATCCTGGATGCTACTCCTGTTTACATACCCGAGATCTTTCAAATCTGATCTCTGCTGCTGCATAAATTGTGGGGGATGCTTTCTGTCATTGGAGGGGAGAATTAAATCCTGGCTTGTAGAATTATGTCCAGAATTGGATGCCAAGTTATCCCTATCATTATGATAATCGCCATTTCTTTGAATACTCCCTACACAAAGATCTTCCATTTGTCGTATCTGCTGTGGCCTAGAATGTGGGGGGTTTCGGTCAATGGAGGGGCTGATTAAATCCTCATTTGTAAAATTTTGTTGAGTGTTGGATGCCCCAGTATCCCTTTCAATCTGTTCATTATTCCTGTGAAAAGTCCCTACAGCATGATGCTTTATTTCTTGACTCCGCTGCCACATAGATTCTTGATGATTTTTTTGGCCATTTGAAGGGCCAATTAAATCTTCATTTGAAGAACTTGGAAAATGATTGGGTGCCTCATTATCGATTTCATTACAATCATTAGCATTACTTTCAAAATTTATTACCCCAACAATGTCCTGACTTGCACCATTCTGCTGATCGCTGGAAACCTCAATCCTTCTATAGTTGTTGTTTCTGTCAAAAAAATTCCTTCCTCGCCCCTTTGCTGGCCTCTGGCGCTGATTCCCCCTATGAGATGATGCCCCACCCCCTGTAAGACTATTGTCATCCAGCTGCAATTCATCGCCATGTGTGCTTGCAGAATGCATACTCACATTTTGCTGACTACCAGACAATTGGGTAGCCTGCCTGGCACCGTCAACCCCTGATAAGCTCAAGCCCACCTGGCGATACCTCAAGGGACCCTGAAACCCATTCCTGAAATCTGCACCGCTATTTACAGAATTCCGATTGGAATTCCAGTGTCGATGCTTACTGCGGTTGAAATTCTGATTGGAGGTGCTATCAGTATCAGAATTTGGGTTAGGGTTTGGCCTATAATTATGGTTTGAATTCTGATTGGCATTTGCATCACTATTATCATTGGAGTTAGAGTTCGTAATCAGGTTTAGATTGGAAATAAGGTTTTCCCTGCCTGCGTCCCTACGATGGGTATCATTTGCAGAATCTGGGACGGGGTTAGGGTTTTGATTAGGGTGTCCTCTGCCTCTGGGAATCCATACCCTCCGCCCATTATTTACATGTGAGCTTTGCCTAGCATTGTTATTAGCTAAATCTACATTCTCTGGGAATCCATGCCCTCCATCCATTGAACCCCAAAACCCTCTGATAAAGACCTGTGTGTATTCTTTAAATGATACTCAAATTTAGTCAGAAAACAACACAGCCTGATTTAAATGCACAAATAAAAACAAAGGGAAAGCTAAAAGGTAGAAGGATTGGAAATGAGGAACCTTGCAACTTTGTCGAATGAAGAAGTTAATTGTTCAGTGCAACGAATCGCGTCCAGCCAAGAGCAGAGGAATCAATAAAAACGCGATCAGATTTCCCAACGTGGGAAAGGGGGATGTTATGAAATGAAGGGGAAGAGTACTTATGGAGGAAATCCAGAGCGGGCATGAGGTCGGTGTTGGAGGGCACTTGGCAAGTGGTTCTATGGGGGAATACGACCAGGCTTATTTTGACCCGCATGGTTTATCGCGGTTCGCTGGAATGGTTACTTGAGTATCAAGTTTTAAGGTCAAATTTGATGGCTACATTTGGGTGCATATCCTATTTTGCTAATGCATAGATTTCAATCAAAATTGTCACATAAATATTTATAAACATTTAATTAATTTTAAATTAATAAATAAGATTTAGTTTATTTTTAAAAAAATTAGAGTTATAAAAATAATATAGGGTTTAGAAATGTATTTTGAATATTGAGAGATTTCTCATCGAAATTTAATATTAAAAATTAAGGTTTTGTGGTAAAATAATGAGAATTATAAAAATTCATGGCAAATAGAGGATCTTGATCAAACCATCAACATTATATTTCTAAGTCTTAAAATTGTAGTGAATATATTTTTGGGAAGTGTTAGGCAAGCAAAAATATTTTTGATGATTGTGTTTGTTAGACCCAAAGATCTAAAACCTCGCTTAATTTTTGGAAACTTTGCTCCAATTACCAGGTAAATGTACTTCAAGCTAGATCTAAAAATAATGAGAAAAACAATATATTTTGGGGTATGTGTTACACCAAGGAATAGTTAAGCTTCTTTGATATTTGTTAAGCTCCTCAAATACATTCAATATCATAAAATAGCATTCCAATAATCATAGTAATTCATTAGCCAAGGAACCCAATGCAATGCAATGTGTCGTTAACATGAACTTAAATACTACAATGAATGTTTTAATGATTGCTTGGTTTCTCTAAAATATTTGTGGATGCTCGATAGACTATTATGAATAATAAATGATAGGCACTTTTTCATATGATCTTTAGATGCCTAAATGCACTAAAATACATGTGCATTTATAGATGACTTGAAATCATATTAGGACCATGTTGGCACACGAACTAATATCATAATAGTTATAAAGCGAAAAAGAAAGAACAAGGGATGTGTCCACATAAGACAAAGGGGACCACAACACAAAGGATCAGAATCGTACATTATATTTTTTATGGTCCATGGACCATATATGATGGTTCTAGGAGACACAGTTATGGTTCTGGCAAACCTAAGACCACATTATGGTTGTGGAAGACCTTGAAACGTACATTATAGCCCTACTAGGAGGCAAAGACATAGAGGGGGAGAGAGGAGATATAAAAGGAGGGTGGGAGACGCTAATAAGAAGGATAAAGACCACTAAAAGTTAATAATTACACCAATAACACCTAATTTATAGGAAATATGGTATATACTTTGTATGATCTACACCCCTTATATATTGTACACTCTATAATGACTTAGGAGACTGATATTTTTTGGGGTACTTATGGCAAGTTTTGACTCCGTATGTTTGGTTCTACACCCATGGTATTGTATGGACATTTTCTAAGCCCATGGTTTAATACCCATTGTATTGTAATGTCGCTTAGCAGTGATGTTCCTATATATACACGTAAATGGATTAGGGTTAAATAGACAACGAATAAATACTTTATTTTATTGTGAATGGTTGAATTAATATAATACTTGTGAGTATTGTTTTGTTCGATTTTTTCTTTAAAATATTTAATGAGTTTAAATGTCATATATGTATATTGTGAGTGCATTATTTTTCTTTTATATTATATTTTAATATTATGTTAGTATTGTTTCTCCTCCATATTTTATCAATACTCTTTTTTTATTCATAATTACATTGATAGGTGTAACCTATAATGACAACAACGAGCAGTAGTGGTGGAGTGTAGTGGTGTGAGATGTTAATAAAAATGTGTTGTCTTAAATTTGATGTCCATTTGACTGTTATAGGGCATTTTCTTTTTGCTTGGAGAATGTGATCAAAAAATTATGATATGTGAAACATATGATAATTTTCGATGCCCTTTTTTCTTCAAAAATATTTTGTCAAGGATGACACAGTGGTGCAACTAGAATGAGGCAAACTATCACAAATTAATAGAAATTTATGAAAAAGGTGATAGAGTCATTAATCAAAGTGGAATCTTTCAATGCGAAAAACTATGTGACAAATATAAGATAATTGCTCAAGATTGATACATCTCAATATTTTTCAAATAGATATATTTGTACTAGTTTAAACCAAAAATTGATTAGCAAACCAACATCCTATAAATATACAATGTTATGACAAATAAATGCCTATGGGCCATTTTTAGGTGTTTACATTTATGTGTCCATGTTGGAAAGGTTAGTTTTCACTTTATGGAAGGACAATGTATACATTGGTAGGTGTAACTTACAATGGAAGTCGATGGTGGTGCTGGAGTGTAATAGTATGAGATTTCAATAAAATTTAGTTGACTTTAAATTTTATTTCATTTGACCATCATATGATAGCTTTGACCTTACATTTGACATCTATTTAACCATCATACAAGACTTTCTCTTATTGTTTAAAAAGGCAATCAAAAATTCATGATATCTTGACTATAAGGTGGAGTTTGGAGCCCATGTTAATTTTCAAAAAATGTTGCTTTGATCTCAATGTAGTTTTATAGGTAGATTGAGGCCATCTGTTACCAGTCAACAAAAAATTTATTAAAAAACAAAAGAATTTTTTATCAATGCAATATATAACAAATCCAAGGTAACACCTCAAAATTGATACCTCTACCTTTTTTTTAGATAAATATATGTACTAATTAAAATACGTCATATGTAAAAGATTATTTTACATAAATAACTTATAAAAGATGACAGAATGGTGGCATTGTTCCATCTATACTCATGCTAACTTTACATTGGATCAATGAAACTAAACTAGCTTAAGGCCATAATTTAATTTAATTTTACACAACCATTGAGTATCATTTTTATATTTTGAACCACAAGCTTGTGTGTTTCTTTAAGCTCTATTTTTGATAGCCAATCCCTTTTACTATCATGTTGAAGACAAGTAATTTAGGCTTCACTAAAAATACTAACTATTTTACATTGCTTAATCATGTTATGACATGTGTCAGTTTGGAAATTGGGCTTATATTTTTTTTAAAATAAACTTTTTTTTATTTTTATTTAGGTTTTTATCTTGGTTTTTATTAGTCTAAATAATTTATTAATCGTATGAGAGTTTTCAATAGTGAAAAACAACTATTTTCTTCTAGCCAACGAGGATATGTCACATGGAAATGTTTTGGGTGTGTCTATACTCTTTGTGTGTGTATAAAATTTTAATGAATGTCTCTATTTGCACTAACATGTGTATTTGTTGAATATATGTCATGCTTCATATTAAATAGTGTTTAATATATGTCCTAATTCACATTCAATACACTTGGCATGTCATCTTGCCTCTTCATTATATTCCTTGTACAAAAATTCAAAATAATTCAGCATAGACTTGAGCATAGCCATTTTTGTATTGATGATTATTGTAATAGCTTGCAATAAATTCCTTAACAATTTATTCTTATTATTTATAGTTATAATATTGGGATGAAGAGGAAGACGGTGAGTGGAAAAATCCAACTATTCCAAATGCGGAATACAAAGGTCTCTAGAAGCCTAAGGTAGGTGGAGAAAACCCTATGAACTATTGATATTGAAACATTGTTAGGATCCTACTTCATTCTTATTGTTTTCAATGCTTTTATACATTACTATTCATGGTTTCTTATGATAATACATGAACCAAAAATAAAAAATCAAAACTTATAGGGTAAATGGAAGGCTCCAATGATTGAGAATCATGGAATCTATTTCTTTTCAACCAAATTGTATTATTATGATTTTAAGCATTAATTTTAACTATTTTGATCCCCTCCCCCATACTTTTTCTTTATCTTATGTTTGATGTTTTTTTTATTGATCTTAAGGGTTATAAAGGGACCCTCACCCAAACATATATAAAAATGAAAATGGTAAAGAAGGAAATAGTTAGGAGCAATCACTAAACTTTTTCTCTAAAAATGGCTTAATCCCATAAAATTGATAGCCTGAGAAATAACAAGAACAAATCCCAAGATAAATTGAGGAATACACCCCAAAGCCCTAAACAAAAAAGGAGCAAAATCAACTAACAACCAAAACTCAGTAAGAAACCTTAAGGTACTTCAAATTTCTTATACGAGTGATGTTCCATATGACAAAAGTTATTTTGTTTTTCATAATTTTTCCTATTTCAGACCTTTGTACATCCTTTATCATCATCAACCACACTACCAAGCATAGGGGAGTCCAAACTCAAGTCCAAGGATTCCACAAGAACTCCCAAAAGGGAAGGATTCATTTCTTGCAGAGATAGATCTGATCAAATTTGGGGAGACCCTATAACATAATTATCCAAAATAGATACCTCTTTTCCAAAGGGAACAACCCTTTTGATAGAAGAAGAGGAAGATATCACCTTAGAGGAGGACGTATAAGGATTGGATAAGCTTTAATCTTGTCTACTGGAGATCTATTATCCTTAACCTTACCAATATCTTAACCCCTACCACTATCCCTATCCTTACCAAATACAATCAAATGCTCCACCTTAGCATCTTTCCACCAAGTTACAGTTTTTCCAAATTTAAACTTGCTATCAGATTGACCATAGGCTAGGCCCCTTAGTTTAGATTGAGGCCCTACCCTCGACTTCCAACTAGATACATATATAGGGTAGGGGTAGGGCCAGTCAAGTACCTAGCTATATAGATGATCATTGGCCTATATGTATGTAGGGCCCTCTCCTTTATATTTTGTAGCCTCCCCCTCTATACAAAACTTATAGGGGAGAGGGGATAGGGAGCTAAGTTAAATTAGGTTGGGTTGATCTTCCTTATAAGTCCATGGGACCATAGATATTTCTAAGTGATCAATGAGTTGATCACCCATGGGCAGCCAACTTTTCTTCAACTGATGGACATCCACTACCACCTCTCCTCCCTACCAGCATTTTCTATAGAGTTCTAGTTCAAATTGGGCATAGTCTCTCCACTACCTCTCCTCCATACTAGAGTTATCTATAGATTTATAGTTGAATTGGACATAAACAACCACCAAATGCCATAATTCCTAGGGAAATCAATAGCCACATGCCCACAAATAAAGCATCTCATACATCTAAAATTTGATCTTTCGTAATCCAAAGGTTGAGTCTAAAATCTACTGACAACCTTTATGTTAATAACTTATGGTAATTATTTTAAGAAATTCATGTTAATGCATGTTAAAGAAAAGGTAGTTTGCATGTGCACTTCAGTCTTAGGAATGAGTGAGATAAACTCCCAAAGGGAGATGCCAATGGCTTGAAGAGAAGAATCCTTCCAAAATTACAAAGGTAAATGAGGATACCTAACCCAAATGGGAGTAGTAGTAAAGGATTATGTAATTATATTGAAAGTAAGAAATCATAGTTTCATGCAAATAAAAGCTCTATCCCAAGTCCAAAGGCCCAAATGAAATAATTGATCTCTGTTAGTAGTAGAAGAGAAGACAATGATGAAGAATCCTTTGACATGGGGATGAATAAAAAAGGTGTCAACCAAAAGAGGTTTCCAATGCTTGGAAATAAACCAATCTTCATCACTCAAAACCTCACTTCCAAGCTCAACCATTAGAACATTCATCCTAAGAATGGCTTGGTCGAGAGGCATAATAGCAACTCCTACAGTAGAAGAAACCCTCAAAGGAGAAGAGGGTGCAACTATACACAGATCTGACAACAAAACCTTATATGAAACATCTAGAAGATTTACCCCCATTATAGATGTAGAAAGGCCCTCAGAGGACATGCAGGAAGTAAAAAGAAGTGACGACCACATTGGAAATAGTCATTAAAATGTCCTATTAAATTAATATTTACACAGGGCCAAAGATTGTAGAAACCATGTAAATAAAATGAGAAAAGCTTAAAAATTGTAATGCCCTAATGCCTACAAAACTTAGAATCGTCATTGGGCAAAGGTGGAAAACATTCAATCATCGATCTAAAGGTTGTCACCATGGCTGAGTGGAGGTAGTTTTAATAAATGGTGATCGAAGGGGAATAAATCCCTAAAGTGTGAAACACGACCAAAATATTAAAAGTAATTAAAATTACTCTCCATCATCCTATGTTTGATGTTATTTAAGCTAAATTTTTGTGAATAAATTTTAAGGATGACCCTAAGCTCTATGTATACCCAAATTTGAGTCATCTTGGAACTAAGTTATGGTAGGTTCATATTTGTTTCATTTATTAAGTTGCTAACTTAGTCTCTTTGCAGTAACATAATTACCTTTGGCGTTATTCGATTATAGTTAATGACTCTCGTTTTCTTGAGCCATATGTTAATTCAAGAATCTTATTTGATAATATTGTAATATCTGATGACCTTGAATATGAAAAGAAGTAAGTAAATGAGACACGGGGGAAAACAAGGATGTGAGTTTATTTTCTTTTATTTTGAGGCTTATTATTTAGTTATTTTGTACTTAGAATTGGTTGTATATATTCTAATGATTTTGTTCATGCCCATTTTTAGGCCAAAAAGGCACCATTTGATGAGTTTGAGAAAAACACAGAAGAAGAGGTAATATCTATTATAGTGGAGGCTATTTATGATTTGATGCCTAGTCACATTTTATCAACTTATTAACCATACATGGACTAATCAATGTGTATAATTTGTTGATAATAATGTTTGATCCAAAAAATCAAGAGAAATATAAATCAATTTCTATTGATGCAGACACAAATGTAATTCCCCATACCTCATGTGAAACTTAAAATATTAATTGTTTGTGGAATGATCACATATTTCCAAATTATAAGGCATCCATTTAAATTCAGGATAATATACATGATGTGGAGTATGATGTAAAACCTTACAAAACTTTAAAATAGAAAGGCTTGAATATTATTTTACTATATATTTAAATATTTATTTGGAATTATTAAAGACTTAACATGTATATATCCTTTTTTATTTTGTGCATGCTTTATGTAGGTAACTACATTTACTTTTCAATCCAATAATGTATGTTTTGACTAGGGGTCTACACTATATATGTAATAATAGGTATTTTAATTAATTGAGTGACCAATTGTTAGTCTAGTGCTATGTATAAAGAATAAACTTGACATGAAATCTAAGTTAAAGAAAATAATAACTAGAAGGAAAAGACTAAAATCACACTTGGAAGGAAATGTTGAATATAAGTTTTGGAAGTTTTCCATACAAATCAAATCAAATCATGTATGAACAAGACAAAATTGAGTTACTTTTTTAGCTAAAAAGGAAATCAAACATTAAGGTGAAAAGGAAAGTAAATATTCATACTTCAAACCACTATGAATTCAATTGTGGGAATGTAAATTCTCACAACCAAATGAAGTTACTTTAACATATGGGAATCTATACAATCACTTCTCATGAGCGGGCCCCTTCTTAGTTGGATTGATGCTTGAATGCCCTCTTCTAACTATGATAACTTATTCTAAATCAATTTGATATTAAAGATAAAAGTGATCATATAGAAATAAAATAATTGTTATTGATTCATTTACAAAGACTCTCCTCTTGTAGACACCATTTTTGAATTATATAGCACCTTAGTCTTGTACACTTGGCAAATACATATCATGGATGTACCTTCATCTTCTATACCTTTTTTATTGCCAAAAATATTGCATATACTATCTCTATATGTCTAATTAATTATCTCTTAGTCTGAACAATGTCATTTTGATGACCTAGACCTTTTATCATGCCTTAAATGTTATAAACCTATTTATCTTCCATCTCTGCAAGTTTTATACCTACACTTATTCTCTAACTGCCTAAACATTTACATCCCAATCATATGCCTACGTTGACAGAAGTGTCATATCCCAACAAAAGTGTCTAGTGCCCTAAATTCATCCAATTTGTAAATAAAATGTATCCTAAAGGTTGGCATAATTGCTTTAATGTGAGATATTCTCTAAAGGGATTGGTATAAATATAAGATCAACCCTCATTCCTTCTGAACCTAACACAAACCAAAGGCAACTAATAAAAATCACTCAATCAAACATTCAAGTGAGAAAAACTTCCCTATTTTCTCCTATTTTCATATCAGTGATGGGGACAACACATCTACAAGTCTGAAGTACTGAAAAATCATTCCATGAACCACATTTTCTAAGTTACAAGCTAGGTCATTATTGTAATTGCTTGTCACACATTGCATGATTCACACACAAACCAACATTTAAAAGAGAACTACATAAGTCTAAGGACCTCTTCAGAGTATTGGCTATGTAGGCAATGCTCATTGACAAAGCGATCTTTGGGGAAGCTCAACACTGTGTTCCCACTAACCCATTTTTTCCATAGCCACTATGCAGATGAAGAACTAGGGTTTTGCTATTTGATAAGAAGTGACAATCCACTACCTATATATAAATGCACTAAAGCGAAGGTGACACATAGCCCAAAATCATCCAAGTGGTCACATCTAGTATTAGTTGATATTATGTACTAAACACCTACATCTAAGTTAGATAGTAACATCAATACAACCATCCTAAGTCAATGTAAGTGTCTATGGCTACAGAGGTATAATTCTAGAATTAGGTGACTTATCCAAAATCCATATTTAAACTACTTTCTATTATTCTAGATCTAGATCAGTATTAACATCAAAACTAATTAAGTATCTTATATTCTTTATCATTACAATATCTAGCATAACTATACTTTCTATCTTTAACATCCCAACATAATAAATTTATTATATGTTTTATCTTAGTTTCATAAATAATTGGCCTACTTTAGAGATAGTCGACCATCCTTCTGCCCTGAGCTATCTCTAACCATTTAACCTTAGATTCTCCATATCTACATTTTAGGGTTAAACATTTGGTAAAGCTGACATTTCATCCATAAAACCCTAGATATTGATCTAGGGTTCCCCGATTCTCTATTTTTGATGTCTGATTTTTTATTTGACAAGATTTGACAAGTTAAAAATTATATTTCCTTTTCTTTCAATATGTTCAATATGAATGCAAGTGTAGATCATTTTATGTTAAAATTTGTAATTATCATCATAATTTACTACTTTACGACACTAATCCAAGATATCATCCAAAGAATTAATCAAACCCATCAATATAATGAAAGGGTCTTAAAGTAAAAACTACGCTTAATATCTTTTCATAATTACTTTTGCAATACTATAGATCCAGTATCTAGATGCCAACATGCATGCTCTCAACCTTTTATTCCACCTATACCTTATTTGAATGATAGCTACCATCTTGCACCTATTATTCACCCACAAATTATATTGGATTCCATAGTCCATGTTATCATTACTCGAAAAGGCAAAGGTATTTAACCTAATCTGCCACCTATTAATATATAACATGTGCCTTCTAAGCTAAATATTATGATTAAATCTAAGGGATATGACCTTGTTGACCTATTAAGCAACACACATGTTAAGATATCCATCCTTAAAATTCAAAAATCAATCTACCATCTATAAGGATATCCTATATGAAGCATTGTATGAAATCCAAGTTTCAAGTGATATTCAACCAACTTACTTTTTGGAAATCATGAAAGATCTCAAAAATAATGTAAAACTAATCACCTTTACTCCAACAGATTTACCGCCTAAATATATTATTGACCAAGAGTTACCTTTTTTCATACAAGTAAGTATGCATAATAAGATTATCAAATGGGTGTCCATTGATAGTGGATCATGCTTAAACATTTGTAGCACAAATTTCCTAACCACCATTGGTATTAGCACCAACCTTCTACAAAATATAGTGATACATATCAATGGAATTGATAATTGACATAGCCCTCTGATTAGCCAAATAACTTTGGATGTAACATTGGGGCCAAAAATGGTTCCAACCACCTTTCAAGGAATGTCTTAATCATTACATTATAATTTACTTTTGGGTAGACCTTGGATACACATGATGGATGTCATCCCATCTACTTTACATCAATGTGTAAAATTCATACATGATGGGACCTTATTGACAATGTTTGTCAATGATAAACCTTTTAAATTTTATAAAATGATACAATCTAATACAGAAGGTATTCCTACAATGGTGCCTCTTTCACAATGTATTCCTCTTGAGAGTATCAAAACTTATGAAACGGGTGAGTCAAACATAATGGGTCCATTATTTCCAAATGTAGATAAGGTACTAAACACTGAAGTGGACACATATGCACATCAAGAAAAAGAACTAATGATACAAAAATCACAAGTACTTCTAATATTTGAGCTTCCTTTATTGTTCAATACTGAGCAATAAAATGGTCATGTTTCATATTATTATGACAATGATGATGATCTAGCCCATGATATGACAAATGAGACATTAATAAAACTTAATTTTGATCCACTTGATCATCTCTCACATAACCTATTTGAACCTACAGGTCTTGGTACATATAAATTAAACTCACCTATTGAGGGTACAAAACCAAATCATGATAAGGGCAAAAACAAAATGGCAGATGAACATGTAAATGTTTGTTATTCCATACGCCTCTCTTGGATTCACACATTAAGTCAACCATACAAGGGTCATATGTAGATAATGTGGAGGTCTCTCATAATACTCAATAACATATTGTACATATTTTAAAAAACTAAGATGCGTCGGATACAATACTTTCTATGCTACTTAAGCATCACATGATATATTTACCTCCTAATAGACACAAATCAAGTAACAAACTTCTTCCTAAAGAGGGATTACCATATTATAATTATCACCAAATCAATGGTCATTAAACAAATCAATGCAAGGTCTTGAAGAACATAATTCAAAAATACAAGAATGAAGGATGCATACAAATTGTGTCTGAAACATGGAAATGACCTAATACTTCTATTTTTTCAAAAGGAAACAATCCTTCAAAGTGGCCAAAGCATAAATTTATAACCATTACCACAAATATTGATGGGGTACATTACCCACATATCAAGGTTGATGTAAATAATCAAGAAACAACTCATAGTATTACCACATTACAACATTTTGGACATAGTATTTATGAGTTACACCACACACTGACTTTTCCATAATCTCTTGGGTATATCATATTACCCATTTCATGTGGCCCAAAGGTATTGGAACTTGCCATATGGGTAATGTATGAACAACTATACTTGACATTGCACCTTGGACAACAATGGTTGATTGATATAAAAATATTTATTAGTGTTACAAAGCATTGTCTTCTTTTTCAACATGACAACAAGGAGGTTCATATACCATATAACAAATATGGGGGACATATACCAATGATTGTTGGTAGTGGGTTACCAACATACACAACACTATTAGCAGTTATGTAGTATAAATAATTGTGGCAAGCAAGGCCACCATGCAGTATTTTGGCTCCTAAATTTGAAGACTTGTTGGATTAAATAGTTATCAAAATTCCCAAAATACCAAAAAAGACTTCAAAAATCCAAATATATGTTCAGTATTTACACATCATATTAGCTCCTTGATATATATGTTGCTCATTCCATTTTGGTAGATTGCATATTAATATTTTCTATATACATGTGTTTCACACATCATTTGAGTGTGATTCAAGCATACATAGATAAATGATCTATTCACTTTTGGATGTTGGGTTTTCCTCATGTCACTAGGAAATTGGGGGAATCCACCTCTATGATCATGATACATCTAGGTTACATCATTAAATGGTCACATTACATTATCATGATTGAGCTCATATATGTACTTACACATGCCTTTATCTATGCTTATATCTTTCACAATGTACTTGATATGCCATGTACTTAACATTTTTTGCTAACACAGATATCTAGGGACTAGTATGATATTTTTATGTTGGTTGCATATGCTTTCATTTATGTACTTCCTTGAGTGTCTTGCCTTGTTATTAACTTGATTTTTAAGAATTTGAATATGCTCCATTATTTATGGCCCCCATGCCTCTATTTCCTATTTGACATTTGAATATGTCATTGTTTGTTGTATGTTGACATTTGAATATGTTATTCTTGCTTTTTTTTACATTCAACTAAGTCATGTCCCTTCGATTGTGTGGCATTTGAACATGCCACTTATTTGAGGTCTCCTTGAATCATTGTCTCTTCATTTACTTTTGAGTGTTCTTGTGTGTGTGATTGATTGCTTCTTGATCTTGTAATGTTACTATCTAGACGTTGACATGATCCACAACATGCATATTAGGACTTGGTGTGATCACATTATTCATGTTTCAATGATATATCTAACATGTTCCCTCTATATGCTACATGGTATATTCACAATTTACATTATTATCTTATCCTTTTAAGGTAAGGTAACTACTAGTTACTACTTTCCCCCACCTCAAAAGGGGATGAATATCATTGGGGGCATGCCATAGAGGCATGACTTCTATATTGCTTCACAGATTCATATTACATTGGGGTTGAAAAACATGTTCTCCACATTTGTCACTATTTCATATTATAGTGGGGGGATGTTTTAGAAACATATTACCCACACTTATTCAATATGCAACATACCCAAATTATAGTGGGGGCATGTTTTGGAAACATGCCCTCTACATTGGCACTTATATTAGTTTTCATATTTCTCCACATTGTCACTTACACTAGTTCTCAGTTTCAGATTATAGTGGGGGCATGTTTTGGAAACATGTTATTCACACTTACACTAGTTTTCAGTTTCAAATTATAGTGGGGGCATGTTTTGGAAATGTTGTCTCCAAATCTTGCACCCTAGAAGAGGGTTGTTCAGGCCTCCTCCATATTTGGGCAATGTTGGGACATTTTCAGGCTTCTAGGTGTGCCTATAAGTGGAAATGAACCTCTAGGTTGAAAGGGCTAGCTCCCTGTATTAGCTTTTGTGCAATAAAACTATTGAACCAGTTTGTATGAGTGAAAAGAGTCAAAAATTTGCATAAATGAAAAGCCTAGTCTAAGATGGTGATACACCAAGAATTAGTATCCACATGTATGCCCTATACTTATGCACAATACAACATAATATAGTCTATAACTCAAGCTCTAGAAGATTCCAACATAGGTATTTCAATGTAGAGACAAAATGAATGAGATCACACAAGGTAAATAACTAAAAAGATAACTTGTATAGTCTGAAAAAAAGGTTACACGTGTACAAAATCTCATACAGCTACAATGCACTCTACATGACTTGTTGGATCAACTCTTCTCTCAAAAACATGAAGGATAGAGAATAAAAGGATAAAACATCACTTGATATCGCTCTGTGTCTCTTGCATGCCCAAGCAAATGCTTAGAACTTAGAAAGAAAATAGACTTATGTTTCTTTGCTCAAAGGCAAGAAAATGGCAAAATATTTCAGTAGGGCTTCACCGTACTATATGTGGATGATAAAAAAAGAGCCCAAGGGTCCTAATTATAGCAAACGAGGGAGAGAAGAGAAAGCTCTTGGGTGACAAAATAGAATCCTCCAAAATGGTTTGCAGTTGCCATCATGGTGAAATTGATTCCATTTTTTCTCTCATTCAGTTGGAGTTTATCCTTCTCTTTGATTCGCCCTCTTGAAATGACCAGGATCACTAAAAAATCAATGGTGAGATGAACCTCCATAATAAATGGCTTGAATCACTACTGGGAACCTTAGATTCTTCCTGAGAGTTCCCATGTTTTGCACTGCAGACCCATTCAGGATTTCCAAGTGATTTTACCTCTACTTACTTCTTCAGGTTCTTTGATTACTTCTACTTGTAAAAGTCATAAGCAAAGCTCTTTTGAAAACCTACAAAGCATTGTCTCTGTTAGGTTGTGGAGCTAAAAGCTTCAAATATTGCAAACATGGAGGAGGTTGCCGAGTTCCAGGGAGACCGGCGTCGGCAGATTGCAGTGCAGAATGAAACCGACATCGGAAGGTGTGAGCTGAAGACAATCGACATCGGTAGGAGGTCAGCCGACGTCGGTCACCTCCAGATAGACAAGGATCGACGTCGATCCCTATGTGTTCCAGAACTATTCGTTGCATGAACAGTTAGTTAGTTGAACTGAGTGTTTGCATGTAAAGGCTAATTATAGTCTTGAGTTACGTGTCTAATTATTGTAATTAAGATAGTCTAATTATTGTATGCATGAGATCTATATAATAGACTCATAGGTTGTATTGTAAACTAGTGCTAGAGAGTAAGAGAGCAAAATAAGCTCCTTCAGAGAGAGGAGAGCAATGGTGTGTTCCTCCTAGTGCCATAGTACCAAGTGAGGGTGCTGGTTTAGAGAATCAGAAGGGTTTTTCGTGTATGTATGATCTTGGTCAGCAGGTGTGCATGGCTTCTTTTGGAGATCTACAATGGTAAGGTCTAGTGATTTGCAGGTAGCAGTAGAGAGCAGGAGATCTACTTGGAGTACGGTTGTGTACTTGGTGTACTGGCAGTGTGTTACTGACTGGTTGAGGTGAACATCAATTCTGTATTGGAGTTGATTGTTGGGACCGAGAGAGAGAGGGAAGAAGGTCTTGAGGTGTGGCAAGCCTTTGAGGTGGAAGAAGAAGTGGCATCTTCTTTATTGTATTTTCTTCTGAGTATTTAATACAATTGTGTATTGTCTCTCAAATCCTGTGTTGTTTCATATTTCTAGTTAATTATTCATTTTGGTATAATTCCGTGTTTAGTTGCTAATACAAGGTAATCATATGTGCTCTAATTGGTGGAGCAAGATCCTGACAGTTGGTATCAGAGCTTTTGGTTGGGTTACTAACAGGTGGTTCAGATGTGGTTAGTGTTTGTTGATTATAGGTCACTCTCAGGGGTTTTAGATTGAGTGGGAGTATAGCAATGGCAGAAGAAAATAAGCTACGAATGGAGAAACTGAATAGCACGAATGGTCTGATTGATGGAAAGAAAGAGCAGGTAAAGAAAGATTGTTGGTCGGTAGAAGATCAGTGTGTAGAAGCAGATGTTGCAGGGGTTATTGCACAGGGTGCTCTGGATAAAGTAGAATCTTGGTTTACAGATTCTTTTTCCTCTTTTCATGCAGCTCGAAATAGAGCGTCTTTTCATGGGTATGTCTTTGGAGACTTTGGAGAGATTTATTTAGGAGCTAGAGAGCCTTGTCAAATGATTGGCAAAGGGGAAGTGAAGCTGAAATTGCAGATGGATAACACACAGGTGTTGAAGGAGGTCATGCAGGTACCAGTCTTGGAGATGAGTCTAATTTCTTCAAGAAAGTTGGGTGATGGGAGATGCACAGTAACTCTCATAGTAGACGCACTTGAATTAGATAGTGGTAAGAAAGTAGGTATCCTTTATCTATTTACTTATATTACTGATTCACCTTCTGTTACAGAGATGTGGCTTTGTAGGCTTGGTTACATATGTAGGAGGGGAATGCATGTTCTTAAGCCGAAGACAGATATCTTTGACAAACTTAAGAACTGAAAAGCCTTGGTGTTCATGGAGGAGATGTCGAACAGAGATCAGCTTAGAGGACTGAATTATTCTGAGTAGGGCTGTGTTAATTTGAATAGGGTTTTGACCCAAAAGGAGCTTGTAGGTAAAAATTCATCACTCATAGGCGAACACAGATACCGGCATCGGTCAGGAGGAATCGACGTCGATCAGACAGGCACCGACATCGGTCATGTGTAGATCAACAGAGTCAATGGTCTCGGGCAGTAGGAACCGACGTCGGTCATACAATGACCGACGTCGGCAATGGGTACACCAGTGTCGGTAAGGGGACCGACATCGACAGTCAGGGTCAGTGCAGGGAACCGACATCAGTCGGATGCAAACTGGGAGATAGCCGAGATCGGTCACTGGAACAGATGGTGGGTGGACATCAAGCTGTCAACAAGTCTCAAACGCCCATATGGAGGTCAGAAAGGGTAAGTGAACCTCATATTCATTGTTCACCTTCTTTATTTGTTGCTTACTGATGGTCGAGAACCAGGAAGATGTGAAGAGGCAATGCAGATAGAATCCAAAAATAGTGGGAGCTTGGCATGGATGAGGAGTGTGAGTCCTTGGAGAAGAACCAAACAGGTATTTGTTGGTGGAGTTGTCAGCTAGAAAAAAACACTAGATAGAGGGATGGATTCCCAAGTTAGAGAAGAGAGTGGATGGACACATGAGACGAAAGGCCAAGGTATATGGTCTTGAGGAAGCTGCAGGACAGTGGTACAGGGTTTGACAGGTGGATGACAAAGCAGGGCTTCAGTCAATATCAGTGTAACCATTGTGTTTGTCTTACCAGGTAGATGATGAGTCGTGACATTATCTAGTTATTGTATGTGGGTGATTTGCTAGCAGGTTTGTACATACAAGGTTTTGCCAAGCTAAAGGTAAGGTTAGTTCAATGGCATGTCATGAGGAATTTGGAGCAATGAAATTCTTTGGCATAAGAGACATGGAGATTTTGTCTCCAGTGGGAGCTGATGTGAAGAAGGTGTTGGCGGAGTTCAAGATGCAGGATGCAAAATCAGAAAGCACACCAAGGGCTGGACAGTTCAAGCTAAGCTTAGAACAGGGTTTGAAATCACATGAGGTCTAGTGTAGACCTGAGTTTTCCCAAGCAGTGGGAGTTGTCGAAAAGTTTGGAGCCAATTCGAGGAAGGAGTACTAGAGGGCATTTCAGTGGATTCTCAGGTATGTGAGAGGGACCAGCAGCAGGGATTCATGTTATGCAGGGTCAAGGTCTTCACTACATGGATATGTAGGTTTGGATGTGGTAGGTTACTTGGATGACAAGAAAGGCATCACAGGGTGTGTGGTGGGAGGTCTTCAAGATGGAGCTTGAAGAGGGATACAAGCCAGTAAATGAATTAGACGGTGTACAGGTACAGGTATAGTTGCAGTTGTTTATCTCCAAGTGGGAGATTGTTAGGTTGTGGAGCTAAAATCTCTAACTGTTGCAAACATGGAGGAGGTTGCTGAGTTCCAGGGAGACCAGTGTCAGCAGATTGCAGTGCAGAATGAAACTGACATCGACAGGTGTGAGCTAAAGACAACCAGCATCGGCAGGAGGTCGGCTGACGTCGGTCAGCTCCAGGCAGATAGGGATCGACGTCGGTTGCCTGTGTGTTCCAGAATTGTTTGTTGCACGAATAGTTAGTTAGTCAAACTGAGTGTTTGCATGTAAAGGCTAATTATAGTCTTGAGTTGCGTGTCTAATTATTGTAATTAAGATAGTCTAATTATTGTATGCATGAAATATATGTAATAGACTCATAGGTTGTATTGTAAACTAGTGCTAGAGAGTAAGAGAGCAAAATAAGCTCCTTCAGAGAGAGGAGAGCAATGGTGTGTTCCTCCTAGTGCCACAGTACCAAGTGTGGGTGCTGGTTTGGAGAATCAGAAGGGTTCTTCGTGTATGTATGATCTTAGTCAGCAGGTGTGCATGGCTTCTTTTGGAGATCTACAATGGTGAGTAAGGTTTAGTGATTTGCAGGTAGCAGTAGAGAGCAGGAGATCTACTTGAAGTACGGTTGTGTACTTGGTGTACTGGCAGCGTGTTACTGAATGGTTGAGGTGAACATCAATTCTGTATTGGAATTGATTGTTGGGACCGAGAGAGAGAGGGAAGAAGGTCTTGAGGTGTGGTAAGCCTTTGAGGTGGAAGAAGAAGTGGCATCTTCTTTATTGTATTTTCTTCTGAGTATTTAATATAATTGTGTATTCTCTCAAATCTTGTGTTGTTTCATATTTCTAGTTACTTATTCATTTTGGTATAATTCCGTGTTTAGTTGCTAATACAAGGTAATCATATATGCTCTAATTGGTGGAGCAAGATCTTAATAGTTGGTATCAGAGCTTTTGGTTGGGTTACCAACAGGTGGTTCAGATCTGGTTAGTGTTTGTTGATTACAGGTCACTCTCAGGGGTTTCAGATTGAGTGGGAGTATAGCAATGGCAGAAGAAAGTAAGCTACGAATGGAGAAACTGAATAGCACGAATGGTCTGATTGATGGAAAGAAAGAGCAGGTAAAGAAAGATTGTTGGTCGGTAGAAGATCAGCGTGTAGAAGTAGATGTTGTAGGGGTTGTTGCACAAGGTGCTCTGGATAAATTAGAAAATTGGTTTACAGATTCTTTTGCCTCTTTCCATGCAGCTCGAAATAGAGCATCTTTTTATGGGTATGTCTTTGGAGACTTTGGAGAGATTTATTTAGGAGCTGGAGAGCCTTGTCAAATAATTGGCAAAGGGGAAGTGAAGCTGAAATTGCAGACGGATAACACACAGGTGTTGAAGGAGGTCATGCAGGTACTAGTCTTGGAGATGAGTCTAATTTCTTCAGAAAAGTTGGGTGATGGGAGATGCACAGTAACTCTCATAGCGGATGCACTTGAATTAGACAGTGGTAAGAAAGTAGGTATCCTTTATCTATTTACTTATATTATTGATTCACCTTCTATTATAGAGATGTGGCTTTGTAGGCTTGGTTACATATGTAGGAGGGGAATGCATGTTCTTAAGCCGAAGACAGATATCTTTGACAAACTTAAGAACTGGAAAGCCTTGGTGTTCATGGAGGAGATGTCGAACAGAGATCAACTGAGGGGATTGAATTATTTTGAGCAGGGCTGTCTTAATTTGAATAGGGTTTTGACCCAAAAGGAGCTCACAAGTGAAAATTCATCACTCACAGGCAAACACAGATACTGGCGTCGGTCAGGTGGAACCGACGTCGATCAGACAGGCACCAACATCGGTCATGTGCAGATCAACAGAGTCAGTGGTCTCAGGTAGTAAGAACTGATGTCGGTCATACAATGACTGATATCGGCAATGGGTACACCAGCGTCGGTCAGGGGACCGACGTCGATAGTCAGGGTCAGTGCAGGGAATCGACATCGATCGAATGCAGACTGGGAGATGACTGAGTCGGTCACTGAAACGGATGGTGGGCGGACAACAAGCTATCAACAAGTCTCAAACGCCCATATGGAGGTCAGAAAGGGTAAGTGAACCTCATATTCATTGTTCACCTTCTTTATTTGTTGCTTACTGATGGTCGAGAACCAGGAAGATGTGAAGAGGTAATGCAGGTAGAATCCAGAAACAGTGGGAGCTTGGCATGGATGAGGAGAGTGAGTCCTTGGAGAAGAACCAAACAAGTATTTGTTGGTGGAGTTGTCAACTAGAAGAAAGCACTAGATAGAGGGATGGATTCCCAAGTTAGAGAAGAGAGTGGATAGACACGTGAGATGGAAGGCCAAGGTATATGGTCTTGAGGAAGCTGCAGGACAGTGGTACAGGGTTTGACAGGTGGATGACAAAGTAGGACTTCAGTCAATGTTAGTGTAACCATTGTGTTTGTCTTACCAGGTGGATGATGAGTCATGACATTATCCAGTTATTGTATGTGGGTGATTTGCTAGCAGGTTTGTACATACAGGGTTTTGCCGAGCTAAAGGTAAGGTTAGTTCAATGGCATGTCATGAAGAATTTGGAGCAGTGAAATTCTTTGGCATAAGAGACATGGAGATTTTGTCTCCAGTGGGAGCTGATGTGAAGAAGGTGTTGGCGGGGTTCAAGATGCAGGATGCAAAATCGGAAAGCACACCAAGGGCTAGACAGTTCAAGCTGAGCTTAGAACAGGGTTCGAAATCACATGAGGTCTAGTGTAGACCTGAGTTTTCCCAAGCAGTGGGAGTTGTTAGAAAGTTTGGAGCCAATTCAAGGAAGGAGTACTGGAGGGCAGTTCAGTGGATTCTCAGGTATCTGAAAGGGACCAGCAGCAGGGATTCATGTTATGCAGGGTCAAGGTCTTCACTACATGGATATGTAGGTTCGAATGTGGCAGGTTACTTGGATGACAAGAAAGGCATCACAGGGTGTGTGGTGGGTGGTCTTCAAGATGGAGCTTGAAGAGGGATACAAGCCAGGAAATGAATTAGATGGTGTACAGGTACAGGTATAGTTGCAGCTGTTTATCTTCAAGTGGGAGATTGTTAGGTTGTGGAGCTAAAAGCTTCAACTGTTGCAAACATGGAGGAGGTTGTTGAGTTCCAGGGAGACTGGTGTCGGCAGATTGCAGTGAAGAATGAAATTGAAAATCGACAAGTGTGAGCTGAAGACAACCAGCATCGGCAGGAGGTCAGCCGATCTCGGTCACCTCCAGGCAGACAGGGACCGATGTCGGTCACCTGTGTATTCCAGAATTGTTCGTTGCATGAACAGTTAGTTAGTTGAACTGAGTGTTTGCATGTAAAGGCTAATTATAGTCTTGAGTTGTGTGTCTAATTATTGTAATTAAGATAGTCTAATTATTGTATGCATGAAATATACATAATAGAATCATAGGCTGTATTGTAAACTAGTGCTAGAGAGTAAGAGAGCAAAATAAGCTCCTTCAGAGAGAGGAGAGCAATGGTGTTTTCCTCTTAGTGCCACAGTACCAAGTGTGGGTGTTGGTTTGGAGAATCAGAAGGGTTCTTCGTGTATGTATGATCTTGGTCAACAGGTGTGCATGGCTTCTTTTGGAGATCTACAATGGTGAGTAAGGTCTAGTGATTTGCAGGTAGCAGTAGAGAGCAGGAGATCTACTTGGAGTACAGTTGTGTACTTGGTGTACTGACAGTGTGTTACTGACTGGTTGAGGTGAACATCAATTCTGTATTGGAGTTGATTGTTGAGACCGAGAGAGAGAGGGAAGAAGGTCTTGAGGTGTGGCAAGCCTTTGAGGTGGAAGAAGAAGTGGCATCTTCTTTATTGTATTTTATTCTGAGTATTTAATATAATTGTGTATTGTCTCTCAAATTCTGTGTTGTTTCATATTTATAGTTACTTATTCATTCTAGTATAATTCCGTGTTTAGTTGCTAATACAAGGTAATCATATGTGCTCTAATTGGTGGAGCAAGATCCTGACAGTTGGTATCAGAGCTTTTGGTTGGATTACTAACAGGTGGTTCAGATCTGGTTAGTGTTTGTTGATTATAGGTCACTCTCAGGGGTTTCAAATTGAGTGAGAGTATAGCAATGGCAGAAGAAAGTAAGCTACGAATGGAGAAACTGAATAGCACGAATGGTCTGATTGATGGACAGAAAGAGCAGGTAAAGAAAGATTGTTGGTCGGTAGAAGATCAGCGTGTAGAAGTAGATGTTGTAGGGGTTGTTGCACAGGGTGCTCTGGATAAAGTAGAATCTTGGTTTACAGAATCTTTTGCCTCTTTCCATGCAACTCGAAATAGAGCATCTTTTCATGGGTATGTCTTTGGAGACTTTGGAGAGATTTATTTAGGAGCTGGAGAGCCTTGTCAAATGATTGGTAAAGGGGAAGTGAAGTTGAAATTACAGATGGATAACACACAGGTGTTGAAGGAGGTCATGCAGGTACCAGTCTTAGAGATGAGTCTAATTTCTTCAGGAAAGTTGGGTGATGGGAGATGCACAGTAACTCTGACAGGGGATGCACTTGAATTAGACGGTGGTAAGAAATTAGGTATCCTTTATCTATTTACTTATATTACTGATTCACCTTCTATTAGAGAGATGTGGCTTTGTAGGCTTGGTTACATATGTAGGAGGGGAATGCATGTTCTTAAGCGGAAGACAGATATCTTTGACAAACTTAAGAACTGGAAAGCCTTTGTGTTCATGGAGGAGATGTCGGACAGAGATCAGCTAAGGGGACTGAATTATTCTGAGCAGGGCTGTGTTAATTTAAATAGGGTTTTGACCCAAAAAGAGCTCACAGGTAAAAAGTCATCACACACAGGTGAACACAGATACCGGCATCGGTCAGGAGGAACCGACGTCGATCAGACAGGCATCGACGTCGGTCATGTGCAGATCAACAGAGTCAGTGGTCTCGAGTAGTAGGAACCGATGTCAGTCATACAGTGACCGACATTGGCAACAGGTACACCAACGTCGGTCAAGGGACCGACATCGGCAGTCAGGGTCAGTGTAGGGAATCGACATCGATCGAATGCAGACTGAGAGATGACTGAGATCGGTCACTGGAATGGATGGTGGGCGGACAACAAGCTGTCAACAAGTCTCAAATGCCCATATGGAGGTCAGAAAGGGTAAGTGAACCTCATATTCGTTGTTCACCTTCTTTATTTGTTGCTTACTGATGGTCGAGAACTAGGAAGATGTGAAGAGGTAATGTAGGTAGAATCCAGAAACAGTGGGAGCTTGGCATGGATGAGGAGTGTGAGTCCTTGGAGAAGAACCAAATAGGTATTTGTTGGTGGAGTTGTCAGCTGGAAAAAAGCACTAGATAGAGGGATGGATTCCCAAGTTAGAGAAGAGAGTGGATGGACACGTGAGACGGAAGGCCAAGGTATATGGTCTTGAGGAAGCTACAGGACAGTGGTACAGGGTTTGACAGGTGAATGACAAAGCAGGGCTTCAGTCAATGTCAGTGTAACCATTGTATTTGTCTTACCAGGTGGATGATGAGTCGTGACATTATCCAGTTATTGTATGTGGGTGATTTGCTAGTAGGTTTGTACATACAGGGTTTTGCCAAGCTAAAGGTAAGGTTAGTTCAGTGGCATGTCATGATGAATTTGGAGCAACAAAATTCTTTGGCATAAGAGACATGGAGATTTTGTCTCCAGTGGGAGCTGATGTGAAGAAGATGTTGGTGGGGTTCAAGATGCAAGATACAAAATCGGAAAGCACACCAAGGGCTGGACAGTTCAAGCTGAGCTTATAACAGGGTTTGAAATCACATGAGGTCTAGTGTAGACCTGAGTTTTCCCAAGTAGTGGGAGTTGTCAGAAAATTTGGAGCCAATTCGAGGAAGGAGTACTGGAGGGCAGTTCAGTGGATTCTCAGGTATGTGAGAGGGACCAGCAGTAGGGATTCATGTTATGTAGGGTCAAGGTCTTCACTACATGGATATGTAGGTTCGGATGTGGCAGGTTACTTGGATGATAGGAAAGGCATCACAGGGTGTGTGGTGGGTGGTCTTCAAGATGGAGCTTGAAGAGGGATACAAGCCAGGAAATGAATTAGACGGTGTACAGGTATAGTTGCAGCTGTTTATCTCCAAGTGGGAGATTGTTAGGTTGTGGAGCTAAAAGCTTCAACTGTTGCAAATATGGAGGAGGTTGCTGAGTTCCAGGGAGACCAGTGTCGACAGATTGCAGTGCAGAATGAAACCGACATCGACAGGTGTGAGCTGAAGACAACCAGCATCGGCAGGAGGTCAACCGACGTCGGTCACCTCCAGGCAGACAGGGACCGACGTCGGTTGCCTATGTGTTCCAAAACTGTTTGTTGCACGAATAGTTAGTTAGTTGAACTGAGTGTTTGCATGTAAAGGCTAATTATAGTCTTGAGTTGCATGTCTAATTATTGTAATTAAGATAGTCTAATTATTGTATGAATGAGATATATATAATAGACTCATAGGCTATATTGTAAACTAGTGCTAGAGAGTAAGAGAGCAAAATAAGCTCATTTAGAGAGAGGTGAGCAATGGTGTGTTCCTCCTAGTGCCACAGTACCAAGTGTGGGTGCTGGTTTGGAGAATCAGAAGGGTTCTTCGTGTATGTATGATCTTGGTCAGCAGGTGTGCATGGCTTCTTTTGGAGATCTACAATGGTGAGTAAGGTCTAGTGATTTGCAGGTAGCAGCAAAGAGCAGGAGATCTACTTGGAGTATGATTGTGTACTTGGTGTATTGGCAGCGTGTTACTGACTGGTTGAGGTGAACATCAATTCTGTATTGGAGTTGATTGTTGGGACTGAGAGAGAGAGGGAAGAAGGTCTTGAGGTGTGGCAAGCCTTTGAGGTGGAAGAAGAAGTGGCATCTTCTTTATTGTATTTTCTTTTGAGTATTTAATAGAATTGTGTATTGTCTCTCAAATCCTGTGTTGTTTCATATTTCTAGTTACTTATTCATTCTGGTATAATTTCGTGTTTAGTTGCTAATACAAGGTAATCATATGTGCTCTAATTGGTGGAGCAAGATCCTGACAGTCTCTTCCTTTTTAGGATTTTCAATTTCTTTTACTTGTAAAATTCATAAGTAAAGCCCTTTGCGAAACCTGATTTGCACTATCTTTGCTTAAGACCCTGTTGGGTTCTCTGAATGGCTTTACTCCTTGCTTGAAGATATTAGGCATGAATTTGACATCCTACGACACATCATCTTTGAATCTCAATGGCTAGTTGGCCACTCTAAATTTGACATCCTACAACACATCATCTTTGAATCTCAATGATTAGTTGGTTGTATTAAACTTGACGTTCTACAACACGTCATGGGGATCCATCAGGTCGGGCTTATTATTTTAGGAAATTTTCTTGAAGTAATTCCTTCAGATAATTTGTTTGAAATAATTCTTTCATGGATTTTTATGGAAAGGTAATAGTTAGTTCCTTCGAGAACTTTTCCCGAAGGACACTTGGGGAAGGCACAAGGTCCCTTTAGAAAATTTTGAAGGGCATTTCCAAAGACAAAGTTCCCTTTGGAAAAGTTTGAAGGGTCACTTGAGAAGAAAAGTGCCCTTCAGAACTTTTTTGAAGGGTCCCTTAGACAATAAAATGCCCTTCAAGAAATTTTGAAGGGACACTTGGGCTAAACAGTGCCCTTCAGAACTTTTTCAAAAGGTCACTTGGAAGAAAAGTGCCCTTCATAACTTTTCTAAGAGGTCACTTAGAAAGAAAAGTGCCCTTCAAATTTTTTTTGAAGGGTCACTTGGAAGAAAAGTGCCCTTCGAAAAAGTTTGAAGGGACACTTGGGAAAATAAAGTGGCCTTCAAAAAATTCTAAAGGGACACTTGAGGGGGAACATTATCAAGACCATTTCAGGTTTTCTAATTGCTTTTGCTTATAAAGTAATTTAAGACTTACTCCTTGGAAAACCTAAAGTCATGCATCGTTGAAAACCTACAAAGCATTAGAAGGAGTAATTCAGGTTCGTAAACCTGGATTACTTCTACTCATGAAACTTTTATAAGTCAAGTCATTCAGAGAACTCGACTTGGTCTTAAGGAGTAACTCAGGTTTATGAGAGGCCAAGACTTAACCTGTAAAGAACTTGACATACACTTCAATGGAGCTAAAACACTTTAGCCTCCATGACTTACAATTTTGGACCTTTAAAACGACCTATTATTGCAACTATTGTTCAGCTCTCCATGAAAATAGTTGAACAAATTGTACTAAGGTGAGATTTGGTCAACATTCTTGGTGATTCTGAGGGGAGGCATGCTTGCTATGTCAAAGACTAGTCGCCTAAATCCTTCTATTGGCATAGAGTCACATATATAGGCACTTCAATGAGAACTGAACAAGCTTTGGTTCAAAAACACACTAGCTGGGTTGATTACACACACAAGGTAGAGATGAACACCAAATAAAGGGAAGGAAAACACACCTGTGCTACAAAGCACTTAGGGAAAACAAACACAATAAAATAAACACACCAAAACAAAGTATATACAAGAAATGGCTATCAAGGGTCAAAAGCAAGGCTTCAAGTGGATTCCATTCATTGGAATACTAAACTCTTCTCCATCTATTTTGGATAGCCAAAAGGAGTTTCTTTACTTGCACTTGTTGATGATGTAAGGACCACTCCAAAAGGAATCAAACTTTGTATGTTTGCCTAGTTTTTCTCTATCTTCATCCTATTTTAAGACCAAGTCACCTTATTTGAACACTCTTGCCCTTGCCCTTTTGTCAAAGGATTTCTTCATGAGAACTTGATGGTGTTTCAGAGATTTATGTGCATCAGCTCTTGCCTCTTGCAACTACATTAATTTTGTCAATCTGACCTCCATAGGAGTGTTTTCAAGTAATTCCAGCTATTTTTCAAGCTCTAAGGTAGGGAGCTCTTGTGATATGGACAGCCTATCTTCTCTCCCATAGACAAGTACAAAGGGAGAATTGCTAATTGACTTCTTGGGAGTGATTATGTCTGCCCATACGGCTATCTTTAGCTTGGTATGCCATGCTCTTTGATTGGTTTCCAACATCCTCTTCATGATCTTGATGAGGTTCTTATTAGTAGACTCAACCAATCCATTACCTTGAGGGTAGTAGTTGGATGAGGTACTCAAATGAACTCCACTCTTTGTTGCCCAATCAGAAAAATTAACACTTATGAAAGCAAGTGCATTATCTGAGATGATGACATGAGGAACTCCAAACATTGTTATAATGTTGTCATAGAAATCTAAGATGGAATTTTCATTTTCTTCCTTCAAAGAAACAACATCTACCCATCTTGTGAAGTAGTTTGTAGCAGTCAATATGCATTTATGTCCAACACTTGATGAAGGGTTGATCATGCCAATGAAGTCAAGGCCCCATTACATGAAAGTCTGGTCCACTTGGATAGGATTCAATGGAAGGGAAACAAGATTTTGTTTGCCAACAAAGAAAGCACATTGAAGACAAACCTTATCCCAATGATAATAGTCCTTAAAAAGACTAGGCTAACAATAACTAGATCTCATTATTTTTATATTTGTTGTTCTAGGAGAGAAGTGATCACCATCTGCACCATTATAGAACCTTTCTATCAACATATCAAATTGGTCATTGTTAATTCATCTTATCAAAACATTGATCACATCCTTCTTAAATAGAATGCCATACAAAGGATAGTAAAGAATAGCTTGCATCCTAAAATAGCTTCTTTGAGATTTGCTCAATCCATTGGGACACTCACCATTTTAAAGAAAACCAATGATGTCTTGTGTCCAACTTTGATTCTACATTTGATCAGCTAGCTGGTCTTGAACTTGATTTACCAAGGCTTACTCTTTTGGCTCCTGAAATTCGGATGCTAAGTGCTCACATAAACCTCTTCCTCTTACTAGGTAGGTTAACTTGATGTCAATGTCATGTTCCATCACCTTTGTGATCCATCCAACTCTCTTCTCATTGAGATCCATGCTTAGGACAAACTCCTTGGTATGAGGATGGGAGACATGACATGGATCTGATTATTGAAAACCATATGCCTGAAGTTTTTCAAACCTCTAGTGACGGTTATAGCTTGCTTCTCAGCTTGCTTCTCAATAAAATAATATCTCACTTCATAGTCTTCTAAGCCTTGGCTGAAGAAAACAATTGGCTATTCAACATCTTCCTCATTATTTTTCATAAGCATAGCTGAGATAGTGTCAAGGTTAGCAAAAGTATAAATAATGAAATATTTAGCAAAATTCATATTTAAGAGAGTGGGAGAGGCTATAAATGCTTGCTTGATTGCCTCAAATCTACCTTTACCTTCCTTTGTCCAAGTAAAAACTTGGTTCTTTTTTAGCATGGTTGTGATAGGCTTTACCACAGTTGCAAATTTTGGGATAAACCTCCTTAAAAAAATTATTTTTCCCAAGAAACTTGGTATCCCTTTCTTGTGTTCAAGCAAAGACAAGCCTAGAATAGCTTCAATCCTTTCAGGGTCAATAGATAAGCCTTCTTTAGAAACAACATGACCCAAAAGCTTACCTTCATGGACAACGAAGATGCACTTCTTTAGATTGAGGGATATGCCATACTCTCTACACTTCTCAAACATTTGCCTTAGATGTCCCGTATGATCAGCAACATCTTTTGAAAAAATGGTTATATCATCAAGGTAAACAAGCAAAAACTTATTGATCAAACCTTTGAAAACCATGTCCATTGCCCTTTGAAATGTATATCTAACATTGGATAAACCAAATGGCATCTTTTTTTAGGAAAAGGTCCCCCACTTGGTGGTGAAGGCTGTCTTGAGTTGATCCCCTTCATTTACTAATATTTGATTATAACCTGAATAACCATCAAGAAGTGAGAAACGTTGAGAACCTGAAACAACTTGCAAAATTTGTTCCATGGAAGGGAGTGGGTAATGATCCTTGAGAGACACTTTGTTTAGATCACAAAAATCCACACAAAGTCTAATTTCTCCATTCTTCTTTCAAACCAGCACAAGGTTGGCTACCCAAGTTGAGTGTTTGATAGGAAATATAATCCTAAACTCAATCAATTTGGTCAACTCTTTCTTCATGAGTTCTTCTACCTTGGGGTTGATAGGCCTTTGCTTTTGCCTTACCGATTTAGCTCCATGCTCCAACTCAATAGTGTGATGAGCTAGACTTGGGTCAAACCCTTTTAGGTCCTTATATTCCTAGGTAAAGATGTCATGAAACTCTTTGCATAATGCAATAAAATCTTGCCTTTGTAGTTGAGAACAAGCCTTGCCAATCTTCAAATTTTTGTCCTTAAAAATCAGAACTCTCTCATAGTTCTCTTATTTTGTTGACATGCTCATTCTTTGATTTTTATTTTGATCATCCTCATTGAAGACACTCTCCAAGGTAATCAGCCCCTTGGGTATTTTATTTGTCTTCAACTGTATAATCTACTCTTCATAATGATAATGCAACTTCTTTTGACTTCTTGAAGAGAAGCCTACCTCATTTTTCAAGAAGTTTGCAATGTGTTCATCACATTCAAACACTTACCATGACACTTCATTATCTGGAATGGAATGTCTCACAATGATCTTGATATAAGATTGATCTTTCTCTTGTTCAATCTCAACAGCTGAGTCAAAACATGCTCCAATTACAACCAATCTATCAGCGTGATGGTTCAGGTCTCTTGGTATGGGTTGGATGTTGAAGGCATCAAAATCCTCAAGTAGACCCCATACCCTATGCTTGTAGGACTTGAGCAATGGGTTCTTGGCTGTAGCTTAACTTCTCACTTGATGAATGACCAACTCACTGTCTCCATAGACATTCAAAATCTTGATTCTTATCTTCTTTGCTCATTAGAGACCATGAACTAAGCCTTCATATTCTACCATGTTACAAGTACAGTTGAAGTGAAACCTATAACAAGAGTAGTAACAATTATTTGATGGGGAAACCAACATGACACTAGCTCCTGCACCTACTTTGCTCCTTGAACCATCAAAGAACATTTCCCACATGCCATCAAGCTCATGATCTTCATTTGTGAGTGAAAGAATTCAGATGTTTTTCTCATGCATGAAGTAAACTCTCAAATCAATTTCCTCAATTAAAGTGTAAGGATCAAGGCCACGTGTTTTAGTGTTGTACTTGTCAAGATAGAGGTTGAAAATACCTTCAAGAGGAGAATATGTTTCACTACTCAGGACTGCCTCTTCCTCCTTGCTGATTAGACAGTTTTGATTTGTCATTGTCTCCAAGTATGGCTCAATGTGGAACCTTGCTAAGGGCTAAGTCCTTATGGTTACCTTGGTTCCATACCTTGTCTTGAAATCTAAAAAGGACCAATCAATAGAAAGGTATCCTCTTATCTTGGCCATAAAGTCCCTAGACAAGCATATAGCAAAATGTGTTGGAAGGTCCACCACCACAATATCTTGCATGATACAGAAGCTTGGGTAGCCATGTAAAAACACTTTTAGACCTTTGACCAATCCTACCATCTTGGTTGGATTTCATCTAGCTTCAACATGCCTTTACTATGTGGTTCATAGTTCAAACCCAACTTATTAGCCACTACTTTAAGCATAACAATAGTGCTTGCTCCACTATCCACAATATAATTGTGGACCAACTTATCTCCTACAATGAGTGTGAGGTAGAAGGGTGGAGACTTTTTGGCTTTAGTGGAAGGATCCAAAAGATGATTTGGATAATTTATGAGAGCCACACTATGATGCCTTGAATATTGAGGAGCCACCTGCATGCTTGCTAACTCCTCTTGCAAAAGTTCCTTTTGACCAGGTATATGTAGAACCTCCCAAAGGGATATGCTTGTCTTATTGCTCTTTAATGAGTCCACAATATTTAGAGATGGAGTATTCACTTTCTCCTACATTTTTGATGATAGTAAAGGAGTTATTTCTTGCTGTGTTGCAGTCTTGGTAGCTACATTTACATTCTGATTCTATTGAGGAACATGGCTTGCAGAAGGTGAAACACTTTGATTGGCATTTTATGGCCTTGGAGAGGCATTACTTGGAACTATTCATGGCTCCTATCCTTCTTCCAAGGCTCTCTTCTTGGACCTTGTATTATCTGCAATTGACATGCCTTGAGTCAACACAAAATCATCATTTTCTTGAAAGTTCATCATCCCCACACTTGGGCTGCTGCCTTCTCCATGATTATCCCTTTGGCTGGGACATGCTTCTTCTACTATTATGTAAGGAGTATCTTCTTCTTATGTAGTCAAAGCATAGCTAGTTTGTCCATCATCATGTGCAAACTGACCTTGAGGTTGCCCCCATTGGTCTACACTATCTTCTCCTTGCACTAGGTTTGCATGAATTGGAATAATAGTCCTTACGAGAAGAGTAGAATTTGGATTACATGCATTGGGATGCCTATTGTAACCTTGTTGATTTTGTCCTCTCCATTGATAATTTTATTGGGATGGAGCTCTATATCCTTGTTGAGGATAGTATCGTACATTAAGAAGAACACTTGCCTGATATTGAGCTTGCTTGAGCTGAGCTCTCAAAGATCTAATTTCTTCATCCTTGTCCATAATGCTACCCACTTTATGGGGAAAGGCTCTTGGATTCACATTGGAACTGGGAACCTGAGACATGTTTGGAGCTTCAACCAAATTATGGGCTAGAAAAGGCATGGAAAATCTTGGAGGGAGTCTTCCAACCTGAATCAGGGTATTCTCAACCTCAATTTCTAGCTCATATGCACTTGGAAGAGTGAATCCTCCCATTGACTGCAACATAATAAAAACATCAGTACCAATCCCTTTGAGGTATGTTTGGAACATAAATCTAGGAGGTCTCATGATTGGTTGCAGCCTATACCATGTTCTTTGAAATATCTTATGGATTCATTTAGACCTTTTTTTATTACATTTAGTTGATGTATTAGGGAAGCATGATCACTCTTATTTTCGAATCTTGTCACCAATAAGTCTCCAAAACCATCACAACTTGCAATGCATCCCCCCTCTAATGTTATGTACTAGTCAAGTGATTTGCCTTTCAAAGACATGGCAAGTAGCCTAATGGCTATGTTGGCCCTAGTAACATTAAGGAAATTGCAAAAATTAGAGATGTCTCTAATATGTTCAGTTAGGGTAATATAACCCTCCCCATTGAAACTAAGAATATTCTTGGTAGTATTTGGATGGATGGGGTCATATGCAAGAAGCTCTATTGGGTTTTGGGTATTAAAATTAGGGAAGGTTTGATGTCTATCTATCTCTCCCCTTTCCCCCATTTCTCTTCTTCCCCTATGATCCTATATTTCTTCTTCTTCTTCAACTTCCTCCTCTCCTTGAACTTATTCAACCTCTTCTACTTCTTCCCCAAAACCTCCTTGCTAAGGATTTAATAGGGCTATGAGTGGTTCAGGGCGTTGTTCTTTAGGAAAAGCTTAAGCTGAAGGGGCTTGGTAAAAAAATCTTAAGGACCTTGTGAGGACCATGTAGGATAATGTATAAAACTTGGTCTAGAACCAGGGATTCATACCCTTTTGGAGTCATCAAATGTTGGGTTAGGGGTATTTCTATTATTAGGCCTGTCAAGACCAGCATTCACCTTGACTTAATAATAATTTAGGTCCCATCGGGCATGACAAAACTGTTGTCTCCAAATATTTCACCCTAGAAAAGGGCTATTTAGGCCTCCTCTAGATTTGGGAAATGTTGGGACATTTTCAGGCCTATGGGTGTGCCTATCAGTGGAAATGAACCTCTAGGTTGAAAGGGCTAACTCCCTGTATTAGCTTTTATGTAATAAAACTACTAAACCAATTTGTATGAGTGAAAAGAGTCAGAAGTTTGCATAAATTAAAAGCCTAGTCTAAGATGGTGATACACCAAGAATTAATATCCACATGTATGCCTTATACTTATGCAAAATAAAACAAAATATAGTCTATAACTCAAGCTCTAGAAGATTCCAATTAAGTATTTCAATATAGAGACAAAATGAATGAGATCACGTAAGGTAAATAACTAGAAAAAATAACCTGTATAGTCCAAAAAAGGTTACACATGTGCACAATCTCATACAGCTATAATGCAATCTACATGACCTATTGGATCAACTCTCTGCTCAAAAACATGAAGGAAAGAGAATAAAAGGATAAAACATCACTTTTTGTCACTTTGTGTCTCTTGTATACCCAGGCAAATGTCTAGAACTTAGAAAGAAAATAGACTTATGCTTCTTTACTATCTATGGATGATAAAACAAGATCCCAAGGGTCCTAATTATAGAAAAAGAGGGAGAGAAGAGAGATCTCTTGGGTGCCAAAATAGAAGCCTCCAAAATGGTTTGTAGTCACCATCCTAGTGAACCTGATTCCAATTATTCTCTCATCTAGTTGGAGTTTGTCCTTATCTTTGATTCACCCTCTTGAAATGACCAGGATCACTAAAAAATCAATTATGAGATGACCCTCCATAAGAAATGTCTCAGATCACTACTATGAACCTTAGATTCTTCTTGAGAGCTCTCACATTTTGCACTGCAGACCCATTCAGATTTTCCAAGTGACTTTACTTCTACTTGATTTTTCAAGTTCTTTGATTACTTCTACTTATAAAAGTCATAGGCAAAGCTCTTTTGAAAACCTGCAAAACATTGTCTCTTCCTTTCTAGGCTTTTTGATTGCTTTTACTTGTAAAAGTCATAAACAAAGTTCTTTGGGAAACCTGATTTGCACTATCTTTACTTAAGACCTTGTTGGGTTCTCTAAATGGATTTACTCCTTCCTTGAAGACTTTAGGCATGAATTTGACATCCTACGGTAAGTCATCTTTGAATCTCAATAGCTAGTTGGCCACCCTGAATTTGATTTCCTATGGCACGTCATCTTTGAATCCTAATAGCTAGTTAGTTGTATTAAACTTGACATTCTGTGGCACGTCATGGGGATCCATTGGATCAGGTTTATTGTTTCAAATAATTTTCTTTAAGTAAATACTTTGGATAATTTGTTTGAAATAATTATTTCAGGTATTTTTCTTGAAAGGCAATAGCTAGTTCCTTCAGGAACTTTTCCTAAAGGACACTTGGGGAAGGCACAAGGTCCCTTCAAAAAAATTTGAAGGACATTTCCAAAGATAAAGTGCCCTTTGAAAAAGTTCAAAGGGTCACTTGGAGAGAAAACTTCCCTTTAGAACTTTTCCTAAGGGTCACATGGATAACAAAGTGCCCTTCAAGAAAGTTCACAGGGACACTTGGGCTAAAAACTGCCCTTAAAAACTTTTCTGAAGGGTCACTTGGAAAACAAAGTGCCTTTCAAGAAAGTCCGAAGGGACACTTGGGCTAAAAAGTTCCCTTCAAAACTTTTTTGAAGGGTCACTTAGAAGAAAAGTGCCCTCCAAAAAAGTCCAAAGGGACACTTGGGTATAAAAGTGCCCTTCAGAACTTTTGAAAACGGTCACTTAGAAATAAAAGTGTCCTTCAAAACTTTTTTGAAGGGTCAATTGGAAAAAAAGTGCCCTTCGTAAAAGTGTGAAGGGACACTTGGGAAAACAAAGTGCCCTTCAAAAAATTTTGAAGGGACACTTGGGGGGGAACATTATCCATACCATTTTGGGTTTTCTAATTACTTTTGCTTATAAAGTAATTTAAGACTTGCTCCTTGGAAAACTTAAAGTCATGCATTGTTGATAACCTGCAAAGCATTGGAAGGAGTAATTCAGGTTCGTAAACCCACATTACTTCTGCTCATAAAACTTTTATAAGTCGAGTCATTCAGAGAACCTAACTTGGTCTTGAGGAGTAACTCAAGTTTATGAGAGGCCAAGACTTGACCTATAAAGAACCCAACATACACTTCAATGGAGCCAAAACACTTTAGCCTCCTTCACTTATAATTTTGGACCTCTGAAATGATCTATTATTGCAACAATTTTTTGAATCTCCATGAAAATGGTTGAACAAATTATACTAAAGTGAAATTTGGTCAACAAGAAACATGTTCTCCACACTTACACAATTTCAAATTAGCCAAAATTCACAGTTATATGATTCATATACACATTTTTGGAAGAATTCTATACATTGGTGCCATTGTTATACACAATAACAATATGAGACATATCCAAGGGGTATATGTTATGTAATGTGCACCTAAATATTATAAAACCAAATTAGTTTTAGATTTTAAACACTTTTGGGGACTATTATCACCCACCAAGTTGGACTTTTATGAACTATATTGAGCCAATCTACTATAGTGGTTGGTTCACTTTTTTTATAGTTGAGGTGATTAAATCACTCAATCTTTCCAAGTTTATACGTTAGACTTGATTACATCATCCGGTCTCACTAGTTTTATAGTGTGAGTTGACTTGGTTCACTCACACTCACCAGGGTATAATTATGATTAGGTTGCATGGTTGAGCTAATCTCAACTGTTAGGTGGCAGCTCATCTTTTCTCCAAGGTTAGGGGCATGTGTCCTCCAATATCTCTATATCTCTATAAATATATGAACTTTCCAGATTTATATTTATCCTAATCTCAATCTTAGTGATTTATAATGATACATATTTGATATCAAATTACCAAAAGGTAAGATGGTTGCATCAATACACAAGTGTACTCCTAAACCTTGCTCTTTTTCAATTTAAATAATTTCAATTTCAGATTATATGCATTGATTATATATTATAACATACTCTTGGTTGCATATCAATCACCAATAAAGCATTTAAGTTGGACTCAAGCAAAGGCAAGGTGTGTTATACACACCCAAGTATCTGTTTATTTTCATTTAAACTAGCAATTTCATTACTACATTAAATGTGTAAAAATGTAGACACTATTTTTGAATTATATAGCACCTCAATCTTGTACACTTGGAAAATACAAGTCATGGATATATCTTCAATTTCTAGACCTTTCTCACTACTAAAAGGCTCACATACACTATCTCTTTGTGCCTAATTGCTTATTTCTTAGTTTGACCAATGTCATTCTAATGACCCATGCTTTTTATCATGCCCAAAATGTTACAAACATACTTATCTTCCATCTCTACACTTTTTGGACATGCACCTATTCTCTAACTACCCAAACACTTGTGTCTCAGTTAGACACCTACATCGATGAAAATGTTATATCCCAACGCAAGTGTTCGGTGCCCTAAAGTCATCCAATTTGTAAAATTGAAAGGGTGTAAATAGATAATCATACTTCACTTGAAACCCATGGTCATTGGCCATATATCATATTTTGTCCTCCCTTAGATTTTATATTTTTTGCTAGTAGGGATAAATAAGATGCTTATGAATACATATTCCTATTATTGCACTCTAGGTGTTGAAGTATGGCATTTATGTATGTTTTTATGCTTCTTGTAATTGCTCTAGGTGTTTGTGTTTATATATTGGCAACATGAATGAATAAAATCTACAAGATAGACAATAGTCTTGTTCTTGTGTCAATGTAATTATAGAGTTGATTCAAACAATACATCAGACATGAAGCCCTACCAAAATCATATCTACTCTCATGATGTCCTCAACCACCATTGAAAATATAAAATTAGTAATCAAAGATGTCACCACCATGTAAGTTGTGGACCCCTTTGCAATGGGTGTAGGTCATGTAAATCCAACCATTAACTTAAATTTGGATAATATCCTCTGAAATACCATGTTATTTCCTCTCACCATCACTGCCTAACTCACCTTGACATGTTTCACCACTTGCATGTTCTAAATGGCCTTTCCCTTCCCCACCACTTTACCAGTTCTCAAACTCACCATGAATTAAAATGTCTCCTCCCCACATAACTCATTTCCACACCATATTCAAGAACACACAACCTCATTTTCCATAATGCTTTGTTTAACATTTCATGCAAAAAATGTTAGATGAGGTCAATGATCATGGGTTTCAAATTAGGGTTAAGTTCTACTAATTTATACTCTTTCACTTTACAAATCTTGGGTTTACCAAAATAGAAAATTACATCCCTTCCAATGTAACTTACACCTTTGAGGCAACTGCTAGTGTGTATATATATATCTTAATTATACAATAATATAGTTGTATAATATTATTAAAAATTAATTATATATCATATATAAATATGTTATATTATTATACATATATTATATGTATTGAAATTATAGATATAATTATAGTATATAATAATGTAATAATAATATAGATATAAAAATATTATTATATAATTATAATAATTGATATTTATATTATTATTAAATTATTTTATACATATAATATAATATAATTATATTATTTTAAATATAATATAAAATACATAATATATCATATTATATATTAATATATACTATTATTTTTATAAAATAATAATATATATTAGAATAATCTCATATATATTATGTTATTTCTTATATAAAAAATGTTTCATTATTGTTACACCCTAGTGTTTTTATGCTTTTTGGAGTTCACAAGAAAATATGAAAGCAATAAAAGTTGTTTGAATGTAACAAGATAATATTCAAAATTTAATGGTATACAATATAATTAAAGCAATTTACCCATTCACACATACACAATAAAAACAAGTACAAATCAACCAAGGGAGAGAGAGATCATATCTTATTTGAAGCTCTGATCTAGACTGTGGTAGTGATCTATGAGTTATTGTAGAATAGTCACCAAGATCTTGGGTTTGATCATTATTGATTCTAAGTATTTTTCCCATTGGATGCTTGCATTAACCAGGGATATTTGCATTGATGCAAGTGCCTATCTCCAATGTAAGTGTCCAGTCCCAGATACACACAGGAATAAATCTAAATTTGTGTCATGCTTGCATTGTCCCCTATATAATTGTTTGGTACCTCAGGATATGTTCTTCTGTGTGCAAGATCTAGCTAAAAAGTAAAAATCCTAGTTTCTTTTGCCTTGGACTTCCTACAACTTGTTAAAAAGGGGTTAGCACGTGAGTCAAGCTAACCTTAACAAACCTAGTTGTTGTTAAGTGATACCTACATGGCCAATACTCTAAATAGGGCCTTAGACTCGCATGCAATTCTCCCTCCTATACATGTGTGTGTAATTGTAACTGTGTAGTTATATGTTCTTTCTCCTATAATAACCCTTGGTGCAAACAATGCAAGAGTATGGTGATCTTTTGAGTGCATTATATGTTCAATTTAGTATTGTAGTGTAATTTGATAGTTGGTAATGTAAAATACTTGATAATTAGAACTTGCTTGATCAAATTTATAGATAGTGTAATAATACTTTAACCTTTATATATATATATATATATATATATATATATATATATATATATATATATATATATATATATATATATATATATATATATATATATAAAGGTTAAAGTATTATTACACTATCTATAAATTTGATCAAGCAAGTTCTAATTATCAAGTATTTTACATTACCAACTATCAAATTACACTAAAATACTACATTGAACATATAATGCACTCAAAAGATCACCATACTCTTGCATTGTTTGCACCAAGGGTTAGATCCCTTGATTTCAAATTATGACTGGTGGCATGGAAAAATCCAAAAATGAATAAACAAATGGGACTAACAAATGGTTACAAAATCAAAAGATATAGAAAAGATGAAGGGATAAGTCTAGACACTTGTATCATGGTTGGACACTTGCATCAACATAAGTGTCCAACATGGATGCAAGTGTCAAGAGGCAAAAAAAAAAAAATGACAAAATAATAAGCAGGGATTCTTGGAGAATAATGGATAAAAAGGTGTTGCTATAATATACATGCCCAAGGGGTAGGAACACACAAGTAAAATAGAATGGAATTGAAGAGGTCTATGCAAGACCGTGCCACTATACATCTAATTCCTTGTTAAGAGGTCTACACATATAAAATATATAACAAAATGTTATGAACTATGCTTATACCAAATATGGGTATCTACATTCCCCCCCCCCCCCAAGAAAACACATACCTTGGTGTGTACAACACACCTTGTCTTCACTTGAACTTTATTTTAATATTTCATTTGAATATTACATACAATCAAAGATTACAACACAAAGTAATCCATGCATATAATTTGTATAAACATAAAGAAATATCATGGATATAATACACATATGTATATGATGCATAATAATGGCTCTGGAGCACTGGATAAGGGAACTTGCAACCTCATCCATCTTTTGGCTAGGAAGATGAATGAATTTGCAAGTGTTAAATTAGGTTGCACCTTGGTGGTCTTATAGCTTGAGCGGGGAGAACTGTGAAGTGATCATTCCCCTAACCCAGAATAGGAAGAGTGGTGCTTCAATTGTCGAGAGTATCATTTCCCAAACAACACACTTGAACACAAAATACATGCATATATAGTCTATTACAATATGAGTAATGTAATCAAGCTCACCCAAAAAACTTAGTGAGACTGTATGGCTTAATCACCATAATCTAACCAAAAAGAGACAACCACTATAGACAGGTAAGGACCAGTGACATGTAATATTCAAACTTGGGTATTAGTGTATAAAATTCCATGGTATAGTAACAATCCATAATAATCTGATGAACCTAGAGGATAGATCAGTGTCTAAATAAATAGAAGGAATTAACACTTATTCATGCCTCCTATCATATTTGGTGTGAATAAAGTAGTATGTGTACAATGGTAATACCAATGTAAATAGAGTTAGCCCAAATATGTATCTAAATCATAAGTTGTGAAAGAGATATGTCAAGTTTTGGCATGTCACAAGGATGGAGGGCATGTTTCCAAAACATGCCCCCATTGAATCTAAAATTGTGAATATGTGGGAGTCATGTCTATATGACATGTCCCACCTGAATCAGGAACTATGAAAATGTGGAAGCCATGCCCATATGACATGCCCCCACTAAATCTAAAATTGTGGACATGTGGAAGCCATGCCTATATGACTTAACCCCACTAAATCTGAAACTATGGACACGTGGAATCCATGCCTATATGATATGCCCCCACTGAATCTAAAACTAAGAACATGTGGAAGCCATGTCTCTAAAATATTCCCCCACTAATATGCCCCTCTTTAGAAGTAGGGGAAATAGTACCTATTAATCACCTCATCACGAAAAGAAAGAGTGATAATCTCATGTATATAGTAACCAATTTGTGTCTTAGTAGTAGTGGTACCGAAGGATATGACATTGTTTGGGTGACAATTTGGGATTTGTAATAATAGTTATGTAAGCAAGAAAGGTAAGCAATTTTTGGTAATTTTCAAAAGTATTAAAAATTCATATAACATATAAGGGCTCATTGTCTATATTCCAATACAACTCACAGTTTTAAAATTAGACAATTGGTGCTCAAGATATGTGTATTTAAATTTCTTGTAGAATGTGTATATTAGGTACATTGAATAGAAATTGGAACTCATTTCCAATTCAAACCTTTGAATTTTTTTGAGATTTGAGTAGAAGAAAACAATGTCACATGGTAGATCCCCTCAACCAATATGATTTGATGTACTCTGGATATCCCTATTCAACTAGGATTTTGAAGAACTGGTAAGTAGGTTTAACTATCAATTGACGAATAATTCTAAATTTTTTATTTTTTTTGTTTTGAGATTTTTTATTTATTTTTTGGTGGATCAATAGATACTTCTATCAATGTTCAAGACACTTGCATCGCTATTTTGATGTTGGTGTCTAAGTTTAGATGCAAGCATATGATGTTACTATCCTACATTGATGTTAGGGTCTAATGTTACTATCTTGTGTCAACATTAGTGTATGATGTTATTGTATTTTTAGTTTTTTCAATACTAACTATAACATATATATTTTTGGACTAGAGTGTGATCAATAATAACTATTTTTTTGGTTGCATAAATATATACATATTCAAGAATTTTGGCATGGTAGATAATTTTATACTCTAACATAGCCATGTCTAGATGTGGTCGACTAGGCCATTATAGATTAGGTGAGGTTGGGTCATGTGGCTTGATTAATATATATTACATATGATATCCACCACCTCAAAACCCTAGCTAAGAGGTGGAACGTAGATACTTGCACTTTCTAGCTCCCAACAGGGGAGATGACAATCATATTGGAGGATGTGTATTGTATTTTTTGGTTTCCCATTAGAGGTAAGAGTATATAGTTTTTCAAAGATGGCAACCTTGGTTATATTCAGTGATCTCACATATGTTTATTGGCTAGATAGCTTTAGATGTAGAGACAACTAGGATGATTCATCTTTCCAACATTATTAGAGGTGATGTTCCATGGTTGTAGAAGTTTGTCTTTATTTTATTGGCCTCACTCATAGTAGTAGAGGGTGGCACAATTGGGATTTCATATCGCATGTATGATATAGTTTGGCACATTGAGTTGGATCATACTCAATATTCCTAGGGTTGTACAATATTATCCCACTTATATAGATATCTATATATATTTGCATAGGAGAGTTATGGTGGAGGTAATGCAGTAAGGAATATCTTACTTGTTTGGCCATATGAGCACATTATAATGGTAGGCCTAGTTGGTAGACTCCTAGCTAGATCGGCCTATCAATAGATGTTTGCATAGTGGTGGGTGTTTCCCCATGGTAAAATGCACACCATGATGGAGTAATGCATTATTTTAGATAGATTAACATCAGATTAGATCATATGGCATCTATATCAGACATTCATTGGATGGCCTGAGGATGGGCATGAACTTCAAAGGATCTAGATTAGCATGCAGTTGGTTGATTGAGCTCCCAATGTATATGAGTTATTTTAGTATAACCATATTCTCTAATAGTTCGATATAGATCAGGGAGTGTTATCGACACCCTACCCTTGGCATCAAATGGCATGAAGTGGGCATAGGCCCCATAATAGGCCATCACCCACACCTACATGTCTAGATCTATGTCTTAGTGATGAGAGAGGTCTTGTGGTTCCCCTAGATATAGGGGATGATGCGAGATACATAGATGGGTATATATATTTATGGGTGGGATCCCAATGGCCATTATTTTTCCCTATTGTAATTGCCCCTCCAGATGCCATTCTTATGACACAAGTATATGCATAAGGAGAGATAGGTGGAGATACATGTGATGGTGCTCTTGTGGGATCGACACCGGTAGATGAGGAAATCATCATAGAATAATATAAGTATCATGGTTTAGTTTAGCATTTAATTTTTCTATAATTTTAGATAAAATATTTGATTTCATAGATGTAGTTAACTGGCATTTTATATCTTGTATCTGCAGGTAATCAAGAGTAGGTGACTATGGTAGACCATGCAATATAGGACCTTACACAAAGTGTACCCATGTATATAGATGGTGAGGGTTTTATTGAGAGAGTTATTGATATTGCAGGTGCCCATGCACCTTTATTTGATCTTGTAGTGAGGGTTGTGGTTGTGTATCATACTACTACCACTGAGCATGAGGAGTTGCATGCTGAATTAGATAGATGTGACATCCAAAAACATAATGCCATAGAGATCATGTAGGTTTTAGTTAATCAATGTGGTACTCTACACTATGAGCATGAGGATATTGTGCATGGATTAGGATCCTATGAGAGAAAGTATGTGAGTTATCCTATGCATGCAGGTCCTAGTTGGACCCCAGTACCTCTCCATTGAGAGGTGTGAGGGATATGCATATAGATAATGATGAGGATTATACACATGGGGATATTCCCCCAACATATGATTGATTTTATAATTTGTATAAACTTTGTATCATTTTCTATATATATGACATTCTTCACATGGTTTATTTTACATTGAATGGATGTGCAATATCTAGCTCTTTATATTTGATTTCTATATTTATTTCTACAATGTGTGATTGGATATTACAAATTATATTATAAATATTTCAATTTAATGATATTCTTGAATTATAGCGATAATAGAATAATCATCATGTGCATTGAAACCCAGTAAGAAATAAGAATGCCCAACTATAATGATCATATGGTAGTGGGACTACTAATTTTAATTTTGTGGCTAACTATGATGTATCTGTAGAAGTAACCTATGAATTTTTAGGTACTAGTTTTAGCACCCAAATCTACTGTGTAGTTATATCCCCTTCATGTGTCCTGATATTAAGGATATGATCAACCAATTGTTCCTTGGTAGGATCAATGTGGGATTGATCAGTCCTAATATAGGGTACACCAGGAGAAGGACTTCTAATAGTGGTCATATTCTATGAAGGTCTATGGACCATGTGTTCCTAAAAAAGAGCAACATGGGATGGTTCGACCCTCTTATATGATCCTCTAGGAGAAGTATGTGGGTAAGGTCACAAAGTTGGGGGGTAAAAAAGGGCCCACCCGTGGATGTAATTTTCCTAAAATTTTAGAAATCTAAACTTCTATAGATAATTTGAGATATCTGCACTCCAAATTTGAAGATGGTGTAGGAACTTTAAATGTAGAATTTCGAGTCTAGTTTCTAAAACACTATTTTTTTTAAAAAAATGGTTAATTATAACTAGGTCAAACATCTAAAATTTTAATAACTACTATTTTCTTAAAAATAGAGTAGATAGATGACCATGCCATCCACCATTTTTAAGCACCGTTTAATATTGTTTAAAACACTTCATTAAAAATTTAGATAAGATCTTCTAGTTTGTGCCCTGTATTTTTTTATATTTTTTCAATGAATACTTTTTTTAATGAATTTTTAAAGTAAATAGATCCTAAAAATTGACAAAAAAATGGATATTCGTGCATGCGACGTGCCTAACTACCTCAAAAAAAATGAAAATCAATTTTTTTTAATGTGTGTAAAATTAGGCCTAGTTTTTGACCATATAACTTATTTTACACTTGGATCAACTAAAGACAAATTACATGAACATGTATAGGCATGTATGTTTGTGACATTGAGTGGCCTAAAAATTGTATAGTTATAAATCAACATGGTTTGAAACCTTAAATTAGTCAAAAAATTATAAAAATCATATTTTTGGAAAGAAGAGAGCATGTTCAACGTGATGGTATTAAGTTTTTGAATTTTACCATTGAAATTTGTAGTGTATTTGGTGATCAAACTTAGATTTTGTTTTTTTTTATCATAACTATTAGACTCAGCTATAGATTGATAGTTCCAAGCCTTTGGCTTAGCAATCCAAGCCATTCCTGAGCCAAAAGGTGTGGTATTTGAATTTAAATTCAAATAGCATGATTGCGTTAGTGTATAAGGTAATCACATTATTATAAAAGTAATAACACAATCATGTTACTATTGTTTTGCATATTAAAGCATTTGAACATGTAGCTGGAGTGAATCTTGGTTAATAGATAATGTGATTGTGTTATTATAAAAGAAATAACGTGATTGCATTCTTGTTATTTTGCACATAAAATCATGTGGACATGCAGATGAATCCAATCTTGGCTAGAAGCTTATATTTACTACTCTAAATGTTAAGTTTACATTTATATTGTTAAATTTATTTTACATTTATTTCCTTGTAATTTAAATTTATAGAGTACATATAATAAATTAGGGTCACTTTGCATCTGATAGATTTGGTCTCACAGCTACATGCCTTACGATGTGTAAAATAGTTTTTCAAAATCTAATCTGGTCAGTACTTAGGCATTTTTAGGGTCTAAGTATTAAACCTAGGGATTTTAGTACATAAATTTTGTAATTGATATCCATTTTAGGTTTTTATGCCTTTCAGATTGATTCTTGGCATTTTTAGGAGTCATAGGTTTGTCAAAATTGAAGTTTGAAAACTACTCACTTTAAACTTGATCTAAAGTGGTGTGATTGGGGTAGTGTAGGTCATTGATGACCTACACACATCAAATGACCACTTTATGTTAATTTCACTTGTTCATCATCCCTACCTCATCCCTGATCACTTCCTACTCATCCTTCATTTCTCTCAATCACTCTCTCATCATTCTTCATTTTCCCTAATCACTCCCTCATTGACCCTCACTATCCCTGGTCATCTCTAATCACTCCCTTATCATTCATAATCATTCCTTCAATGACCCTCACTATCCCTCATCATCCATAATCACTCCCTACCTATCCTTCATCATCCCTAATCACTCTTTCCTTATCCCTCATCATCCATAATCACTTCCTCATCGATATTCACCCCTTCTTCATCCCTCCTCATCCCTAATCACTCCCTCATTGACCTTCATTGTTCCTCATCATCTCTAATCACTCAATATTGTCATCCCTAATCACTTCTTCATTGAATATCACCATCCCTCATCATCCCTAATCACTCCCTCTTCATCCTTTATAATCCTTAATCATGCTTTCCTCATCCCTCACCATCACTAATCACTCCCTCATTAACCCTCATCACTCCATCATTTATCCTCACCATCCCTTATCATCGCTAATTGCTCCCTCATCATTTGATGTAAGTATATAATATAGATATATCTTTGATTCCAATCATATGTTGTTTAATCAATTATAATATAAATTAACTATTTTCTAAGACTTATTGTGTTGTTAATACCCATTTGTGATAGCCAATTTTATTACTAAATGAATTGGATGATCTTCCAAGTTTACAATCAAGTAACATAAGTACTAACACAAAATAGATTTTAAAATTTAGTTCATTGAATTATCTTTGTTGTGCAGTTGACTAGATGAAACTTTATTCAGTTCCACCTTTGGTGGCTTGGTTCAAAGGATAATTATTAAACACAAATCTCTTGTATAATTTTTTGATTTTGAGAATATTTGAATCAGATGCAAAGTTATTTGGTGTTTCCCATTCCTGTATGACTTGAATCTTGGTTAGGTTCACACATACACTCCTTGTGTGTGTAATGTATCCAAAATATTTTATCTCTTTCATGAAAAATGTGTCAGGATCTTGCTCCACCAAAAGAGCACAATATGATTACCAAACCAAGCAACTTAATATGCGGAAATTAACCAGATTCACCAAGTAACTAGAATTCAGAATAACACATGATATGAGAGACAATACACAAATTGTATTAACACTTTATACAGAAAAGAATACAATAAAGAAGATGCCACTTCTTCTCCACCACCTTACAGAGGTTTCCCACACCTCAAGTGAACAGTAAATCTTCTCCCCAAAGCTCTCCCTCTCAGGTCCCAACACCCAACTCAAAATACAGAGTTGGTGTTCACCTCCTGTGCTCCACGCACACCACAAGTGCTCCACACACTCAAACAAGTACTCCACGTACTTCAAGTAGATCTCCCATGAACTTGCAACAACCTGCAATTCAACAGACCATACTTATGGAAGGAACTCCCTTGCCTTCCTCTCTGCTCTATCCGAGTACACACCTGTACTCCAAGTAGATCCTGCCTGATATTGCTCCCTGTTGTGTTGCTGTCTATATGATCCTGCACACCTGCAAATCAAACACGGTTCTGCTCCCCTGTGAACCTTGACCTTGCACACACATACACCTGCAGATCAACGATCTTACTTACCATGTAGATCTCCTATATAGGCCATGCAACTGTGACCAAGATCCTACATACATGAAGAACCCTGCTGATTCTCCAACCCAGCACCTACACCTGGTACTGTGGAACTAGGAGGAACACCCTTGCTCACCTCACACACAGAAGGAGCAAACTTTGCTCAACTCAAACTAGAACACTTTTCCAATACAACCATGAGTCTATTATATAGATCTCATCCAAACAATAATTAGACATCTAATTACAATAATTAGATCCGCAGCTCTCAGTCTAAAAATAGCTCTAATCATGCAAACACTTGGTTCGTTAGCTAACTGCCCGTAATTAGCTCGCAGTCGAACCACACAAGCGACCGACGTCGGTCCCTGTCTGCCTGGAGGTGACCGACGCCAGCCGATCCCTGACCGACATCGGTTGCTTCTCTTCACTATCCTGCCGACGTCGGCTGATCAGACCGACGCCGGTTGCTCTGACGCTCAGCAACCTTCAGCAACCCCTCCAATGGCCTTCTCCATGTCTGCATCAGTGAAGCTTTTAGCTCCACAACCTAACAAAATGAACATTTATTCATGTTATCATAAAAAATATGTTTCTAAAAAATGTGAAACACTAGTTCAGCATGGTGTAGATGTTCATCCCATGTTTTATAAAGATTAAGATATCATCAAGGTAGATTAAAAAAATGACATAGGTAAAAGGACTCGGGATGTTTTTCAACATCTCATTGAATGACTTCACTACATGAGTTAACCTAAAAGGCATAACCAAATAGTCAATTAATCCTTCCTTTGTTTTTAAGACTATATTCCAAATGTCTAGAGGTTCAACATGAATATGATGATACCCAAACTTAAGATCAATTTTGGAAAAGAATTCTACACCATGGATATGGCATAAAAATACCTTAATATATAGATGAGGATAATAGTTCTTTACTTTAATATTTTTAAATTTTTTTAATTGATTCAAAACTTTGGCACAAACACAATTGGGCTTCTGCAAGGTAATGATTTGGGCATGATGTGTCCATTATCCATGATTTCATGGATCTACCACTTGATCTATTCATTCTCTAGAAATGATATCTTGTATAAATAGGGTTGAGTTATAGGTAGTTAAGGGATAAAATAAATAGTATTGTTTAGTGTATAATATGTAGGAACTTATTTAGGTGATTGAAAGATATCCTTGTATTCATCTATTTTATGGTTAAATTATTTTGTCTTTGTTATTGTTGGATAAACACTATGATATTGTTCCATAAAGATGTTATTACATTTACTTCTTACCATCAAGAGTATACTTATTACTATAACTAACAAGATTCTTGTACTTCCTGGCACTAATGACTAAAAGCTTATAAACAAACTACAATATATGGTATTTTAGATAATGATAATCTATCACAACATTTCAAGGATTTAATTCATATATTACATGTCAATGGTAAATATATGGTTGACACATGTAAAACATCGCACCCCTCTAATGGTGAGATGTCACAAAGGATTGCATCTTTAAAAAGTTTGATTTTATACACCAAGTGACACTACTAGGTGATCCATTTCTCAAGGTCTACGCTAGACAATACACTAGCATATGGTTATGGATGATGTATAAATTCCAATTTCAATTTTTGAAAATATGTTTTAGGATAAATCTGACTTCCATTGGAAATGATGGAGTATATTGGCTCACCATTGATCTAAATTTATTAATGAAACAATTTTTTTAATTCATATAATTTCTTGTTAGGGGAAGTAGAGATATTTCTAGTACTGACCATATCATTAGGTTCATAATCTATTATCTACTTACACTTTTATAGTGGTAGATAACTTGTACCCACTTCTCAAGATGTGCAAGTAGAGAGTTCATAATGTGACACTCTTCATTGGATTGAATATTGAAATTTTGAATTAAGCACCACTTTCCAGTCTTGGACTACTTTTTATAATCATTTGAAAAATATTTTCCACTCTCTGGTATGATGAATCAATCAATAGACGTACAAATAGAATGCCTTAAAAGTAACTATTTGAATCATAAAATGTCATCATATGGAAAATAATTGATTGGTTTCAGGAAATCACATATCTTGGTGATCCTCATATTTACTACCCATTTTTTGTGCTATGGTGGTTTCACTTGCTTATCTTTTTCTAGTAGATTTTCAATTGTGAATTACATCATTTCTAATAGGCCCATATTTTTTCATAGGTTCTAAATATTTATGTTTTAAATTTGCCTCCACATCATTTTGATCACTATGTCTTATATTTCATGTTAGCACTCAACACTCCACTTGTAGCTCATATCATTGTTAAACCCCAACAAAATACCACCATCAAGGTATTGGATGGAGTGATTAAGGATTAGGATGGATGAGGAAGAATTGAGTAGAGATGATGAGGGAGTCAATAGGGATGATGAGGGATGGTGAGGGTCAATTAGAGAGTAATTAGGGATGGTGAGGGTCAATTAGAGAGTAATTAGGGATGGTGAGGGTTAATGATGGAATGATTAGGAGTGATGAGGGATGAGGAAGGAGTGATTAGAGATGATAAGGTATGATGAATCAGTTATTAGGGATGATGAGAGATGGTGAGGGTCAATGAAGAAGTGATTAGGGATGATGACAGATGGTGAGGGTCAATGAAGAAGTGATTAGGGATGATGAGGGAGTGGTTATAAATGGTGAGGAATGATGAGGGTCAATAAGGGAGTGATTAGGGATGATGAGGGATGAGAAGGGAGTGATTAAGGATGATGAAGTGATGATTAGGGATGATGAGAGAGTGATTAGGGATGCAAAAGATGGTGAGAACCAATGACAGAGTGATTAGGAATAATAATGGAGTGAGTAAATATGATAAGGGATGGTGAGGGTCAATGAGGGAGTGATGAAAGATGAGGAGTGACTAATTAGGGATGATGAGGGATAGTGAGAGTCAATGAGGGAGTAATCATGGATGATGAGGGAGTGATTAGAGATGACCAAAGACAATGAGGTTCAATGAGGGAGTGATTAGGGATAATGAAGAATGATGAGAGGATGATTAGGGGTGATGAGGCATGAGTAGGAAGTGATCAAGGATGAGAGAGGAATGATGAACAAGTGAAAATAATACAAAGTGGTTTGATGTGTATAGGTCATCAATGTGACCTATGCTACCCCAATCACACCACATTGCATTAATTTCAAAGTGAATGATTTGAAAATTTTAATTTTGACAAACTTAGGACTCTTAAAAATAATTGGAATCAATCTAGAAAGCAAAAAAACCTTAAAAATGACTATATGTTTACCAAAAATGGATATCAATTACAAAAGTTATGCCCTGAAATCCCTAGGTTCAATACTTATACCCTATAAATGCCTAAGTAATGACCAGATTAGAGTTTGAAAAACTATTTTATACATCATAAGGCTTGCAACTATGAGACCAACTCTATTAGATGCAAAGTGACCCCAATTTATTATATTTACTATTTAAATTATAAGGAAATAAATGTAATAATATAAATTTAAACTTATACTTAACATTTAGAGTAGTAAATAAAAGCTTTCAGCCAAGATTGGCTTCATGTGCATATCCACATGCTTTTATGTGCAAAATAAAAGTAACATGATTGCATTATTTTTTTTATAACAATGTGATTGTGTTATCTATTAACCAAGATTTGCTCCATGTACATGTTCACATGATTTAATGTGCAAAATAACAAGAAACATGATCGTGTTATTATTTTTACAATAATGCAATTACATTATCTAGTAACATGACATAACATGATCATATTATGTATTAATGAGATCACATTATGTATTAACATGATGTGTTATGTATTAATTCAATCATTTATGTTTTAATGCAATCACATTATATAATAACGTGATCACATTATGGCTCGGTAATTTTCAAGCCATAATTTAAATAATCCGATTGTGTTATGTCAATAACACAATAACGTTATATAACAATGTGATCACATTATGGAAAATGTACATGAAATTATCCCCCAACTTCGTGCACTTATCCATGTGAAATTGGTCTAGATAAGTCTTCCCAAAATGCAATAATTTCCCAATTGGCTAACTGTGTAAGCTTTTACTCAAGAGAAAAGCATGCATTATCTTAGTGCCTATTAATACCATGGTAAGTGAAAAAGTGTTGTCCTTTTGCCTTTTCAAATTGATGTGGTGGATAATGTGAATTATGAGGAAATGTTATCATTATTATATCCAATAGTGTGCATAATATATCATGTGATCTATCTTAGTACCAATCAAACTGAAGAGGCTACTTTTTGGCAGAGGCATATGGTCTAACTATGGGAGGTACTCTATAAGCATGTTCCTTTCATTTTTTCAACACCTTTATCATTTGTTCTTTGACATATGTTTCTATCTCTGAAGAAGTTGTTTGAATTGTTTTATGAACCTTCTTAGGTTATTTGTTTACTTTGAAAACATGATTTTTACCATGTTTGGTTTTGAGTGGAAAAATAGGTAACTCAATTTGTGTTGTTAGGACACATGCATATTTATGCACATCCCAATATAAAGTCTCAACTGAAATAAAGGGATTATGCAATGCTCTTTATATAAGTGGAGAAATAAAACACCTAGATAATATAAATTTCACTTCTAAATCGTAGGGTGTATAATTTAAGGAATATAAATTATCCTTAAATCAAAAGATATAATCTTATATATGTTCTTTATCATTTTGTGTCAATGCTTGTAAATGTTCCAATGGTAACTTAGGTAAGGTATAGCGATTAAAATTCAATAGGAATACATCTTCAATATTTTTTAAATTTGATAAGGAGTCATTGTGAGGCTATAAAACCAATCAAGAGCCCCTTTGGTTAAACTATGATGGAAAGCCTTTAATAACGAGCTTCCATTTTGGACCCAATGTCCAAAAGAGTGTATATATTGTTGAAAATGAATAGAAAAATCCCTTTGACCATCAAAGGATAATAACTTAGGGATGATAAACTTCAAAGGATAAGAGTACTCAAATACATCTCTAGCAATAGGTTGCTCTGCTAAGATATTTTCCTCAAAAATAGCCTCATGAGAAGAAACTTAGAACTTTAGAGCATTAACTTATTGTTGAAAATCTCCCATGGTATTAATGATAGATAACATATCAAAAGGAGAGGTTGAAGCTTTGGTTAGAGGTTGTAAATTACCATTGAAACAAAACATGGGAATTATATAATGTTTACCACTTTTGAGAGTAGGATCATCACATGATTTTGTAACATTTGGTAAAGGAGTACCCATCGTTAAAGAGGTAAGTATATCATGTTGGATAGCACTAAGGTTGATACCATTATCATTACAATGTGAGATGTTATTTGAAGCTTAGTGACATAAAATAGGACTAGAGGAGAGAACTTCACTGTAAACATTTGTTCCTTTTTAGCAGAAAATGATGTAATAATAAGTAGATAATAATGATATTATAGGATGTTTTTTTGATGTTATTTAAAGCTTAGTGACATAGATAATGATCAGCAAATAAGAAAATAATTATAGGATGTTCACACAGAATGATATTATATTGCACATAATAAGCAAATATGAGAGATCACACAATAATAATTGATAGTAGAATAGAATATTGGATAATATAGCAAAGCCACTTTGAGAGGGAGACCTCCACAACAATGCATTAATAACATAATACTTAACCTAATCAATAAATAGTACCACTACCTCTTATATATAGTCTACTTAGCCAAGGTTATTCCATAGGCTGACCTATCTAAGAACATAGAGAAATGTAACAAGTGAATAAAAGAGGTATGTGTTGTCCCCAAAAAATGTCACTCATTTTTGGGACAACCTACGGACTATTTTGGCCTTGCACAGACCAAAATTTCTCTCTTCCCTTCTCAAAATTTTTTCTGAGCTTTCAAATTCCTCATTTTTAAGCTTTTTTCGTAAAGGGATTCACAGGTTCAACAGGTTCAAAAGATTCTACAGGCGAGTTTAGTCAAAAGAACAAGTTTCTAACACTTAGTCATTTCCAAGATTGGTTCAACGCCTTGGTTCAATCAAAAGAGTTCAATTGGCAAATGATAAAGGAAGCAGTGTTTGAGCGAGACACAGAATAAACCAATGAACCGATTGAACTTTGAACCGAAAGAGTTCAAAGTTCAATGGTTCATAGGTTCAAAAGTTCAAAGGCAGCCTCAGTCAAGAGAGAAGCAGCAAACAAGTGGTTCAATAGATGGTTCAACCAAAGAGTGGGAAAGCGATTGAACCAGGAAGCGATAGAACAAAAGAGATAGAATGAACCAATGAACCAATGAACTTTCATGGGTTCACAGGTTCAGGGTTCAACATGGTTCAAGCAGTTGGCGACCATTGACGGCCCCTTAGATGTCAAATTTAAAGTGAGGTAAAATCCATGGAAATTCAAATAGAGCACGAAACTTAAAGGAAGAACCAAGCGATTAAATGAAAAGAGAGCCCAAAGACTCAAAGAGAGAAGATCGATGCAAAGGACTAGAAACGTCTTCAAAAGAGTTATTTCCAATAGGTGGAACAGTGGATCGAGTAGAATTCTGAGCGCACCAAACCAAGGATGTGGCCTATTTTATTTCATGAAGTAAAGACAAATATGAAAAGGACCAGTCGGTCCATACCAAGGAGGAGACATATCAGATGAAGGGACACGCCATAGTTATGGCAGTGCACTGTTCTCAGCATGGTCTCTCCAGACAAAACTAGAGACGCATTGAAGACATTGATTGCAACATGGGTCGTCCCATGGAAAAAGGCACCAATCCTTGGGTAGTTGCTATAAGTTTGTATTTTCTCTTATTTGTAAAGGAGAATTTTCACTTTACAAGAGCGAAACTCTGCACATTGTGAAAGAAGAAGACTGAGACTTTGAGCTCAGGTTGTAATTTCATTTTCATTTTTATCTGAATGAGAAAGTAGGTTTTTCATAGACTTTGTGCTATTTTGACTTGTGTCATTTTAGAAGATCTTTCTTACGTCTGTCTTCTAAAGGTGTCCTTATTCATTTAATTTGATAAGAAGAATTAGTGAAGGTAATAAGGAAGTGTCCTGAAACCAACTGTGGGAAGAATTTGTGCTTTCACAATTGCTTTCAATCTATGTTTTTCTTTTCTTTTTGTGTTAAGGATTCTAGGGCAACTTTGTGCCCCCATTATCCTTTGTGATATACTCTTTGGGTAGTTGAGGTGGAAACTTTGTGTTCTACTTCATCTTGCTGTTACTATGCCCTTTGGTTAATGGTTTTTTATCTTACTACCTGAAAGAAAATCTTGTTGTTTCCTACAAGAACACTTCTAAAATAAGAGAAGTGCCTTCAGTGTTTACACCAGGATTTTCTCCTTTGTCTGTGTGCATCATCTCTGAAAAAAGAGAGATGGATGGTTTATCCCACCCCTGTGTCTTACTTTCTGCTTATATATAATATATATAGCCTCCGTATATTTAATAGGGAACCTCCCCTTGATGAGAGGAGAGATTTGTCCCCTTTGGATGTGGTAAAACTGCAACATTGGACGACCAATCTCCCAATGCTGTGGTGATAGGAACTATTTTGGTCACCAATTAGTTGGCTAACAAAATATTCACCCAACAATATGTAAGCCACAAGTCAACCACACATATCCCTAGACATACCAATGGTTAAGGGCATAACAAGCCCCTCCCCTTCAAAATAATGTTGTCCTCAACATTGTGACAACTCTGTATGTTGCTTTATAAATGCTTCATCCTACCAAGTGGCATCTTCACATGACAGATTCTTTCATTTGATCAGGTACTTTGTAATTGCTCAGGAATGCAGCTGCTTGGTATGCCTATGAAGGATCACCTCAAGATCTGATGGGGAATCAAGAACAACAAACATGCTCTGATCCCACTTGTTAGGATCTTGCTCCTCAGAAAGAGCACAATATGATTACCTTGTATTATCAACTAAACATACAGAATTAACCAGAAGCAATAAGTAACAAGAATTCACAAATGACACAGACTATGAGAGACAACACAAACTGTATTAAATACTCATCCAGAAAGAAAATACAATAAAGAAGATGCCACTTCTTTTTCCACCTCTACAAGGCTTCCCACACCTCAAGGGCTCCCAGTAATTCTCAATCAAGAGTTCACTCTCCTACCAAAAATGGTCCCAACACATAACTCACACACAGAATTGGTGTTCACCTCCAACCAGTCAGTAATAACCCTGCCAGTACACAAGTACTCAAAGTACTTCAAGTAGATCTCCCATAAGCTTGCAACAACCTGCAACTCAAATGATCTTACTTAAACATGTAGATCTTCAAACGTGGCCTTGCACACCTGCTGACCAAGATCCTACAACTGGAAGAAATCCTTTTCTTGCCTTGATTACAATACATACCAATGGGTCTATAAATAGATCCCACACTTAAACAATAACTTAGATTTCTAATTTACAATAATTAGATTCACAAATCAAAACCAAAAATAACCTTTTTCATGCAAACACTCGGTTCAACGAACTAACTGTTTGTGCAACGAACAGTTCTGGAACCGCACATGCGACTGATGTCGGTCCCTGTATGCCTGGAGATGACTGACATCGGCTGACTCCTACCGATGTCGGTTGATCTTTTGTTCACTGCTGACCGACGTCGATCGGCCTAACCGATGTCGGTGACTATGACACTCAACAACTCCTCCATGTCTGCAAACAGTTGAAGCTTTTAGCTCCACAACCTAATAAGATCAAGAACAACTCTGCCTTCCTCATCCAATTATAGTAATTCTATTTGAATGGAAACTCTGTCCAATGAATTTATTCAGGCATGATAAATAAAATATTGGATGTATGTGAATGGATGAAATAAACTCTAACTTATAGGCCACACTATCAATTTTTTGTAAGATCTGATAAGGCCCATAATACTTAGGGGACAACTTGTTATCCTTTTTTTGTTGCTTCAATGACATCTATTTGTATGGATGCAAGAGAACAAAGACCCAATCACCAATGTCAAAATGCCTATCACTTCTGTGTTGATCTACCTGTTGCTTCATGTTATTCTAGGCCATAGCTAAATTTTCATGCAAACTTGCAAGGACCTCTTGTTAATGGTGAATATGTTCTTCAACTGCATGAACCTTAGGATGGAACTTCAAGGTTGAAGTGATGGATGGAGGGTGGTATCCATATAGTGCCACAAAAAGAGACATTTTGAAAGAACTATGAACATAAGTATTATACCACCATTCAACAAGTGGTAGCCATTGAACCCATTTATCCTATTTATCAGAAACAAAAGAATAGAGATATCCTTCCAGACATTTTTTGACTACCTCAATTTTTCCATCAAATTGAGGATGATAGGATGAACTATGAGCCAATTGGGTGCCCAAACATGTAAATAACTCAGTCCAAAAATTACTTGTAAAAATGGGATCTCTATCACTGACAATGATCTTTGGGGTCCCATGCAGTTTCTGAACTTGTATTGAGAAAAGTAACAGCTATTGTAATAGTAACAAAGGCTAGGATAAAGAATAAAAATGAGCATACTTACTGAGACGATGCACAACAACCATGATAATATTTTGACCATCAGATTCTGGTAACCCTGTAATGAAATCCATAGATACCTCTTCCCAACGCTAGCTAGGGATGGATAAAGGTTGTAAAAGCTTTGAGGTTTTGATGGTTTTGCCTTTGTTTTGTTAACAGATCATACACTCAGCCACATATTTTTGAACATCCCCCTTGATACCTTCCCAAAAAAAAATCCTGCTTGATTCTATGATATGTTTTTAAAAATCTTGAATGACCCCCAATTGGATTTGCATGAAGTTCTTGAAGGATTTTTTTGTTTAAGAAGACAATTATTACATAGGTAAAATCTATCTTTATACCATAATGCATTACCTTTCCATGTGAATTTTTCAAATCCACCTAAACTCTTCTGAAGATTTTGAATCAAATCATGGGTAGCACTATCATGTTCCCATTCTGATCATGCTTCAACTAGCCAATTTGCCTACAAAATGGTTATGGCACACATTAATGCCTCAATTGATTCATCTTTTATGGATAGTGCATCTGCCACCACATTGTCCTTGCCAATTTTGTAGACTATTTCAAAATCATAGCCTAACATCTTAATTACCCATTTTTGTTGTTCTTCAGATGGCAACCATTGTTTTAAAAAATATTTGAGACTATCATTATCAGTCTTTACCTGAAAGTGATGACATCAAATAAGGTCTCCATTATTTGACTGCATGCAAAATGGCCATCACTTCTTTCTCATAGATGGGCTTGTGCTGATTTTTACCCATTAGTTGATGAATATCAAATGCAAGTGGTCTGCCTTCTTGCATGAGTACAACACCCATACCATACCCAGATGCATCACATTCAACCACAAAAGTCTTGAAAAAATTAGGAGTGGCCAATACTGGAGTAATGCACAAAGCCAATTTCAATTATTTAAATACATGAGTAGCTACATTAGTCTAATGAAAGGATTCTTTCTTTAACAAAGAGGTGAGTGGGATGATAATACTACCATAATTTTTGAAAAACCTACGGTAGTAACCAGAAAGCCCCAAAAATCCCCATAGTTACTTGAGTGTCTTAGGAATTGGCCAATCCACCATTGCTTGGATTTTCTTAGGATCCACTTTCACTCCTTCATAAGACACCAGATGACCTAAATATTCAACCTCACAAGCCCCAAAAGTACATTTGGAAGGTTTGGTTACAATTTATTTTATTTCAAAATGGAGAGTACCTATTTCACATGTTGCAAATGGTCTTCCCAATTTTTACTGTAAATGAGAATATCATCAAAGAATACCAGAACAAATTTCCTTAAAAATGGTTTAAAAATAGTATTCATCAAACTTTGGAAAGTAGATGGTGCATTTGTTAGACCAAAAGGCATACCCAGAAACTCATAATGGCCCTCATGAGACCTGAAAGTGGTTTTGGGTATGTCTTCATCATGGATCTAGATTTTATGATACCCAGAACACAGATCAAACTTGGTAAAATAAAGAGCACCATTCAATTCATCTAGAAAATCATCAATGATAGGAATAGAAAACTTATCTTTGATAGTGTACTTGTTGAGTTCTCTGTAGTCAGGACACATCCTCTAGGTGTCATCTTTCTTTCTCACCATGACAACTGGTGAAGAATATTTATTTTGGCTACAGTGAATGATTCCTGCATCCAACATCTCCTGTACCATCTTTTCAATTTCACTTTTCTAGGTATAGGGATACCATATAGCCTGATGTTGGGTGGTGTACTACCAGGATTAAGTGTGATAACATGATCATGCATGCGGCTAGGTGGAAGTCATTTTGGTATGTCACCAAAAACAACAAAATGGGCATCAATCACTTATTGTAGATCAAGATGTGGAGATGGTTGAGTTGGTTGTACTTCCATGGAAAACAAGCAAGATTCAAATCTTTCAGCACCCTTACAGATAATCTTTGTCATTTGATGAGAGCTAACAAGTTGTGGAGATTTAACCCTTAATCCCCTTAGCTCAAATTTCCAATCTTTAAAATGAAAATGCATGAATAATTCTTAGAAATTCATCTCAATAGTGCCCAAAGTGGTGAGCCACTGGACTCCCAGAACAATATCAACTCCACCCATGGGAATAGAAAACATAAGAGAATCTAATAAGTAGTCTCTCATGGCCAACTTAATACTATGACATTTATCTGAATAGCTGACAGTACCACCATCTATAATTATAACCTAAAATTATGGAGCTAGTTAAATGAAATAGTTCAAATGAGCAACCAACTTATTGTGGGTGAAGTTATGTGTACTCCTAAAATCAATCAATACAGTGACCTATTTCTTAAGGAAATCCATCACCTTAAGAGTTTAGGGAGTACTAATACCTGAAAGGGCATGACAAGAAATAGTAGGCTGTGAGTCTTTAGATTCCTCCTTGAGAACTTCTGCATCCTCGTCATGTACTTATTCATCATCTTCATCATCATTGGCATGTTCAATGTAAAACAACTTTTTTTAGCACAATGATGGTATTTGTTTCATTTGCTATCACAACCATAACACAACCCTTTGGCTCGCTTTTCCTCAATTTGTCATTGTGTTAATTTGGTGGGATATGAAAATGATGGTGCTAGAAAGTTGTGATCACAACCAATAGTAAAAGTTTTCCTTTTGACCATCTCTTTGTCTTATATCATATGGGCCCTAGGATAGCTTTTGATACAGATGTTGGGTTAAATATTCAAACCTAAAATTGGATGCTATCTTTGAGGCCACCCAAAAATAGATCAGTCAAATTTTCCTCAGTGATATCTTCCACCCATAAAGAGAGATTTTGAAACTGATGAATATAATCCTTCACAGTTCTTGTTTGCCATAGCTTGGTTAATTGGCTAAAATAGTTCTCAGAGACATTATTCTGATAATGAGCCAATAACTCCATGAAAATAGACCATGTAACAAAATCACCATTCTTTTTTTTTTTAGCATAAAACCAATGATATCAAATGAATTGCTCAAGTTCCAAATACAAGGATGCCACTATCACCTTCTAAAAACTGGGGGTTTGATGCAACTCAAATAATTTTCAATTTGGGTAATTTAAGTGAGAGGATCCTTGCCATCAAACTTACACATATCCAATTTTAGCAACATCAATTTCATATCAACATGGGAGTTGTTGAGAGGAGGATTTGAATGTTGAAGTGGAGGGTTATTGGGCTGAAATTGAGATGTAAGGGTAGCCAATTATGTAGTGATATGCTACAATTTGTTATGAACCCCATTAATCTCTCTGTGCATCCCTGAAACATCAGCTTGGATTGCAACAAAGTCATCATACCTCACCAAGTTATTTATGTCTGCTTGAAGCTAAGAAATCAGAAGTTCTAGATTCCATGTCATTAGCAGGAGTCTTAGGAGTTTCTTTCCCCCCTTTTTTCCCTGAGTACCTAGACTACCATATATAAACCCTAAGAAGGTTTTTACCTCAAAAAAAGTGTATCAATAAATGATATCATTGTGATCACCTTGTCAATATGAATCCAACGACTGCCTTTGTGCACTAGGGTAAAAATTTTGATACTAAAAAGTGAATCGGTAAATTATACCATTGCGATCGTCTTGCCGAGATGAATCCAATGACTGTAATTGTGCAAAGAATTTTTTTTTCTATACTTTTTTTTAAATATATATATATTTTTTAAATGTTTCGAGCAATACTACACTGACGGAAAAATTTAATTCTTCCTGGATTGCAAGTTATGTTTTTTTGCTCCCACCTCTCCCAAAAGCCATGCTTCACTAGATCCAAAAAAAATGAAAACTTGCCTAAATTGAAGCTCTGATACCACTTGTAATGAAATTACTTAGATGTTCACAAAGAATTATATTATATCTCATAAAATAAACAAATATGAGAGATCACATAGCAATAATTGATAGTAGAACAAAATACTTAATAATATAGCAAAGCCACTTCGAGGGGGAAACCTTCACAACAATGCACTGATAGCAGAATACTTAACATAATCAATAAAGACTAACCACTACCTCCTATATATAGTCTACTTAGCCAAGGTTATTCCATAGGCCAACCTATCTAAGAACATAGAGAAATGTAACAAGTAAATAAAAGAGGTATGTAAGCCACAAGTCAGCCACACATATCCCTAGACACACCAATGATTAAGGGCATAACAAATGCAAAGGAGGGAAGAAAAGAAACATTTGCTAGTTCATTTGAAACATTATGAGAGGGAAGAATGCAACTTTCAATTTCATTTGTATTTTTCAAATAAGGGAGAGAATATGCAATTCTACTTTTGATTTTATTTGATTTATATAACTTGAGATTTGAAAGAGATGAATCAAATATACTTGAGACTTTTTGTGTCCCAAAATAATGCATCTTTTATAAATACTTTCTTATGACTTTCACATGCACTCTCATTTTTCCATTCAATCAAAAATGGGGAAGACATAGTATATATATTTTTCTCATTACAAGTTAGATAAAGAGAAGGAATTTAACAATTTTCATTTGAGTTATCCAAAGAAGGGATATAATTTTCAACATGGGTATCATTTTGAAAATAAGGCATGCACTTGATTTCATCAAGATTGGCATCATAAGATATAGGAGAGGAACATTCAATTGTTTTGACATTTGCATCACGGGAACAAGAAGAATAAGAATCGATTTTTAGTGTAAATAAGGAATGTATGCATGCAACATTTTGACTTTCAACATTATGATTTATACAATTTTGCATATATATTTTCTCATCCTTTTGCAAGGGCTCAAAAAAATTCATCATTCTTGACTTTTGAAAACCTTAATCATTAGAAAGAAAATAAATAGGAGAACTAGGCTCCACATACCCAAGAGGAATATCATCACACTCATAACCATATGAATAAATGCCATGATCATTTCCTTGTTCGTTTATACTTGCATTTTCATCATTAGTTCTTTCATTATCATAATTATAAGGGAAATAAGGGGTTGGTTCCTTTTTTGATATTCCATTAAATCTTCATATGCAATACATTGATCATCAAGAACATTTTACTAGCAATTTAAAGGATGAAGATTTTTTGCACGACCTTTAATTAGGGATTCCACAAGGATTTTAACTTTGGAGAAAATCACAAAGCACACAACCACAAGAACCAACACATAAATATAAATAAACATTCCTAAACTACCATGCAAGAAAATCATATCTAAAAAAATATATAGAAATTTGAGATGAATTTTTAAAGGAGAAAACCCTACATGCAAACTAGGGTTTTGGCTCAACAAAAAGAGGTCGGGTTCACCAAATATTTTTATGTTTTTTGGATTTCATACGAAAACATGTAAGTAATAGAAATTGTTTGAATGCAACAAGATAATATTCATAATTTAATGGTATATAATAGAATTAAATCAATTTACCCATTCACACATACATAATTAATACAACAATTACAAAGTAACCAAGGGATAGAGAGATCATATCTTATTCAAAGCTCTTATTTAGACTATGTCAGTGAACTGAGAGTCAATTCAAAATAATCATCAATTTTTGAGAACTAATTGTTATTGATTCTAATTATTTTTACCCACTGGATGTTTGCATCATCTAGGGATAATTGCATTAATGTAGATGTTTATCTCTGATGTAGGCATCCAATCCCAGATACATATAGGAACAAATTTAAATTTTTGTTAGGGTTACATTGTCATTTGTATAGTTTTTTGAGACCTTAGGATAAATTATTCTATGCATGAGATCTAACCAATAAGTAAAAACCCTAGTTTTTTTTGCCCTAAACCTGCTACATTTTGATAAAAAGGGGTTAGCACATGACTCGAGCTAACCCTAGCAACCTTGATTATTATTGTATTGCCTACATAGACAATAATCTAAAGATGGCCTTAGAATCACATGTAGTCTCCCTCGTAGGCATGTGTATGTAATCATAACTGTGCAACTAGATGCTCTTTCTCCTATAGTAACCTTTGGTACAAATAATGCAAGAGTATAGTGATATTTTGATTGCTTCAGATGTTCAATGCAGTATTTTAGTGCAATTTGATAGATGATAATGTAAAATACTTACTAATTTGAACTTGATTGATCAAATTTCTAAATGGTGTAATAAGATTATAACCTTTGTATATATTGGGATCCCTTGATTTCAAATTAGGACCTAGTGGCATGCAAAATGCGGATAATATAATGAAAAAATGGGACCAAAAATAGTCACAAAAGTCAAAGATATAGAAAATGATGAAGGGATAAGTTTGGAAAATTGCATTATGGTTGGACACTTATGTCGATGCAAGTGTCCAACATGGATGTAGGTGTCCAGAGGTTGAAAACATATAAATAATAGAATAACAAGTAGGGATCCCTAGAGAATGGTGGATAACAAGGTCTCACCACAACATATAGGCCCAAGAGTTAGAAATAAACAACTAAAATAGAATGGAACCAAAGAGGTCCATACAAGACCATGCCATTAGACATATAGTTTTTGGTCAAGAGGTATATACATATAAAATTTATAACAACATTTTATGAACTATGCTTGTACCAAATATGTTATTTACACCTAGAACATAAAATGAATGAATCATTTGTAACAATAAATATAAAATAGTACAGACATGACATCTAAAGATGGTCGTGGAAGTTCAGAGTATTTGTTTCTATACAACCTAGCACATGTCCTATTAATATTTAAAAATGTGAATTGTTTTGCACTCTAAAATGAATATTCTAAGAAAAAAAATCTAATGTAGGAATATCTCAATGAACATGCCTCTAGCATAAATAGGGTTGTCCATTTCTTTATGTAATTAAAGGGTTATGTCAAAGATCTACCCTGAAGGGATTTTGGGGCTAAACATTTGTGTAGATTGTTGTTAGTTCTTGGAATCATGCGGTAATGAGCTATGCCAGGAGGAGACATTTTGTTTCATGGTGATCTTGACCAATGGTGAAGTGGTGTGTAAGAGCAAATCCATATAGAACATGAAAGTGGTGAAATATTTCAAGGTGAGTTGGGTGGTGATGGTGAGGAGAAATGACATGGTATTTCAAATGATCGACTCAAAGAAACCTAGCCAGATACACATGAAAATTTTAGTGACATGTCAAATATTTCAATCCAATCTATATCTTCCACCAAAAAATTCAATTACCTAATACAAGATTGAAACATGTGTCATCTCATTGAAAAGAAGTGTCAAATATCCAATGACTCCTCTAAAAATGTAGAGAATGCACCATGTGTCAATTTAGATGAAAATTATGATTATTTTGACTATTGAAAACCTAATTAACTGACTCTAAAACCAATAAAAAGAAAAATGGAAAATGATCCTTCAATGAAACACACCTCGTATATAATCTAATCAACCAATGTAGGATACCATATACAAATAGATATGGATACAAATATTTACAAGCTTCTTCCATTCTCATTCTGAGTAACACTAACAACAACCATTTTATTCATAACAATAGCACTCAAGTCTCTTTATTTGCTGAATAGAGGAAAGGTAAAACTACTGACATGATCACAATTTTTGTCAATTTTGTGTAGTATGTTAGACTAGCTTCAAATCCCCACTAGTGTATGCATACTCTCTCTGAAGTGTTATAGCAGTCTAATATATCTCAAATTAGGCACCACCCTAGATGTTATATATTTATTTTTTTAGGTTAAAACTACCATGCTGAAGAGTTTAAGTCAGATATGGGTTGTGAATAAAATTTAAAACTAGGATAATTGGTAAAATCCTTATAATAGTGGCCATTGCATAATTGAATAAAGTCACAGGACCACATCCCTTGCCTATGCCACCTCTTATTTTGTGCCCTAAGGTTACCCCACCTTGATTAAACCCTCTAGCTTAATTGAATCCAATACCTTGATTATAACTTCCCTCTTCATTCTAGGAATTCCCTCCATCTTACATTTAGTAAAAACTCACCTCAATTTTGGTTAAACATGCCACCTTGAGGTTGATTATAACCTCCCTAATTATGATAACCACCTCGATGTCTAATCCTATCAAACCTTGACACAATGATTCTTCACAAAAGAAAATGATTCTGCAACCCAAAATGTCAAATGTGAAACATGTCAATAAAAAATAATTAAAAAGTTTTTATTATATATATATATATATATATATAACTATCGATTCTAAATAACTAATACGTGTCTCTTATAATTTAAGGGTGAATGAAACCCACACATGCATGTAATAATTATAGTGAAACTATGTCCCAAAATAGGTTAGAGTATATTTTATAAGATAATTATAAGTACAAATATAGGAAATTGTATAAACTTTGGGCTATTATATTAATATATATTTTCATACAATTAACTATTTTCAAGACGTAAAACCCCAACTTATATCCAAATGGCTATAAATAACCACTAAAATTACCCTTGGAGCCTCAATACTTTTATCCAACTAGTCTAAGAATAGGGGATTGACAATAGTGGAGGTATAACACATACCCCTCAATGAATCCATTGGTTTTAAAGGTTTTGTAATGTGTTGTGAGCTAATTAAGGCCTCAAGGAAGGAGATCAATTTCTAGGAGATCTGAGTAATCAAGGTTTTAGAAGCCCATGAGTAGAGAATTAAGTTTGTCAATATGTTTTCAAAAAATATTATAGTTTTCAAGATTGTACTAGTATGGTCCTAAAAGTGTCACGATAGAATGGTATGTTCCTCATCAAAAAATGAAAGTTCTTTGTCCATCAAATTATTTTAAGGATATATGTATATTGTTGTTTAAATCTATTTTCACCTATTTTAATCTAAACTATCTATAAAATTTTGAAATTTTAATATTATTATTAGAATTCTCTTTTTTACACATTTCAATTATTATATAATGTTCCTTATTACAATTAAATTTAATTTTTACCCTTATATTAAGATAAATATAGTTATATGTTAATTGCACTTTTTATAATTAAATTTATTGCGTGTTGATGCAAAACTACTTTCCTATATCACATCCCTTATAAATTTATATGGAAAAAGTTTCATATTATAATTCAAAGATTTACCTTCATGTTCATTAATCAATGTGCTTTATTTGTTTAACACATCTCAATTATAAATAATTACTCTTGGAAATGTAATGATTTGTAGTAATGAGTGCTCCCACTATCCTTTGATTATTAGCACCTGCCCCTCAAGTACTATTGTTTATGCCTTAGCATATTAATTTATGTTGATCCTATTTGATTGCCAATCAAAATTTGTACCTGCTATAAATCCAAATAATTTTGCAATGTTTAACAAAATGTGAGTATAGTTTATTGTTTTTACTATTTACCCTTAAATAGTCAATAATCTTTCTAGCAGAAAACGAATCAGAGGATTTTATTACCTTTGTTTTCCTTCTGACCCCTTTGGGAAAAATGTTGAATTGTTTGGTGGTTATAGCGGCCGGATAGAAGATGTGTCTATAGGGGGTAAATACAGATGGAAGACCATGCAAATACATGTGTTTCACTTGATAGCAAATACAACTGCCCTCTATTACTCTCTATCTTAGTCACTTACTATAGTTTTGGGGTGAGTTATTTGTATATTTGATGATTGTGAAGTGTATTTGGATCTTGGATGTTGGATGGTGGAGCCAAATCTTATTTTAATGCCCAGTTCCCAATAGGGGGTGTGGGGGGGAAACGCCCCTTATTAGGGTCACCATGGGGGTCCGGGGGCGGCAGCAACCATATTTGGATACCCCCTAGTGAGGGTTCAAGGGCAATGCCCTCGAATCAAAATTTTGTTAAAAATGCATTGTAAAATATTGTAATTTCATAATAAATTTAGACCGTTCACTATTAGGTCACAGATCTAACGATAAAAATTATGTTTGTGCATTTTTGCCCTAATATGTGACCCTCCTTTGATATGAGGGCATTGTAACCATGGAGGCATATTGTATGTGAGTGAAGAGGATATTACAATGGATGTATTACAAGTTTTTCGCTTCATTTACTACATTGAATAATAAGGACTAGTTGTTTCTATGTAGACGTAGCCCATATTGGTTGAACCACGTTAATTTTTTGTCTCTATTGTGTTGTGTTTTCTACATTTTATTTCTATCTTTTATTCATTAATATTGATCTATGTTCTATATTCCTAACATTGGAATAACAATACAGACTTATATAACCTGCCTCCTCCATCTGTAACCATTGTCTCTTCTATTTATATGAACTGAATCATCTTTATCCATGACTACCCTCACTTGCCTTACCTTCATCTATTTGCATTTTAGAGGATCAGTGGAAGGATTTTTTTCCCCAAATTTTTCTATGCTTTAGAGGGGTTATGGCAACTTCCTACAAATAGTAGATAGGGGATTAGTTATTTTTAAGAGGGCAGGGGTTCGAAATGGAAAGTTACTTATTGTCATATTTGGCAAGATTGGAGACGACCAAAATGAAAGAGAATGTTAAACCTGAAATAAAATTACCAAAGACCATGATTTTCTTGGCGACAACATGAGTTTCTTGATGTTGCCTTTATAAGCACATAATTGTAGTTTGATGTTGGAGAGTGCAAAGCCTCTTGCACAAATCTGGAAAATTGATTTTATTATTATCTAAGAAGTGGAAGTGGTGATAATTATCTACTTGGAGGACACGTATCAATACTTTTGCAGATTGAAAATTTTGTCTTATGTATTTTATAATATTTTTATTATTTTTATTTTATAGTTTATTAAAATTTTGTGCCTCTGTCATCATATAAAGTGGATGAATACTATTTGACTGTGCATTCTACAAAAACTATGGCTGAAAAACTCTTGAACAATTGATTGTAAACCATTAATTCAGACAAATTATGAAACTCCCTTTTTTTAAAAAAATTAAGTAGACCAAGTCTCAGAAAATAACTAGGGAAAGTATTAACTGCTTATTTTCCCACATAATTAAAATAACCATTGAGGAAAAGTATTGTACTACCATTTTATTATTGCATAATTTAGGATTTTTCTTTGTTACAATTTTCCCTCCAAGAACACCTTAAACTGTGGAGCATTTAAAAAAAAATCATTTACCAAAAAACAATAATGAGCATCCTTTTTGTCAAGCCCCACTGCCTACATTTTGATATGTATTTATTCTGGGTTCCGTCAAAATTCCTATGGGCAGCAGTTGGCCTGTCCAAAATGTTCTATCATTTTTGGTATTTGGTGGAAATTCTGTATTGTTTACAGTTGGATGGTTTTAAATACTACGTATATTTATTGCCTAGTCAACATGTTGTACAGTCTGAATAAAAGTTGGTAAGTTTATAAAGGAGTTATTGGGGATGAGTAGAAAAATTATGGGCTGCATTTAAACAAGGCATTTCATCTCAACTTATTAATCTAACAACGGTACTAATAATGTTCTTTACTAAAATAGTTATTTGAATATAATTGTTGTCCTATTAATTTTGTTAAATAAATGTTCCTTACAGAAATATCTAAGTGGAAGTGGCTTATAATTATCTATTCGGAGGATATGTATCAATATTTTTGTACATTACAAATTTTGTGTTACATATTTTTTAATATTTATCTTATGTTTATTTTTATTTTATTGTTTATTACAATTTTGTGTTATATATTCCAAATAATTTTAGTTTTAATTTGTGGTAAATTGTTTTTAAGATTAAAAATTAGTAGAATTCACACAATTGGTGTAGAATTCCCTTGCAATTGTAATCAGCCTAAAATAATATTCTTCCTTGTTTTTGGAAGAGCAATAACGGTAAGTTCTTTGTTTCAAATAAGACTTTATCTTCAAATTTTTCAATGGATTCATTTATGACTACCGTTTACAAGCTTTCAAGTCTCCCTGGTGTCTCTGGGTTTATGGGGTCCTCTGTCAGGGAAGATAGGGTGTCTATCCTCCCCTGACATACTAAATGTAAGTTCAAACTATTTCTCTGTAAACATCCCACAAGAGCTTTCTCTTCTGAGCAACCTCCATACCTTAATTTTGGACAATAACATGTTCAATGGTAAAGTCCCTGATTCATTAAGTGTGTTTCCTAGTTTAACTTCCTTGAGCTTCAAGAACAACTTTTTAAGTGGTCTGCTACCCTCTTCTTTGAGTACACTACAAAGCCTTAGAGTGTTGTATTTGTCTGGAAATATTATCTAGAAGCTTGTTGGATTTGAGCAACTTGATAAACATGCAAGAACTTGATTTATATCTTTAATTTCTTCAATTAGAAACTTACCTCCATGTGTTGCCTCTGTGGCAAGCCAAAATAAAATTGTTATTTATGCTTACTCCCATTGTAGAGAGTACATGCCTCATAAAAACCCTTTTTGCTTTGTTGCACTCTAGTTTTCAACCGATGTATGGCATCTTACTTCCTACTCAGTGGTTGATAACATTAGACCCTTATTTATTTATTTATTTATTCATAATTTGCATGAGCAAGGTGAATCACTTAATGTGGGACACTTAATGGATCACATATTAGTAACTAATCCACATTAAAGCCAATGGCAAGAAAATGTTTTCTCTGAGTTCAGGGGAAAAATAAAATGTGTAATCTTCTTCCCGCTACATATAAGGATTGATTGAAGCTCCCAAAATGTAGAGCATTAGAAACATATTGATAAGAAGTACAACTGTGTTTATAACTTCCCTGTTTTATCTACTTTATTTGGTGAAGACTACACTACTTTAAGCAGGGTTCTTGCTATCTTGAGACCTAATTGAGTGGTTTGTTGTCTTCCCACTAAATCTATATTATGACACAACACAAATTAATTTAATGCAGCATATAGAATAACCATAAGACTTTATATGTGTTAATTGTATTCTATCGTAAATAATAAAATATATAATAACCATTGTATAAACATACACGAATATATGTCTATTTTTTTAATACGTTGTTTAAGAACACAATCATCTACATCAATATATGAATTTACATCCTAGATTAGTTATCAGTGAAGTTCAACGATTGGTAGGTACTAAAGCCACATCACGACACTTATTTTGAATGTGATGAACATGAGTGGTTGTAAATACCTCTTTTTGTGCCTAAGATGCCAATAAAATGTAGACGTAATGTTTTACATTTATTAGTTAGAATGTGTAATGAGAAAAATTGGTGGGAATCAATGCATTATATAATAGTGATGTAATGCAATCATTATTTCTTTGATGGAAGTTGTAAAGGACCAAATTTAATAATCAACCAAGTTTGTATGAAACTAGTTTGTATGAATAGATATAAATATTGAAATGCATATATATATATATATATATATATATATATATAGCACTGCTTTGGGTTCTTTGTGTTGATTCATTGCTCTTTAAGAGATATAGGGGACAGGGAATTAAATTTGACAATGGATCTTGCCTCTCATTAATTTTATTAATGACAAGTATTTATTTAACATTACTTTTTGAATGTTATTATAATTATAGTAAATGAAGGAAACATTAGACACAAGATATATATTTATTATAAATCTTTATAATGTTTGATGGTATGTTTAAAATTTCACTTTGCATTTAATATAATCTCCTCAAAAAATATAAAATACAACCATACAACCATCAAATTTAGTCATTTGATGCGTACTTCAATCTCAAAATGTATTTTGTTCTTTTTTAGGAGAGTTGACCTTAGATAATTGATTTTTTTTGCTAATACATTATTGAACTACTCATGTTTGTCATATGTATTCTTATTTGTCTTTTTCATTTGTATTGGGTCTTGTGATATAAATTATAATTTTAGTTTGTTAGTAGTTAGTCATGACATACATCTCATATGTGATATACTCCCTTATGATTAATAAATTTCTTTAGAGTGCTTTATGTTATGCAGTAAATTAAAGTTAGTCATTTATTTACTTATATTAATTTAATTACGATGGTTGGGCATGTAAGGTAATTCACTAGGCAATTAAAGTTCAGTTTAAAAATAAATTTATATAAGCTTATATGTAATTTAATGAAACCCTATTGATTTACATTTATGAAAGTTTATTTAGAATTATAATCATGTAGTTACTTTTCTTATTAACCTAATTAAATTTTCTAATAGTATTATACTTAAAAGTCATGAATCAATGAGGAATCCATAGAAACACTGTGAATGAGATTTATTTAAAAAATTACTTGAAAAAGTTGTAAAAATTACTTTAAAAATAAGTTTAAAGATTTTTATTTTGCTTTTTACTTTATCTCTGTCTAGAAGAAAATTTTGCTATAAAAAATATCCTCTAAATGCGTTACAAATCTTGTTGAAGCATTAAATTTTGACCAGAAGCATTAAATCTTATTGTAGACATGCTACGTGCTTATTGGAGGCATTGTAAGCGTAGAAAAATCTTGAAAAAACACTGTTAGAAGTGTTATTTAGAAGCTAATTTTATTATAAGGGTGTTAACTACCTGGAGTTATGATTGGAGGTGTTCTTTTCTGACTGAAAGATTCATTTTCTGATTGGATCATTAAAATCTACAAAAATATGCCATTTGTTGTTGGTAAAAATGTGATCTATTGATTATAATTGACATGGGGCATGAATCCTCTCCCTGGGGCATTGAATAACATTAAAATCTACTAATGTGGAGTTAAAATTGAAGAATGTTATTGAAGTTGAAGCATGAATTTAAAAACTAAAGACAACACTGGAAAACTTTGACTAGGGCATTGGAATTTATTCATATGGTGTTGGAAATCTTTGACAAAAGAGTTGAAGCTAATGTTTGACATTTCTAACTTGTTGAATGACATGATTCTACTATTAGGTGCTTCATTTTTGTCTATTTTTAGGCTAATATATTGAGCATGGGTTCCAATTTGTATGGTAAAATTACTACACAAATGTGACTTTTTAAATTATTGTCTTTTTATTATTGCTACACTTTTTTTATTGTTGTATGTTTTAATTGGTCACACATTACGAAACAAAAGCCTATAAACTAGTTTGTGAGAATATGTTTTAAATAAATGCATAGAAGGGTTGGTTGTTTTATAAAGTGAAGACATTGATAGATGAGATGTCATAGATCCAAATTTCATCTTATATATTTTTATATGAAGTGTATGATTTATAGTACTAACATGTAAACTTAGTCAAGTTTAAGTTTGAAACTTTATTTCTCGAGTCGTTGTTAAAAAAGTAAGTAAATGAGATTTTTATAAGATATTATGAACATATGAGGTCAAAGATTTCATTTTCACAAAGTTCAAAAACATGTTTAAAATTTTAATAATTTTTAGTGTTATAGTTTATGCATAAGCTGTTTTTTAATATTTTTTCTTTTTTTTTTTAAAAAAAAATATGTGAATACTTAGTTTTTTAATGTTTTGAGACATTATGAAACTATTAGAAAAAAAATGTTTTTAATTTGGAGGTCTCTAATTGTCATTTTAATTAAAAATGTATTAAAATAGTGGAGAAATAAGGAATTTAAAATGTAGAATATGTGCATTTTTTTGGTTGAATGTGACATTGGGTTGTTTTTATTTAAACACCATGAATATAATATTGTTTCTTGTTGTTAGTAGTATTAGTAAAGACGATGACCTACCCATTTTGAGTTCATTACTATCTTTGAAATCGGGTTTTGCTGTAATAACATTTTTAGATAGATGATTGGATTTTTATATTTATTTTATCTAAAATTTAGTTTTGATTTATTTAATATTATTGATGAGGGAATTAATTATCTAATAATATTTTTTCTACATAGCTTTTCATCTCTCATTGTATAGGGGAAATATATAAATTTTAGTTTTGATTTATTTGATATCATTGATGAGGATCAAATCAATTATCTAGTGATGTTTTCTCTACATAGCTTCTCATCTCTCATTTCATAGGGGAAATATATTATATTATTTTTCAACCAGTCATCAATGATTGTATAGTTGATTTGGGTTGCTAACACTAATAATATTGAACAAAGTGGTCAATGTTGTTGGGAAGTAGGTGAGATATGTCAAAAGGTACCAAATTATCATTGAGACATGTATTGATGCGGTTGAGTATGTCCATGATGATGCTTATACTACTATATATGGACAAATGATTAGAGGGGGTGAGTATGCCCATGATGATGTTGATCTTCATTTCAAGATAGGCATGACATAATTGACATCAATTGGTCAAAACCAAAATATACACAGGGCCAATTAAGAGGTTACAAGATATATTATTAGATAAATGCATAGTTATTTATTCTAGATCATACTTTGGTCCCCTTTAAATCAAATGAAATTTATTAGATCTCATGATCTAAATTATATTGTTAGTAGAACTTAATCGAAGCATACATCTTGTATGTAAAATACCTCCTAAGATTAATAAAATTCTTTAAAGTGTTTTATATTAGATATTAAATTAATATTAATAACTAATTTATTTAAATTAGTTAAGTCATGAGTGATTAAGTTCGTAAACTAATTATTTAAGAAGTTAAAGTTCAATTTAAAGACAAACTTTTATAACTTATATCTAATTAAATAAACCTTAATTGATTTAGACTTATAAAAACTTATTTAGAATAAAATAATCATATAGTTGCTTTTCCTATTTACCTATGTTGAATATCATAACTTCTTGTACATATTTTTAGAGGGATTTGTTTTTAATAGTAGTAATTATTTTTCAGTAACATCGATGTTGCATATTAGTAGTTCCTCAATAAATGTTATGTCCTTGTATTTCAGAAATAAATCCTTAATGACATTGTGAGTTTTCTAAACAATCGTCAATTAAGAGTAGTAATTAATATTAAATGCAACCTTTGAGAGACTTGTATTGAGGTTTGGAAGGAAATTTATTTACTTTTACGTGCTACAAATTTCTAAATTTCTCCACAATGAAATATCTTAAGGAGTTGTATTGAGCTTTGGAATGTGATGGTGAAGACCCAAAAAAAATGGTGTTATTCTACCTATTATAACTTGATAAATACTTTAAAAATTAGTAACCCAAATTTTGTTTTCTTTGGTTATCAGAAGAATATTGTCTCTGCCTTTCATTAGATATTTTGAAATTTGTAGAGGCCAATCCTCTATTCTTTTGGCTAGATGAATTTCCTTTTCTTTTATTATCAAATGAAATGGTTTCCTTCACTTTTCTTATCTAAAGCAGACTTACAAGATAAATATATAGGGTAGAATTTCTATAGTCATTATGAGATATGGGTTTAAGATGATGAAGTTATACATCCTCGGTGGCAATAATATAGACTCTAAAATTATGTTTATCAAATAAAAACATGTTAATCAAATATTTCTATATCGTTATCACATTAAATATATATATCTCTCTCTCACACACACATTCTCATCAATAAATAAAGTAATTCTCCATCTATCCATAATTAAGTTTCTAAGATTTATAATATAAACATTAACACCTATTATACCTAGGTTAAAAAAATTTATCCATATCATCCAAAAAAGACTGGAATTTTGATATGAAGTGTTGAGGCCAAAACTTGAGATTTGATCTCTAAGAACCTACTATAGCTTAATAGGATGGAAGGAAAATATCAAATTGTACCGTATAATTAGTTAGGTTGCACAAACAATGTTGAAGAGACATGGGGTTTGAAGTGATTTTCAAGGTCTCATGTAGGCATGATTTCATTTTTCTTTCATTTCTAATTCTATTATAATCTCAGTGATTATTTTAGTGTTTCCTTTAATCCTTGATTTGTTTGACCCTTTTTTTATTGAATAATAATAATATAAAATGTAGTAATTTTAAAGAAAGATAACTATTTTAACATGACATATAGATTCTAATGTAAGAGGTTTCTTAGTGTAGTGCTTTACAAAAATAAAGATGTTAAAAAGAAATGTTGTATTTGTTATCTTTTAATCATATACATCTATTAGATGTGAAGTTGTCACTCTTTGTAATGTTATTAATTCTTATTACACTCACATTTAGTTAAGATGTTTTTTATTGTGTAATACATTTAAATAGTAATATGCTCTTAAACCAATTACAATTCAATTATATATTTCTTTTAAGTAATAGAAATATTTTTAAAAAATAAATTACATTATTTCTGGTATAAAAAAATATACATAATTTTATTTTACTCATATTAAAATGAAATCCATACGTAATTATTTAACAATTTTTTTTTATATATATTATTTAGATAATCACAATAAAAAAGACTCATTTAAATTTTATGATGTTTATATACATGAAATATGTTTACTTACCTTATTATTACTAAAATAAAAATGTCTCGAAAAAAAATAAAAATATATATATCATTCAAACAATCATTACTCATGATGCTCATCCAAGTTACCCACTCATTACTCGCTCATCCAAATTATGCATTTCTAAGTGGTAGAAATTTTAAAGTTCATGACAACGCCAACATGAGTTCTCTCTCCTCAATCAAATATGCATATTATTAACATTGTGTAATTTTTTGAGTTGACAAAATATTTTTAAAAAGAAATTTATAGAGAATGTAAGTAAACTTATAATTTTGTGTTAAGTTTTGCAATGTTATATTTGGTAATTTTATATGAAAATATAATTGTTTAAACTAAATTAATTTTACATTTGATAATTAGTATAGATACCAATCTTTAATATATTAAGAGGTTTGGGTTCCCTTTTAGTTGAAAATAACTAATCAATAATTCAAAAAAGATTTTAATAAAAGATACTACAAGATGATCAAGTCTTTTCCTAATAAGAAATAGGTGATTAAAATATAATGAGAGTTTAGCCAAAAGAAACAACTACTGATTTTGAATGGATTGGGAACTAGCAAAGTAAGAACTAAAATCGAGTTTGATTGGTGTGACAACTCGCTGATTTTCACTGGCCCAGAAGCCAGCTTGGGCTATTATGAGGCCCACGTCTTGGGATACCATATAAGTTCCGATTTTAATGGATCGGGAACCAACCCGAACACAAAGGAATTCTAGGTCTCCATTTACCTAGTCTAACAATCACCTTGGACTAGTGGAAGAGCAAATGGAGATCCAAGTCTTCAGATTCATATGTAGGGAAAGAAACCCTACAGAGTCCCCAACGGGACCCGACAATAACAGAACATCCATCAATTTTAGATGGGCTGACACCCTGAAGGAATATGAGGTCCAAGTCTCCAGAACAACCTTTTTGATATCCCGAGCGACCTAACATACTAGAGATATGATTAAACCCGATTTTGGCTGGGCCGAAAACTAGTGTGAGCTAACAAAGCATGAGACCTAGGGCTATAAGAGACCATAAAAATCGTCGAAGACCATCATACCAATTTTATTAGATCGAAAACTAGCTTAAACACAACTGAAGGTCCAAGGCTCCATCTCTAGAATCATATGCAGGGAAAAAAACCCTGCAAAGTCCCTAATAGAATTCATCATTAACAACTTTTTTGGGTCCCCAACAGGATCCAAATCAAACATAGCATTATAAAGGGCAAAGCAAGAGGACCCTACTAACCATGAGGGACTAGAACAAACCCCCAAAAAAGTCTTCCAAAAAGTACCAGCAAAAACCAAAAACACTGACAATACCCAAATTTTTTAAATGAAACCCAAGTTCCAAAAAAAATTAAACAAATCAAAACCCAAAATATGAAAACATAATTGTTATGATGACAATATGAATTATTATTTTTTGATGTTTTAATGAATACTCTCATATTTTTATTTTTTAAATATTTAAACCTTGTATTCATAAATAACTTGGTTTTATTGAGATGTGTATTGAAGATTTCATTAATAATTACATCCTAAGAGATGAGGCACATGGATAAAGTTATATCTATATGAAACTTATACATGGGGCCTTTCACACTCCTAGGAAGAAAACAAGTTTGTTATTTTTAAGTTTGTCCTTTCTTAATTTCAATAGAATATTGATATTGACACTCGTTCGTGCATGCATATTTTTTATATTTCCTAGATACATTTTCTTTTGGTCCAAGAGCTCGACCGTGGAGGTGTTGCAGAAGTCGACTGTCTTCCACATTTCATCCATGGCGGCATACCTACAGGGGCCCGCGTTAGCAGTGAATGTCGTGTGATCGATCGCGCAGGTGGGATTACTGCCACGGAAGAAGGTGGAGCGGACGTATCGTACCTTTCCTGTATAGTTGGCGTAGCGGGAAATTGCAAAAGTATGATAAGTATAAAAGAGCTTTTGTAAACATCCAGAGGGAAGACCCGGTTGGGTTATGGATTGCCAACAAAAAAATCCTTCCAAGAAATTAAGAAGCGGTTTGTAAAGGGGGAAGAAGAGGGAGAAAGATGTAACAAATTGATTGAAAAATCTTTTTCAGGTTTCCCCGGCCAAAGATGTGTGAACCCAGGCCTGCCGTTGGGTTTGGAAGTAGAAAGTGAGTTAAATATCTGCAAACGCTCTTGCAAGATGACCGCATTCACAATAGTTACTCTCATATTTGAGCTCTCCACATTTACAGATAATGGAACTGAGCCTCAAAATGTGGCAGATAGAGCATACTATTAAAGCTTGTTGTCAAGCACGGAACAGAATGGATGTTGTTGAATACTCTGATAGTGGAGCCGTTGTGCTTATGAAAGCCGTCGACCAACCATTCAACAAGTTGCAGAAGGAGCGCAAATGGTTGGATCACCGTCTTCCCATAAGCAGTTATGTTGACAAGTCCCCTGAAGCCGCACGGGGAGTTGTAGAAGATCTGTTTGAAAAAGGCAAAGAAATAGCCAATGCATTTAAATTCATGATGTGGTAAAAGTAAAATGCATTCAAATCTGTCGCCACCTTGTTTTGATATAACTGTCTTATATCATTTAGCATCGTTGTTATATTGATGTGTCAATTTAAAAATTAATGTAGTTATTTTCATGTAAGTAAAAATTTTATGGAATAAGTGTTATTCATATGATATTGTAGAAAAAAATGATTATTTTGTAAATGATAATATGTTCGTTCATGTTAATATTATTATATTACTATATATATATATATATATATATATATATATATATGCTCCTTCCATTTTTACAATGTAAGGTGGTTGATGCGATATTGTTCATAACATCATCAAACTCCTGCGACACTTTCAACTGTATGTTACTCCATAATCCTTTATGTTTTGCAATCCCTTACAATCATGATCATGCCACTTACATTGCTAAGTTATGTCCATTTCAATTAGCAAGTATATTTGTAACATTTACAAGGCAATAAAGAATATAAAATCTAACATAAAATATCATATAAAACCAAATATAAAATCTAAATAATGGGTTTTCAGCGTCATTAATTAAATTCATAGAAATCAAGGTATGTTAAGTATGTCATTTGTATTATTAAAATATATAATATATCATATTAATACTTATCAAATATAATCCAAAAAAATACAATTCCTCCAACTTTCTTTGCACCTTTGAGACAACTGCTAATATACTTATACATTCACACCATATCATTTTTAGTTTAATTTTTACTAAAGTATGTAATACCTATATACTCCATTTTCATTGCTTCAAAAACGTCAACAATCACCATATACATTGGCATTCTAAGGCATAATATTTTCTATAGTGATTGACATATTTTAAACACTTCTAATTTAAGTGCTTATTGCTACATATAAGTTGAAGGTGGGTATGCATTTGCATAATAAAGACTATGTTTATCACTATTTGTATATCTTTCGTTATTATATTTCAATTTTTTATTAAATTTTGACTTGTCTTCATTGAGTTGGATGTCATGAAATTCATTCAATTGTCCTTACCCCAACCTCCGACAGACCCCACCTTCTCCCCACACACTTATAACTCATACATTGATACTTTCTGGTGATTGACAAAAGCTAGGTTTATTAGTTTTCAATTTCTTTTTTCAATATTATAACATATTATTCATATTATCATTGATTCATGAATATATATTTTTGAAAGTTCTTAAATGTATTGTATTTTGTTAAAAAAAGAACTTTTATGCTTTTTATATATATTTATTTTGTTTGAATTTTTACAATTTATTTATTTTCTTCAATATATCATGTTTATATAAAACTTCAAATTTTAAACAATTAAAGTGTGATGGTGTCTTCAAGTGTATATTATTGTAACTTCTCTCGTAAAATAAGTATTTTTCATATCATATTATGTTGACATTTTTAAAAATAATTCTTAACAATATATTATTAACTTAATTAGACATGCATTTAAACCAACTACAACTCAATCACATAATACCCACATGCCTCATATTCATTCTCTCACAAGAAACACAATCACCATCTACACTTTGTGCTGTAAAGTATATCTTCAACCATACCACTTCACATTTTTCTATAAATTTTACTGTGCTTAATGTAACATGCAGCTTCTACATAGAGAGGCACTTCGATAATAGAGTTCTTTTACTTTAAAATCAATAACTCGCTTTGCATAAATTTTTTACATGCGCCATAGATTTTGAAATATTCCATACTAGATACCTTTTTTTATTATAAACACATTACAAGCAAAATGAATATTTATAAAAATGGTAAGGGATATTGTAATTTTGTATGAATCCATGTTTTCTACATTCCCAGCATTATATACTTTATTGTGATATGGTTGTCTTTGTTTAATACAATTAACAAATATTTCATCAAATACATTGTTGTAAAGAATGTCAAGGCACTTGACCTTCCTTGCTTCAAAAAGAGCGTTGATATTCTTTTATGTGTTTATAATGATCAAAATTCTCAAACTTCTATAATTATGAGAAGCTACCATAAATGAACTCTTTTTGTCTCATTTTATTTATGCAAATGCTTAATTAATGTCTTAAATTTCTACACAAGTTCTTAATATGGTATATAAATTTATTTGGACGCTACTTATATTTCGTTGTAAGATAAAAAAATTAGTATTTTCATATCTATCGTGTCTTTATTTATAATATGATTTATTTATTATATAATTTCTTTGTTTCCATCACCACTTCTTCTCCATTTAAGTTCAAGATAAATATATTAAATTGTAATTTATGAAATAAGTCTAAAAATTTGTGTCAATTTAAGAATAAACTCATATAACATAAAATAAAAATCTCTCTTTTAATATAAGAGACCAATCCTTGGTTTGATATGCAATTTTTTTATATGGATAAAATGTATGTTTTTTCAATCATCATCATTATAAAAACTTATAACATTTATTTCTTGGATATTATGTTTAAGGTAGATTCTCTTCTTTTATGTTCTTCAATATATACTAATGACATTTAAGATTGTACTGAATTTTTTGGGGGTCAAATGTGATTTTTTTGTACTTTATATATTATTTTTAATTAAATATCAAGTCGAGCGGATTCATTTGCCAAAAAAAATACACATTTATAAACATTATAAAATATATTACAATTTTGTGTGAACCCTAATTTTCTACATTCTTATTTTTGTATATTAAATGTTAATTATAATTATCCTTGTAAAACAGGTTCAACAAAGCTCTCATTAAAAAAATTAATATAGAGAATGTCTAGGCAATGATCTTCCTTACTTTAAAAAAAACATTGATAGATATACAATTATAAAAGTTTTAAAGTTTCATAAGAAGCTAATATATATAGGATCTCTTCTAAAAGTTGTCTCATTTTCTTTCTACAAACTTTGTATCATCTTTTTTTTGAGTTTTTACATAAATAGTTATAATAGTATATAAATTCCTATTAAATTTAGTTATATTTCATTGTAGAAAAAAATGACAATATCATAATATAAAAACATAGTCTCTTCTTTAGAGTGATAACCTGACAATAAATACATTTTTCATCTTTTCATTTTTTTGTCGTCTTATTATAAAATAGAAACATACATTTTCAATATACAATATTACTTTTACAACTTTATCTATTTTCCTCCCATCTACATATCAATCCCACCTTAATTTATTTTGTTATTGTTCATTTTTATTAATAATCCATTGCACTTTTGACCAAAAAAAATATTTATCGAGTATATATAAAAATTAATTATAAATATTCTTCATAAAATTTAATATATTTATTAAATTTAAAAATAATAATATAATTTTACAAGAAACAAACAAATAATTATAAAATTAAAGTTTTAGTTTTAATATTTTATCATATAAAAAAATGAATTTATAACAAAAAATAATAATATAATAAAACAGTAAAATATAAATTATTAACAATTTTTTTTAAATTGAAAGGTGGTATACTAAATTTTTTTAGTAAAAATTTACATTACATCTGTGGAAAGGTGGAACAGTAAGTTTTTACTAAAATTCACACCAAATATTTACATATATTTTTCTGGGAAGTTTATTTTTATTAATAAAATATGATAATATATAATATTAGTTATATAAAAAAGACCGAAAAAAAATACAATGAATTGGGATCTCCCCTTTGCAATTTAAACTATTAAAATGCAACTCATTCGCATACAGGTCATGATTGGTTATTTTGCAGTTCATGCCATTCTCATTTGTTTATTTGTTTGGACTTCTGAGAGCAAAACTGTCTGAGAAAGGAGAAGACAAACGCCCAAGGCAACAAATATGACATGTTCTTTTGATAAAAGGGCAACCATAAGACATAAGATGGATACTCTTTTCATACTATAAAAAGATTATGTATTAAAATTAGGATGTTTTTTTATAGTTATATATTTTTCCAGGGCTTTTCAAAATAATTTTATTTATAATAATAATTGGTGAAAGTTGAAAAATAAATCAAAATTGTTAAAAATAATTAAATAAATGTTGTATTAAAATTGTAACAATTTTTATGTCAATTTTTTTTTTTTTTTTTTTTTTTTTTCTAATCTTTTTATTTTATAATTTTTATTATTATTACAACAAACATTTTTAATTAAAATAAATAAAATGAACTAAAAACACGATAAAAACTTAAAAAAAAAAAAAAAAATACCACTAGGAAACTACAAAGACTGAACTTTCCATAAGTTGAAAAGGAGAACTCCAGACGATATTAAAATGTTTACAAGCTTCATATTTTTTTGGCATTACTAGAATATTCATGAGGTGGACACTTAACCACACTCTTGTTAGTGAGATACTTATAGCTTAGTGAACATTTATAATTCTAATATTTTGCAATTGACATTATTGTGTTTGAGGAAGCCTAATTCAATAAGTCAAGGAATAACACTTTTAAATTCTCCTAATTTTTTCTTTAATCTTCACACCATGATTTTTTTTTAAGATTAATTTTTAAATAAAATAATAAATAATTAGGAAATGGAAATGGAAATAAGAATGATTTTTTTAAAGTTTATAATATTAAATATTTTGGTTATAATTTACAAAATAATTTATAATATATAAAACTACATACAAATAAATATATTTATGTTGTGAGATATATTATTTATATAAATAAAATTATTTGAAAAATTAAAATATTAAAGATGAAAATATCAATCAAAACAGTTCTGGTAAAAACTAACATTATTGAAATTTTGAGAATGAGAGTGATAATAACCAAACCAAAGAGACTAGGGATTGTGGTGATGACAATGGCAAGCTAGATCATGTGGAAGAAAAAGAAGGGATTCGAGGAGAATAAGATTATTTTAGGCCATGAGAAGGAACATGAAAGATGTTATTAAGTTGTGAAAAGGAAGAATGATATAATTAGAAAGTTTAAGTAAGAAGATAAAACACAATAATCAGAAATATAGAAGGAAAGTGAATCTCAGAGCTATTCTCAAATAGCAGATGATTGACCATCAAAACGAAATTGTATGGTAGAAAGGTGATATTTTATACAAGAAGACTTATTATTATAAAAAAATGAAACATGTAAGAGAGAGATTACTAAGTTCTGTGGAACTGTGACAAACATGACCATTGACCAAGAGAAATTAAAGAAGATAAAAAATCATAAATACAAAAGGAAAGTGAATCTCAAAGCTATTCTCAAATCGCAGATGATTGACCATTGAAATAAAATCGCATGGTAGGAAGGTGATAATTTATACAAGAAAACATATTATTATAAAAAATAAAACATGCAAGAAAGAGATAATAAGTTATGTGGAATTGTGATAGACTTGACCATTGACCAAGAGGATCTAAAGAATTATAAATCCAAAGATAATTTCAGTTAATATGATGATTATCTTTCCAAAAACAAGGCATTCATGTTAAATACATGTGTCTTTTATATTCAATATGTCTCATTTGTTCTTGGAAAAATGTCAATGCTTGACCTCCAATTGCCTTCATTTCTTGGATAGGAATGTGAAGGCCTGAATGTATAGTTTATGCATTTATGTTGAATGTTGATATAGTAGTTGGATCAAGTAGGAGTAAGGGATAATTTTTTCCACATGTGAGCCCATTTAATCCAAATTTGATGTTGTCAATTGTTTATCCCTAAATTTAGATATGTGTGGTTATCTAGGGTCAAGGGGTATTAGATTTATTTTAACACAAGGATGGTGAACTAACCTAATGGGTAAGCATATTAATAGAAAAGTTAGATAAACAATATTATGAATTTATATGTAACTGTGATTGTTAAAAATAGTAAAGTACAACTATTGATAGATATTGCAATGAATCAAAAACAAATGATACTTAGTTGGTTTAATATGTGTGCATGTAGGTTTGATATGGAATAAGTTGGAAGTGGAATAGAAGATGATCCTCAAATAGTCATTAGATTCTGGTAATATTCTTACTGTGGACTCAGATGCTTGCATCGGATTTGGTTGGTTACGTCGATATAGGTGTCTGACTTTGATGCAGGTCTTTTGTACAAAATATTGATTGGATCAAGATGCAACTAACTGGATCTTTTTGGGTAAATTCTATAGCCTTTCTTTTGATGTATACAGATTATTCACACAGGGTGTTTCTCTTTGCTAAATAGTCAAAATATTAGTTTCTTCACCTTGAAGTGAGTGTGGAAAAAATGGGTTAGTGGGCTCAGGGTGTCAAGCTTCCCCAAGGACTCCTCTGTCAACGTGTTGCTTACATAGCCAATACTCTAAAGAGGGCTTCAAATTTATGTATTTATCCATTACATGTTGGCTCGTATGTGTACAAAGACGCAATGTATAATAAGCAAAGACATGCAATAACCTAGTTTGTAACTTGAAAAATATGATTTGTGAATTTCTCTTCGAATTTCAGACATACGAGAATATTGTTTCTTTGACTAATATATAAATAGGGATGAATAGGACATGTTTGCTCACTTGAATGCTTGATTGAGTGATTTTTGGTAAGTTATTTTGTGTGTTCCCTATGTTTTTATAGATGATTGCTAGGTGAGGAATGAATGAAGGTTGATCTTGTATATATACCAATCCCTTTTTAAAATATATCAGACTAAAGAAATTAGGCTGAATTTTAGAATATGTTTATTTTAAAAATTAGATAACTTTTGGGTATTGGATATTTTGTAAAACAAGTGGACACTTGCATCGACACATGTGACTATCTAGGATGCAAGTGTCTAGGAAGCTAAAAAATAGGTATAGATCCAAAAATGATAGCGAAGGATAATAATCATGTTTAGAGATTTTTGCACAATATATAACCCTTGGTCATTAGAATACCAATGGTTGGACAAATAGATAAGCAATTTGACACAAGGAGATAGTGACTGTGAGCCTTTCAACAATGGGTAGGTCTAGAACTGAAAGGTATTTAACCATGATAGGTATTTTTCAAGTGTACAAGACTGAGGTACTACATAAATTAGATTTTAATATCTACACCAATCAAGCATGATTTCATTATACCTATTGTTCCATTAATGGTATCATAAGTTAGTTTCCTTTCAAAAAATGTCAAAATTACAAAAAATCAAATATCTCAAAAAAATAAAAGTTCATATAAATTATTTTCAAAAAATTCAATTATCAATGCTTGATAATGACATGAGATACTAGTTAAACTTTTAATATATGTTATTTATCACATGTTTTGGTAGATGGCATATTCTTTTTTTATACACATGCATTTCACGAGGTATATGAATATGATGCAAGACATACATTATATGTGGTCTCTTAGATGTTTGATTCCTTCTACCCAGTGGTCATGCCTATGTTAGGGGCACCTAATTCTACAGGGTATATTATAACAAGTTATAGCTTTTTTATGACTTTTCTACTATGTCAAGCTACATATATTACAAGTGTTTTGATAATCACTTGAATATTTTACATTGTGTTATATACATAAATGCTACTTTTCTGAGATATGATATTGATACATATGGATAAAGTAGACTAGTTTTCACTTGTTTTATTCTCATTTGATATTGTTTACATTCTTTCATGATAAGCTAAACATTGTTTGCTTATTGTGTGTAGACCTTATCCCTTGTGTATATAACAAATTTAATGAACATCTATATGAGATTTTGATTGACCTATGTGTGAAATTTAAACATGTCCATTGCTTATGGCCCTTGGCCCTATGGTTTGTACGCCATTTAAACATGTCCTTTGTTTGTAACATTATTAATGTCCTTTACGTTGACCCTTGATATTTCTTATTGTGACAAAATCATGTCCATTGTATACATCTCTTGGCCTTATTGTATGACAATGTATGACATTTTTGTGTGTTGTGCTTGATTATTAGTGTCATGATACATACCATACACTTTTATGACATAGTCTACAAGTTCAAAGATGGTTACTTTATTGTATGCCTCATTTCTAAATCTATCTAGACATGGCACTTGTATGCCTCACATTCCATAGTAGGAAAGTTTGAAGTTTTTTTCTAACATGTTATTTACTACTTATATTATTATTCATGCTGTGAGACACCTTCTAAGGTTCCCTGTGCCAATCTTGAGAAAATTATAAGGGAATTTTTTTGGGCCAATTAAGAAGGAAATAGAGGGTTCCACAAAGTTTCCAAGTACATATGTTGTAAGACAAAAGCACCAAGAAGCCTTGGTATTCTAGACTTCAAAATTTAAGGTTATTCCTTGTGTGCTAAATGGATTATCCATGCCTTGGAAGGTGAACAATCTTGGAAAATTTTGCTTATAAAATATATCACATAAGGCAGTCCTATGGGCAAGGGAGCTTGGAAATAATTGAATTTCCAATCCTTATTGCTCAAATAGAGCCCTATCACCATTATTGGTACTTTTATTTCTAAGAGCATCTGGAAGGCATGGGAAATGATTAGAAGACACTTAATCTAAGATGGTCTGATGAATTCTTCAGGATTTGCTTTGTTAGTAGACTGAAGGATGCAATTCAATCTGAGGTCAAAATGTTTTGGCCCAACATGATGATGGAAGCCCTAGGGTTGGATAAGTTGGGAGAGGACAAGATCATAGCTAAACAATGATTCAAATCCAATTTTAATCTATTCAAGAATACAACTCCATAATGATCTCACATATCGCCAGCCCTCAGAACTACTCCTATCAAGCATTTGACTGAAGCAAATATGTGAGCACATAGAGAAAAAGGACTATGTTATAATTGTGATGACAAATTCACTTGGGGACATCCATGTGTCAATCAAAATATCTACCTACTAGATGTGGACTCTCTACCAAAAACTAAGTTTGGGAAGATGCTTAGGATACAATAGATGATATAGAAGAATCTTAGTTGATTTTGGAACCTGCTTCTTAGGCAGACTAACCAGATATCTCTCTCCATGTCTTAGCAGGAGTCACCACCCCACAAACCATGTGGGTTAGGGGTTACTTCAATAATATCCCTCTCATAATACTCATTGATTCTGGTAGCACTCATAACTTCATTGGCCCTCAGATTGCCAAATAAGTTTATTGTTTTGTCCAACCTTGCTCCAACTTTGAAGTCATGATTGCCAATGGGAGCACATTACCTTGTAAAGGGAAGTGTCCCAATGTGTGTATCTCTATTAGAGATTATAACTTGTGCTTTGATATGTTTGCCTTTCCCTTAGGTGGATGTGATGTTGTTTTAGGAGCCCAATGGTTATGCACACTTGCACCCATCTTATAGAATTTTACTGAATTTTAGATTCAATTTTTAGACAATGGGTAAAAACATAAATTGAAAGGCTTACACTCAAGGTCTCTTAACATCATAAGTTCACATTGCATGGAAAATCTTCTTAAGAATAATTCACATGACATCATTTCCCAACTCCATTCAAATGTAACCATCAACGGTCCGCACTACTCCTTCTAATCTATCAACCATTTTTCATAGGTATGCATGTGTCTTTACCAAACTAGTGGGATTGCCACCTTCACAGCCATAGGACCACCGTATTCAGCTCCTTCCTAGAAGCATTCTTCCCAACATTAGGCCCTACCGCTACCCATTTCAATAAAAGACTGAGATCAAGATGCTCATTCAAGACTTACTAAAGCAAGGCATTATTTGTCTCAGTACCAGCCCATATTCTTCCCCAGTTATCCTTGTTTGGAAAAAAGATGGGTCATGGCACCTCTACATTGACTTTATAGCACTTAATCACACAATCAAGAATAATTTCTTGATCCCTGTTATTAATGAGCTTCATGGCGGTCATTTTTTATCCAAGTTGGATCTCCACTCTAGATATCACCAGAACCAACTTTATGAGGATGATATTCCTAAGATAGCTTTTCGCACGCATGATGGCCACTATGAGTTTCTGGTCATGCCCTTTGGCCTCACTAATGCTTCTTCAACATTCCAAGCATTGATGAATAAAATATTTTGGCCCTACCTGTAGAAATTCATTCTTATCTTATTTGATGATATCCTCATCTACAATAAAACATGGTCTGAGCATCTCCAACATCTGGAGCTCACACTGCAACTTCTCATTGATCATCATGTCCGTACAAAACAATCCAAATGTGCTTCTGGCCAGGATGAAGTGGAGTATCTCGAGCATATTATTTCAGCCCAAGGGGTTTAGGTGGATGCCCAAAAAATAACTACCATGACAAATTGACCTCATCCTCAGATACTCAAGAGCCTCCATAGTTTTTTGGGGCTAACTGGATACTATCCCAAGTTTGTCAAAGATTACAAGAATATTGTAGCTCCACTGACATCTATGTTGAAAAAAATGCTCTTACATGGACACAAGTTGTTGAGTGTGTATTTGAAGAATTAAAATAAGCTATGTGTACTACACCTATTCTGTTATGCCAGATTTTGCCAAGACCTTCACTATCAAGAGCGATGCTTGTAGCAATAGACTTGGTGTTATTATCCTCCAATAAGGATGTCCCATTGCATTCACCAGCAAAGCCCTTTTTGACAAGAATTTAGTACTCTCTACTTATGAGAAGGAAATGATGGTCATTTTGTATGCAGTATAGAAGTGGCGACCATATCTACTGGGGACTCATTTTTACATCAAAACTGATCACCAGAGTTTGAAATAATTTTTGGAGCAACAGGTCTTTGCCCCATCACAACATAAATGGGTCAGCAAACTCATTGGTTATGACTATGAGATCACTTACAAGAAGGGTAAGGAGAATATTTTGGTTGATGCTCTATCTTGCATATTTGTAGACCAAGATTTCCTTTCAACTATGTTCATGCCTATTCTAAATTTGGTGGATAATGTACATCAGAGGTATGTCAATGACTCCTCATTATCTCAAATCATTTAATAGTTAGCCAGTAACTCCTCTATCATATCGTATTATTCTTAGGATGGTGCTTATCTATGATACAAAGGTCATTTGGTGCTTCCCTGGAGCACAAATCTTTAATAAACTATTTTCTATAAACTCTATGCTTCTCCATCCATAGGGCACTCAAGGTTTCTCAAAACTTATGAGCAAACATGATGCAAATTCTTTTGGAATGGAATGAAAAAGGCAATTCAATAGATGGTGGCTGAATGTGATACATGCCAATGTAACAAGGGTGAAACAACACTCATTCCTAGGTTGATCAAACCCTTGCCCATCCTTGCCATGATTTGGATGGATATTTATATGTATTTCATTGAGGGGCTCCCTAAATTTGGAGGGAAAATAATGATCTTGGTTTTGGTTGATTTCCTCTCTAAATATAATCATTTTTGTTCTCTAAGCCATCCCTATACTGCCTCCACATTTGCATAAATTTTCTTGGACCAGATTTTCCATCTTTATGGCATTCCTTCTTCCATTATCTTAGACCATGATGCAACCTTCACCAGCCATTTTTGGACGGAACTATTTCGATGTATCGGTACTCAACTGAATATGAGTTTTGGGTATCATCCACAAATAGATGGCCAGACTAAAATTATCAATAAACATTTGAAAACTTTCCTTCATTGCTTCACCTTAGAAAAAAAATATCAGTGGGCAAAGTGTCTCCCTCTCGTCGAATGGTGGTACAATACCTCCTACCATACTTCAACTAAAATGACTCCATATGAAGCAGTCTATGATCAAGCACCACTATCGCTTCTTCCATAAACCCTTAGTGGTTCACCAGTTTAAGCAGTTGACACAATTCTTCGAACCTAGGATTAGATCCTCAACACCCTACGAGATAATCTTCATATGACACAAAATATAATGAAACAACAGGCTGATCAACATCATTTTGAGCACACTTTTCAAGTAGGTGATATGGTTTTTCTTCACCTACAATCATACAAGCAATCCTCCCTAAAAATCAAAGGGCATCATAATCTAGATCCCAAGTTCTATGGGCCATATAAAGTTCTCTAGAAGATTGGGTCAGTTGCTTATAAGTTGGAGCTCCCATCTTCTTCTCGAGTTCACCCAATATTTCATGTCTCTTGTCTGAAGAAAGTTCTTGGCACAAACATCAGAGTGAAAACTATTTTACTAAAATTTGATAATGAAGTATCCATCCTTATTGAGCCAGAGGCAATCCTAGATAGGCATACACACCAACTTTGCTCCCACTCCATCATAAAAGTGTTAATTTAGTGACACAAAATGCAACTAGAAGATACAACATGGGAACCACTATTTCAAATTTAGCACCAATTCCCACATCCTAAGCTTTGAGGACAAAGATTTTTCTAAGGAGGGGATGTTAGGAACCCGTGCTACCCCTTCTCTTTACTTTGTTAGTATATTAGTTGTTATGGACACATATGCTTTGTAAGTTGTCTCGTGAGCATTTTGTTTTATCCCACATTTGTGAGAAGTAGTAGTTGCTTAGATTAGACTTAGTATATAAGTAAGTGTTAAGGCCAATGAAGGCATCCACAAATTTATTGTATTGAGCTTGCTCAAAGGAGGTTGCCCCTTCGAAGTGGCATGTGATCAATATAATCCCTTCGGTGTTTCTGCTAATTATATAAATCTATTATTTAATGTATTTTCATTAAATAAATATGTTATTTCATGTATTTTCATTAATTTGTTGTATGAGGATCCTCTCATCTACTTAGTGAACATTTATAATTATAATATTTTAGAATTGACAAATTATCATGTTTGAGGAAGCCTAAATCAATAGGTCAAGGAATAATTTTTTTAAATTCTCTTAATTTTTTTCTTAATCTTCATAGTATGATTTTTTAAGATTAATTTTACATAAAATATTGGATAATTAAGAAATGGAAATGGAAATAGAAATAACCTTTTTCAACTCTTTAATGTCAAACATTTTGATTATGGTCTACAAAATAACTTACTGTATATAAGACTAGATACAAATGAACACATTCATATTTTGAGATACATTATCTGTATAAATAAAATTACTTGGAAAATTAAAATTCCAAAGATGAAATACCAATCAAAACGGTACCAATAATAACCAACATAATTGAAAATTTGAGAATAAGAGTGATAATAACCAAACCAAAGAGACTAGGGATTGTGGTGATGACAATGGCAAGCTAGATCATGTGGAAGAAAAAGAAGGGATGCGAGGAAAATAAGCTTATTTTAGGCCATGAGAAGGAACATGAAAGATGTTATTAAGTTATGAAAAGGAGGAATGATATAATTAGAAAGTTTAAGTAAGAAGATAAACATAATAATCATAAATACAAAAGGAAAGTGAAGCTCAGAGCTATTCTCAAATAGCAGATGATTGACCATCAAAACAAAATTTCATGGTAGAAAGGTGATATTTTATACAAGAAGACTTATTATTATTATAAAAAATGAAACATGTAAGATAGAGATTAATAAGTTATGTGGAACTGTGACAAACATGACCATTGACCAAGAGGAACTAAAGAAGATAAAAAAATCATAAATACAGAAGGAAAGTGAATCTCAAAGCTATTCTCAAATCACAGATGATTCACCATCGAAATAAAATCGCATGGTAGGAAGGTGATAATTTATACAAGAAAACATATTATTATAAAAAATGAAACACACAAGAAAGAGATAATAACTTATGTAGAATTGTGATAGACTTGACCATTGACCAAGAGGATCTAAAGAATTATAAATCCAAATATAATTTCAGTTAATATGATGATTATTTTTCAAAAAATAAGGCATTCATGTTAAATACATATGTCTGACCCCTCTATAACCCTATATATATATATATATATATATATATATATATATATATATATAGTTGTCTCAAAAGTGCAATTTATGTCGGGAGGAGAATTTTTTTTAATATGAATTTTTTTTATAAACCTATATATGTACTAACAGTTGCCCGAAAAGTGAAAGTTACGCCAGGAGGAGTATATTTTTTTAATAATGCAAGTGAGTGCTATGTCGTGGATCAATAGTAGTGAACAAAAAATGTTTTTAAATTTCTTTTATTGGGTTTGTTGAGAGAGTTTACATATTTTGTAGATGTGGTATAAGTTTTGTATTGAGTCTCGTCTCATATTTTTTTATGATTGTTACATAGCTATTATCTTTCATTCATGCATGGTAGTCGAATGTAAGTGCAAAGTTCCTATATGCAAGCCATGCAAGGAATGCATTATTAATATTGCAGTGGAGGTCAAACCTTGATGATTTGTGTTGCCAATATCAATTATTTCCTTATTGATAGTCATTCCCTATGATTTATGTATAGTTAGAGCCCATGCCATTTTGAGGTGATGATTACCCTTTGTAATAGGTGGAATTGACAAATGTGTTGGATTCATGATATCCTATATGGGACCACAGTATTTTTTTAAGGCAACAATGACATATATGGGTTAGGCAAGTGGTTTTGAATTTAGATTGTAGATAATGTGAACAATTTATTCAACCACTCCATTAACTAATATTGTTTTAACCTGTAGATTGCATGTCAACATAATATTTTATCCATTGCATAGTAACACTATTGATTCTAGTTGAGTGTCATTATGGTTAGGTGTCACATGATGTTTGATTTGTTCTAATTTGCATATTTTAAATGGAAATTTTAACAATTTTAGCATTTACTTGTTATACAATGTAGCCAAGTTGTTAGTTACATACAAATGTGTTGAGATTCTAAATGCTTTTTCTTCTTAGGGAGGAATGAAGCATTTTGTTCTTGAGATGAGCATAATCTAGTCCTCTTTTGTTGGGTATGTATTTTTGATGTTGATCAATAAATCTCTGAATTGCATTTGTTGTATGGTGTATCCTTATTGATAAAAATTTGTGTTTAATGTTACAATTGTGTCAAATGTTTGCCACAACATGTGACCAAATTAATTTATCGCATACATTGGTATCTCATTCACGGGGGGAAGTTGACCCAGGTCCCCAACAAGAATAATTGAGCAATCGCCAAAATATTTGTTATTTTTTTGAGGGAATGCTTCATGAAAACAGTCATTTTTATTGCTAAGCATCTTTGATCCTATGAAGATCATTTCATCAATGAACACATATTCAATATGTCTCATTTGTTCTTGGAAAAATGTCAATGATTGACCCTCAATTACCTTTAATTCTTGGATAGGAAGGTGAAGGCCTAAATGTCTAGTTTATGCATTCATGTTGAATGTTGCTATAGTCGTTGGAGCGAGTAGGAGTAAGGGATAATTTTTATCACCTGTGATCCCATTTAGTCCACATTTTATGCTGCCAATTGTTTAGCCCTAAATTTATATATGTGTGGTTATCTAGGGTTAAGGGGTATTAGATTTGTTTTAACACAAGGATGGTGAACTAACCTAATGAGTAAGCCTATTAATAGAAAACTTAGATAAACAATATTTTGAATTTATATGTAACTGTGATTGTCAAAAATAGTAAAGTACAATTATTGATAGATATTGAAATGAATTAGAAACAAATGGTACTTAGTTGGTTTAATAAGTGTCCATGTAGGTTTGATCTGGAATATGTTGGAAGTGGAATGGAAGATGATCCTAGAACAGTCTTTAGATTCTGATAAAGACTATGGCCTTAGATGCTTGCACTGGATTTGGATAGTTACATCGATGCAAGTGTCTAATTTTGATGCAAGTCTTCTATATAGAATATTGATTAGATAAGGATGCAATTAACTGGATCATTTTGGGTAAATTATATTACCTTTATTTTGATGTATACAGATTATGCACATAGGGTGTTTCTCTTTGTCAAATGGTCAAAATCTTAGCTTCTTCACCTTGGAGTGAGTGTGGGAAAAATGACTTAGTGGGCTTAGGGTGTCGAGCTACCCCAAGGACCCCTTTGTCAATAGGTGTTGCCTTCATAGCCAATAATCCGAAGAGGGCCTCAAACTTATGTATTTCTCCCTTACGTGTTGGTTTGTACGTGCACAAAGATGCAATGTGTAATAATCAAAGACATGCAATGACCTAGTTTGTAACTTAGAAAATATGGTTCGTGAACTGCTCTTTGAATTTCAAACATGTGGGAATATTGTTTCTATGATTTATATATAAATAGAGATGAATAGGACATGTATGCTCACTTGAATGCTTGATTGAGTGCTTTTTGGTGAGTTACTTTGTGAGTTCCCTATGTTTTTGTAGGTGATTACTAGGCGAGGAACAAATGAAGTTTGATCTTGTATATATACCAATCCCTTTTAAAAATTTATCATGCTAAAGAACTTAGGCTAACCTATAGAATATGTTTATTTTAAAAATTAGATGACTTTTGGGTATTGGATACTTTGTAGAAAAAGTGGACACTTACATCGACACATGTGACTATCTAGGACGCAAGTGTTTAGGAAGCTAGAAAACAGGTACATATCCATAAAATATAGTGAAAGATAATAATCATGTTTAGATATTTTTTCACAGTATATAAGGCCTGGTCATTAGAATACCAATGGTCAGACCAATAGATAATCAATTTTACACAAGGAGATAGTGAACGTGAGCTTTCAGCAACATGTAGGTCTAGAACTAAAAGGTATAACCATGATACATATTTTACAAGTTGTTGTCCCCAAAAATATCACTCATTTTTGGGACAACATATGAACTATTTTGGTCTTGTAAGACCAAAATTGTCTCTTCCCTTTTCAAAAATTGTTCTGTGCATTCTAATTCTCCATTCTTCAAGCTTTTTAAAAATCTACAGACTCTGCAGGCTTAAAACTGCAAACTCTGCAGGCTCATTTCTACGGACTCTGCAGGCTTGAATCTACGGACTATGCAGGCTTGAATTTATGGACTTTGTAGGAAGAAAATCTATGGACTCTACAGGCCAAGTTATATGGGCTTCGCAGGTTGATTTCTATGGACTCTACAAGAAAGAAGCAAGCTCTCAACACTTAGGCGATTTCAAAGTTGGTTCAACGACAAGGTTCAACAGCTTCAAAACACTTGTCAAAGAGAAGAAGTCTTGAACCATTGAACTGTTGAACCATTGAACCATTTTGGTTCAAAGGTTCAATGGGTTCAATGGTTCAAAGGTTCAACGTGCGGTTGGTTCAAGCAGACAAAGGACTTGGCCAAATAAAGGGATTGAACCATTGAACCATTGAACCAAAGTTGGTTCAATCAGTCGGTTCAATCGGCAGGTTCGAGTGCCCCAAAGCGAAAAGACCAAGTGCCCTTGTGGAAGGCAGGGAACATTAGTTCAAAGATCAAAGGAAAGAAGCGATTGAACCAATAAAGCGATCGAAGCAAGAAAGCGATTGAACAAAAGAGCCGAGAAGGCCGTCCGAACTGTTGAAACAGTCAACCAATGATGTCCCCATGGATGTCAAATTTAAGGTAATGAAATATCCGCTAAGTTTCAAATCTCGCGTGAAACCTAAAAACAAACTCAACGACCAGCTAAAGAAGGAGCCAAAAGAGCTGGCAAAGATAAGAATATAGCCCTGAGGGTTCAGATTCCAGGAAAAGACAAAACCAGAAAGGGGAAAAGATAGCCCATGAGCTTAAATTTTAGGAAGAGACAAAGTTGGAAAGGACAAAAGTAGAAAGAGGAGAAGACCAAAAATATTTGTGCATAAGTTATTCTAGTAGCTGGAACAATTTGCATAATAGATTTTTGAGCTTGCAAACATTGAAGGCGCAGCCTGTTAGTCTCCTTTGGAGTAAAGACAAAATGGACAGTTGCGTAGATTTCAGAGGGGACAAACCAGATGATCTAGACCCAATAAAAGACATATTAGATGAATAGACACACCATAGTTAAGGAAATGCACTGTTCCAGGCATGGTCCCTCTAGATAGAACTGAAGGCGCATTGAAGGCGTTGACTGCAGCATGGGCCATCCCATGGGAGAGAGCACCAAGCCTTGCTTGGTGGCTATATATTGTAATCTCTTTTATTATTTTAGGGAGATCTTCCCCTTACCAGAAGTGAAACTCTACCCAAATTGAAAGGCATTACTGAGAGTTTGAGCTCAGATTGTAGTTCATATTTCTTTGATTGAATGAGAAAGCAAGTTACTTGTAGACTTTGTGCTATTATAGATTGTGCTACATTAGGAGATTGTTCTTATGTCTATCTTCTGAAAGCATTCTTGTTTATTTGATTTAACAAGCAGAACTAGTGGAGGTGATAAAGAAGGTGTCTTGAAGCCAACTACTTTTAGACTTTGCGCTGTCATAGTTGTCTTCAATGTGTATTTTTTTTTGTTTCTATGTAAAAGACCTTGGGATGACTTTGTGCTCTCATTGTCTTTCGTATCTCCCTCTAGGGCAGTCAAGGTGGAGACTTTGTGCTACATCTTAGATTGCTAGTTACTTTGGACCCTGTTATCAGTCACTTGTTACCAGAAAGAGTCCTGTTGTTTGCAAGAACAAGCACTTCTAAAAGAAGAGAAGTGCCTTCTGTCGCTTCACCAAGATTTCTACTATCCAAGAAGGGATCTCGCTCTTGGATGAATGTTACTTCTGAAAGAAGAGAAGTGCCTTCGCCAATCACCCAAGATTTCTCCTCTATTTGTTAGCATCATCTCTGAAAAAAGAGAGATGAATGGTTTATCCCACCCCTGTGTCTTACTTTCTGCTTATATATATAGTATATAGCCTTCGTATATTTAATAGGGAACCTCCCCTTGATGAGAGGAGAGATTTGTCCCCTGTTGATGTAGTAAACCTGCACACCAGGATGACCAATCTCTCTATGCTATGGTGATAGGAACTATTTTGCTCACCAGTTAGCTGGTCGACAAAATATTCACCCAATAGTTTTTGGCGACTCCACTGGGGATTGAACCCACAGTTTGAAGTCTCAAGCTTCAAGCTGAAGCAGATCTTGCTCTTTTCCATTTTTTATTTTGCAATCTGGAAACTCCACATTATACCAGAAGCCAAAAATCTCAAGGTGTTGTTGACCCTGCTTTTGAGTTGGTGCAGCAGATTAATTTTGAGTTGCTTCATCCACAACCTCACCTTCAACAAACTAGGAGTCTTCCTCCTATCCCTACCAGGTCACCAACACAAGGCAGGGCTTCTTTTTCTGCTTCTAGCTGAGCTTTGCCTATCCACACTCCACCTAGATTAGTGATCCCACTTTTACATAATCAAATCATGGCTTGAGGCCCCTGGGGTAACTCTTTTGGCCCACTGAATTTAACTCCACCTCTACATGAGCTTCCACGCAGTTCAAAGAAGAATTTCCCCAAATTCTTTGGTGATGGGAAGGTTCATCCTGATGAACACATTGTAGCTTTCTGCATAGCCTACGGTGTAATAGGGGTGAAATTTGAAGACATAGCGGTCAGGCTATTCATGGAGACACTACAAGGCGCTACTGCAAACTAGTTCTACCACCTACAGGATGGATCAATGACTGATTGGGACACTCTGAAAGACAAATTTGAAGCCAAGTTCAAGCCTACAAAGGATGCACATGCTTTGCTGGCCCAGCTCACTCAGATAAAGAAGGAACCTCATGAGCCTAAGAGGGATTTTAATGCCAAGTTTGACAAGCTTAGGCACAGGATTCCCATGATCGCCCAGTCGACACCTCAGAATCTCAAGTGTTTCTTCATCAACTCACAGCTGCCTAAAGTGAGTTTTTTGCTGAGGCGTGTTGGCCACATAAACCTTGCTGCTACTCAGAACTTGGCTACTGAAGTTGAAGATGACCTTATCTTGGCAGGAAAGATAAGGAGAGATCCTAACAGAAGTAAACCCTCTTCATCTTCTGAATACTCACCCACAACCACCACTAATCAAATGGTACAAAAGCTGGCAAATGAATTACTAGCCTTGAAAAGGCAAATGGCACAAGGTATGTCTTCTGCTCCTTCATACATAGATGTACCAAGGAGGACAATCCCTAATCAGCCATATCAAGGCAACGCTGCCAGAAGTCAAGGGCAACCAAATCGTCTTCCTCCCCCATAGAGGAACCTTGCCCTTGAAGCACCTCCAACCAACTCAACAGTTGGATATCTGGAAACAAAACATGATTTCTCTTTCCAATCTGAGTTTGAGCAAGAAAATGACGATGATCTCTTCACAGAGGATCAAGAAGAATTAGCTGGCGACTCCCACATTGGTTTCCTGAATTACCAGGATGAACCTAGAAGTGAAGATGAAGCAGTCAAAGGATCATACGCAGTATTCACCCGGTCCAAGAATCAGTCAGCCCAGCAGGCCGACAAAGAAAAGATAGAGGAGCAACCTCAACCAACAATTTCAATTGCTAAATAGAGAACCCCTCTTTCTTTCCGGTCAAAGGACCCAGTGATTGCCAAAAAGGTAAGTACATCAAACATTTATGCACCTTCTACTTCAAATTCGCAGACCAATCCTCCCCCTCCCAAAAACCAAAAGGATGAACTCCCATCCCCTCTTCCAAGTCCATTTCAGTCATCTGATATAATTGATCATGTCAAGAAATCTAAAATTTAAATGACTAAATTTGAATTCCTGCAAGCCAATCCTAAGCAGTTAAACATTGGTGGAGAACTAACTGTGGACCTGTCTGAGGCAAAAATTGTGATCACCCAAACGTCAGCACCTGCAACTCAAATTTTGTTTGAGCCTTCAGGCAGGGGTAATTACTTCTTGACCATAGAGGATGCTTATGTCTCAGCTGATGAAAGTCCTGTAGCTGGCAATATAGGATTTAATCCAAACAAGGCATCAAAAGAATTGGTAGGGCACACTACAAATGAAGAAAGATCTTCCATCTCCAATGAAGAAAAATCTGATAGAAGATCAGCTCCTGATGATGCTTGGATCTTAGAATCCGATGGCAGTGATTCTTCCACTAATGTTGGAGCCAAGATGGTGTTGATATCTCCTCAAGGGGATATTCTTCCTTCTTCACACGAGTTGCAGTTCAGCAACACCAACAACACTGCCGAGTACGAATCTCTGATACTCGGGTTGAAGGCTGCTCAGGATGAAGATGTCAAACTCCTTCATGCCAAAGGAGATGCTAAGCTAATGGTTTGTCAGGAGTTTGATGCTGACAATCACAGCATGTGCTAGACTGGACCATCAAAATAGCAAGCTATGGTGGTGGACCATACTGTTGTACTCCAAAGTCAGCAAAAGGAACTCTTCACCAAGAGAGCAAGGAGTTATGGTTTTCAGTTTGAAAACCACGTCCTACCATGGGGCAAGAAGAAGAAAGAGCCAAGAAGAAGACACAAAAAATTGGTTTCCTGTTGGAGAGTTCCATTCTCCTGTCACCGTTTCTGGGGACAAAATGGTTTCCTACTGGTTTATCAGGACGGAACGTCATTTTCATTGTCTCACAATGAGCAGCATCTGAATCACTTCAATTCTTGAAGTATCAGATAAGTTCACCTATACATATGTACATTTGTATAGTCTTTGGTTCTGTTTTGTGCTTTTCATTTTCATTTTCTTTTTTGGAGCCTTTCTTTTTGGGTAGCATGACTCCATAGCCCAATGGCATACTTCAAGGCACCGAAGATTCTGGTTTCTACTCGCCTCAGTTGTTCCAAGTTTTCAACTGAAGGAAGTTCCCCAAATGGAGCCAGCTATTGTCCCCAAAAATATCACTCATTTTTTGGACAACATATGAACTATTTTGGTCCTGCAAGACCAAAATTGTCTCTTCCCTTTTCAAAAATTGTTTTGTGCATTCTAATTCTCCACTCTTCAAGCTTTTCAGAAATCTACGGACTCTGCAGGCTTAAAACTATGAACTCCGCAGGCTCATTTCTATGGACTCTACAGGCTTGAATCTATGGAATCTGCAGGAAGAAAATCTACGGACTCTACAAGCCAAGTTCTATGGGCTTCGCAGGTTGATTTCTACGAACTCTGTAGGAAAGAAGCAAGCTCTCAACACTTAGGCGATTTTAAAGTTGGTTCAACGACAAGGTTCAATGGCTTCAAAACACTTGTCAAAGAGAAGAAGGCTTGAACCATTGAACCATTTTGGTTCAAAGGTTCAACGGGTTCAATGGTTCAAAGGTTCAACACGCGGTTGGTTCAAGCAGACAAAGGACTTAGCCAAATAAAGGGATTGAACCGTTGAACTGTTGAACCAAAGTTGGTTCAATCAGTCGGTTCAATCGGTAGGTTCGAGTGCCCCAAAGCGAAAAGACTAAGTGCCCTTGCGGAAGGCAGGGAACATTGGTTCAAAGATCAAAGGAAAGAAGTGATTGAACCAATAAAGTGATCGAAGCAAGAAAGCAATTGAACCAAGGAGCCGAGAAGGCCACTGAAACCGTTGAAACAGTTAACCAATGATGTCCCCGTGGATGTCAAATTTAAGGTAATGAAATATCTGCTAAGTTTCAAATGTGGCACAAAACCTAAAAACAAACTCAGCGACCATCTGAAGAAGGAGCCGAAAGAGCCAACAAAGATAAGAATATAGCCCTGAGGGCTCAGATTCCAAGAAAAGACAAAACCGGAAAGGGGAAAAGATAGCTCGGGAGCTTAAATTCCAGGAAGAGACAAAGCTAGAAAGGACAAAAGTAGAAAGAGGAGAAGACCAAAAATATCTGTGTAGAAGTTATTTCGGTAGCTGGAACAGTCTGCAGAATAGATTTTGGAGCTTGCAAACATTGAAGGTGCTGCCTATTAGTCTCCTTTGGAGTAAAGACAAAATGGACAGCTATGCAAACGTCAGAGGGGACAAACCAGATGATTCAAACCCAAGAAAAGACATATTAGATGAATAGACATGCCATAGTTAAGGCAACGCATTGTTTTAGGCATGGTCCCTCTAGACAGAACTGAAGGCTCATTGAAGGTGTTGACTGCAGCATGGGCCGTCCCATGGGAGAGAGTGCCAAGCCTTGCTTGGTGGTTATATATTGTAATCTCTTTTATTGTTTTAGGGAGATCTTCCTCTTACCAGAAGCAAAACTCTGCCCAAATTGAAAGGCATTACTGAGACTTTGAGCTCAGATTGTAGTTCATATTTCTTTGATTGAATGAGAAAGCAAGTTACTTGCAGACTTTGTGATGTTATAGCTTGTGCTACATTAGGAGATTGTTCTTATGTATGTCTTCTGAAAGCATTCTTGTTTATTTGATTTAACAAGCAGAACTAGTGGAGGTGATAAGGAAGGTGTCCTGAAGCTAACTACTTTCAGACTTTGCACTGTCATAGTTGTCTTCAGTGTGTGTTTTTCTTTTCTGTTTCTGTGTAAAAGACCTTGGGACGACTTTGTGCTCTCATTGTCTTTCGTATCTCCCTCTAGGGCAGTCAAGGTTGAGACTTTTTGCTACATCTTAGATTTTTGGTTACTTTGGACCCTGTTACGAGTCACTTGTTACCAGAAAGAGTCCTGTTGTTTGCAAGAACAAGCACTTCTGAAAGAAGAGAAGTGTCTTCTATCGCTTCACCAGGATTTCTACTATCTAGGAAGGGATCTCGCTCTTGGCTGAATGTTACTTCTGAAAGAAGAGAAGTGCCTTCACCAATCACCCAGGATTTCTCTTCTGTTTGTTAGCATCATCTCTGAAAAAAGAGAGATGGATGGTTTATCCCACCCCTATGTCTTACTTTCTGATTATATATATAGTATATAGCCTCTGTATATTTAATAGGGAACCTCCCCTTGATGAGAGGAGAGATTTGTCCCCTGTTGATGTAGTGAACCTGCACACCATGACGACTAATCTCCCTATGATGTGGTGATAGGAACTATTTTGCTCACCAGTTAGCTAGTCGACAAAATATTCACCCAACACAAGTGTACAAGACTGAGGTACTATATAAACTAGATTTTAGTATCTACACCAATCAAGTATGATTTCATTATACCTATTATTCTATTAATGATATCATAGGTTAGTTCCCTTTCAAAAAATGTTAAAATTACAAAAAATCAAAAATCAAATATTTCAAAAATATAAAAGTTCCTACAAAATGTTTTCAAAAAATCAATTATCAGTGCTTGAGTATGACATGACATACTAGTTAAACTTTTAATATATGTTATTTATCACATGTTTTGGTAGATGGCATATTATTTTTTTATACACACATGCATTTCACAAGGTATATGAATGTGATGCAAGACATACATTATATATGGTCTCTTAGATGCTTGATTCCTTCTACCCGGTGGTCATGCCTATGCTAGGGGCATCTAATTCTATAGGCTACATTATAACAAGTTATAGCTTTTTTATGACTTTTCTATTATGTCAAGCTACATATCTTACAAGTGTTTTGATAATCACTTGAATATTTTACATTGTGTTACATACATATACACTACTTTTCTAAGATATGATATTGATACATGTCTATAAAATACACTAGTTTTCACTTATTTTATTCTCCTTTGATGTTGTTTACTTTCTTTCACGATAGGCTAGACATTGCTTGTTTATTGTGTGTAGCCCTTAGCCTTTGTGTGTATAACAAATTTATTGAACATCTCTATGAGATTTTGATTGACCTATGTATGATATTTAAACATGTCCATTGCTTATGGTCCTATGGTTTGTATGCCATTTTAACATGTTCCTTAATTGCAACATTATTTATGTCCTTTATGTGTGACCCTTGGTATTGCTTGTTGTGACATAGTCATGTCCATTGTATACTTCCCTTGGCCTTATTGTATAGAGGGTTCCACAAAGTTTTTAAGGACATATGTTGTAAGACAAAAGCACCAGGAAGCCTAGGTATTCTAGACTTCAAAATTTAAGGTTATTCCTTGTGTGCTAAATGGATCATCCATGCCTTGGAAGGTGAACAATCCTAGGAAATTTTGCTTAGAAAATAAATCACATAAGGTAGTCCTATGGACAAGGGAGCTTGGAAAGAATTGAATTTCTAATCCTTATTGCTCAAATAGAGCCCCATCACCATTATTTGTACTTTTGTTTCCAAGAGCATTTGGAAGGCATGGGAAATGATTAGAAGACACTTAATCTGGGATGGGGATGGCTATAGATCTAGGCTTTCTCTAAATTATCATTGTCTTTAGTGTCTCATATGCTTACTTTTTATGAGGCTCTCTTTGCTCCAGTCCCATGGATTACAAGCTTATGGTTGTTTATAAAAGTAATTATGACCATATCAGATCTTTTTTGTAAACAAGTCAGGGAATGGGTGTCAATTTTTAAGATACAAAATGTCATACTTGATGTGCATATTCATAAGCTTAATGTTCATGCACCTTATACATGGTGGGCATATTGAAAGTGCTTGGTTGAGATCCCGTTGCATCGGTATAAACTCCAGTTGGGTTATCACTGCCGTTCTCCACAACATTTTTAAATTAATGTTTAAAATGTTGAATGGAAATTTAATTCCACTAAACAACTATAGAAAAGAAGGTTTGAAATAATGTGCATTGCTATCATAAAGCCTAAGTAGATATACTTCCTTTAGATTATTTTTCTCTAAGGGCTACCGATTGGCACCCATTCAGTGCACTTAGGTGTGGCTCATCGTATTTGTTTTGTTTGTCACCATCCTGAATCCTTAAAGCATGGTTTTCGGTTCTACAAACATGCTCAGTTAGCTTGGTATGGATTTACACCCTCTTTGAATCTTTCTACCTGGGGATGTTTACTTAGAAGATGGGGCTTTTAGGGGACTCAACCATGATTCTTGAAAATACATACAAGTTTTACATATTTTCTATTATGAGATTCAATTTTAGTTATTGAAAGATAGAAATGATGCAATATTTAATCATGCTATGTTATATGAATGTTTTTCTATTACTAACGGGGTGCATGTTATCTCTAATGTCATGCTTAAGAGTCAGGTTCATGGAGAAAAGAATCTACAAACACGCCCAATCAGCTTCGCAGTGGATTCACACCCACTTCAAATCATTTGTCTAGGGATGTTTACTTAGAAGATGGCACTTTTAGGGGATTTGACCATGATTATTGAAATATACACACAAGTTTGACATATTTTCTATTACGACATTCAATTTTAGTTATCGAAAGATAGAAATGATGCAACATTTAATCATGCCATGTTTGATGAATGTTTTTCTATTACTAACGGGGTGCATGTTATTTCTGATGTCATGCTTCAGAGTCAGGGTCAAGCAGAAAAGGTTCATCTTGAGGTGACTCACTCCCAAACCCTATTGGATCATTGGGGTAATGCCCCATGTGTAGTTAGTTGAGTCCAGCCACCGATCGCTCCCACGAGACCGTGGTTTTGTAGTACATGGGAGGAATTGCTCTCTAAGTAGGTACTGTAGTGGCTCTCCATAATGGTGTATTCAATCCCTGACTTGTAGCCCTCAAGTTGGTGGTGGTGGTCGCCCTTCTTGATGGGAAGCGCCTCGGTAAGAGAAATTCCCTCGCTTGATACTTGTAATTTCGCCTACCAGGAAAGCTAATGCAGAGGATAAAGATAAACAAAATAAGGCTCGTGCTTGGGATCCTATACCCGATTCTGCAGATCCTCCTGCTAAAATCGGGCAAAACTGATGGTAAAACTTAAATTTAATTAGTTAAAGGAAAATAAAAATTGCAATTATACGATGGATGAATGATTAGTTTAAAATTCAGCAGAATCTTTAGTTTACCGAGCCTAATTCAACAACGTTTAATTGAAAATAAAATTCGGTTAGAAAATTCAGTTTACCTGACTTTCCATGCGTGGAATTGAAGGGATATAAAGATGGCTAAAACAGAAGAAGAATGTGGTGGATTTCTGTATTTTTTACTGTAGATAAAGTGGGCGCCTCTCTCTCTCAGAAATAAACTACTCAGAAAATGGAAGGCAGAGGGAGAGAGGATAGCCCAAATTCCGCATCGATAGGTGATATAAGTAATGGTGTATCAGATCCTGGTGAAGCTGCTGCAAACTTTATTGATGTGGGTGGTGAGGAATTCAGTCTTCTTCGTCGTTTGGAAGCAGACAAAGATGAAGCGGGTAAAGAATTTGTGAGAAATCTATCAGAGAGTGAGCGGATGGCTCTTTTCTGTGGAGCTGTAACTGTTTATCGGAATGGAAGCAAAGGCAGTGATGAAGTGGGTGAGTATAGTTATAAGACTCCTGAAGAGATTGTGATGAGGGCGAATCCGTATGGGGAATGCAACGCTCCTTTGAAGGAGTTGAGATATATTATCACCCCCACGAAAGGGGAGGAGAGAGAGAGAAAGAGTGAGACCATGACGTGCAGTATATGTTGGGAAGAGCCTGAAGCGAGCGCCGTGGTGTATGAGAGCAGGTGTCATCCTGTTTCCCATGTTTTCTGTTACGACTGTATGCTCAAATGGGTTAAAGAGAATCCATTAGCGAATGAAGCCACCTGCCCTAACTGCCGTAAACCTATCCCCTTATGGAGCAAAGGTCGAATCTAGTACTGCTCTGCACATTAAATTACTCACCTCATGTCGCCTATAAATAAATTTTCCTGTAACTGTGAAAATAAAAAGCTCTGCATCTGAAAGTAGATTTATTAGAGCTTTTTTTTGGGTGTGTGTGTGTTATCCAAACAAAAAACATTAATATTTTAAGGTGGGATCTTAATATCCTGTAATGTACAATTTAAAATTTTGGTAAAATAGAATGCAAGCATCTTTTGAAGGAATGGAAGTGGATCTGATGCTAAACTGTATTTGTTTTACATCGATTGATCCATTGATGTGTTTAAGCCCATTTACTTTAAAATTGGATATTCTTCCTGATCATCGTTCATAGGTTCATAGGTGGTGATATTCTTCCTGAAACATCAATTGAAAGCATTTAACATGTAGTAAATGATTCGTAAATTATGAAGCATATCCATATAAATTTGAGAAAATTAAATTTCGAAATAAAATATGAATTCTTGCTCTTTATATATAACAAACAATATATGGATGGATGCCTTCGTCATTAATTCAGGTATGTGAATCAAAAATTTTGAATTTATTATCAATATTGATAATGGTTTTAAGTATAGGAATTATCCACGAATTATCCACCTTTTTAATTAGGTCAAATTTTAGAAGTACAAAAGTTGAACAATGTATAAGTATAATAGAAAATAAAATCCTTGGGTCTCTAATACTCATTTGGGGTCTTACTTTTTCGTAACGTAAAAATCTCAAAATCTACATTTATTTTAACAGGTTTGAAGCTTCCATAGTCTAGAATAATGATAAAATGGCTTTTAGAAAATCTTATGTTCTTGAATTTTATTGTGGAGATTTCAAAAATTTGTTCAATTTGAATTTTTAACTTATTATTTAAATTTATGATTAAGCTTGGTATATGAAACTTGAACAATATATAAAGAATAAAAATCAAATTTTTTATGACTTTTCAATATGTGTTACCTTAAGATAATTTGAGGCTTTCATAATAAATAATAAATGTTAAAAAAAATTCCAAAAAAATTATGATTAATTTTAGAATTCATTGAATTAAAATTTTATATTTATTTTTTACTCTTAATCGCAACATAGTTATGATCTTTATTTATTTGTGCAATTGTTTAATTTTATGTCACATATAACAAAAAAACTAGTATATTTAAGAATAAATTATGGGATTTGAGTCCTTATTTTATAAATTTGCACCCATTTAAGGTTTTATCTACTATATTTGTAATAAAAAATATTTTAATATAATTATACTTAATAGGTCATAAAAATATTTTTATAATTAAATTGTTGTAATATTTCTAATATCACAGAAGCTGCTGCCCTTTTTTAAAAGGCACTAAATGTATGTTTTAATTGATGAGTCAACTTTTCTATGATATTACAACTTGTGTTATTACTTGAAATGAAGGTTGATTTGGTAAATTTTTTTTTACTACAATAAGATTTGAATATAAGAGTGTCTAGTTTTATTAAGTATTTTGGTATAAAATAGTTAACATGTCATTAACACAAAAATCTTATTTTATTGATTTATAGTACACATTTATATGATAATAAAAGTTTGCTATGTGATTTGGTATGCATTATAATTTCATCTCTTTGATAAAAATGTTGAGCATGTCTAACATGACATATTACATTTTGAACCATGGTTGAATCTACATTTTGTTGAGGTGATTTGATATGCTTATAATCTCATCCCTTTGATAAAAATGTTGATCATGTGCAACATGACATATTACATTTTGAACCATGGTTAACACAAGATTAAGTTGATTGCTTTATGTCAAAATTTATGATCTTTTAAAAATCTTAAAATGCCCTTAGTAGCTCACGATACACCATGTCTTAGAATTAATTTATTATGACCCCCAGCGATTGCTAGTTTTTTCTAGAGCACAAACTGAGGATCCAGTCCCCATGACAAATTCAACCTAAAAAATGGTTGCATCCAAGAAAACCAAAGTCCAAAGCTAATTGACAACTACCCCATCAAAAAAGACAAATAGAGGCAATGAAACTAAATAAAATTCAACCTTTTGAAAACACTAAAAGGCTAAGAAAGAAACTACTTAGCAGATTTGCAAGTGTTGATCTCATAAATGTTGTAGCTTTTTTGATTCCATTTTGCTACCTCTTTTTCCTTTCTTGCCACAATTAGGGTCTTCAAATCACTAGGTTGTTGTGATATTGATAGTACTGATCTACTGGCAAGTTCTTCGCCTTCTTCATCTCCATCTTCAGAATTCTCAAAAGAGTTTTCCTTTGGTCAAGAAGAATCCGTTGGAAGAGGGAAGTTGAAAATAGGATTTGGCCGGACTTTCTTAGAAACAACTTCCCTTTCCCAAAAGGAAGAGGAAGGTTGCCTTACCTCCTTGTCGATCAGAGTTGTTGAAGTTGCTAAATGTCTTGCCTCCCTGTTGATATGAGATACTGAAGATGCCAACTCCTCACCCTTCTAAGTGTTGTCTTGAATCTTTTGAAACCCTCTTGCAGAAAAAATCTCATCGAAAATGGGTTTTGATGGGAATTGTATTCTATGAACGAAATCTTGGTTTAGACAACCAATCTTTCTGACCCATTTTTGCAAGAGCAAGGAATGAGAACCCTGAAATTTTTTCTTGGGGAAAGAGGCAACCTTATGATCAACTTGATTACATTTGAAACATTTGAAAGAGAGACCTTCAAAATTAATAAACTGAGTCAAAATACTGCATGAAGAACAAATTTGAATAGAATGGTGTAGAGGTTTAGATAAATACACCAATATACACACCCTGACATAATTTAGATTAGCCCTAATAGAATCATCAGTTTTTGACAAAGACTTCCGGTTTATTGACTAGTTTCTTGAAAAGATCAGAATCCTACAGGACTAAGGGGAGATTATAAAATCTGACCCAAACTGGGGCTTGAGAGATCGCGAAGCTGCTATGTCAAAAAAAGGATCTTAGGGGCAAAAAAACACCCCTACTTACCAATAAACCATGGCCCATTATCCCAAAAAAAATCTGTCCTCTGAAGATTGAAGCACTAGTAAAAAGAAACCATTTGCCAGGCCAGATAAAGGCATTTTAAGAGTGGGCCAAGATTTTTGAGACCATTTTGAAAGAGAATCCTAGGAAGGCCACTTCCCCACACACTTGCCAATCAGAGATCTATGTCCTCTTACCATTTCCAACATTGAAAGCTCTGCATCAAAAATTTCAAAAAGTGGAGGAAAATTAAAAAAAATTAAAGGTATATCTCCTAACAAGGCCATTTCTAGGTTTATTTCTGTGAAGGGTTTGCTTCTAAATTTTCTTTAACAACCTCCACGATCTCTTTATCCCCCTTAGAGATATCTTCTTTTTGAATCTGGCTTCTGGAAATCAAGAAAGGTTCTGAGCTAGGTTGATTTTTGAGAATAATTTCTTTGCAAAAAACTCCACAGCTATAGAAAGGGTTTGAAACATTGATGCAGTTTACAAAAATAGTTGCCTTTGTAGAAACCCTAGCTAGATTTACAATTTTTCCAATGTTACCATCAAACAAGCCTTTATCCACCACCAATCGATCCAAGACCAAAAACTCTTCAAAAATCAAATTAGCCTGAACAAATTGGAATGCAAAAAATCTAGAGAAAATTTTTAGGTCTTTTTGTTTCCTACCATACCCCAATTAAAACTTTCCCCTAACCCCTGCTCTCCCAGGATCACCCCCACATTAACTCCTTTCTGAGATATGTTCTTGGATGCATCCTATGCCCCTAGTCTCTTTTTCCCCTAAACCCTCAAATCCAAAGTCACCTCTATTATTATTGCAGGTTGCCCTTGATCATCAACCAATGAAGATCCTTTTGCAGTCACTTGGTCTCCCCTACGACTACTGTCACTGCATCCCTACACAAAGTTTCATTATTTTCCCTATCTTCCCTGCACTCACCACCACCCCAGCCTGCTTTCCTCTACTCTTTGTCATTGCATGCTCAACACCACTCATCATCGTCATCCATTTGCCAACTTTCATCTGTTCTCTATCGCTCATCGTTGCCATCGTGACCCATGCCATTTAAGCTTAAATGTGAATTGGAAAAGTGGTAAAAAATCTTTCGCATTAATGTGTATATAAAGTGTGGGAGAAGAATATAAATATTGTGATTATGTTGAACATTTTCCATACATGTCATTTCAACTCTTATGAAAGTCAAGTTCAATAAGTTTTGGGTGCCTCATTTGAATTTTGGGTACTTTGATTGAATATGGAAATTAATGTGCGACTAAAAATTACTAACAAATTTATATTATATAATGAATTTTCCCGACTTATAAGTTATTTTTATATTCACTTGTGATAATTATTAAAAATAAAATATAAATTCTAAATATCTTATTAAAAAATGAAAAAAATATGTTTGTTTTAAAGATGCATGCATTTTTGATGTATAATTCATATTTTAAATTTTTATTCATAAAGTTCATATGTAAAATATAGTTTAATAAGTTTTGGGTGCCTCATTTAAATTTTGGGTACCTCATTTAAATTTTAGGTACCTTGATTGAATATAAAAGTTAATATACAACTAAAAATTACTAACAAATTCCCTTGTTAATGGGTCAACCGTAGTTGGGGAAAAGAGTAGGATTGGAAAGCGGCACTAGATTCCACTACCTATAGGTTGATTCAAGCTAAACTTTGATGGAGCCTTTAGGGGGAACCCAGTAGCTTCAGGAGCTAGTTGTATTATCTGGGGCTGCAACAAATCTCTCATCCGAGCAATGTCCAGGAAAATCCAGAATGGGACAAATAATGAAGTAGAAGCTCAAGCACTAGTGAGTGGGATTGATCTCAAAATCCAGTGCGACATTCCAAAGTTGATCATGGAAGGTGACTTGCAGGTCATTATTTTGGTAATGTAATATAAAGTGGCTACCTCTTGGCACTTAGAAAACATACTAGAAAACACTTGGATGAAACTATAGGTTTTCTCCTCAGTTGATTTTAATCATTGCTTTCGAGAAGCAAACACGACAGCTGGTTTTTTGGCAAATTGTTAAATTGATCAAGCTAAAGATTATAGGGTTGATAACGTGCAGGAGGCATGGGAAGATTTCTCATCCCTCTTCCTACTCGATTTGGGCTGATTTATTGTCTCTGGTCTTTCCTTTTGTATTATTTTTGTTAAAAAATAATTTCAAAAGACATGTAGTTTGTTTAGAGGGGGGTTATTCTAGTGGAGTTATCATTTTGGCAAATCCCATTTGGTAGCTTTTTCTCTGACATAATCTCATCACTCCCTGTTAAATCTCCCTCATAATTATTTGATCATCTAGGAATGAATTGCATTTATGACACAATGATAATTTTATTGGAAGGGATGGAGGTAGTATGCAACATGAGGGAGTTGTGAGACGTCCCTCACACACAATGATTTCTTGGTTCTCTCAGCTATTTTTAGCAGTTTGATGGGAATGTTTTCTACTGCCTTACCTTTTCCTGGCTTCTGTGGTTGTTGGGGTTCTTGAAGCTTCCTATGAATAAAATCACTGAAATCACCTTGGCTACACCATGCATTTACAGTGGCAGCCAGGTGCAAGAGATGGTTTTTGATGGACCAATTTTAAGGGCCCGTCTGAATCATATATTCTAGATGTCGACAAAGGATGTTTTTGCAGCTATCACGGGTGTCTTTGGATAGGATTCTTTATTGTAAGGAGCCCATTGTAGGGTTAACTATGAGATTGTTGTCATCTTTGTGTCAAATTTGATGTTTTTGGTCTCTGACTTGGAAGTGGTGACATGGGTGGTCTCTTTCTATGTGCAACCAGAGTTCTGTGTAGGGTTAGTAAAGAAAATTGTGATGCATAATTTATCTCCTCTCCCTAAACTATTGTTTTCAAGTATATACGGTCTTGGTCTTGTTCCTGCAGTGGCTTTTAGAGTGCTAGAGACTCAGTTTATGGTCTCTTAGGGTTTGTGGAAGATTTGAGGAGAAAGGTCAGTTCACAAGACCTCATGGAAGGGATATTTATTTCTATGCCTCCCATGGCTCACTTATAGAGCTCAATCCCAAAAATATCCCTACTGCGAGCAAGCGCCATGAAAAGACTCGAGTTGATGCGGTGAATAAGTTGGTCAAATGGGTTTCTAGGGGTCAAATTGTGGCACCTTGTTGGTTTAACAAGTCTTTGATAGCGAAAAATGGGCTAGACACTCTTATTATCACCAACACCTCTTTGGCATCTATTTCAGGTGGTAAAGGTCCAAGAAAGCAAATGAAATGTGAAGTCATGGGTGAGATGGAGGATAATGTTTACAGAGGTCATGTGCTCATTTTCTTGGACAACTTCGATGATAAGATTCAAGTTGGTGTCAACCTATGAGGCTGGTTTGCGTCCTCTTTTTTTGTCATGTTGGTTGGGTCCTTTATTTTGGTCTTGTTCTGGTTTTTTGTTGGTTGGCATGGTTTCATTTACACCCTATTTTTCTAGGGTCTTCTATTTGGCTAGTTGTTGATGGCCTTTCGATGGCTATATTATTTTTGGGTCTTTATATGTGGGTAGTTCTTTGTAAAACTCTTTCTTTTGCACTGGGGGACTTATATAAACCCCATAATTATCTTTAAAAAAATACTAAAGAATTTATATTATGTAATTAAATTTCCCAACTTATAAGTCTTTTTTATATGCACTTGTGATAATTATTAAAAGAAAAATATAAATTCTAAATATTTTATTTAAAAATGAAAAAATATGTTTGTTTTAAAGACATATGTAATGTTGATGTGCAATTCACATTTTAAATTGTTATTTATGAGGTTCATATGTAAAATATGGTTATATTTTGACATGTAAAATAACCAATTTTATCTAAAGGCTTTACGAATTTTTTGAGGTACCATGTTGTTTGTCTTGGTGTCTTCCCTTTGATGATGACTTGTTGAGACTCTTGTGGCCCTCTTCTAGTCTTTTTGACATTCCATTGTAAGTATTCTCCTTCAACTCCCCTTGCAAATCCAAGGCAAAGTATTTTATAGAAGGTAGCAATATTCCTTCCTCAACCAGCATGAATGGTTCATAAATGTAAGTTATCACAATTTATTACTAGATATATTTGAATGTTTATGGGGAGTTCATGGGGCATAGGGAGGATCAATATTTTACGGGTTACTTTCATTTCCAGGTAAGTGTTATTATTTTAACATCAATTCAAAAGAAAAAGATTGAGTTTTAGTTAATTTTATTCATTTTATTCTTTTGTTTTGTGTCATTATATCTTTCTTTGTATATATTTAATTCGTCGAATAATTATAAATTTTTTAATTAGCCAATAGAATAAGTAATCAATTTACACCTATGTGACGATTTTTCCAAAGATTAACAAATGAAACTATGCCTAAAATCTAGAATTCGCCAAAATATTATTAAAAAAATAAAAATCCATTTTTAAATTTTCCATGTCAAAAACCCCTTTATTATTTATTATTATATCAAAAATAACTTTTATTACAAATTAGATATGATTTGTTAAGCCTAGTTGTAATGTTTTGTGGATTATGTTTTACATATTAATGTAAAACCACTTTCTCATAAAACATCTCCTTTTATTGATAAATAAATTTAAGATAAAAACACATTAATTTTTTCATATAAAATTATTTAATTAACAAATAAACTTTTATCTCCCTAACGTTCTCTTAACTTAGCCGAGTAATCATAAAACTTACTAGCTTGATTTTCTCTAAAAGATGATTAGATCTTAACTTAGCCAAGTAATCATAGAACTTGCTAACTTGATTTTCCTTAAAATATTATTAGATTTTATTAGAGGATTTTCATTAAACTATTATTTTGTTCATTAATTTTTCTCTTTCCCATATATCTTATATACTATTATGAAATTATCTAATAAATTTTTTTATTGATAAATTTACTTATTTTTTTAAATATATATAATTCTACAATTTATAGATCATAATTTGTTTTTAAATATTGATATGCAATTAAATTAAATTAAATAATAAATAATTACAATATTTTAGTAACTTCAACCTCAATTAGAGATTTCCCTTCTTTAAAATTTGTAAGTTTCTATTAATATCCTACCATAATAATTTCACCACATATTTTAGTGTCATTTTAATATGAAAAATTAACAACAAATTAGGTTTAAATTGTTTCAATTAAATATCAAAAAGTCTATTTCGAATTTTCTTTTTAATGGGTGCTCCCAAAACACATGACTTTTGAAGTATAACATGTACTTATTTTGTTTATACAATTTTTTTGACATTTGAAAATTATTAAATAAGTTGTAAACTTTTAAGTTTAATGTCATGATGAAATTGATAAAATCATAACATCACATCTTACTTTGAATTTATTTTAAAATAATAATTTAAAATATGTTATAAATTTAGTAATATAAAAAGGAAAGAGGGAATTAAGTGAATGGTTATTTTATTTCTTAGTAGTGTTACACTCTTCACTTTTAAAGATATTTCACAGGTATTAGATTTAGAATAAAAATCAAAAGAATTTATTTATTAATGTTTAGTTATGTTTTAAAGATTATAAACTCATACTTTTCATTCCCCTTATGATTATGAAGAAGGTTTCCTCAATTCAATGATTAGTTTATAATGAACATATATCATTAACAAGGTCTTAGCTTTATTTCTCTTAACTCTTTCTTTGCTCTATTTTTTTTAAAGTTGAGATTTCTTTTTTCTAATTTGATTAATTTTTCTTGCTTTACTTTAGATGATTTGAAGTGATTTTCCAACTCTTTTTCAAAACCGCCTTTAAATTTTAGTGCCCTAACACTAACATCTCACCACATCTTTTGATCTCCTTTTATCTTGAAAAATTGTCCACATATCATGCATTCTTGATTTGAGCAGTTACTTTATGTATTCTACAAACACAGGTGAGACCTTTGGTTATTGCAGACCAGTGGTTATATAATTGTTGCTTGTGAAGCAATAGTTTGAAACCACCACCTACATGAAGTGGCATTTTCATCATGCTCCCAACTAAAAGTACTTTTGACCAATTGGAGATGACTAAAACCATACTTCTTGCACTTTCTTTCCTTGTGATACTCTTAATCATGTTTTTTAGCTTGATTGTGTTATTCTTCCATAGAATAAATGTTGTTTCAAGAGACGAAAATTTGCATAATAAAAACAAATGCACACAATTACGCACAAGCCCGAACCCTTATTTTTGAATGATTCAAGATAGTTTGTGAACCCAAATGCCCCTACATCAAACACCTAAGGTAAATGGAAGTTTACATGAACTCTTGCTCGTGAACCTTGTGTGAGCTTCTCAAATTTTTTTTGTTATTAGAAACATCAAATGCATTCATCCAAGTTTTTTTAGGCAACTATTTCTTTCAATCTAAACTTGAAGAATATGAACCTGATCCTTCTCCATTGCCTTGTCCCTCAAAGTAAGGGTACAAATTTGTTACATTGAAGATAAATTAAATATCCACTCCATCTGGTAGATCAATTTCATAATTTTTTGTTGAGAACCTTCTCAAAACTCTATAATTTCTAATTTTCCACGACTTTACTTGTTATATGTTCCCTTTGAAAACCTCTCCTTAGGAAAATGGGTGAATACCAAGTCTCCAACTTCAAAGTTTTTTTTCTCTCCTTATATGATCAACATACTTCTTGTACTTCATGTTATTATCTTCAAATAATTTCTTCACCTCCATATGCACATCATGCATACTTGTTGCATATTATTCTACTTCAACACTCATTCTCATATCTGATGTGCATCTTAACTCCCAAAATCCTCTAGGGATGCAACCATGCACGATCTAGAATAAACTCGTTGTACTTTAGTTCACTAATTTGGTGTATACAAACTTGGCATATGCCAATGCCGTATCCATTGTTTGTCTTTTCTCCAACTAAACATCTTAGAAAATTATCAAGACTATTTTTGCCATTTTTGTTTGCCCATCCATTTAAAGATGATAAGTTAAATTAAAATATATTCTTGTTCCTAGTTTCCTCCACAAAACCCTTCAAAAATTCACAACAAATCTAGTATCTCTATCTGATACAATGCTTCTTGGAAACCCATATAGTCTCACTACTTTTTTTTTAAAATAGAAACATTCATTGCATCACTAGTATTCTTACATTCTATAAAGTGTGTCATCTTGAAAAATATATCCATTACAACAAAAATAGAGTCGTTAACTCTTTTAGTTTTTTGGCAGCCCAAGAATGAAATCCATGCCCAACTCTTCCCGTGGTCTTTCTAGAATTTGTAGTGGCTAATACAACTTAGAATTGTAGCATTTGTATTTAACATGTTGGAAAATCTTATATCTTTTCACGAATCTCTAGACACCCATGTTCATCCTTAGCCCATAATAGCACTCACTCAATTGTGTCAATGTTTTGTCAACACCAAAATGACTAGTTAAGCCTCCACTATGCTTCTCATTCTATATGATATCCCTCATAGAGCCTTGAGGTATGCACAACCTATTTTCCTTTAAAAACAATCATATTGTATCATATACTCTATCCATGGAATTATGTCCATGCTTGTTGGATTCATGCATGTTTTCCATGCATCTCAAAAATTCAAATCATTTTTGTATAGTTCTTTCATTGAGTCAAACCCAATGACTCATACCCTTAGTTCATTCACAAGAGCTCTTATACTTAAAGCATCTACAACCTTATTAAATTGACCACTCCTATGCCTCAAACCAAAAGACTAAATTTGAATAAGTTCAACGAATTTCATGTGTTTTTTAATTCTACTTATATTAATTGTTTATGACTTGCATTGCTTGATGATTTGTATATAACACAAACTCCTTGGAAACAAATAATGTTTCCACTTCTTAAGTATTTTACCATAGCATATAACTCTTGTTGAAGACTAAGTACTTCTTCTTGGCTTCATTTGACTTCTCACTAAAGTCAGAAATGGGCTTAACTTCTTGGCTTAACACTGCTCCTATGGTTTTCCCACTGGCATAATCAACCTGAAACATTTTACTAAAATTGGGCAAAGCTAACAACAGTTTTTTTATTACCTTCTTCTTTAAAAACTCTAAAATTGTCTTTTGTTACAATAGTCCATTTAAACTTGTTTTTATCACCCTTATGGCCTTCATAATAGGTGCACATATACCACTGATGTTTCTAATGAATTTCCTATACAAATTTGTCTACTCATGAAAACTACTAGCTTCAAATATGTTTTTCGATAATGACCATTCAACTATTATTATTACTTTTTTAGGGTCCATTTTCAAACCCTTTTTTGAGATCACAAATCCAAAATATATTAACTCCTCCTTCATTAAGCTACACTTATTTAAGTTGACCAACCACTCCTCTCTCAAAAATTGCAAAACCACCTTCAAATGCAACAAATGTCCTTTTGAATGACTGAAAATCAAAATGCCATCAAGATAAACAATGACAAACTTACCCAAATATGGATTCAACACTTCATTTAGTGAATTTGAAAATTTAAATGGTATAACAAGCCACTCATACAACACATCATTTGTATTGAATGCGATCTCGATCTTCCACTCATTAACTTCTCTAATCCATATTTCGTGATATCCACTTCTCAAGTCTATCTTTGTGAAGTACCTTACTTCACTCAAACAATCAATCAAATCATCCATCTATGGCAATGGAAATCTACACTTGATAGTGATCTTATTTGTCATTCTAGAATCCATACGAGCTTAAAATTTCTCTTATTAAACCCTTCTCTAGTAGTTCATTTACTTGTCTCTTCACTTCTTCAATCTCTATAGGTGTTATCCTATTCACCGTCTTGTTTGGAAAACTTGATCCAGTCAGTAGATTTATGTGATGACTAATGATTCTCATAGGCAGTAATCCACCAAGCAAATCCTTTGAAACTATGTTTGCAAACTCATAGCTAGACCCAGAGGGAACTTGTGAGTGTTACATTTGTGCATAAATTCCATCTAAAAAAATATGAACTTCAAAATGAATATCACTTGCCTTGTTTTTTTTCATAACTTGCATCAGTTTGGGGATGAAAATATGGCATGCCTTCTCTTTCTTTGCTTTTTTCAAGAATCGCTTACAAGAAACCAATAAAACTTCAAGATCATTGTCCACCCTTCTCTTATTTCCTTCAATGGGTTCAATTGATTCTCTTCCCATCCTTCAAAAGTGTGTAGGAGTTTGCTCTACCATCACAAACATCGATCCTATCAAATTGACATGATCTTCCCAACAACACATGACATACATCCATGGAAATAATATCACACAATACTTCATTATTATATGAACAAATGTGATAACTGACTATACATTTCTCATTCACCAACACTTACCCCTAAGCAACCAATAAACTTTTTAGGGGTTTGGATGTACCATTCTTTTCAGCCCAAGATTTTATACCATTTATTTGAATACCAAACTATTTATGCTACCCCTATCAATAATGAATTTACAACACTTACCTATTGATTTGTAAATAGTCTATAATAAGTTCTTTCTTTGCACCAGTTTAGTTTATTTCTTGGTTGGTTTTAAAAACACTCTATTCATCATAAGAGATTCACCATGCTTTAAATATTTTGTATATGTTGGGAATCCAACACTCTTTTTCATCTACACGAGAAATATGATTTATTGTTTCAATCCTTTTGATGTTTTTCAAAAATGCTTTGGGGAATTCAAATGCTTTATGCCCAACTTCTCCACATTTGAAGCACTTACCCATGAATCTTCTACCTCTTTCTCTATAAGAATAACCTCTTCCTCTTTGGGTGTGATTCTAATCTTTTGAAGTTATCGCTTCACCTTCATGAGTATATTGTCCTCTTCCTCTTGAGAATACTCCTCTATCTCTAGAGTTCAATTGATAGCTTTTAAACAAATTTTCTTCCACCCCTAATGCACATTGATAGGTTAATTCCATTGACTTCACCTTAACCATTCCAAACTTGTCTTGAATGGAAATATGATGTCCATTTACATATCTTAATGAATTTTATTTATCATCTTCAATATGATCCTCTCTATTAGACAACTTATAGAATTCCTCGGTGCAGTCCTTCATGTGCAACTCCTTTTGCCTCAAGTTCTATAACATCTTGAACGAACTCAACAGATTTAATAACATCTTGAAGGTAAGAACTTACCTTTCAACTTTATGACCATCCACTTCCAAGTTTTGATCTTATATTTACTTATCCTTTCTCTTTCCATCTACACATGATCCCACCACAAGGGGTAATGACCTTTCATCTTAGTGCAAGAAAACTTCACCTTCTTGGGATCCTCCATTGACTCAAAGTATTTCTACATCTTCATGATCCAATCTATGAGTTCCTCATAGTTAAAGCTTCTTTCATAGCAAAGAGTGTCCAACTTTGTTTTAATACCCATCTTTGTAATAGCAATAATAAATATATCAATAGGGTCATCCACTATCTCTTTCACTTCAATATCTTGAGCATCTACTCTTTCATCATCACTACTACCTCTTTTTGCAATAGCTCTAATAAATATATCTTCGAGTTCATTCATTATCACTTCCATTTCAATCTCTTGAGCATCTAATCTTTCATCATCACTTACATCTTCAACATGAGTTCATCCTCTTTGTATTGTCTCCATTGCATCTAATCTTACTTAAATTCCTCTTATCATCTCTTCCAAATTTATAATTTTAGGTGCCGTTGGTCCTACTACTCTTCCAACGAGATTGCCTCTATGTGCCATATATTCACCAAACTACAAGCTTCTGTTTCACAACTTGTTAATGATTAAATAAGAGACTCACATACAACCCAACAAGGCAAACCTTTCTCTAATACTAATTGATGCAGATGGGAATGAAGGGTATCCTATGAATGGTTTCCTTACTCCAACTTGTTAATGATTTAATAAGAGACTCACATACAACCCAACAAGGCAAACCTTTCTCTAACACTAATTGATGCAGCTGGGAATGAAGGGTATTCTGTGAATGGTTGCCTTACTCCCTAGTGTTATACTTCTTTAACTCTTAAGGACACACCCAGACACAAGACTTGGAATGGAAAGAAAAAGACTCTCGTGATTGATGTTTAGCTATGTTACAGAGATTACACACACACTCGCACTCTCCCTTCCCCCTATGACTATGAAGAATACTTCCTCAGTCTAATGATTGGGTTACAATGAACATATATCACTCAATGGGATCTTACCTCTGCTTCTCTCAACTCTCTCTCTCCTATGCTCTTCTCTAGAGTTTGGGCTCTCTTCTGTTTGAGCTTTCTTGCTCTGCCTTGGATTATTTGAAGTGACTCTCCAACTCTCTTCCAAAACTGCCTTCAAATCTTGGTGCCTTGACACTGACATTTTGTCACATCCTTCACATTTTGTCACATCCTTCAAGCTCCTTTTGAATTCAAAAATAGTCAACATGTATATGTTCTTGATCTAGGCAATTACTTTACAAACTCTTCAAATCTTGACAAAACCATCAATTAATGCAAACCGATAGTTATGAAACCACTAGTTGGTTTAAACCAACAATTACAAAAACACCGCCTACACAAAGTGGTGGTTATGAAACTTTTGCCTACGTGAAGTGAAGGTTTCGAAACCGCTTCATGCATGAAGCGGCGGTCTCAAAATGAGGCCTGCATGAAGTCGTTGTTTCAACATGCTCCCATCAAATGTACCTTCTGACCAATAGGATATGACTTAAACTACCTTTCCTACACTTCCTTACTCTATGGGACTCTTGATGATGTTCTTCAACTTGACATTGTTCTTCTTCCACACATGCAATGTTTTCACAAGAGACAACCAGTCACATAACACAAAACAAATGTGCATAAGTGCATACATGAACATGAACCCATGTTTTTAGATGATGCAAGACAATTTGTGAACACAAATGCTCTTGCATCACTTAGAATTAATGTATTGTATTTTTGGAAATATAAATGGAACATGCAGAATTGTAATAAAAATGAAATAACCAAAACATCAATTACACATAAACCATGAACAACAATGACACAAGGATTTTGGTTTGGAAAACACTGGTGGGGAAAAACCAATTGGAAGAGGTAGATACCCTACTTCATGATTCTTCTCATGGCCAAAGACAAATTAGAAAGAGATAATAGAACAAGTACAACAAGTATCATGCTATCTTTCTCACTCAGTTCTTCTCTGCTCTTTGTCCTTCTCAAACCAACAAAACACCATCTCTAACTCACATATTTGTATTCAATTTTCTTTGTGCTTCTTACTTATACCACTTTGGGAGAAATCTTTCATGCATAAAGGACTCCTAATAGTATGGAAATTGATGAGACGTCACTTCTCTATCTTTACTTTGATTGTAGTCAAAACAAAAAAAAATGACAATCAATGCAGACTTGTGGTTTCGAAACCCCCACTTTTGAAATGGGTGATTATGAAATTGTTGTGACAGTTGAAAAACCACCCCAATAGTTTCACAATCATTACTTTGCATGAAGGGGCAATTTCATCACCATACAAGAAATACTTTATTTGTACCCTTGCAACTAACCGAAACCAAATTTGATTTGGATTGATGAAGATGATTGATTCTCTTGATCCCTATGGATCATGCCTCTCTTTTATAAGGATTTGATCACAAAAATACTTAGTGGGGAAGCAGGGGCGGAAACAATTCTCCGACTTTATCCTTGAGGTACCATCTTGCTTGCCTTAGTGTCTTTCCGTTGATGTTGACTTGTCAATATTATTGTGGTCTTCTTCTAAACTCTCAAGCTTTCTACTGCAACACTACATCGTCCTCCAACTCCCCTTATGCATCCAAGACCATGTTTTCTATAGAGGGTACTAATTATCTTTGGTTTTCATCATCCAACATGGATGGCTCATATAAGTGCAAATTTTCACAATTTACTACTAAGTACATCCTCATGAATGGGGGAAGAGTAACCCTGAAATTATTCTCTCCAGTCTGCTTTAAGATGGTGAATGGTCCATACCTTAGAGGTCTAATCTTCTTTGCTTTTCATTGAATCCACTCCTTGCTCAAATACAACCACCGTTTGGTACTTTTGGTGTTGATAATGCCAGCCTTGTTCTTAGCTTGAGACTTCTACAACTATTCTTTTACTTTGAGATGGATATGTCTAATCCTCTCAATGATCATTGTTGCTTTTGTCACTTATGAATCATGTTCTTTCAGTCTTTTTTGTTGTTCCATTGCAACATCAAATGGCTTAGTAGTAAAATAACCCAAACATGCTTTAATGGTTGACTTGTTTGTGGATGTATGCACTACCATGTTGTATGAGTGATGGATATATGCCAAAGACTCATTTCAACTCCTTGTATGTTGTAACCTCTTATCAACTATACCAAAATCACATTTATAACTTTTGGTTGTCCATTGGTTTGAGGATGGAAAGGTGTACTTCTTTAGAGCTTGGTATCCATCTTGCTCCACAAGGTGATCAAAAACATACCCAAAAAATTGGAATCTCTATCTGAAAAAATAGACTAGGGGGCCAAAAATGCACCCAAACATTAAAAAAATAATTAAATTGCTTCATGCCCTTTTACTATCTTTTTACATGCAATCAAAATACACATTTTGTTGATTCGATCTACTTCAACATATAGTCATGTTCATGTTTAGACATTGGTAAACCTCCGACAAAATCCATAGTTATGTTTCCCATGATCTAATAAGCACATTTAGAGGCATTGTACAATCTCCTATTTTTATCCTTAGGCTTTGCTTCTACAACACAATTTACATCATCCAGTGAATCTATATACTTTTTCTTGCATATTGGACCAATACACACATTTGCAAATGAGCCATGGTCTAACCAACACCAAAGTGCCCTGAAACATTGAAAGTATGCACTTCTATCATCAATAGAAGTCTCTATCCTTTTGGTCACTAACGTTAACTGATGTACTTTTGCCCCCACACACATTTACTCAACTCCTTTCTACACCTTTCTCTTTCTCCAATCAACTAAACACCAACTCGAGCACTCACATGCTTGTCTTCAATCGTCTTCATGTCTCTTATACTATTATAGGAATGTCCTTTCATGCACTAAGGACTCCAAACCATTCGAAATTTGAAGTGATATTACTTTTGCCTTTACCCAAATCATACAATGGATGTGGGTGAAACCACCAAGTAATGCACACCGATGGTTTCAAAACAGTGACTTCCAAAAATAATGGTTACTAGACCACCACCCCACATGAAACAATAATTTTGTCACCATACAAAAAATAGTGTTTGAAACCCTACTCATGATTAAAATTAAATTTATTCTAGTCAAATGATGAAAATGATTAATTTTCCCAGCCCCTATGTATCACTAAACTATTTAAATTAATTAAAATTACTTCATTTTTTAATATAAAATATTCAAAATTTCTTATTCAACAATTACCTTTTAAAGTAATATAATTCATGAATATAATAACTACATAAACTTCTTCTCCCTTTCTTCTCCCTAATAATAGGTCCGATATATAACTTGAAACATCAAAATTTAAAATCCACAAACAATCAAAACAATCTACAATCTCTAAATAATCTCTTAATTGTCTTTCAACTTGATCCTCATATTCCGATAAGATTATGCCCATGATTTATTATCATCCTCATAATGTTAAGTGAAACGTGCTTATCATGAGCTAAATTATATAATAATCTAAATTATATCATGATCATTATAAAGAAAAATAACCATTAATAAAATTACTTTAATATGGATTAGTTATTCAGCTTCAAATGATCTTATAAAAAATTTATCTCATCGCACGGATAACCTAATAAGAGTATAAGCGTGCAACGACTATTAATAACTTCGCACATTTATAAAGCGTTAAAATAACTTTGCCCATAGCCCTTCATTGTATTACAGTGTGTAAAATGGTGTAAAGGGTATTATTCAAATTCATTAAAAATACAATATTCATATGATATTTTTTTAATTATTTCAGAGTTAAAAAAGCTCTTCCACCTCAATTAATTATAAAACTAATACAGGTACCTTAAATTCATCTATTCAAAATATGTCGAGAGATATCCATTTCGATATCTTTATCTTGAATTTTTCACATAGCACAATTATCGATGATTTCATTACCTTCTCTTTCAATTTCACACTGACTGATGACAATGACATCTATCTAATTACATCGAAGTGTTGGGCTCGAAATTTTATTTCGGTAAAAAAAAATGCTCCAAACTCCATCATATGACTAAAACATTATGATTTTCGATTGACTTTTCTAAAGAAAAAGAAAAAATTCCAAGCAACTGTCAAATAAATGTTAAATTTAAAGTTGAAATTGACATGTGACAGTCAAATAGACATAATTTAAGATCAAACATATAAGTGAACAACTCCCTCCATTACACTCCAACCCCCTGCTGCCTTTGTGGAACGCACAATAGCGTAATTAAAAACCCTCTAATTAATTACAAAATAAATACAATTTTCAACCAATGTGCTACCAGCTCAAACAATTATTATGCTTTAAATTTTCATAATTTAATTAATATTGTTTTCCATTCCAAAATTCGCTCAAACCATAACCGGGCCTGATGCACCATAGTGATAATTGTGGATGGTTGCAAGTGCTTATAATTAGTCAATCCCCTCGAATAAGAACAATGGATTTCTAAGCAATAACTAGTTATCAACCACTTGGATCTTGTTTCCACCAAATCTTAGTAGCAGATAGTTTCTTAAAAATAATAGTTGGCACTGTATCTTTGACTGTATAGTTATATCCACAATAAAGATCTTTTTTCCATCAAATCTTAGTAACAGATAGTTTCTTTTTAAAAAAATGGTTGCCACCATATCTTTGACCGTATAGTTAAACTCGTATATAATCATATTTTAGCGCTCTGAAAATCTAAAAGAAATATGAGACAAAATTTCTGCAGCTGGCTGGTTATAATTAGTATATTATTTTAATTAGATTAGACAATATATATTCTCCACGTAGATAAAGATGCAACCAAAGATATTTTAATGTCATAGCCGCTCAGGGAAAACTATTGTTTAAATCTTGGTGCACAGCCTAATTTCAAATTTCGTGTCTCTTAGAAAACTTATAATTTTAGCTGACATCATAAGCTCTAATGTCAAACTTGTTAATAACTATAATTGCAACACGAGTAAAGTCCTCCATCAATATGTTCCTGGGACAAAAATAACACCAAAAACTCGTATACAAATGAAAAATCAAAGCATCTTTTCTGAGCTCCAATTTATATATGCTTTTAAAAACAGTATTGATCTTGCTGCCTGCAAACAGGCCTTAGGTCGTGGCTTCATCCTCTTCTTTTTCTTGCAATCTATTTAACCATATAAATGCAAGATCATTTCCTGCATTAGCAGCAACCTCAAACTGTTTTCTTGCATTATCAGGAGGTCTTATTCTGGTTCTCTGTGAGAGTCTGCTATGTTTTTTGTTGCCACTATCACCTGTAGATTTACCACTGCCAATCGAAGGACCTATTTTATCAGGTATTCTCACTCCTGCAATAAGAATTGTCAATCTAATCTCATTACATTTCTAATGGTCGTCACAATGTAAACAACACAAATGCTCCAAAACAACTTATAAAGAACCAACATGCCACAAAGTAGAAAACAACAATGCTCCAAAACAACTAATAAAGAACCAACATGCCACAAAGTATACAACAAAAATGCTCCAAAACAAACTTGTAAAGAACCAGCATGCCAAGTGGAATGCAAAGTCAAACCATAGAAAAAGTGAGGATAAGAAGTGGGTACCTTCTTACCCTAATAATCAATATAAATTATTAAAGATGAAATAGTAAATTACGCTCAGCATATACTTTAACCATACAACCATCCTTAAGGAGGGATAAAGCCCATAAAATACTTTAATAGAAGGATAACCACTGATATTCCCCAATATCGGTTATACCCTACCAAGGGTATACAATATCGGTTATACCATACCAAGGGTAGACACGCAACATCAGATATTATAGTGCAAGGTACATTATACAATCTCCTAATAAGTAAAAAAACAAAAACTGCAATCTGGTTTCAGAAATCCGCCCCCGCTAAAAAAGAAAGAAATAAAAACATACATCTTCATTCTTAGCACGTAGTTTATTACATCTAGAAATTTTCTACACGTTCAACTGTTCAACTATTGGTTTTGGACCTTTAGTAAATAACATTAAAGGTCAAACACGATTAGTGGCTTATCCTAACATGGGGAAGTGAAGCATTCCCAGGAAATAACTGCAGCTTCATAGCAGATTTTGGAAGAATTTTGGTAGATTGGGTTAAAGGAGATATCCTAGTCTTACAAAACCCTAATAATTCCATATTCTATTAGACATTTCAATCAATGATTTCGTCCTCTACTCACATTGTCTACCAAAAAGTAACCCAAAGGCAATATGTGGCTGGTGGACAAAAGCTGCACAGCAATCGGTTCTATGCGATTATATTTCTTTAGTGTGACAAAAGGAAATAATGGGAACAAACAAATCTGAAGAAGGAAAATCATTTAGCAATTGAAAATGGAACCAGAATGCAATGGCAGATAAATGAAAGATACACATAGGTACTACACATTTTCCAAGAATACATTTCCAAATGAGCTCGAGGATAGGGAGCTCTGAAATAATCCTGGACTTAACATTTTCTAAGAGAACTGAAAAGCTCCATGATAAAGGAAGTCTAAATGCATTTGAAATTTTATAGAAACTAGGCAACATGCTAGTCAAAACTCAAAAGCACATCAAACTGAAGCGAAGCAAACCAAGTCCGTTAATAATTGATAAATGCAAAATATCTACTATATTTCATTTAGCTACTCTTATAGGTCAAAATGTACGACTCTTTAAGGTTCCATAACAATGAAAGAGAATTGGAGGTATACCTAGTTGACCACCCCAAAGGTAGAAGCCCACACCATTAGGTGTCAAGACCCCATGTGATCCAAGTGGTGACTCAGCACAAGAGGTTTTATGTACCCTAGTGGTTCAGCACACACCAGCCACGAACAATACAGGCATTGTGTCCCTTCATCCCACTGCAGAGTCAAAGGGAGAGGAGGAGAGGGGAGTAGGGTGAGGGAGAGGCACAAGGAGAGAGGACTGGGCAGCACCCAAAAAGGCAAACAGTTCACAGACAATGTCGCATCCTTCTTTTCCCGTGCAGGATTTTGAAGGCACTTGTCTGCGATTAGCATTGCAAAACATAATTAATAATGGAAAGATTGGTTTTTGTGCAATCAGGGTTAGCAAAGATTATTTTATTTTCTTTATATGGTCTCGGTTCAGTCAATTGTTGTTATCATATTTCTATGCTTATGTGACAAAACTAAGGCACTTAATTTGGTTAGATAGATCTTATACAATTATGTGAAATAATTATTATTTATCATGCTTTTACCACTTCATATCATGTGATTTTGATATCATGACCTAGATAATTGTCCTCTGTTCACTTGTCTATGACGCAAATACAGTGCCCTCAATACAAGGGAGAGCATCATCAGAGAGGTGCTAGATACGGACTATGGGCAGTAGAGAGAATCCCATAGAACAAGGGGTAATCATGACAAATAAGGACCTAGTCTTCCCTGTCTCGGCACGAGTACTGATATCTAATTTGATGATTCTTTGATTTACTTAGCATTGTTTTGTCTTCTGAGTTGGATTGCAGTTGTAGGAGCATTAATTAAGAATTTCTAGGATTCATAATGTTTACATAGCAATGTGTACCCATTATTGTAGTGTATGATTGAAATGTCTTGTGTCCCAGTTTATGACTTAAACAAATGCAGTCTTAGTAGTCACTTAGTAGTCTTCGAGATTGTAGCGCTCTATGGATTGTCAATAGAGTGACATATCTATCAGTTTAGAATTGGCTACAACGATTTTCATCAGGCACCTAACCATTTTATGGCTCTTCAAATCACCATAAGCCAGAACAGTGTGATAAGTTGTCTCAAATAGACAAAATTTAATTAAAATCTATAAAACATAAATAAAAAGTGAAAAAGTGAAAAAAATGCGAAAAAGTGAAAATGAAATTATGTGAAAACATAATAAAACTATAACCCATAACATTTGAAAATGAGATTGGAGGTGGATGGCATGGCGTTGTGTCAAGATAATTTAAAGAATGACATAGCATTTTAATGGTGTGGCATTTACAAGTAGCACTAACATTGTTTGATTTAAGCATGGTAGTGTATGGCATGGCATTGACATGGCTTGATTTGTAATTGAAGCGTTGGAAATGTGGATTGTTATTTAATCTACTACCACAATAAAAATGTATTCCAACTTCCTTTATTTGACCACCTACTATCCTAGCCATAGTTCAAAATCTCGACGAATCACAGTGATATCTAGGCAAATCTCACGAGATGGTTGCAAAACGAGATACGACTATTTATCGAGAGATGAGATCCTTCTATTTAAAGGTGATTTTTGCCAAGTAATATTGACAACTTTCATTGAGTAATATCGGCGAAAATCATCGAGAAATGGTCATCGTCTCACCAAAAACAAATAAAATTTCAAAGCATTTATTACACAGCTTTTACATGCGTTTTTACACCTTTTTTTGAGTTTATCAATGTAATATCCCCAATGGGATCGATATACTTAAATTTGGATTTTCCCTGAATCCTATTTACTGGAAACTATATCATTTGATATTTTGACCATTTTTTTATGAATTTATAAAAATAAATCAAACATAACAAATTTTTGATTTCAAATACTGAACTCTTGATGTATGTCTTAGACAAAATTCCCGAATAAGAATAGTCAAATAATCAAAGTGAAGCACAAGTGTAACTCCTGAACGAAGTTACCACAATAGACTTCAAAGGTTTTCGTCCTTGAGTCTAATTACAAATGAGGGTTTTCGTCCTCAAATGCATTATCGGAGATGCTGCCCAGATATGAATATTTATTGAATAAAATATGATCATGCTCTTTCTCCATGAACTACCCATCATAAATACCCTTCAAGTGGCTTTTCCCAAATGGTGAAATACCCTTCAAGTGGCTTTTCCCAAGAAGTGGTGTCCCTTGAAACCTCATATGGACCCATTTGCTTTGGGTGTTGTTCCTTCATTGTGGCGCCCCATTCATGAGGGACGACTTCATCCTTCGCACTTTTTTGATTTTTTAAAAGGGACATTACAATCCTCCCTTCCCAAAATTGCTTGTCCTCAAACAATTGTAAGTTGGGATGCTCTAAAATGGTAACTCCTTCCCAGGTGGCATCCTCAATAGATAAATCTTCCAACGGATCAAGTATTCTTTGATGCTTTTGTTTCTTAACCTCTTTCATAATTTCAAAACTGCAACAATCTTCCAAGTTGCAAGAAGGCCATTGTAAGAAACATGATCCTTTTTGTGCATTCTCTATAATAGTATTCCTTTTAGAATATGTTCCAGCTATGACATTAGTTGAAACAAGAAACCCATCCCTATGCAAGAGGAGTTGTGGCATGTTTCCCATAAAAGCAGTTGAATCAAAGATTTGAATATAACACTGAAAAAATTGTGATCCTTCTCCTGCAGACAAGCCAGCAAGCCTTAGCAATCGATCTCAGTTTCAATTTCAATCTGAGTCCTCCTAACAAGTACAACCTTTGAAACACTTGAGTCAATCATCTTTGATAATTTCTAAACAGCGCCTTCCCAACAAGGCTTATCTGGGACGTGATACTTTTTAGTCCCTCAAGAATGAAGCCTTTTTCCAATTTCCATCACTTGACAAGAGACCTATTGCAAAGATATTTCAAGCATGTAAATTGATACTTTGACAGTCCATAAGAGAGAATGGTCACATGCAACGGTTGCTACTAAAACATAAAAGTTCTCAAATTCATCCAATTCAATTTGTGGAACAACAAAGTAGGAGGAGCCAAATTCCAACCCCTCAAGTGATGGCTCTGTTTTAGAATTGAATCAAATGGATCCATACACTCTTATGAGAAGAGATCCCATTGAAATAAACCTTCTTATTACCTTCCAATCTTTGATGGAGAAATGGTGGAAATTTTTAAAGAGTATTGTCAATCCAACACCTGCCATGCCTCTTACAATGTTCTTATGCAGTTGGTCCATGTCCTTAACAAGTTCATTTGTTGATGCTGACTCAACAATACCACATTCATAAAATTTTGAGAAAAGCTAATATCTCTGACAACAATATTTTGTAATGTTTGCACCCCTTTCTTCCACAGTGCCAGAGAAGGGGAGTTTCTTTGGAAGGTTCTCCATCCTTATCAATAGATGACAGCCTTTGCAGCCTTGTTCTCTTCTTTTTCTTCTGCCTTCTATCCATCAAAGATGTCGCAGTAGAATCCAGTACATTCTTGCTTGAACAGGATGGTTCTGGAAATCTTTCCATCCCTAAGAGAGAATTGTATGTACCCTCTGCTTTGTTACCATCCCCATTGCCATCCAACTATATTGACATGATCGTCTTCAGTCTTAAAAGAACACCTGGATCCCACATGCCAAAACAAATATGAAATTGAATCAAATAACCTATATATCTTAATGCTTGGGCTGTCATCAAAGTGTTTGTCTTTTGGAAGTTTGAAGGATAGTGCAAGATTTGGCGCAACTTCCTTCGCCTTGAACTCTTCACATCCAACAAGTGAAGCCCTTTCTACCTTGACTTCATCAATATATTGTTAACATATGAAATCGTTATAAGTTAATGAAACATCTTTCACTACCCAAGGATCCTTACCTTCAACTTGCATGCGGAGTTTCTTTTGCTCCTCATCAAGGTTTGGAGGTTCGGATCTGGTTGGCCCCTGAATTTTGACTAAATATTGTACCATTTTGGCGCAAGGGACTAGCACGATGTGGAAGGACCATTGTCCCATTTAGACACCAGACCGGGACGGCACGGAAGGACATTGGTGTGTAGCTGACAAGTGCAGAAGCATCATGGCACGGGACTTTTTGGGCGTGAGAAGACAATGGCACAGGAGAACCAGCACGAGAGGACCCAATCAAAAGAGAACAAATCACGAAGAACCCGAGAACATAGGACTCGGAACAAAAGCGGAAGACTAGGAGAGCGCATGGGAAGCAGAGCGCATGAGAAGCGGGAGCAGTTAGGAGAACAATTCACATGGGGCACTTCGACCTTGTTGATTGGAGGGTTTGCACCAGCCTGCAAGGAACAGAACACATGGCCCCCAGAATATAACATAGAGCGAGGATTTAGGGGGCGCAAGGACCCAGGCTTACAGGAAAAACTCCTTATAAAAACCACAACTCTCAGTCTGTTGAGAGTCTGTGTGACATTTGTTTGTCATTAATAACTATGACACTTGGTCAGGGTTAAACAAGTATAAATACCCCTATTGTAACCTACTACGATGATGATCTTTTGGAGAAAAATATATGATGAAACCTTACCATTTGTGTAATAGGAGATATCATATTTTATCAATTTGTTGTCTTGATTAAAGAATACACAACAATAGATAAAATATGTGATGTGTAGCAATGTTAATAACCGTTTATAGAATTAGAGGGATAAAAGTAGTGTACTCATGCTGTTACATAATCCTTGTTTCAAACTACGTAAAGAGACATGAACACACATTTAATATTGTGTAACAAAACCTTCAGGAACCAATCTTTCATTGCACACTTTGGGTGAGCGCACGATACCAAAATCTCGCGTGATAGGGCCAGCGCACTAACTTGTTGGGATAGACTTCAGCGCCGGAGCTAGAATCAACAATAAGAACACAATAGATCTTGACTTTTCCGTTTTACTTGACCACACTTTCTCATAGTGCCCTGCTCCATTTCGTGAGTCACTCAACTCCATAAAGTCTGAAAAAGAGATTTCTTTTTGAATCTCTGCTGAAAGAGTTTTTCATTGATCAAAACTGATCACAACATTCTTGTGTAGTGACACCATGGTTCACAAGCTGGCAAGAAAACAACTCTGATAACACTGTAATATCCCCAATGGGATCGAAATACTTAAATTTGGATGTCTTTAATCTTATTTACTGGAAACTATATCATTGATATTTTCACCAATTTTTTATAAACTTATAAAAAAAATCAAATAGAACAAATTTCTGATTTCAAATATAGAATTCTTGATTTTTGTCTTAGACAAATATTCCAAATAAGAATAATCAAATAATCAAAGTGAAGCACAGGTGTAACTCTTGAATGAAATTACCACAATAGACTTCAAGGGTTTTTGTCCTTGAGTCTAATTACAAATGAGAGTTTTCATCCTCAAATGCATTATTGGAGCTGCTCCCCGAATATGAATATTTATCGAATAAAATTTAATCATGCACTTTCTCCACGAACTGCCCATCATAAATACCCTTCAAGTGGCTTTCCCCAAATGGTGTGACTTCCCAAGGAGTGGCGTCCCTTGAAACCTCACATGGGCCGACTTGCATTGGGTGTTTTTCCTTCATTGCGGTGCCCCATTCATGAGGGATGACTTCATTCTTTGCACTATCTTTATTTTTAAAAAGGGACATTACAATCAATATGTGGTTTACCGTTTTATATTCATGACACTGAAACAAATTAAACGATAAGACAACAACAGGTTTTTATTACAAGAAAGGTATGTGTTTCTCCCAACATTGTTATGTAGTCTAACTCTATATGTTGTGGTTTGGTAAGCGTTTTTCCCAACAGAGTTACACAATCATGCCAATAGTGAATACTAAATCAGGGTTTAGAACTTTAAATATCAACATCGTTCTATTTCTGCAAGTATCTTGCGAGATTCATCACCCATTAAACCCAATGATTCAACAATTATATTTGAGATTGAATTTTTGACATTTGTATATCAAGGTTCTACGATTTAGGGGCGTGAGATTTTGAACTATGGTCTACACTGTAGACTCTATCCATTGTTTGTAACTTTGTGCCAACTACCAAGGCTTCCACAATTATCCACGATTGAGAGCAGTGAATTGAATATCACAATGTGATAGTCCAGTTAGAACCTACAACATACAGCATACGTTAGAAAGTTAGAAACAAGTATTTACTTTTTATTTTTCAATTTTCATTATATTTCTAGTTTCTAACATGTAAATTGAATCGTGATCATTGAAATCTGATATCTAGATTTTGCTTCTACTTCCTTGACTAGCACTAACAATTATATTTAAATTCTAAGACATTTTTTTAATATAGGGTTTAAGTTTGTTGTTTAAGAATGGCATCGGCATCGGCACAACTTATGATTCAGTGGCCCGTACTAAGCCTAAGTCCATTGACCCGCATTGTGAACCGAGGGAGAGAAACTGTGTAATATGTAACTATTGTGAAACGATGAGTGGAGGTGTTTCTTGCCTGAAAAATCACATCGCACGACTGTCATGAATGATGTCACATTGTGCACACCAGCACCCGCTAGGGCTCAAAGAGAGTTGGTTGCTGCCTTTGCAACTTATGCTAAAAAAAAGAGGAAAGTTGATGCACTAACAGTCCTAATAAATAGAATGGCAGCAAGAGATGATAGTGACATTGAGGACTCTTTTATTGCCCCAACTCTAGGAGGTCGGGGTCGAAGACAAAGCTCATCCATTGAAGATAGATCGGCTACATTTTTTTCCTCGAAATAACCCTAGGTCACAACCTTTGCTAAAAGGTACTGCTTGGAACCGAAAACTACAAAATGAAACAAAGATTGTTGCAACAAATTTTTGGTACTACAAAAAAATTCCTTTCATTGTGGCAAAAAGGCCATATTGGGAGAATTTGGTCAATGCATTGACTATTGTTAGAAAGGGGTTCAAGGCTCCTACTCCTCATGATTTGAGTGGCTCATTGTCAAAGGATTTTGCTAACACACGTAAGCTCTTATATAAAACCAAAAAAAATATGGTAGAAAAAAGTGTGCATTTTTTTGATGGGTGGACAAATGGAAAAAATCGCACGCTGATTAACTTTCTATTTCTAGTGGCTTCAAGTGGACAATTGGTCTTCTTGAATTCAATTGATGCCTCTCATCAAGTAAAAACTGCAAACACTTTGGGTGACACGTTCGATGAGGTGGTGATGAAAGTAGGTGTGCATAATGCTATTCAAGTTGTGACAGACAACATGGCTGCATAAGTAACAAGCAGACTTTTTGAGAGGCACGCTACACTTTTTTGAACCCCTTGTGCAGCCCATTGCATTGATCTCCTACTTGAGGACATAGGATGTCATGTTCCCTTTTCGAAATAATTAATAATGAAATAATTTAATACGAATGTTTTAAATTGTCCTAAGGCCACTTTAATTAATAACATGGAAAAAGGACCATCATTATTATTAAAGTGAGTTATGCAGTAATGATTATTAATTGGGCCAAAAGCAAGGATAAAGATGATTTTATTAAAATAAAAACATGTCAACATCCAAATAGAAGATAAAGCTTTGCTTTTTAGAATTTTGGTGGAAAAAATAATTATTAAAAGGGTTGGATGAAAATAAATCATTATTCATTAATTATTCGATCAATTTCAAAACCCTTTTCAAGTTTGAGCAGTCTTTGTTCAACTTTTCATCATAGAGGGCGAAAACCCTCCAGGTGAACAGGGTCCGAGGACGAAAACCCTCCCATCCTTCATGTTGGTTCCACCCATAAATCATATTTGTGCTTGCAAATCAAGGTTTATTCTATTTTCAGTTCATATTGTTGTTATAGTGTTTCGTACTACTGCTACAATGATCTGTACCATTGCTACAATTCTCTGTACCGCTACTACAATGCTTTGTACCGCTGCTACAATATCTCGTACTCTCAAATTTCCTCTTTCAACGAGGATTGTAATAAAAAATCAGTTTCCATGCTTTCTATGCATTTTTAGTTGTATGGTTTGTGTCAACTTGTATGCTTTCATCCTAATTCAATAAGGGTTTTACGAAAAATTCAAGATAGTTAATATTTGCCCAGAAATGGACATTACAATGGTATCAAACGTTGATCTTGCCAGCGTGCAAGAAGTTAACATTATTGCATGATTATGTCAACGTGAGAATCATGACGTTATTGCCGAAGGAGAGAACTATGGTGGATAATGTTATTGCAGTTATACTAAACACAGAGCCCTTCCAACAGAGATTCAGAAAGAAATATTTTTTTCAGACTTCATGAAATTGATGAAGACGAGAAGCGAACAAGTGCACTATAAGGATGTATTGTCAGATGAAGACTTAATAGAGCCAGAAAAGAAGACCATAGACCCAAGTAAAATGTTGGATACATCAAAACCTCAAGAGGAAGACATGGGAATGAAAGAGTTGATAGAAAGAAAATAAAAATCGGAATCTAAGTCACGAGAAATTGCTCAGATGGAGGTCATTGAACAAAAGAACAGGAATTCACCATGCAAGTGGATGATATGAAATTTAATGTGAGAAAGGATACACAAATAAAGGCCACCACTTTTAGCAAATAATACCTAAATCCTTTATATGATGTTACAACTCCTTTCCAAGAAGTTAAAATGATATACAAAGGGACATCTGAGGAAGTTGAGGACTCCAAGACACTCAAACCAACAAAGGCACAAATTTATCTTGCTCCTACTACTGATTTTGAACATCAACGTTATGATATTGTATGTGATCACTTTTGGAAGTTTACTAAAGTTTTCCCACTGTTTGAAAATTTGGGTAATACGTCACACCAATTCCCAAGGATGATATGGGATCCAGGTTATAGGAACTATGAGTCTGCAGTTCGTGGAGGCTTTTCAACATCCAATTGTATCAGAATGGTGCAGAAAAAGCAGGATGAAGAGATCTTGAGATTGAATTAGGATCCTAGCATTGATAGAAAGGTTCAAGTTGGAGTTGTCCCACTTCACAAGAACAAGCTCTAGATTACTTGGATATTATAGCTTAATTTATGACATTGGCATGGGGATACTAGGGCATCTAGGTTTGCAATTGCTTGAGGGCAAGCAATTTTGAGAAGGGCGGGTTGTCATATTCCCTTTTCGAAATAATTAATTATGAAATAATTTAATATGAATGTTTTAAGTTGTCCTAAAGTCACTTTCATTAATAACATGGAAAAAGGACATTTAATCATTATTATTAAAATGAGCCATAAAGTAATGATTATTAATTGGGCCAAAAGCAAGGATAAAGATGACTTTATTAAAATAAAAGCATGTCAACATCAAAATAGAAAAAAACGTTAATTTTAGGGTTTTGGTGGAAAAAGTAATTATTAAAAGGGTTGGATGAAAAGAAATCATTATTCATAATCATTCGATCAATTTCAAAACCCTTTTCAAGCTTGAGCAGTATTTGTTCAATTTTTCATCACAGAGGACGAAAACCCTCCAAGTGAATAGGATCCAAGGAAAACACTCCCATCCTTCGTGATGGTTCCACCCAGGGATCATATTTGTGCTTGCAAATCAGGGTTTATTCCATTTTCAGCTTGATATACTGCTACTATAGCATTTCATATTACTGTTGCAGTGATTCGTACTGCTATTATAGTGATCCTTATGATTGTGACAATATCTTGTGCTTCCAGACTTCCTCTTTCAACTAAGGTTTTAATAAAAATTCAATTTTCATGCTTTCTATGCATTTTCAATTGTATGGTTTGTGTCAACTTGTATGCTTTCATCCTAATTCAACAAGGGATTTACAGAAAATCCAAGATTGTTAATATTTGTCCAAAAAAAGAAATTACATAGGAAAGATCGCATGGGTGGAGAGTGTGGTTGATGAGACAAGAAATATCACTAAGTTCATCTACAATCACTTGTGTGCTACAATTGATGAGAAAACACACCAATGGAAAGAAACTTATACAATCGAGAGTCACAAGATTTGTTACAAACTTCCTCACATTGCAAATATTTATAACCTCACTAACATCCCTTAAGCAAATGGTTATGAGTGACCAGTGGTGGAGTCTTCCTATGCTAAGAACGCTGAAGGGGAAAGGGTCGTGAAGACCTTTTTTATGATGTGTTTGCGAAGTGCATGGAGGAAAAAATTAAAGTAACCTTAAACTTAATTATTTTTTAGTTTATCATTTATTTGTTATAAAAAAAATTAATTTTCATTTTAAATTTGTGTATTATTTTGTTTTATTTTTAAGTGTCAAAGCCTTTGGTTCAAGTTCTACAGTGGATGGGCAGGGAGAGAAACCCATTGGGTTCTTCGTATGAGGCCATGGATGTGGTCAAGGAGGCCATAGCCCTATTATGAGCAAAATCAAAGAAAATATGAATCCATATGGCACATAATTGATCAAAGATAGAACAAGACGCTCCACTGACATATTCATGTAGCGGCCTACTGCTTAAATCCAAAGTTTTTTTGTTTCGATTCATTTAAGGCTATTGAGGAGGTTATTTATGGCCTCAATACATGCATAGAGAGGATAATCGCTAATGATGACACTGGAGATGCAGTTATTGAGGAATTGCAAATTTACAAGAATGCAATGGGGAAACTATTTTCTTCCGCTCTATGCATTAAAAGAAGATACAACTCTCAACCAGGTAAAAACAAATTGAGTCATTTGTTTTTCCTTTCTAGTCTCGTTACTCGTAGTCTATAGATACTAGTTGTAGACTTCTTTCATTTATTCAACCCTGGTTGACTTACAAGATTATTAATCTTCTATTTGCATGTGGTGGAAAGATTATGGTGCAAAAACACCAAATCTTCAAGGCTAGCCATCCTCATTTTGTGTCAACCGTGTAGCTCTTCTGAATGGGAATGTAATTGAAACATGTTTGAAGTTGTTCACACAAAGAAGCGCAACAATTTGATAATACATCTTAATGACCTTGTTTTTGTGCGATACAATTTTCGTCTTCGTGTGAGACAAGTGGAGGCGAGAGAAATATGATGCTATTGACTTGAATGAAATCGATCTATATGTCGACTACATGCCAAAGCCCATGTTTACAGTAGAGATCATAGATTTGGAGAGGGAGACAAAAGAAGCAATATCCGAAGCAGTTGAGGCATCAGGAGGAATTGGTGAGGATCTAAATGATGTTTGTTGATGATGTTGACATTGGGGAGAAAGAATTTTTACCTTCCACTTCCATGAGGCAACCGCAACAAACTTATTTTAGGCGCTAGAGATGAAATGTAATACGTATTGTGTAAATTTGATATTTCATATGATTCTTTGAGCATTGCAGTTTGTAACTTTGTACTTTATACACTTTTTTTGTCAAAAATTAATAGAGCATATACTTATAGCATTATCTACATTCATTTCTCATGTCATTTAACAATGTTTTACATTTAATTTAAATTTATATATTTTTTATAATAGCAATAAAGTTGTCGATAATTGCCGAGTTCTGAGTCTCCGTTCAAATTTTGCCCTACCAAGATTGATATTTTGAACTATGGTCTTAACATATTTGTTATTATTCCTAGATGTCATTAGTTGCTTTTGTCCTTTCCTAATAAGTTTGTTTCCATTCCCGTCGGAATAGCAAGGGTCATTTGAGAATGTGAAGTGAACAACTATTTCTTGGCTTATTTATTGTAATGTTTTGCTCCATTTCAATTTGAATCATGAAGACAATTTTGGCTTGCACCAAATATCGTTCATGGTCATTCCGTCATTATTTTATCCGCCCTGACAGTGGTATCATAGATTGGTTTTTTCATTTGTCTAACTCCTTTCCTCCATAGCTGAACAACCATATATTCTCCTATCAAAATTAATATTTGATATGTTATTTGCAGTCTTTGATAGCATTTAGCTAAATGGCACATATGTAGAAGCCATGTCAGTTGGTTTTCGGATAAATCGGCGGTTTTAGTCAAATTTTTTTGTATTTTATGCAGCGTACCAGTCATTAGAGGGACATTTCAAGTCCTAGGAGTATATTATTTCTTTTGACTGCCTCTTGGATTGCACCATTCTGCTGCGCTGACTATATCTGCAAGTTGGCGTCAGAATTGATGAAATAAGGAGAGTTGTTAGGTGACTATTATCTCCAAAAATCCCAGACTAGACACAAGCCGTCAGGCTTGTTATGTTTGGTATGGTGGCTGTTCAAATTTACATTGATCCTACTTGCCAAACCTATCACAACCTGCACAAGGCACGGCATTTCATATAAAGTCTGCAATTAAAAATTGGCATTCCATCTTGTGCTATCTTTTGGTTCCATCAAAATAGGTGTCGGTATTTGCGAGGAGTTCAACCAATATTGTACATTTTCAATCATTTTGCATCGATAATATAGTATTTAAACTTGGAAATGGAAGAATAATTCGTATGGAGTTTTTTTTTTCATATTCCAAGATTGGAATCTTGCATAGATGCCAAAATGGAGGAAAAGTCTTTATAGACTTCAAGAGGTATTTTGATTTTAAGCTTTTTCATTCAAAAAACAAAATTTTCAATTTTAAGTGCTTTTTTCAATTTCAAAGCATTTAAAATTTTGAATTGCAAAGCAATTTTTTCATTTCCTATTGCAAATTTGAAAAATTGCGCAAGCTACTTTATGCAAATTTGGCGAAAAACAACCAAATTTTGGAAATAAATGAGCAATAAGGAGAGCTACTCTTTTACCCATTTATTTTTGTCAAAAAACGTAAATCCAAAAATCAGGGAAAACCGAGTATATTGTCAAGTATAAAGTTTTCTTATTTAGTGTTAATGACAACAATTTTTTTTTACATGCTACCTAGATATCACATACCACTCTGCTCTCACATGCCTTAACGTCTCTTTCATGTACTCCCGAGTATATAGAAAAGACGAAATTCTTCCACATACCAACAAGTATATAAGAAGGGCGGGTATAAAGAAGGTTTGGTATATCGGTGTAGTGCATATAGAAAAAGAGATCATTGGGAGTGATAAGGAACCGATTTGGGGGTTTCAAAAACTCAAAACTCAAACAATCCATTCAATTAAATCAATCGTTGGCACAACATTGACCAGCAAAGACAGCTAGTTAGAATGGTCTCGACAAGTGGAGAACACACTCATCTTCAATAATCTATAGTTCTATTTTTGCAATAGACAAACACACCCAGTTGAGCCAACAGAGAATGCAAAAGATATTCAGACATGGAAGCAAAAAAACAAGAAAGCATTGGCCTTAATGAGGGCCTCAATCGATAGAGATGTGTTTCACCATATTCAAGGGTGCAATACTCCATGGAGAGCATGTCAAATTGAAAGAACTATATGATTTCCACTCAAAGATGGAATTCATTCAGTTGTAGTTTAAGTTTTTCAACCTAAAGTTGAAAGATAGTGATGTGATGAGATTGGCTTCATAAATATGTCCAATCAAGCATATTGTGGATGCCATGGGTGTCAAAATTGACATCTATATGACCGCATTCATAAAAGTCCTTCCCAACTATTCAACCTACCTAGAATCTCTACAAGCAAGCAATCAATTGAAAACACATTTGATCAATTGATTGAAAAAATGGCGAAAAGAGAAAAGACCTTTGGAAGATACACTAAGTCCACATGAGAAAATGTGTGCTATGTAAAAGGCAATTCTTCCAAAACATCCAATAAAGCCACGTCTTCCAAAAGTGAAGACAATAATATATATAAAGGAAAAACAAGGGAAAAAGCAACAAAATGGAAAATCAATGTGGTCAAACAGAATGATAAACAAAATCTCTACTGCGAATAGTATGACAGAAAAGAAAGCCATGAGACTCGTGAATGCAAAACACTATGGGAAAAAATTGAAGCATGCCATAAAAAGAAAGAGAAAAAATCAAACAAACAAAAGAGTCAAACTCTGTTCAATTCATCAGCGAATGTGTGTGTTTCAGTACAAATGATGAAGCAAACACTATCTTAGTCAGTTCATCATGGTTTGATGCTTGGGTTCTTGATACTGGTGCCACTCTACATACAACTTTCCAAAAAGACTTCTTTGAAGAGTTCAGTGAATAAAGTTGTGGTTCAGTATACCTCACAAATAGATCAAGTCGCAACCATAAGGAAGAAGTACAATACGACTCAAGTGTCTAGGGCTTCCAGATTTCAAACTCCAAAATATTCTATACCTTCCTCAATTGAAATGAAATTTGATGTTCCTAGTGCTCATTAGATAACAAGGCCATTCCATCATGTTGGATAATTGTGACATCACTATCAGAAGAGAATATGACAATGCAGTCGTCTTGACTGGATATGAGGAAGGAAAATTGTTCAAACTCAGAGGTGAGCCATCAAATTCAAGTAATTATGCTCATCTCACTGAGGACGAAATATCTCCAAATATGTTGTGGCGTGTTAGATTAGGGCATACTCATAATAGCATTCGGGTATTGCAAAAGAATGGTGTTGTTGGAATGCCTAACTTGTCCGCAAAGTCAAATAAAAAGTGTGAAGCCTGCATTTTGGCCAAACACACAATAGAACCGTTCCCAAAGTCACAATGAAAAGCAAACAGAAAGTTGCATTGTTTCACTCGGACTTATGTTCTCATCCAATTTTCTTAGTTGGTGGTTATAAGTACTTCATATTGTTCATTGATCACTACAACAAAATGACTTGGATATACTATCTGAAGACAAAATCAGAAGCCTTCGAAACTTTTCAAAAAATTTGAACCATGATTGAAAATGAAACTCAAACTCGCATCAAAACACAGAACAAATAATGGTGGTGAATACACTTCAAAGAAGTTTGAATCTTATCTCGAGTAAAATGGGATCAGACATCATCTCACAATTCCTCACACTATGCAACAAAATAAAGTTGTAAAATGATGAATAGGACTGTAATGAATATGGCTCGTGCTATATTATACTTCAACGGGATAAATCTGCACTTTTGAACTAAAGCAGCTACAATAGCTATATACCTCTGCAACATATCACCATCAACAACCCTCCAATTCAAGACTTCATATGAGATGTGGTGTGGTCATCTTCCTTCAATGCGACATTTTCAAGTTTTCGGATCCATTTGCTACGCATTGATTCCAAAATAGAATAAAAAAAAGTTGGACCACAGGGGTCGCAAATGCACTCATTTGAGATATTTTGAATCCTCTAAGGCATACAGGCTATACAGATAAGTTTCTTGTCATAAGAGAAGTTGTCTTTTGTAAAACCACAAAGGATAAAGCAAGCTTTGATCAACAATTGAATTGACTTGAGAAATATGCAAAGTTTGATGTCTATAAGGAGAGTGATTTGGACGTTCCAAATAGTGAGTGGAGGACACACAAATGAGAATCAATTGATTCTTTATTGTCCCCTATACATGAGAATGAAACTCTTGAGAGAAAAAGTTCAACTTAATTAGGCAATGAATAGGGGCCACAAGAAAAGATGATAGAAAGTGAAGGAATTTCAGAATATGAAATTGAAGCACCTAAACTGCAAAAAAAGATGCCTAAGTGGACCACTCAAACATTGAAGGATGTCAGACCCAACAAAGTTGGGAAAACATGCACTAGAAATGCACATGCAACCGCATCACAATTAGACAAGTCCCTTGAAGAAATTCAAAATAAGATTGAAAAGTTCACCTTGAATGCTTCCCCAGAATAACTCAATGTTGCATTTGATTCAGGTACCAACATCTTTCAAACAAGCCAAGAAGCTTGAACCTTGGAGAAAAACAATGAGAGATGAGTATCATGCATGGGTAAAAAATAAGACTTGAAAATTGGTTGATCCTCCATATGGCTGCAAACCTAGTGGCTACAAGGGGGTCTACTGCAACAAAGACAAGGCCGACAACTCACTTGACAAGTACAAAGCAAAGCTTGTAGCAAAGGGATATGCTCAAAAAAGAAGAAATTTACTACAATGAAGCCTTTGCACTTATAAAAAAATGGACTACCATTCAAACCATGTTGGTTTTGGCAACTCACAATAGATGGAAAGTTCACCAAATGGACGTCAAAACTGTATTTTTTAATGGTGACCTCACGAAAACAGTGTACATGACACAACCTAAAGGTTTTGCAATAAACAACTAAGAGGACAAGGTGTGCAAACTTCAAAATCGCAATATGGTTGGAAACAAATCCCTCACACATGGTATGATAAACTAGCTAACCACCTCATGAAAATAAATTTCAAATGTTTTGAGTTTAAAGATGCAACTCTTTTTGTCAACACAATTGTATTTGTAGTGGTGTATGTTGATGATTTGTTCAACATAAAAAACAATGAACGATACACTGCAAAGTTCAAATAAGAGTCGATGAAAATCTTTGAGATCACTAATTTGGATTATCTTCATTACTATTTAGGTATTGAAGTAATTCAGAAACAAAAATATACCATCACACAGAGGAAGTACCTTAGTGACATTCTAAGCAAGTTCGGAATGGAAGATTGTAAACCTCTCAACACGCCCATAGAACAAAATCTAAAATTAACATCAGAAGGTACAACACATTTGGTCGATGCCACTAAATACAGACAACACATTGAAAGTTTGTTTTATGTGACCACAACAAGACTATATATATATATATTTTTTGTTGGTGTTCTTTCAAGATTCATGCAACCTAAAGACAATCATTGGGTAGCAGCAAAAAGAGTCCTTTGATATCTGTAATGTCCCCAACTTGGGATGACAACAAAAAAAGAGGGTTTTTCAACACACCCTAGCCAAACCAAGCTCAAATTGAAATCTTAAAATCTATAACCAGCCAAACCTTAGTTAGAAAAATGTATGATATTCAATCTAAAGAGCATCCAAATAAATCCACAAGAAGTTGAAAATTATTTAGCAATTGAGTACCTTTTTGGGGGTCCAATAACATGATGAAATGCGAAAATACCTCAATAAAAAATTTTGAATTTTTCTTGAAAGTACAGTTGTACTTTCCAACCCTTAAATGCCTCGAAAAACTCCCCAAGTGGTTCCCCACACCCCAGAAAAATAGGACAAATATGGAATTTATCCTTTGGTTTTCTCTGATCAAAGCACCTTTCGGAGTTTGCCAAACAAATCGCCCAAGTGCGAAAATTGCGGGAATAATTTTTGGAATATTTTAGGACTTAGAATGTCTCTTATGCATGCCAATTGTTCCAAACAATTCACCAAAAGACAAATAAAATATGAAAATTATCTTAACCCCTGAATAGGGCTCCGAAGACCAAATTTCTCACTTATGAAGGGTCGCCACTCTCCCAAAGGGAGTTGCCACACCTTAAAAGACCTCAATTTGTTTCAGGGCTTCTCCATGGAGTTCGCCAACCTTCCTTTTACTTGCAATTTGAAGAATTCTAGCTTTCCGAAGGGCATTACCAATTCTTTGATGAATGTGGCATTAAAAGACACCTTTGTAGAATTTCTTGCATATACATATGCACAATTATGCCGCAAATACAGCCCTTGAGTAGAGTTGTCTTAGTAGAGAATGAAAGTTTTTGTCCCCAACCCTTGGTGCACTTGACGGATTTCATCCTCAAGTTACTTGTTCAAGCTTGACATACTTGTTAACCAATTTTTGACCTACATAGCAAACTTTCCTGAATGCAATGCAGTGCCCTGAAGATCAAATATGGAACAAGGCTTGAACAAATTTCTGAATGGAACGAATGGTCCAAGGATCACATGCAGATTGCAAAGCCTTTTGAAACACTTTAAGTTTACTTGAAGTGTATTTTTGTCAATATTTGAGGGGCAGGTCTGCAAATCAAAGAGAAGGTTCTTGAGCAGGGTTGGTGAACCAAGTAGATCAAAGCTCAGGGACAAGTTGCACAAGCATTGAAAAGTTACTTGAGCATTCAAAGTTCAAGCACAAGTTCAGAAGAGCCTACTAGATTTTAAAAAGCTAAGTGCAAAACCTTTTTTGGTTGTGTCCTTAGGAAGTATTTCGAGCTTTCTTTTCACTAAGTTCAATTCTTTTGAACCTTCTATTCAAACTAAGTGCTCATATTTCCTTCAGGAAATTTTTTTCGAGTTTTTTTGGTTAAGTGTTGCAAATTCTTTCGGATATTTTGTCCGAAACAAAAATCCCGAAGTGCAAATTCTTTCAAACGTTTTGTCTGAAACAAAAATCTCTAAGGCATGTTTCTTTCAAATATTTTGTCCGAAGCAAAAGCAAGGACCTAATTCTTTGGGATATTTTGTCTACAACAAATGCCCGATGCAAAAGCTCCGACAAAATTGTTTGTTTCAGGGAAATTGATCCAACAAAGTAATGAAACGGGCGCAAACGTCAATTTCAAGTTATGGCAAATAGTCGTTGAAGTTCAAATATCTCACAGAGGGTCACATGGACGTCAAAAACGTTCGGGCAGACATCAAATACAGGCACACGAATGTCAAAGTAAAGTCCCTTGCAAGTAGCCGTTTGCATTCGAAAATTGTTGAAGGGTCCCCGACCGAACGTGAGCTTGACAAGTGTTAAGATCTCAAGTACCTGAACAGAGATCCAACGGCACGCGGACAAGCTGGGGTCAACAAGTCAGCAAGCCCCTACGGACAAGCGTGAAGGTGACAAATGGCAAGATCTTGGGAGTTAGATACAACAGAGCGAGCAAAGACAAATTTAGTGGGTCTCGATAAGATCAATGGCTCACGTTTAAATGCACAAAGGAAATCAATGGCACACATTTAATCGCATATTCAGATCAACGACAGGTGGAGGTCAAGGAAGTCAACAGATCTAGAAAACAAACGCTTGATCGACAAGTGTCACAAGTGGGTTCAAACAAGGACAAGATCTGATGGCGTGCGTTTAATCGCACAGTGAGATCAATGACGAGCGAGGGTCAGAAAGGTCAAGAAGCCAATGAGGCTCAAACCAAGCACGAGGCTGCCAAGTGTCTTAATTTGGTAACCCCGAGTCGGTAACCGACAACCAATGAGCAAAGGCGAGCCAGGAAGCTTTTGATGGAAGTCGACGAGGCATTCTTCGACCCGAGGAAAGCAAATATGAAGGAGCCAAATTCAAAGACGGCCCAAGTTCGACCTAGGCGAATACATTACAAGATCTAGCTCCGCCATTGAAGCTCAGCAAAGGCGAGATAGGTCCTTTGAGAACCTAATAGAGACCAAAGGTTGGTAACTATTGTCAAAGCAAGACCGAATAGCTGGTGAGCTCCGTCTCATCGACATTAAAGCTATAGGGAAACCAATAAATATGATTGGTTTCAAAGACCTATGATCAGTTATTTCTCAGGTGCAAATACTTGATTATGTAGAAGCTTCTTGTCCTTCAACATAGTCATTTCCAAGACTAGTAGATATTTACAGGCACCCAAGGCAAACCAAGCATGGCTCTGTCAGTTCCAAGGTATAAAGTTTGTCCTCGTAAGCAGATCAATTAAAACATGGCATAGAGTTCCGAGAAGGTGACCTTGCGGTTGGATAAAGATCAATGGAGCATTCAATTCCTTTACGAGGACCTTCTTTCTTGATAAGATCATGACTCGGCATCCTCGAATTAGTGTTAGTTGAAGATCTGAGTTTTCTTTAGCATGGCTATAAGTGGTTTAGCTATAATAACAAAATTTGGAATGTATCTCTTTATAAAGTTGATTTTTCCAAAGAAACTTTGCATAGCCTTTTTGTGCTTAGGCAAAGAAAGTGCAAGAATTGAATCTACTCTTTCAAGGTCAATGTTTAAACCATGCTTTGAAACAATATATCCAAGAAGCTTACATTCATGAACCGAAAAGATGCACTTCTTTGGATTTAGAGATATCCTACATTGCCTATACCTTTCAAAAACTTGCTTGAGATGAACCATGTGATCTTCTGCATTCTTTGAAAACACTGTTATATCATCCAAATAAACAATCACAAACTTGTTAAAAAGGCCTTGGAAGGCCATATCCATGGCTCTCTAAAAAGTTGCTCCGGCATTAGACAAACTGAATGGCATCTTTCTGTATGCAAATGTCCTCCACTTAGTTGTGAAGGTTGTCTTGAATTGGTCATCTTCTTTGACCAAAATCTAATTATAGCCACTATATCCATCTAACAAAGAAAACCTCTCTGAAACCTGCAACAAGCTGTAAAATTTATTCCATTGATGGCAATAGATAGTGGTCTTTAAGCGAAGCCTTGTTTAAATCACAGAAATCAACACACAAACAAATATCAACATTCTTTTTTCGTAACGGAACAAGGTTCGCCACCCATGTTGAGTGTTTGATTGCAAATATGATAGCTGACTCAATGAGCTTGTGAAGCTCAGCTCTCATTAAAGGCTCAAATTTAGGATTGATGGGCCTTTGCCTTTGCCTCACAGGTTTAGTTTAAGCTTCCAACTCTATGGTGTTGAGCCAAACAAGGATCAAATCCCTTGAGATCAATATATTGTCAAGCAAATACATCAGCAAACCTTGTACTTAACTCAATCAAGGCTTTTTTTTGTGAAGTACATACCTTTCCCAATTTAAAAACCTTACGTGCTGCAATATCTACGTTGGCATAGTGTTCTTTTGTTAACAAGGATGCCTTCTCTCTTCTTAACTCATCATCACCACTGAAAATATTCTCAAGAGTAACTAATCCCTAGAGCAGCATATTCGTTTTCAGTTGTACAATCTGATCACCATACTGTTGTAAGTGTTTTGATTGATTTCTTGAAGAAAACTCAGCGTCTTCTTGCAAAAATCTCACAATTTGATTGTCATCTTCAAACCCCTGTCAATTCTCATGATTATCTGGAACAAAAGGCATTATAACTACCTTTATATGTGACTCAAAATTGTCACGTTTTACATCAGCTGGAATGTTAAATTGTGCCCCAACAGCAGCCAACCTATCAACATGTTTATTCCTATCTCTTGGTATTACCTGAATGTTAAAAACCTGAAAATCTTCAAGTAAATCTTAAATTCTAAGCTTGTAAGATTTAAGCAACAAATTTTTGCATACATTCAAACCTCTTACTTGGTGGACTACAAGCTCACTATCTTCAAACACTTGCAAACAATTGACTTTCATCTTCCTAGCCCACTGCAAACCGTGAACTAGCGCTTCATATTCAGCAACATTGTTTGAACCAAACTAAAATTTAATAGAGAAATACCTTTGTTCTATAAGAGAAATTAACATCATTTTAGCTCCGATTCCATGCTTATTTCTTGATCCATCAAAGTACAATTGCCACAAACCTTCATTAGATTCATCTTATTTGCCCATGGCGGGAATTGGTGCATCGTTCTTATGAAAACAATAAACACCAAGACCTTCATCTTCAATCAGCGTGTAGGGATCATGCTCATGCAAGGTAGAAACCCACTCATCAAAAAACAAATCTGGAACTCCATCCAAAAGTGAGTCCTTTTCTACATCACTAGTTTGTAATATTTCATCTGAGATGATACAATTAGCATTGACAACACTTGGCGTATATGGCTCCATATGAAAATGTGCAATAGGCTCTAAATGAATTGTTACCTTTGTACCATACCTGGCTCTAAACAGCAAATAGGTCCAATCGACTGATTAATATCCTACAATCTTTGAGGTGAAGTCCCTTGAGAGGCACATAGCAAAGTAGGGAAGTAAATCTACTACAACATCCTACTGAATAGTAACATTAGGACATGCATGTAATGTCAATTTCAAATCCTTGATAATGCCTACCGCCTCTGTTGGTGACCCATCCAATTGCAATACTCCTTTAGTATTTGGCTCATAAACGAGTCCAAGCTTATCTGCAATCTGTTTAGACATGACTGTACTACTAACTCCACTGTCCACCATACAATTATGAACCAAAGTATCACCTACTATCAAAAAAAATAAAAGAGAAGAGTTTTCTTTGACTTTACCTCAGTTTTATCTACTTTTGTCACCTTAATTGCTTGTTGTACCTGTTGTTTTGCTGGCTGAATGGAATTAACCAAGACAACACCTTCTTTCTCAACCAGTTTTGGAGACAATTCAAGAGCTAAAAGTTCTTGGATAAGCTTATCTTTTTGCCCTGGAATTGTAAAAGAATCCCACATGCTAATGTTCATATTAGATTTCTTCATTTGATCAACTATACTGAAATGAGATCCACTAACCTTTGGCTATACTTTTTGATGCACTGGTTCAAGAATTTGAGGTAATTGATTAACCTTACCAGCCTCTATATTCTGATTTTTTTGAGTTATAAGGGCAGCAAGCTATTCTTTCGCACTTTTAGAGACAACATGAGCACTTGAAGCTCTTGATACCGCTTGAGCCTCATCAATAGCTCTTCTTTAAGCTCTCTGATAGGTTATAGATGCAACCTGACCACTTGGATTGTTAGTTTCAAAATTTTGAGTAAAAGCAATATGATCATCTACTTGTCAAATTACATTAATAGCATCAAACTGCCCTTAAATTTGTTGAGTCTCTCCCTGTGATGCCAAACTTGTATCATCATATTGACTTCCTTGAAAAGAAAACTCTTCTTGTGTCATCTGTGGCATGGTGATGTTCTGTGATACCAATGCTTGGTTTTGAGCATCATTGAGATTTGAGGGCTGCCAACCTGAAACCTGCATCAAATTGTTTTGAAAAGGGGTAGGAACAATGGCCTTTGAAGTGGAAAGACCATTAGGATCAAGGGCAGCATATGGCTTAACTGGAGTTATGGCTCCTTGTGCTTGATAAGGTGGTCTATTTTCTCTGAAAACCTGATAAGGAGTGTTTTGATCTCTAAAAGGCTAATAGGTATTCTAATTTCCCTGTTGATAAGATCTATTACCTTGAAATTTCTACCTCTTAAACTGTACTAATTCATTTCCAAAAGATTGTAGCAAACCTTTTAACTCTCCTATCTCACTAGATTGACTAGTAGGGGTTGTAATTTGAGCTTGAGGTGCTAAAATTGGAGCTAAGGATGGAATTTGAGGAGCTTGAGGGGCTGCTATGGAACTTATTTCTGAAAATATAAGCATTGAAGGTCTTAGAGAAAGCTTAACTGCTTGTATCAAACTATTTTCTGCCCTTATTGCAACTTCATAAGCATCTGGCAAAGTAGTATCACCCAGTGACTGCATCATCACACCAATGTTAAAATTAAAAGCTTTCAAAAATTACAAAAATGCATATTCAGATGATGGCCTAATCAAAACCAGTATCCGAGTCCATGTCTTTTGAAATCTGAGATAAAAATCGAACATGAACTCATGAGGAGCTCTCTGTATGGTAGTTAATTGCTCAACTAAAGATAAGTGATCAGATTTGTCTTCAAATTGCTTGACTAATGCTGCACCCAATTCATCCCAAGTGGAAATAGATCTGAGTGGGAAGGTTCTATACCATTGTAATGTTTTTTCTTTAAAAGAAGTAGCAAGCAATCTAATAGCAACATTATCCTCAACAACATTATGAACTAAACAAAGATTAGCCACATCTTGGATATGCTCAATAGGGGTTGTTTGATTTTCCCCTGAGAATAATGGAATACTTTTGAGGGCAAATACAAGAATGTCATCAAACTGTGCTAGATTTAGTGGGCTACCTCTATTAAACGGAGTAAACACTTGGTTTCTGATGGCCATTTGAATATTAGGGATTGCAGTGTTTAGAACAATAGGATGAGGAGGTAAATATTCTCTTTGAAGATATGGATTTGCCCTCCTAGATCTTGCTCTCTTATAAGTTACAAATTCAAAAAGAATATCTTTACTTGTTGATCTTGTGATAACCTTTGGCATGAACGAATTGTCTTTATGATGTTATGAACTCTGCAATTGAATGTAGATAAATATCCTCTACAGCTGCGAAAACTCTTCAGATATGCAAAGAATTTTTTCGTGGTCTCACCGGACGTGCCAAAAACTGTTGTCAACCTAGAGTTGCACCCTGAATCGAAGACGTGCTGAAATAGCTAATCCTCTCTTCAGTTGAAACAATTAATTTTCTACAAGGGTGTTTGCCTCAATGGTGAGAAGAACCTCTCGAAAATGCTAGTTCATGTAAGATGTATCAATGAGGATCTCAACTTCTACACTACAAACTGTCTGGAGAAAAAGAAAGAAAGAACTTGCAAAAAAATCCTAAAACGGTGATACACCTAATTTGCTTGATCCACTCAAATCAAGCTTCTAAGAACTCTAATTCAGACAAGGAAGAAGCAAAACTTCAACTCCAATTGATCAATACACAAATATTTCATGAAAAAGTTCTATCTAATGATCTAAGCTTGAGGGAAACGTAGAAATAGGCCTAATGAAAGGCACTAAACAGCCACTAATACCCACTATAAACTTAGTAAAAGACAATCCAACACAGAACGTGACCTGCATAAATGATCAACTAGTAACTAAGTACAAACCCAAATTTGACAAAAAATAAAATCTATCACTTAGGCAAATCTATAACAATAGTACACTATACCAGCTGCTGAAAACTGAAAAAACACAGTCCTCTTCTCATTGATTTGAAAAATGGTTACAACACAATCTTTGACAAAAGTTTTCTTGCCAAAAGAAGGATCATTTTACAAAGTTGAAAAGCCATTAATATAGAAAATTCTCAATAGCCAAGAGGTGACGCTGAAAATAGAAGAGGAGACAACTCTTTCATTAGCCCAAGTCCAATTTGCATTGCATGAGCCTTCTAAATTTGTCTTTTGTCTTGCATGAAGAATCCTTGGCATTGAAGTGGACAGTGGCTAATTTTGGGATGCTCTTTCAACATGCATGAAATCTACGCCAACTTTGCTTGACTTAAGCTTGAACCATTTCAAAGCCGAGCTAAAACGTTTGAAAACACGAGTGGATGTGACATTTGTCAATTAATCAACTCTAAATTAAAAACAGTCAACTCCACATCCAAATTTGGAACTCCCCTCAAGCTGTTGGAATGTTTGAAAGTGAATCAACAAGAGTGCATGCACGTAAATCACGTCAAGCTCCCCAACGTTAAATTCCCTGAATTTTTCATGCCAAGTGAGCCTCCGTCTTCAGAACTAAAGGTAACGTCTTGGATGTGTCTATTCTTGTTCATGGCTGCCTTGCATGCTCGTTAATCTCTTCATTCATTGAATAAATTCTTGCCTTAATCTAGCTTTCCATTTGACTGTGCATGATCATTGACTGTTTGTCCATGTCTCGGACTTCTTTGCATGTAATCATCTCAACCATTATCCTCTTGGACCTTACTGCCTTCTAAATCTCAGACTTATTCATCTAGTCATTTTCCCGCAGACAAAAACTCTGCGAGAAATAACTACAGATTTTCCTGTATTGGCTTGCCTGTTTCTCTCGAACTTTTGTCTCACACAAAAAGTCCAAGACTCCTTCCTTGGGAAATTTTCCTTCGTCATGATTTGTCTTGCTTTTCTGGCTCTATGCTTCATGTGCCTTTCCATCGGACATTTTCCTCTCAGCTAATCCTTCGAAAAAAATGTCATGAACCAATTGTTTCAGAAAAATTGTCAAACCCTTTCTTTCGGATTTATTGCCAAGGCCTTTTGTTTCGGAAAAAATGTAAGCCCATTTCTTTCGGATTTATTGCTTTCCACTTCCCGTGGACTTTTTGTCCCTTGGCCTTCCCAAGAGAATAGCCCTTCGGGCAGTCTGTCATGGTCCTTTCCCGAAAGGCACCTGCCCTTCAGGGTTTTTGTAAAAGCCTTTAAACTTGCCAGATGGACCTTCCCGAAGGGCACCTGCCCTTCCGGTTTTTTGCTAACAACTCTCCAAAAGTTGACGTGTACCTTCTCGGAGGGTACCCTACCCTTCAGGTTTTTTGTCAATGACCCATCCGAAGGGTACCTTGCCCTTCAGGTTTTGCAACTTCCCAAACTTTGGTCCTTTAAACTTTCCCGAAGGGTACATACCCTTCGAAAATTTTGATTTTGTCCCTTCAGCTTTTGAAATATACCTTCTCGAAGTGCACCTGCCCTTCGGGTTTTTTGTTGAGTCACTTATCCGAAGTGAATTCCCTGCATTTTGATCCTTCCCGAAGGGCACCTACCCTTCGAAAAACCTGAAATGTACCTTCCCGAAGGACACCTGCCCTTCGGAATTTTTGTTTTTGTCCCTTGTGTTGTCCTCCGAAGGAATCCTTCGGACTTTTTGTAGAGTCCTATTACTTTCCTGCAGACAAAATACCTGCGGGAATTGTATTCTTCCTTTTCTCGGACTTCCTCCTGCCTGCAACTGCCTCGAATAATCTAGGGGCCTTAACTTCGGACTTTCCATGACTCGAGACTTCTAAAAGAGAGAAGTCGTGCACCTCCCAAAACCCGATTTGATCTAACAAGAGTAAGTCGAGTTCGGAAAACCCACTTGCTCTTACTTGTAAAACACTTGGAAATAAAGCACAACTGAAAACCCAATAAGCACTAGGAAGAGCAATTCAGACCTAGGAAACTCAACTGTTGTTACTGCTGAAGCCGCATAAGTAAAGCACTTTGCAAAACCCAATTAGCACTGTCAAGAGTAATTCAGGTTTTGCAACCCTGATTACTTCTACTAATAAAACTTTCATAAGCAAAGCACTTCTCAAAACCCGATTTGCATTGTCAAGAGTAATTCGGGTTTTCCAACCCAGATTACTTCTGCTGAGGGGTTTCAACTGTTGATTACTCATAAAATGAAATAAGTTGTCTCTTGTAAAAGCCGAAGACTTTTCTTTCCAAAAAACCCGAAGTCTTCTGCTGTGTAAACCCCGAAGTCTTGCTTGAATGCACACCCTCTCACACTTAGGCAAAATTTTGGTATGTAGGCCAAAAAATGGCCAACAGGTAGTCAAGCTATTTTTTCCTACCTCTGGGAGGTGGTCGAGTGTTTTTCTTACCTCTAGGAGGTAACCAAGGTTTATTTCCTTCTCCCCTTGGGTAGCTTGTTAAGCCACATAGCGATCGTGATGTGATCAGTTTTAATTTCTTTTGTTGAAAATTATTTGATTGACAAACTTAATTGTTTTCAAAACCAGCACCTTGTCCTTTTGAATTTATATTTTCTTTACAAATTATTTTATTGATTTTGAATTATCTTAGTTTAAATTTGATTTTCTTTCGAATGTGGCCACTTTTATTTTGGTTCTTACTTTTATGATAATTTTGTTTGATATCTCGTTCTTACTTGTTTGTTTAAATTGTTGTTTGCCTGTTGAACATTGGCTTTTGACTTGGTTTCATTATTGTGTTAAGTTTGATGAGGATTTTACATCTTTATTGAATGTTGGTTTCGCATATGTTGTGTTGTGCATAATTGTCGCCTAGTGTGACTATGGGGGAGAAGATGTAGCTTGGAATATAGCTAGTGGGTCGAGATGGGAATCCGTATGGACAGGTTCATGATACCATCCTTCCCACCCCACCAAACATAGTGATTTTATATATATGATTCTTTCAAGAGGTCTAAGGAGGATTTTCTTGGGAGGTCTAAAGAGGTTGTGCTTGGGAGGTCTAAGGAGGTATCTATTGAGTACAATGAGTTCTTGTTTCATTCAGCATTGTTATTATTGCTCTATTGTGATGGCACTGATATTGACCCAGCATGGCAGTGCATAACACTATATGGTTCTGCATGACATTGCATGGCACAATATGATTCCACATGATTCAGTATTGTTGAGGATGATTCAGTATGGCATGATTTAATTCTTCTTTGTTCTAGCATTCACTCCTTACATTGTATGATTCACAATTGGTTCAATATGACCCTATAGTAGATTGGTATTTGTACTCTTGTTCAGAGATCTTGACAATATTTAATGATATCAGTTGATTGTGACCTTGTACATGGTAGTATAACGTATGGAAAATCCTTCAAATATTGATATCAACCACTTGGCTTGTCTCAACATGACTTACAGATTACGGTTAACCCAATAAGATCTTCGGGCCCAGATAAGAAAGTATCTGACAATTGATCTCAGCCTTAGAATGAATTAATCTATAGTGTGGTATAAATTTGGTCTCCTATTTGACGATTTATTGTAGTTTAAGAATGTGGCTTTGCCTAACAACATAGTTTTAGTTGACGCATCGAGGACAATGCCATTTTCAAGAGGGGTTGTACTAGTGCCTCCTTGTCAATGTCGTTTTGATTGGTCTCGATTTATCAATTGAAACCCTTGTGCGAGAAGTGTTGGATGTGGTGACTTCCTGAGCGTAGCAAACATGCTCTATTGTTTGCATTGAAAGCATAGTTACCAGATTCGGCCGCATCTGGCCGAAATCCGGAACGTTCCGCATTTTTTGCGGGCTTCCGGATTAATAAATTCGGTTCGCCAGGGAGAAACAATGGAAGTCAACAAAAAAATTTAGAAAATGTAAATCTAGTCCGAACCCAATAGTATGTAAATAAAATAAACATTTAAGTATAAGTTTACATTTAGTTTCTTATACTTTAAGTTATATTTTATTTATATACTTTCAGGGTGTTTGAGAGGGGTTTCGGACCGCTAGGAGCTATAATGCAAATTCTAGGTTTTGGAGGATCCTATCATATTTCAGAGTTAGTCAGATTCCAGGGTTTCAGGGTTTCAAACTTAGCCATATTTCAGGGTTTCAAGATTTCAAGGAGACATCATAGGAGGTATGAAGGCTGCATGAAGGGATGTATGCGTGATAGAATAGTATGAGAATATCTCTTGCAAAGTGCCACAAGCCGATCCCACCCCATTCCCAGTGCACCCCTTAAGGCATGCACTCTGTGAGATTCAAGTTTGAACTATGGACATTTTACTATCTTTTAATGTAATTCAAGTTTGAAACTTATGCATTTCTCAATTTTGCAACTGATAAATTAATATTCAATGTTTCATTCCTTACTAGATTAAAATATTTTACATACATGCATATATATATATATATATATATATATATATATTTTTTTTTTTTTTTTTTTTTTTTTTTCCAAACCGGATTTTACCGGATTTTTCCGAACCTTTTCAAGAATTCCGCATTTCCGCATTTTTTTGGCCTCCCGAACGCATCCGGATTTCCGAACCTGGTAACTATGATTGAAAGGTTAACAAGGGGTAACCAACTCGCCTGCAACTAATTCAAGATCATTCCAAGTTGTTCCATTCGTGTTAGCAACAAAACTCTTCACTGCCATATCTTGTTTTGGACTTCGTCTCTGGAGCGAGCTAGTGAGATTTGAGGGTGCCCAGATGTTGAGAGTTGGTTTTTCTCTTCGCAATTCGATATGACAATACCCTTGTTTTCGTTTCCTGATCAACGGGTTAGTGTTAGGATGTGTGCATTACACCTTGTCATTTTGGTATCCCCGGTTCGCATGAATTTACAACTTTTGATGGGATATTGTAATCATAGTGGCTCTTCAACAGGCATGTCGACTAATTTATCCGCCTTGTTCACTTGAAGGTCGAACTCAAGGTCAAACTGTTACCTCAGTTTGGGTACCAGCAAGTTCTACCCATGGGACCGCGAGCATCCTTATACAAGGATTCTTTCACGGAGCAACTTTTGGGTAGTTGTGTGTTTTGTTACTTTTTTTCCGTTTGCCGTACTCTTGACCGCATCAAGTGAGAAACTAATTTTACAATTGAAACTTTTGAACGCCTTTCCTTTGGAGCATTTAGTTATAAATAAATCAATCAATCAAGTATTTATATACTTGTATCCATTATGAAATAAATAAATAATTATAATCAAATATACATCCATACATACAATTAAATTATATAAATAATAAAATAAAACAAGAATAAAAACAAGTTGATTACTAAAATAACAGGGAGATTTGCGCCAAGGGGCATATCATTCTAGGCCAGCTTTATGGCATGCAATAATTAAAAATCTTGGTTAGTGGAAGCTTTTTGGGATGGCGCACAGTAGAGGAGATAAGTCGCAGACAAAGCATCTGGGAGCTGTCCCAAGAAACAAAATTTTTGGAATTCAAAAACTGCCCATTCAACCCTTGAATCCTGCCAAGGTATTGCACCATAGTTGGAGGAAGCAATAGGTGAAGGACGCCATGTTTTGAAGCAGCAGGAGGAACCAGGGTGAAGGAGAAGAAGGAAACCCAGGGAGGCCGCCCAACCAGCTGTCTCCAGGCAAGTGAAACTTACCTCAAATTTCCAGCTTGCTATTCATAGAAATAAATGATGTTTTACCTTTTTAATTCAAAAAAATTCAGTGTGTTAGTTATTCTTTGGTTTCATTTTTGTTTTGTGCAGATGCTGAATTTTGTCCAGACCTGTGCCCTATATTGGGCTGAGTAATTAGATTTGCAGTGTGTGTTTATCCACCTGAAATATAAATAAAACTCTGAGTGGTTAAGATGCTAAAATGGATATGGCATTTTGGCCTGCCCAGATCTTGTCGGGTAGGGTTTGGGAACTCTTTACCGCATCAATTTGGAGTGGATCTACCCATTAATGAGTTAATAAATGAGATGTAGTCTTCTTGTTGTTTGCTGAAAGTAAAAGTTTATGTGGCAAGACTTGATAGGACGTTTTGAGTGTTGTGTAAGTGTTGCTTCTGCATCCTTTTGTGTAGTTGGATAGTTGTTATGACTAGAATTATCCATGTGGAAGGCTGAGACGAGATTGGTCTTGGTTTTGTGTTGAATGGAACACCCCATTACCCTATTGGGCCATCATGGTTTCTATGTATGAAGACCTTGGCTGTAGTTGTTTTGATCCAATAGTGTATTGCGCCCTTGTGTACAGGATGCATATCTCTCTGTCACACAATTCTGAATGATGAAACTTTGTTATATTCGATAATTTATGATTTATTTGTCTGAAGACATATATAAACATACATATATAAACTTATACTCATTTGTGTACTTATGAACCTATGTTATTTAATTATTGGTTAAATTTCTGATTCGGGGACCCGGAATAATTTGGTAGGGGAGTTTTGGAGCCAAGTATGGCTGTCAAAATCTTTTAGTTAGAATCATCGTCTCTCAATCTTCTCAATGGTAACTGAGTGTAAATCCTCCTCACTCTACTTTCCGATCCACCTTGAAATATATATATATATATATATATATATATATATATATATATATATATATACACCTTGTTTACATGTGTGCACATTTGTATCTTGTTTGGGAAGTGCTATTCAAGTTGCAGCTGTAATGATCATGTTGACAGCATAACAAATTTGGTCCTCTTTAATTAATATATGGCTATTTTGAGCTCCTTAGACATATCCTTTGAATAATGAATTCTCAGATAGATCAAATCGTGGTTCAATCCGAGATGGAGATTAACCCTGGATGAGCAAGAAATTGTAAAATTTTGAAATGCATTTATTGAGTATGTTACCTTCTTTAAAACACTGAAATGTTTTATAGAGTTTGAATAATATTATGTTGTCTTTATTGTCTTGATATTGTTTATTTATGTCTTTAACATTTAGGCTATTAATGCTTTCACGGTAAGGTTGTATCAATTAATGATTGTGTTGATGTGTTTGAACATTAGCAAGTCTTGTCTTATCTTGTCATTTTGTAAGATGTCTATTTCTCTGTATGTTGCATCTTGTACTTAGAACTAATACAAACATCTATTTCCTGAAATATGTTTATTACCTTGAATAACGAGATGATTTTGGAAAAAGAGATCACATGACAGCATAAGCTGACATTTGTGGTTTATGATTTTAATACAGGTAAAAGTAGTCATGGACAATTACCTACAAGTAGAATACAGTTATTCATTGTAGATAAAGCCATATGTACTTATTGTACTGTTTGTGACTTGGATTCAAATGTATTTAACGATGTGATTAATGTAATGTACTCTTAGAGTATGCTATAATTGTTAGATTGGAAACAGATTGTTGTTTGGTTTGTAACAAGGGTTAAATACTTTGTAATGAGAAAGGAAATTAGTTTTATCATTATTATCCTTTTATTTATTGTATAAAGTGTTCATGATAAATGAGTAATAAAACAAAGGAGGACTTTCTATAGTAGACGTGGTTCCTCATTAGATTTAGTTTTGTAAAGAATAGGAATAAATCATTTAAGATTCTTCTGCCAAATGAAAACTTGTATATAGGTGTTTTCTCATTTTTGGTTGAAGTTATATAGGTAGATCACTTTAAATAAATCATTGAGGGATCTCTAGGCTTTTGGGTTAAACAAGAAATATTCCATGAAAATTGGTGCATATATCAATTAAGTAATATCATTTTTTGTTATAAACGAAAGCAAGGCAGTCAATATATCTCCATTCTTCTTGTGTTTGGAAAATTAAACAGTGCAATTCAATTCTCTTTAACAACACTGCTCAATTTGGGTAGTGGTTGTACCTGTGTAAAAACAACCCAGAACAGCCCAAAAAGGATGTTTAAATAAATACTCAAACTCATAGTTTCATGCAACTAAGACCTCGAACCAATTTACCTATCATACAAGACATGAAAACAATACCCAAAATGAATTTTTATCGAGCATGTATCAAATTGCTAGATCAATTTCGGAAGGAATTGCGGAAAAACTACACTATGTTTGGGCTTTTTGACTTGCAAAGTCATTTCGGAATCATATCGATTAAAATAGAAAAAATTGGAGTTTCACGAAACCAAAACTTGTTACTGTTTTCTTTTAGCTTTATAATACCCGAAGAGCTTTGTTTTCTCTCTTTCGGGTAGTTTTGTTATTTTTTGCAAACCAATTCCGGAAGACTTTTTGCAGAATTTTTGCACTCTTGGATATTTCCAGTTTACAAAGTCGCCTTGAAATCAACTTTTCTAATAAAGCTAGAATTGAAATTTTTTTAATCTTAAGGTTGATTCTAATTTAAAATGTGTTTATATTACCCCTACGAATTTGAAATAGCCAAAACAATGTTGTTTGCTATTTTTAACAACCCAATTCCAAACTTAATTTATTCTAAAAATTCTAGGTGAAACAAACAGTTTTCGTCAAAACCCATTTGAAATGCCAGTTTCTTTTAACATTTTGTTCATTTGGGTTTTGCTCTATGGTCATAGGTGTACCATGTAGATGAGGAAATTGGTATTAGCTGATAGAACATTGTTTCTCCTTTTGGAAGCATTTTATCCATTGTCATTATGTAGGCATTTTATCGAGCTATGAACTAGGTGTGAGATATACTAGTGAAGATGGTTCAAGATATTGGTGATTTTGCTACGGCAGACTTTTTGTCTTGTCTAATTCACTTCAGATTTGTACAAAGGTTGGATTGAGGTTAGAATAAACCTTTGCTCTGTTAGAAATCTTTTGGCTTGCATGGCGTTATCAAGCTTGTTGTCGTGTTCTGTGGTACTGACTCAGTGATCTGTTAACAAGTCACATTTTATGTGCTCAAGAGGAAGTTGGCTCCATTTTCGATCCATACCGGGAGACTTAATTATAGATAAATGTTGCTATTACATGTTTTATAATGGAGGTAGTAACTTTCATGAGTTGGAGACTATCTGGATGGAATGTGCTAGTTTTGGAATAAATAGATTATTCGTATAATATTGAAGAGTGAATACTTAATACCATTCTTTTTATATTAATTCTCATTTGGTGGCACTATTAAGTGATAGCAATGTTAGGACCAAGCTTTACTTTTTTCAAGAAGTTGTTTAGCTTGGAGTTCCTTCCTTGCCTTGTTGTGAGAGACCATGGTAGTTATTACGAAATGGACTGCAATTTGATTCGACATAGTATTATTTACGTACTTAAGTTTGTAAGCACTATTGCATTGCTACACCACGACAGTTCTTTACCTTCCGTCAGGAGCTTGTTTCCTTCCGACATGGATTCAAAGTAAAATGTAGTTAAGCGCAAAACTGAAGTGTTTCTAGTGAGAGAGCGAGATTGAGAGGATGTAGTCTATTCTCGTCTGGGTAAAATGATCTTACCTTATTTGTGTATCTAAGTTTGAAATCAGCTAAAACTGGTGTTATAGAACAGTAACTCTATTTGTATTGGATCCTAGAATCTATGCATGTCCTTCATTCCGTGTAAGGACGAAATGATGCTTCATGTTGTCCTAGTCATGAAATGCATATGTGCATGACTTCGTTTACATGAAAGAATTTGTTTCCCTGTTATTGTTCATTCTGCATACGTAGGTGGCAATGTTGCTTATGTAAAAAAAATTGGTGTGTTTTTGTGCATGTGTCATGAAATTTTGTGAATGACAAGCATGGATGATCGAGATGCAAGCACCAACCCCAAACAAAGGAAAGCATACCTTAGGTCAACTATTACAACATACCAATAACATAGGCACCAACCTCAAACCCTAAAAAAAAATGTGAGGGTAAGAGAAAGCTTTGTATTTCATAGTAAATAATGGCAGCCAAAAAACCTCATTTCTACAAATGTTGTTAAGCAATTAAACTTGCCAACAATGCCTCGTACTCGGCCATACACAATAAAATGGTTGAATTAGGGTAGAGATATGCACATCATCTAGTAGTACCACCTCTCATTTGCTATAAAGCATATCATGGATGAAGTACTTTATGATGTAGCAACATTAAATGTCTTTGATGTCATGCTTCGAAAGCGTTGTGTGGGAGCACCATGCCATATATGAAACAAGAACTCATAGCACCATCATCAGTTTGCGGGATCAATGCTACAGGATATCAGATGTGACTCTTGCAATCAAAGTTTCCTTAGTCATCTTCAAATAATGTCAAAAGTTGATCGATCAACCCAAAAAAATACTTGTGGAAATCAAGCCCCAAGAGGGCTGCCACTATATTTTCAAGTAAAGCACTCCATAGACTTGATCCCGATGTCTACTTTGTTAAATGCTCCTTTATATTGATGTCTTTTTTTGGATAATAATAAAGTCAATCTCTAGAAGGAGGAATTGATAGAGAAGAATCATATACGACCAAGTGCCTCACCTTGTCAAAACCTATTTGTATTGATGCCAAAGATCGTCCATCTTAATTCCTCAAACTGAAACTTTTCTTCAACCCCATGCAAATATTCAAACAACTAAGAATATTTAATTCAAAACATCAATGCACATGGGATGAAAGTTTTCCCTTCATGCAACTGAGTTCTTCACAACACTATTACTGTAATGTCCCCATATTTTATTAAGATCCTTGTGGGACCTATTGTCAACCTGGAGTTGCACCCTGAATCGAAGACGCACTGAAATGGCTAATCCTCTCTCCAGTTGAAACAATGGGATCTTCTCATGAGAGTGGGTGCCTCCATGGTAAGAAGAACCTCCAGAGAAGGCTGGGCCCTATAAGATGTATCAATAAGGATCTCAACTTCTACGCTACAAACTACCTGGGGAAAAGGGAAGAAAGAACTCGCAAAGAAATCCTAGCTAAAGCAGTGATACACCTAATTTGCTTGATCCACTCAAATCAAGCTTATAAGAACACTGATTCAGACAAAGAAGAGGCAGAACTTCAACTCCAATTGATCAATACATAAGTATTTCACAAAAAGGTTCTATCTAATGATCTAAGCTTGAAGGAAACGTAGAAATAGGCCTGATGAAAAGCACTAAACAACCACTGATATCCACTATAAACTCAGCAAAAAACAATCCAACACAAAATGTGACCTGCATAAATGACCAACTAGTAACTAAGTACAAATCCAAATTTGACAAGGAAGAAAGAAAATCTATTACTTAGGCAAATCTATAACAATAATACACTATACCAGCTGCTGGAAATTAAAAAAACACAGTCCTCTTCTCATTGATTTGAAAAAACGTTACCGCACATTCTTTGGCAGAAGTTTTTCTTGCCAAAAGAAGGATCATTTTACAAGGCTGAAAACCCATTAATATAGAAAAATTTCAATAGCCAAGAGGTAGCACTGAAAATAGAAGAGGAGACAACTCTTTCATTAGCCCAAGTCCAATTTGCATTGCATAAGCCTTCCAAATTTGTCTTTTCTTGTCTTTTGTCTTGCATGAAGAATCCTTGGCGTTGAAGTGGACAGTGGCTAATTTTGAGATGCCCTTTCAACATACATGAAATCTACGCCAACTTTGGAAGTCTTGACTTAAGCTTGAACCGTTTCAAAGCTGAGCTAGGACGTTTGAAAGTTCTCCTTTGCGTTGAAAACACGGGTGGATGTGACACTTGTCAATTAGTCAACTCTAAATTAAGAACAGTCAACTCCACATCCAAATTTGAAACTCCCCCTGAGCTGTTGGAACGTTTGAAACTGAATCAACAAGAGTGCATGCACGTAAATCACGTCAAGCTCCCCAACATTAAATTCCCTGAATTTTTCATGCCAAGTGAGCCTCTATCTTCAGAACTGAAGGTAACGTCTTGGATGTGTCTATTCTTGTTCATGGCTACCTTGCATGCTCGTTAATCTCTTCATTAGCTGAAGAAATTCTTGCCTTAATCTAGCTTTCCATTTGATTGTGCATGTTCATTGATCGTTTGTCTATGTCTCGGACTTCTCCTTTGCATGTAATCGTCTCGACCATTATCCTCTCGGACCTTACTGCCTTTTAAATCTCAGATTTATTCATCTAGTCATTTTCCCGCAGATAAAAAGTCCGTGATAATTGACTACAGATTTTCTTGTATTGGCTTGCCTGTTTCTCTCAAACTTTTGTCTCTCGGACAAAAAGTCCGAGACTCCTTCCTTGGGCAATTTTCCTTCGTCATGATTTGTCTTGCTTTTCTGGGTCTATGCTTCATGTGCCTTTCCATCGGACTTTTTCCTCTCGACTAATCCTTCGAAAAAAATGTCATGAACCAATTGTTTTGGAAAAATTGTCAAACCCATTCTTTCGGATTTATTGCCAAGGCCTTTTGTTTCAAAAGAAAATGTAAGCCCCCATTTCTTTCGGATTTATTGCTTTCCACTTCCTGCGGACAAAATGTCCCTGGGAATTGTCCCTTGGCCTTCCCAAGAGAATAGCCCTTCGGGCTTTCTGTCATGGTCCTTTCCTAAAGGGCACCTGCCCTTCAAGTTTTTTGTAAAAGCCTTTAAACTTGCTAGATGAACCTTCCCGAAGGGCACCTGCCCTTCGGGTTTTTTGCTAAGGACTCTCCCAAAGTTGACATGTACCTTCCTGAAGGGTACCCTACCCTTTGAGTTTTTTGTCAATGACCCTTCCGAAGGGTACCTTGCCCTTCCAGTTTTGCAACTTCTCGAACTTTGGTCCTTTAAACTTTCACGAAGGGTACATACCCTTCGGGAATTTTGATTTTGTCCCTTCAGCGTATGTACCTTCCCAAAGGGCCCCTGCCCTTCGAGTTTTTTGTTGAGTCACTTATCCGAAGTAAATTCTCCGCGTTTTGATCCTTCCCAAAGGGCACCTACCCTTCGAGAATCCTGAAATGTACCTTCAAGGTGCCCTTCGGGATTTTTGTTTTTGTCCCTTGTGCTATCCTCTGAAGGAATTCCTTCGGGCAAAATGTCTCGAAGGAATCCTTCGGACTTTTTGTAGAGTCCTGTTACTTTCCCGCAAAAAAAAAGTCCGCAGGAATTGTATTCTTCCTTTTCTCGAACTCCCTCCTTCCTGCGACTGCCTCGGATAATCTAGGGGCCTTAACTTCGGACTTTTCATGACTCGAGACTTCTAAAAGAGAGAAGTTGTGCACCTCCCAAAACCCGATTTGATCTAACAAGAGTAAGTCAGGTTCGGAAAACCCACTTGCTCTTACTTGTAAAACACTTGGAATTAAAGCACAACTGAAAACCTGATAAGCACTAGAAAGAGCAATTCGGACCTGGGAAACTCAACTGCTGTTACTGCTGAAGCCGCATAAGTAAAGCACTTTGCAAAACCCGATTAGCACTGTCAAGAGTAATTCAGGTTTTGCAACCCAGATTACTTTTGCTGATAAAACTTTCATAAGCAAAGCACTTCTCAAAACCCGATTTGCACTGTCAAGAGTATTTCGGGTTTTCCAACCCAATTTACACTATCAAGAGTAATTCGGGTTTTCCAACCCAGATTACTTCTGTTGAAGGGTTTCAACTGCTAATTACTCAGAAAGTGAAATAAGTTGTCTCTTCTAAAACCCGAAGACTTCTCTTTCCAAAAAATCCGAAGTCTTCTGCTGTGTAAAACCCTAAGTCTTGCTTGAATGCACATCCTTCTCACATTTAAGCAAAATTTTGGTATGTAGGCCAAAAAATGGCCAACATTTCTGACGACTCGCAAGGAAGCATATAGATGCTATGCTTGAAAACTCAAACCATATAGATGCTATTTGAACTCCCAAAATAATGATAATCCTGGTTTCTGACTGAAAATCTCCTTTGATCATAGCTGAAGTAACCTTTCTCCTTCAAAAATAAGAAGAGAAACACACGAAGGCAGGAAAACTAAGAAACAAATGTGCAAACAAGCACTTATTGGGACAAAACTGAAAGAAACTATTGTGCTTAAACAGCGCTTGGAGGAAAGCAAAACAAATTAACTATGTACATGGAGCTTTGCTCTTCAATAACAATGTTTCAGATGGATCCCATTGACTGGAATTGAAAGCTCCTGGCCTTCCATCTTGGCAAGTTGGAAGGCATTGTGGGATTTGCAGCTGGAGATCGTGTATGGGCCACTCCAAAGAGAATCAAACTTCGTGTGCCTTCTTGGTTTGGCTCGATCCTCATCTCACTTGAGGACCAAATCTCCTACATTGAAGCTTCGTGAGGAAGCTCCTTTGTCAAACATTCTTTTCACCTGTACCTGATGACTTTCCATGGCTAGCATGGATTTACTTTGTCTCTTCCAACTTCATAAGCTCTGCATACCTGATTTCCATAGGCTCATTCTCCAACAATTCAAGTTGATGCATTAGTTCCAAAGCTGAAAATTCAAAAGAAATAGGTAACTTTGCTTCCTTACCATATACCAGCTTTTATGGAGAGTTGGCTATTGAACTATTGTAAGTGATCCAATCAGCACATAGAGCTGACTTCAGCGTGAGATGTCATGACCTCTGATTGCCTTCAATAGTCCATATGGTCCTTAAGAGGTTTTTATTTGTAGATTCAGCAAGGCCATTGCCTTGTGGATAGTAGTCCGATGACGTGTTGAGGTAAACTCCATGCTGGACAGCCCATTGACTGATTTTGGATCCCACAAAAGCCATTGCATTATCAAAAATAATTGTTGAAGGAACTCCAAATCTAGTAAGCAAACCTTCGTAGAAATCAAGAGCATTGGTTTCGTTTGCTTCTTTCAATGCTATTGCCTCTGTCCAACGTGTGAAGTAATTTGTGGTTGTTAGAATCCATTTGTGCCCTGAACTTGAAAGAGGATTTATGAAACCAATAAAATCCAATCCCCATTGGACAAAAAGCTGATCCACCGCAATTGGCTAAAGCGGCAAAGCTACAAGCTTGACTTTTCCTACAAACATAGCACATTGTTTGCACTTTCTAACCCATGCATGACAATCACCAAATATAATAAGCCAATAGTACCCACCTCATGATTTTGAGTGTTATAGTTCTTACGGAAAAGTGTCCTCCACCATGTCTATGGAATTCTTCATGTAATCTTTGGGTTTGGCTTGGTTCTATACATCTTAACAACATTCCATTGATATCCTTCCTAACCAAGACGCCATCAACAAGCAAAAATAGAATTGATTGCAATCTGAAATACCTTCTTTTTGAAGCACTTAGATGAGAGGTGTAAATACCATCTTGCAAATAGCTTACCAAATCACGAAACCAACTAGAAGGTGAGGTGTGAACAGCATCAATCTCTTCATCATTTGAAACTAAAACAGCTTCATTAGTTTCTTGCAAGCCCTGAGCTAGATGCTCACAAAGTCCTTTGCCTCTAACCAGCTTTGTAACCTTAATTTTCACGTCATATTCCATTACCTTGGTTATCCAACCAGCTCTCTTTTCGTTAATAGCCTTATTCAAAAGAAATTATTTGATGCTTAGATGGGGAACAATTAGATGTATCTTGTTATTAGACAACAAGTGTCTAAACTTCTTAAGAGATCTTATAACTGAAAGGACATGCTTTTCAACAAAAAAATACCTTGTTTCGTACTCTTCCAAGCCTTGAGCTGTAGAAAACTATTAGCTGCTCTAAATCTTCATGATTCTGCTGCATAAGAATGCTTGAAATGGTGTCAACATTAGCATACATATACAGAATAAAAAAATTCGTAAAATCTGGATTTAAAAGCGTAGGAGCACTTGCTATAGCTTTCTTAACATCTTCAAACCCTTTTACTCCCTCCTTGGACTAGCTGAAGATCTGAGTTTTCTTTAACATGGCTGTAAGTGGTTTAGCTACAATAGCGAAATCTGAAATGTATCTCTTTATAAAGTTGATTTTTCCAAAGAAACTTTGCATAGACTTTTTGTGCTTAGGCAAAGAGAGTGCAAAGATTGAATCTACTCTTTCAGGGTCAATGTTTAGACCATGCTTTGAAACAATATGTCCAAGAAGCTTACCTTCATGAACCGAAAAGACGCACTTCTTTGGATTTAGAGATATCCCAAATTGCCTACACCAAAAACTTACTTGAGATGAACCATGTGATCTTCTGCATTCTTTGAAAACACTGTTATATCATCCAAATAAACAAGCACAAACCTGTTAAGAAGGCCTTGAAAGGCCATATCCATGGCTCTCTGAAAGATTGCTCCGACGTTAAACAAACCAAATGGCATCTTTCTGTATACAAACGTCCCCCACTTAGTAGTGAAAGTTGTCTTGAATCGGTCATCTTCTTTGACCAAAATCTGATTATAGCCACTATATCCATCTAACAAAGAAAACCTCTCTGAACCTGCAACAAGCTGTAAAATTTGTTCCATTGATGGCAATGGATAGTGGTATTTAAGCGAAGACTTGTTTAAATCACAAAAATCAACACACAAACGAATCTCACCATTCTTTTTTCGTATCAGAACAAGGTCTGCCACCTATGTTGAGTGCTTCATTGAAAATATGATAGCTGACTCAATGAACTTGTGAAGCTCAGCTCTCATTAAAGGCTCAAGTTTAGGATTGATGGGCCTTTGTCTTTGCCTCACTAGTTTAGTTTCAGCTTCCAACTCTATGGTGTGTTGAGCCAAACATGGATCAAATCCCATGAGATCACTATATTGCCAAGCAAATACATCAGCAAAACTTGTACTTAACTCAATGAAGGCTTCTTTTTGTGAAGGAGTACATACCTTTCCCAATTTCAAAACCTTACAAACTACAATCTCTACGTTGGCATAGTGTTCTTTTGTTAACAAGGATGCCTTCTCTCTTCTTAACTCATCATCACCACTGAAAATATTCTCAAGAGTGACTAATCCCTTAGGCAGCGTATTCATTTTCAGTTGTACAATCTAATCACCATACTGTTGTAAGTGTTTTGACTGATTTTTTGAAGAAAATTCAACCTCTTCTTGCAAAAATCTCACAATTTGATTGTCATCTTCAAACCCCTACCAATTCTCATAGTTATCCGGAACAGGCCTTATAACTACCTTTATATGTGACTGAAAATTGTCACTTTTTACTGGAATGTTAAAATGTGCTCCAACAGCAACCAACCTATCAGCATGTTTATTCATATCTCTTGGTATTTCCTGAATGTTAAAACCCTGAAAATCTTCAAGTAAATCCCAAATTCTATGCTTGTAAGATTTAAGTAACAAATTTTTGCATGCATTTAAACCTCTTACTTGGTGGACTACAAGCTCACTATCTTCAAACACTTGCAAACAATTGGCTTTCATCTTCCTAGCCCACTGCAAACCGTGAACTAACACTTCATATGCAGCAACATTGTTTGAACAGCCAAACTAAAATTTAATAGAGAAATACATTTGTTCTGTAAGAGAAATTAACATCATTCCAGCGCTGATTCCATGCTTGTTTCTTGATCCATCAAAATACAATTGCCACAAACCTTCATTAGATTCATCTTCTTTGCCCATGGCTAGAATTGGTGCATTGTTCTCATAAAGACAATAAACACCAATACCTTCCTCTTCAATCAACTTGTAGGGATCATGCTCATGCATGGTAGAAGCCCACAAATCTGGATCTCCATCCAAAGGTGAGTCCTTTTCTACATCACTAGTTTGTAATATTTCATCTGAGATGATACAATTTGCATTGACAACACTTAGCATATATGGCTCCATATGAAAACGTGCAATAGGCTCTGAATGAATTGTTACCTTTGTACCATCCCTGGTTTTGAACAACAAATAAGTCCAATCCACTGATAGATATCTCCCAATCTTTGAGGTGAAGCCCCTTGAGAGGCACATAGCAAAGTAGGGAGGCAAATCTACCACAACATCCTGTTGAATAGTAACATTAGGACATGCATGTAATGTCAATTTCAAATCCTTGATGATGCCTACCGTCTTTATTGGTGACCTATCCAATTGCAATACTCGTTTAGTATTTGATTCATAAACGAGTCCAAGCTTGTCTGCAATCTGTTTAGACATGACTGTACTACTAGCTCCACTATCCACCATACAATTATGAACTAAAGTATCACCTACTATCAAAGAAAGGTAAAAAAGAGTTTTCTTTGACTTTACCTCAGTTTTGTCTACTTTTGTCACCTTAATTGCTTGTTGTCCCTGTTGTTTTGTTGGTTGATCGGAATTAGCCAAGCCAACACCTTTCTCAAGTGGTTTTGGAGACAATTCAAGAGCTGAAAGCTCTTGGATAAGCTTATCCTTTTGCCCTGGAATTGTAAGAGAATCCCACATGCTAATGTTGATATTAGATTTCTTAATTTGATCAACTATACTGAAATGAGATCCACTAACCTTTGGCTGTACTTTTTAATGCACTGGTTGTTCATGAATTTGAGGTAATTGATTAACCTTACAACCTCTGTATTTTGATTTTTTTGAGTTATAAGGGCAGCAAGCTGTTCTTTCGCACTTTTAGAGACAACATGAGTACTTGAAGCTCTTGATACCGCTTGAGCCTCATCAATAGCTCTTCTTTTAGCTCTCTGATAGGTTATAACTGCAACCTGACCACTTAGATTGTTAGTTTCAAAATTTTGAGTAAAAGCAATATGATCTACCTGTCAATTTACATTAATAGAATCAAGCTGCCCTTGAATTTGATGAGTCTCCCCTGTGATGCCAAACATGTATCATGATATTGACTTCCTTGAAAAGGAAACTCTTCTTATGTCATCTGTGGCATGGTGATGTTCTGGGATACCAAGGCTTGGTTTCGAGCATCATTGAGATTTGAGGGCTGCCAATCTAAATCTTACATTAAATTGTTTGGAGATGGGGTAGGAACAATGGCCTTTGAAGTGGAAGGAGCATTAAGATCAAGAGCAGCATATGGCTTAGTTGGAGTTATGGCTACTTGTGCTTGATAAAGTGGTCTATTTTCTCTGCAACCCTGATAAGGAGGCTTTTGATCTCTGAAATGCTGATAAGTATTCTGATTTATTGTTGATAAAATCTATTACCTTGAAATTGTTGCCTCTTAAACTATACTGATTCATTTCCAAAAGATTGTAGCAAACCTTTTAACTCTCCTATCTCACTAGATTGACTAGTAGAGGTTGTAATTTGAGTTTGAGGTGCTAGAATAGGAGCTAAGGATGGAATTTGAGAAGCTTGAGGGGCTGCTTTGGAACTTATTTCTGAAAATATAAGCATTAGAGGTCTTGGAGAAAGCTTGCATGCTTGTATCAAAATATTTGTTGTCCTTATTGCAACTTCATAAGCATTTGGCAAAGTAGTACCACCCATTGACTGTATCATCACACCAATGTTGGAATTAAGAGCTTTTAAAAAATACAAAAAATGCATATTCAAGGGATGGCCTAATCAAAACCGGTATCTAGGTCCATGTCTTTAGGAATCTGAAATTTAAAATCGGACATGAACTCATGAAGAGCTCTTTGTATGGCAATTAATTGCTCAACTAAAGATAAGTGATCAGATTTGTCTTCAAATTGCTTGACTAAAGCTGCACCCAATTCATCCTAAGTGGAAATAAAATCTGAGTGGGAGGGTTTTATACCACGATAATGCTTTTCATTTAAAAGAAGCAGCAAGCAATCTAATAGCAACATTATCCTCAACAACATTATGAACTGAACAAAGATTAGCCACATCCTAAATATGCTCAATAGGAGTTATTTGATTTTATCCTGAGAATAATAAAATATTTTTGAGGGCAAATACAGGAATGTCATCAAACTGTGCTAGATTCAGTGGGCTACCTCTATTAAATGGAGCAAAAACTTGGTTTTTTATGACCATTTGAATATTAAGGATTGCAGTGTTTAGAATAATAGGATGAGATAAATACTCTCTTTGAGGATATGGATTTGCCCTCCTAGATCTTGCTCTCTTATAAGTTACAAATTCAAAAGGAATACCTATACTTGTTGATCTTGTGGTAACTTTTGGCATGAACGAATTGCCTAAATGATGCTATGAACTCTGCAACTAAATGTAGATGAATATCCTCTGCTGCTGCGAAAACTCTTCAGTTATGCAAAGAACTTTTTCGTGATCCCACTGGACGTACCAAAAACTATTGTCAACCTGGAGTTGCATCCTAATCCGAAGACGTGCTGAAATGACTAATCCTCTCTCCAGTTGAAACAATGGGATCTTGTCACGAGGGTGGGTGCCTCAATGGTGAGAAGAACCTCTAGAATAGGCTGGTTCTTGTAAGATATATCAATGAGGATCTCAACTTCTGCGCTACAAACTATCCAAGTTAAAGAGAAGAAAGAACTTGTAAGAAAATCCTAGCTAAAGCAGTAATACCCTTAATTTGCTTGATCCACTCAAATCAAGCTTCTAAGAACATTGATTCAGACAAGGAAGAAACAGAACTTCAACTCCAATTGATCAATACACAAGTATTTCACGAAAAAAATCTATTTAATGATCTAAGCTTGAAGAAAACATACAAATAGCCTGATGAAAGGCCCTAAACAACCACTAATATCCACTATAAACTCAGCGAAAGACAATTTAACACAAAACGTGACTAACATAAATGACCAGCTAGTAACTAGATACAAATCCAGATTTGATAAAGAAAAAAGAAAATATATCACTTAGACAAATTTATAACAATAGTACACTATACCAGCTGTTGAAAATTGAAAAACACAGTCATCTTCTCATTGATTTGAAAAAAAGGTTACAGCACAATCTTTGGCAGAAGTTTTTCTTGTCAAAAAAATGATCATTTTACAAGGTTGAAAAACCATTAATATAGAAAATTTTCAACAACCAAGAAGTAGTGCTGAAAATAGAAGAGGAGACAACTCTTTCATTAGCCCAAGTCCAATTTGCGTTCCATGAGCCTTCCAAATTTGTCTTTTGTCTTACATGAAAAATCCTTGGCGTTGAAGTGGACAGTGGCTAATTTTGGGATGCTCTTTGAACATGCATAAAATCTACGCCAACCTTGGAAGTCTTGACTTAAGCTTGAACCGTTTCAAAGCGGAGCTGGAAGTTATGGGACATGGTGGACCACTTGTGAAGAGTTACTAATAAAAACGGTACTTTATATTTCTAATTTTGAGTTATGTTTTAAGAAAAAGTAATTTATGAATATTTCACTTAAGTGGAGGAGTTTTGAGTCTTGACTTATAAGACTTGAGTTGATTTTTAAATTAACCCTCTCTTTCTATTTTGGAGCGCTACACTTGGAGGTTATTTACGAAGGAGGATTCATTTGGACATTATGTAAATTTGGATATTTGGATTTGATAATCAAGTATGTGAAGCTTGGGTTGAAAAATGTTACCCTTTAAATTCTACTAATTGTTCTATAAACAGTGTCTATCAACACCACCCATTGATTGAAAATCGCATTCAATCCTTTGAAGAATTATTTGAGGGTTTATCTAATACTTGCAACATGTGGCGAATCGGCTTGGAGGACTAAGGCGAACCACTTAGAGGATTTGTGAGGCCACCAAAGTGGCCATTTGCTTGAGTATTGAAATTTGTTGATTACTGTTTGGGGGCTTGAAAAACATCTTCCGGAGGCTTATTGTTGGTGGAAACTCTTTCCTAGGGTTTTGAATATTTTTATACAACTTTTCCTTGGTGGAACGAATTATTTCTAAGGTATGTTGGCAAGTTTTGGACCTAATCTATGCCTAGAAAATATCCAGAAATTATTTGCTTAATTTTGAGGGTAAAACTAAGATTTTCAAAACTTCGAGGCATCATTTGGGGACCTTTCAGTGGTTGAAAAATTCTGATTTTTATTTCAATTGAAGAAGCATATTTTTATCTTCAGTTCAAGCTTATTATTTGCTAAGAAATTCCAAGTATCTTGCAAGTTATTGAATTTACAAGTTTCAACTGTATTTTCACCATATAAATTCAGAAATTCAATTTTTGTCAAATCTGATTGGAAAATTAAATCAATTATATTTTTTCCTACGTTCCTACAAAGTTTCATAATATTTGGAGGTGTTTTAGAGGCTAAAATCACCATAAAACCCTAGCCACCTAGGGTTTGGGCGATTTGTGTGAGAAAGGTGAAAATTTGTAATAAATTCTAACTTGTGAAGTTGCTAATTTATATTTCAGAATTCAGTTTATGTTGGGGTTTGAAGGATATTACTATTTTTATCATTTGTTCCAATTTGGGAACATTACAATTACACAGTTTGTTCCAGGGGTGTCATGGATTCCAGCCACATGTACCTACTCATGAAGCTATCTCCCTAGCATCAGTCGAGGACTCATTATCTACCCAGAGAGAATCAGACCCAGCAGCAAAATCCATGGAGCGAATTTGGCAGATTCAACAATAGGTCTGTGGCATTCTGTAGAAAACCAATACCAAACACGAGCAGCACAGTAAAAAGCGGGGCAAAGGCGACAACTAAATAGAGAAAAGGGTCTTATAAAAAAAACTGTGGATCAAAAAATAATGACCACAACAAATAAAGGAACCCATTTAGGAAAAAAAAATGTTTGCTGAATGAATGACAAATATATAAATCCACGTAATTTTAATTAATAGAGTAAAATCAAAGCATACAAAAAACAAAACCTGGATGCAGTATTTATAGGCCATGAATTACAATATCTAAATATTTTTAATACAGCTAAATCCTACATAACCTATTAATACTAAGGGTTGGGGGTACTGACGCCCCATTAGGAAACAGAACCTTGCAACATACCTTTCAGATATTATTTTTCTACCTATTCCCTATTAATTCCTCCTACCATAAAAGCATTGGCCTGCAATGCAACCAAATATTTGCCAAATTTAATAGCAAATTTATCAGACCAGGGGATAGTTCAAACGTCAAAACTGAGAGCAGAGGATTTGTTTTGATTATATAATTTAACCCTGGTAAAAGAAGTAACATTGCACAATTTGTCAATGTTGGAAATGTGATATGAAGTATCCCAATATAAAATTGAAACATGAGGCGTACATGAAATCTGAAAAATTATACTTAGTGTAATGAGAGGGCAGTGTAAAAGTATCATAATGAGCTGCCCAAGTTGTAGGAGAGATGTAAATGGGTATTTTGACTTGTTCAAAATCTCCAAACAGAAACCTCAGAGAAAAGACACCCAACAAAGTCATTACAAAGTTAATAATAATTCTTTTTCAAATGTTCTAATATGTATTTAGGATTGACATCCATGTCATCAAAATTCTTTTAAAAAGGATCTAGAACTTCCATGTTTTCTACAATGTCAACATCGTTGTTAACATTATCTTGTAAAACTTCTTCACCCATACATTTTCTGGAATGTCTTCATTACCACTGTTCATCTTTATCTTGTAAAATGTTTTTATTACCAATGTCCTCATCGTCAAATAGCTATAGTGAGTTTGTGTGTTTCTTAGGTTGTCCTTCTTCAGGTTGCTATTGAAGACCTTTCGTCTAGACATTATGACCTTATATAATGATATGTTCTTATGATGATACATTTTGGACCACCTCATGTATTCTCGACTGTAAGCTGAAAATGTTTTAGCAGTATGATATACCACTGCAGAGCATGTTACTGATGGCTGCTTCTACTTTCCAATTCGTATTATTGTGAAATCAGATGCCTGACCTAAAGTGGATACTCAATTGCAAATATGTGTCAAAATGTATGCCTGCCACATCAGTTCTTACAGTCATATGGCTCTTACAGTTTTGTCAAATTTTCACAAAGCTCTGTGCTTACGCATGAGAAGCATGAAAATTTTACCTATACTCTCCAAAAAAACATAACTTTAACTTGAAATGAGTCTATATGCCTAATTTATTGCAAAAAAAAATCAACACCCTTTAGGTCCCCAAGGCTGTCGGTCATATGGTAACATTTAGTGCCCAAGTTAATGCAAACCAAATTCACCGCCTTTTGCAATGTTCTAAGATAGTTACTAGTTCTTTTGATGAAATCTCGTTATAAATTCTAGGGGGAAGTTGAGGCATACTATAGAGAAAGACCTCTTGTTATTTGAAAGAATTTTTTATTTTCCTTTCATGCCTAGCTATAAATTGTTATAATTTTTTTTATCAAGCGTATCTTGTGCAGTAAGGTTCACAGCTTATCATAGGGATTGTTCTTTCCACAGGTTAGGTTTCTTGCTTTATTGTTGATATAAATAGGACATACATTCTAGAGCTTTATGATTGTATCTCTCTAACATGGTCATATGATTGTATGTCACTAGTGCAGATGATGATAGATCCAAGAGACAGTGTAGCCCTTTGTGAACAGTCACCAGGGCACCTTAGACATATTCCTCTTGCCCATGGAGTGAAGGGCATCAACTCTCCACCAGTTACAGTCCAGACTAGAAGGCTAGATTGCATTATCAATTTTCTCTCTACATTTAAGAGGCTTGTAGAGAGCATCAATATACTCTAAAATTGCCCTTCTATGGTTATCAACAAGGATGCTGGCCCTTCTTCTGTTCCTAACTCTGTAGCAGACTAGAACCTTAATCTTCATCGAGCCCTTCTCTTGGCTCTCTGCAGTTATTTTTTGCATGGGACCTTCTTGTCAAAGGAACCTTTTGTTTTTCTTATATGGCTTTGTATATACTGTTTTTTCTAAGATTTACCCATTTGGGTTTACTCCCTTTTTTAGGTTCTATTGCTTTCAAGATTTAGTTTTAAGTACTTTAATTTTCATTTGTTAGAGTCCATTTTTTCACTCCTGATTTATTAAAACTTCTTGTACTTTGGAGTTCCACCAACCTCCTTTGGTTGTTCGTTAACATCAGTATAATTCTTTACTCTTCTCTAAAAGGCCAGTGTGCATACCAAAGGTTAATTAATAGTCATGTTCTTACTCATAGTTAATATGTTTGTTTGAATTTTCGATTGTCAATTTCAGGTTATCTTTGAAAGGATATATGTACGCAAAGTGCAATTTCAGGAGCATTCAATATTTGGTTTTCCGTTTTAGCATTGACAATATTTATTTTCATTTCTGCCGAGACAGTGGGCATCGTGTGCATTCACGGTTGGCTAATTATTAAGAAATATGGTCATATTGGATGTTTGCCTTAGATGTTGAGGCATTTGCCAAATGGTTTCAGTTTGAAGCTCACTTTGTTAGAAATCTTGATTGATGTCTAATTATGGGGCAATGTTATTTTAATGTTGTAGTTCTATCTATATGTTATGAAAAAATATATTATAGAGAAACAAACTAGAGTTCTCCTCCCGAGGTACCCTAATAAGAAGAGAACTATAGTTTCCCTCAATTTTTCATCATTTGAGTGTTTCTGTACTAATGTTGAGGCATTTACCAAATGGTTTCAGTATAAGGCTCACTTTGTTAGAAATTTTGATTTTGTCTAATTATGGGGAAATGTTATTTTAATGTTGTAGTTGTATCTTTACTTTATGAAAAATCCTAATATAGAGGAACAAACTAGAGTTCTCCTCCTGATGTACCCTAATAAGAGGGGAGCTGTAGTTTCCCTCAATCTCTCATCATTTGAGTGTTTTTGTACTAATATTGACTGTAAAGAGTCTTGGGTCCATTTGGAACTATGTTAAGTTTTATTTAACTCTTACTGTGAGATATATATAACGAAATCAGGATAAGGACTTCATCTCTATGCATCGGATTCATTGTATCTACATATGCATAATGCACATGTAAGCAAGACATATTTGTGCTAATATTTTGAATTCCTGAAAGAGGAAGGAGGAGATACAACCAAAGATCAGACCTCCCATGTAGCAACAACGCAAATGGTCGATGTCATTTTGAATTCAACGTCATTCCCACGTTAAGTAAAAAGCTCAGTTTTGTCATATCCTCCTAATTAACCATCGAGAGAAAACACCCTATGCCCAGATAGTCACACAACCCTAAGCAATTACCAATTAAAATAAGAATAATGGGGTAATAAATTAATAACCTAAATAAAGAAATATAATAATGTATTTAAACATTTCTGCACTGGTAGCCTGGATACAAGGCATCCTAGAGACCCAATCTCATCAGCAAGTCATATGGCGGCTTTACAATATGTTGGGTTCTCATGGTTCACTCAAACGTAGCTTTATTCCATACCATCAGAAAGCAATTTAAACATAGTTTTCAAAGGTTAAATCCCTATGTTATAAATAGTGTCTATTGGGTCTCCTAATAGTTTGCAATTGCTTCATAAGGTGGTATGCTGGGTTTACAACTTTACATACTAAGTCATATTCAACATAGGCTTGTTATATAATGTGCAAAAGGTTTTGAAATATACTTTATAATGGTTAGTATTAGAATTCTAGGCATGTGAGGGCTGATAAAAGTATGCTGAAACATATGCATTAAAGATCAGAGATATAAAAGAAAATAACCACTAAAAAACATAATTTACTACATTTTCTGACATAAGTCATTTATAACTGTTAAAATCATTTATTTACTACAAACAATTAGAATTGAACTGCAACAAAAATCAGTGTATGCCAATTGATTATTGTTTACTAACATAGAAGTTATTTTCCTTGGGTAGACACCTCGGAAGATGAATGTTCAGTGATTAATTGGCATTTGTTTTCTGTTAACCAGCATTCTACCTACCTGTAAAGCCTGAAAATATATCTTCCTTGCATGGTATTTAGTAATTTACTATTAACTGTGCAATCTACCTTGTGAAATAAATTTCTTTTTGCAAATGTTCAAAATGGTTAAAATATGTTAAATGTCAATCCAAATTTATGTCAGAAAATTAAAGAATTTACTAAGCATGAATTCTACCTCTGAGAATAAGTGCTCCGCACGCAATTGCAGCACCAATATGTCCCTGGGAATGGCAGGAAACCCAAGTCCATTAGCGCCTTTCCAACTGTGCATGTGTGCAGTGTTAAAGACACAACCTTATATAGAAAAAGAACTTTTTGAGGCTGAGCAAAGGCTTGAAAATGCAATAAGCTTCCTTATTCAAGCTTCAAAGTAAATGGAATTAACAGTTTTCTGTTTGGCAATTTATCAGGAAATCTGAAGAGAACAAAATGCATATCTTAAACATTTTTGTCATCTATTCTGTATTAGTGAGACAGAAGTATTACATTCTTCTTAAGAATATACACTACAATTTAGATAGGAAACATTTATTTGTAGTTTGAAAGGGCAGAAGATCTTTCATTTAGCTTACCCACTTGCGTCTTAAGCAATACATCTACAGTTCAAGTAATGCATATTAAGTATATATATAAATCCTAGAAGACAAAAATGTCAATGATATAAGTTCAAAAATTGCATGTAATAGTAGGTAATTTTTAAGGATTGATCGCTCAAGTCTACTGAGAGTCATTTCATTTTTTCTCCTGGCGGTCATTTCTTAATACCATTTCAATCTTCAGTGGTTAATGTTCTTCGTCCACCACTATGACTTGCTCTAGAATGCCTTTGATAAATTTGCCAGTTCAAGTATAAGTCTATGGACCTTTCTGCTTCTAACCAATATGATCGGGTTTGTAACATATGGTGCAAATGTAACAGTAGTTTCCATGATGCCAATATATGGTGCAAAAGAGAAGAAATGATGCAAACAACTTATTGACTGCAACTGGCACTGATAATATTCTTAGATTTGTAGAAGAGTGTGCATGCCATAGAATCAAACTACAATCATCCATGTGTACATGCAACTATGAATCTTGGAAATCGCTTCTGTTAGAACAAAAACCCATTTCCAGGAGGGAAAGTTTTGCACTATCATTCCAGGTGAGAATGTTCCCTGCATATCATATTCTATAAGATGATACATGTGCAGCACATTTCATCAATGGTAATAAAGTATACTTTCAGTTCAAATTTATTTAGTATGTTTTGCAATCCATTCATGTTTATAGATGTATCTGATGTTGTAGTCGAACTATAAACATGAGCTAATATTTTCTCCATCCCTGATACCCTATTCCAAGTTGCAACCTAGATACTTTTATGTTTCAAATTTATATTTATATCTTGTGTAACCAAATTCCCTAGTTTTAATTTGCTTTCTAGTACTTATCACCCGAAATTCCTAGTCATGCAATCATTCAACTTTCTCATTAAGAACGCATCAATAATTCATCGAACAAAAGATCAAAACATATAGGATATTTTAATACTCAATAATTCCACTCATCATTTCAAACCCTAAGTTTCAATTATTTGGAACAAGCAATATTAGGTTTGTGACTTTTAGATTAAGAACTAATAGACCTGAAGCAGTAACTTAGATACATGAACATAAAAAGAAAGGATAAGGACAAGCAGTTGAGCAAACAATTCTTGACTAATTTCAAATTTGCAAATTTTCCCTAGGATTTTATCATCAAAGAAAACCATCCAATATCAAGACATATCCTCAGCGTGAAGTTTTAACTATCGCAAGTATAGGAATTTAAGGAAAGTTGAGTATATGCTTTTTGTGTGCTCTTTCTTACAAAGGTTGAAAAACATTTACGAAACACCTGTACAGATTCTTAAATGGGCAGCCAATGGGATATCAAACTTTCTAGGCAAAAAAATGGTAAAAAGACCCCTCTAGCACTAGGATAAGGGATCTGAGTCACAGTAAACACAATCTAAGGAGCTTCAAATGCACAATGAACTTTGATGAGGAGACAGAGACCTGATATTATAAAGTTTAGGATTACACTAGGAAAAAATTATTTTCAGATTTTTGGGCCACGGTAAGAACCAAAGGATGTCTATAGGGTACTGGTGCAAATGCAAAGGACATGAAGTAGGTCCAAGGTTAGTTCATGATAATTCATAATAGTTGGTTACTTTTGGATACAAGTAGTTCATATCCTATGTTCTTGTGCTGACATTCTTATTTGATGCCATAATTTACTAGTTTTTTCAATTAATGATTGAAAGCAGGGACAGGGAGGCTTGAACCTGCATTGATGGAACTAGGGTTCACGGTTACTAGCACCAGTGGATTGCTGCCAGACGGGTCGATGGGTCCATGGGATCATTATGATCAGACATCGGGAACTTATCTAGTTTTGTTCTAAGTAGATAAAGCATACATGACTCACAAAGAAGAATATTGGAAGCTTTGCGTGCCGAAAAGGGGGCATGGCTTATTGCCATATTATATATTCTAAGATGTAAAGAGAAAAACAGTACATTAAGCGTTTCCAACCATTAATTGACTGAAAAGGTGCTTGAATGCATGCTTGATAGTTAATCTTAGTGTAAAACAGACAAGATGATTGAGATAGAACATATCAGTTTCTATGAATCTTATCAGTTAACAATGGAAATGGACTACAATCGTTCAAGTAATATGTCAAAAAATATACATAACAAATTTTACCTTCTGAGTAGCTTTATGGAAACACCAAGCAGCTAATTCTAGATTCCTTTTCACAGACTCTCCAACTAAATGCATTGCACCAAGCACAAATAAAGCCTCTGGCTGTAACTGCAAATTCAGAGATAGAAATTTGTGATTCCATGCACCAGATTTAACTCAATCAAAGCGTAAAGCACATATTCAGGAAATACTACAATTTGGATGGATAAAATTTATGTGGGGCACGAAAAATAATAAAGAAATCGCCTACATCTCTCCAAATAATAATTAAGAAACTATAGCAAAGAACAAGAGGGAAGGACTTTCTCCTTTTATGCCTCAAACGTGGTAATAGACTTCAATTATGTACCTGATTCACAGCCTTATCCAAGTAGTAGACAGCCTGTTGATCTTTAGTTCTAGAACTCTCCTGATCGCCAAATACATATGGCCAAATTAAGACAAGAGTGCTGCAAATCCTTAGATGATCTTTCAACAAAGAAGAAAAATAAAGCATAAATTAATTGCTCTGCATATGCTAAATTCCAAACTTCTTCTCCATCTTTGTGGAGACCAGTAAGCAATCTAAGTATGAAACAATAATAACAGAAATGATATACAGGAAACACTATAAAGTGTCATGATCAATAAGAACCAACAAAGCTCCTTTGATTGCATAATTTAGACTAGTTTCAAAAAGTCAATAGGGTGCTTGAGTATCAGTACAGGTATTGTATCGGTGTGTCATTTTAAAAATTCAGGTGCAATGCAGTGAAGAGGTATGTATGTTCCCAAGCGAGCATGTGCCCCCACGGACACAAATATGTAAATTTTAGAATTCAAAAATAGCATGCGAAAAATTAACAATTATAGTATGATTCATGAATATAAATGAGTCAAAACTGTCAATTTCAAGTCAGTTAAAAACTTTCACAGATGCTAGAGTAGAGTCTTCAAAAAAAAATAGAGACCAATAAATATCAATATACATTTTTTTTACGATTTACATACTTTAGCGTTGTTACTGCCCAAGTCCATCGAGCTGTGGTTGTGTTTGTGTGGGTGTGTTGACTTTGGGAGTTTAACCCAAGAATTTTTTTTAAATAGAAAAATCTGAGGTTTTAAAGCGTCCTCAACAAGATGAAATAGGATCACATGATTTGCTAACCATGAAAGGCCGTTGAAACCGTTAAAACTCTGCTCTCCTCTCCTCATAAGAGTAACTTATCTAACAGTAAATTTACTCAAGGAAACTTTTCAAAAAAAAGCATTGTTACGGATGACCTGTTAGGGTGTGGAGCTAAAAGCTTCAACTGTTTGCAGACACAAAGAAGAGGATGTTGAAGAACCAGAGGAACCGGCGTCGGCAGTATAACCGACGTTCGTCACAGACAGTGGAGAAGGAAACAGGCGACGGTAGAGAGTCGGCCGACGTCGGCAGCACCAAGCAAGCGGGGACCGGCGTCGGTCGCCTGTGCATTCCAAAACTGCTATTGACGAACAGTCAGTTAAGTGAAGCGAGTGTTTGCATGTCAAATGACTAATTATAGTCACGAGCTGCGTATCTAATTATTGTAGTTAGATTTCTATTTTTGTAACCATGGGATTCTATTTAAAGACCCATGAGGCATGTATTGTAATGATCAAGAAGGCAAGTAAAAGCATTGAAGCAAGCAAGGTCAAGGAGATCTACAGGTGTAAGTTCAAGGAGATCAGCTGAAGCATTCAAGGAGGGATAGTAACTCAGGTTATAGAGTTGTGTTGAGCAAGAGAGAGAGGGAAGAAGGTCTTGAGGTGTGGCAAGCCTTTGAGGTGGAGGAAGAAGTGGCATTTTCCTTATTGTATTTTCTTCTAGTAATATCTAATACAAGAGTGTGTATTGTCTCTCAAATTCTTTGCTGTCTCAAGTTTCTAGTTACTTTATCATTCTGGTATAATTCCGTGTTTAATTGCTTATAAGAAAGTAATCAATTGTGCTTCCGTTGGATAAGGGGTCACCTAACAGTTGGTATCAGAGCTACGGTTTGCAGGAAGCAGGTTATTTTTTATTACAGGTCATTCACAGGGTTTTCTGATTGAGTGGGAGTTCAGCAATGACAGAAGAAAGTAAGCTACGAATGGAGAAGTTTAACGGCAAAAATTATCATCACTAGAGGATGCAGATTGAGGATTATCTGTATCAGAAAGATCTGTACTTACCGTTGGGTGGGGTTGCATGCAAGCCCACAGATATGAAGGATGAAGAATGGAACGTTCTTGATCGGAAGGCTCTCGGTTCCATAAGGTTGAGCCTTGCATCGTCTGTGATTTCCAGCTTATCACAGTGCAAGACAACGGAATAGTTAATAAAGTCCTTGGCGAATTTATACGAAAAGCCCTCGGCTTCTAATAAGGTATATCTTATGAAGCAACTATTTACTTTGCAAATGCAGGAAGGTGGATCGGTACATACTCATCTCAATGATTTCCATGGTTTGGTAAACCAATTAGCTTCAGTCAATATTGTTTTTGATGATGAGGTAAAAGCTCTCTTGATTTTATGTTCTTTGCCTGAAAGTTGGGACAGTTTGGTTATGGCAGTAAGTAATTTTGCATCTGCTTCTAAAATCTTAAAAGTTGATGATGTTGTGAGTGTGATCTTGAATGAGGAAATACGCAGGGGAAGCACAGGTGAATCATCAGGGAATGCTCTAAGTGCAGAAAGCAGGGGAAGGCAAAGGGAGAAGATTGAGCAAGGGAAATCAAGGTCGGGAAGGAGATCCGAATCCAAAGGTATTACCTGCTGGTTTTGTGGAAAGAAAAGACATACAAAGAAGGAGTGTTGATTGCGAGATAAAGAGGATCAACCTGAAGGTAAAGAAGAAGCAAAAGATGCAAATATCATGGTACATGATGCTCTCATACTTTCTTTGGATAGTCAGGTAGGATCATGGATTTTAGATTCTGGTTCATCTTTTCATGCATCCCCAAACAGAGATTTGTTTCATGAGTATGAACAGGGAGACTTTGGAGTGCTCTATTTAGGGGTTGGTACGTCTTGTCAGATAGTTGGCAAAGAGAAAGTGCAGCTGAAATTGCAGATTGACAACACATGGGTGTTGAAGGAGGTCATGCATGTTCCAATTTTGAAGCAGAGTTTGATTTCTGTAGGAAGGTTGGGTGATGAGGGATGCACAATAACCCTCACAACGGACTCTTGGAAGGTTATCAAGGGAGCACTTGTTTTAGCTAGAGATAAGAAAGTAGGTACTCTTTATATATCTACTTGTATTACTGATTCTACTTCTGGTGTAGATTCGAAGATGTGGCTTAATAGGCTGGGTCACATGAATAGGAAGGGAATGGACGTTCTTGATTCAAAAGGTATGTGTTCAGATTCAGAAAGCATAGATAGAGTTCATTGCAGGAAAAAAAAATTTGATGCTTTTGACAAGAACAGGGAAGTCTTGGTGTTTTTGGAGGAGATGAAGGCCAGAGAACAGTTACAGGCACTGAATAAATCTGAGCAGGGCAGTATGGACAGAGATCTGATCCAAGATGAGCTTGCGGATGAAGAATTCATCACTCACAGGAACACACAGACACCGACGTCGGTCACTTGGAACCGACGTCGGTCATCCAGACACCGACATCGGTCATGCGCAGCCCAGCAGGGTCGGTAGGTCGGGCAGGAGAAATCCGACGTCGGTCATCAGGGCCGACGTCGGTCATCAGGACCGACGTCAGCAGGGGGACACCGGCGTCGGCCAAGGGTAACGACGTCGACAGTCAGGGTCAGTGCAGGGAATCGACATCGGTCGGGAGCAGACTGGGAGATGGCCGAGATCGGTCACTGGAAAGGATGATGGGTGGACAGTTAGTTGTCAAGGAGTCTCAAACACCCATACAGAGGTCAGAAAAGGTATGTGAACCTCATATTCGTTGTTCACCTTCTTTATATTGCTTACTGATAGTCAAGAACTAGGAAGATGGAGAAAGCAATGCAGGTAGAATCCAGAAACAGTGAGAGCTTGACATAGATGAGGAGTGTGAGTCCTTGGAGTAGAGCCAAACAGGTATTCGTTGGTAGAGTTGTCAGCTGGAAGGAAGCACTGGATAGAGGGATGGATTCTCGTTTTAGAGAAGAGAGTGAATGGACACATGAGACAGAAGGCTATGGTATATGGTCTTGAGTTAGCTGCAGGACAATGGAGGTTTGACCATTGTTTTTTGTCTTTACCAGGTTGGATAATATTAGCTACATTACCCTGTTACTGTATTGTGTTACTTTTTGCAGGGTTTCATATACAGGGAGTTTTCTGAGCTAAGGGTAGAGTTGGTTCAGAAGTATGTCATGAAGAATTTGGGAGCAGCAAAATTCTTTTGGCATAAGTGACAGGTATAGCATCACAGGTTTGCGTGGTGGTTGGTCTTCAAGAGTGACTTTGAAGAGAGATACAGAGCCAAAGGAACAAAATAGATGGTGTACAGGTACAGGTACAGTAGCAGCTGTTTATCTCCAAGTGGGAGATTGTTATGATGTGGAGCTAAAAGCTTCAACTGTTTGCAGACACAAAGAAGAGGATGCTGAAGAACCAGAGGAACCGGCGTCGGCAGTATAACCGACGTCGGTCACAGACAGTGGAGAAGGAAACCGGCGACGGCAGAGAGTCGGCCGACGTCGACAGCACCAGGCAAGCAGGGACCGGCGTCGGTCCCCTGTACGTTCCAGAACTGCTGTTGACGAACAGTCAGTTAAGTGAAGTGAGTGTTTGCATGTCAAATGACTAATTATAGTCACGAGCTGCATGTCTAATTATTGTAGTTAGATTTCTATTTTTGTAACCATGGGATTCTATTTAAAGACCCATGAGGCATGTATTGTAATGATCAAAAAGGCAAGTAAAAGCATTGAAGCAAGCAAGGTCAAGGAGATCAGCTGAAGCATTCAAGGAGGGATAGTAACTCAGGTTATAGAGTTGTGTTGAGCAAGAGAGAGAGGGAAGAAAGTCTTGAGGTGTGGCAAGCCTTTGAGGTGAAGGAAGAAGTGGCATCTTCCTTATTGTATTTTCTTCTAGTAATATCTAATACAAGAGTGTGTATTGTCTCTCAAATTCTTTGTTGTCTCAAGTTTCTAGTTACTTTATCATTCTGGTATAATTCCGTGTTTAATTGCTTATAAGAAAGTAATCAATTGTGCTTCCGTTGGATAAGGGGTCACCTAACATAACCTTCCATGTACCTGAGCATGCACACACGCACACCAATACAAAGATAAAGCAAAGATTATCAACAATATTTAGGAGTAAGGAGACATGAAGGCTTAGTGTTGTGGATAACATTCAACAAACCACATATATAGGCAGATGTTATGTCATTTTCAAATCCCGTTGAAATGCCATGAATTTCAATTTAGGACTCCAACCAACTTGCCAGCCGTGATCAAATTAGCGAGACTCAAACTTGGCTTGGACTCTGCCAGACGGACTCTTTGACTTTTGTAGACTTGAACTAAACAATGGAATTCGGAAAAAGCTCAGCAAATTAAAAAGAAAATCATACAAAATAGAAATTTCACAGAAATAAATGTTTTTCATGCCATAATAAAGTAACTTAATCAAATACATGCTATCACACATATTAAATATGAAAATGTAAATAAATAATGCAATTGTATGTGAAGTAGAGAAGATTTAAAAATATATTAAAGTTAAAAGAGCTGATAACTGATCCAGGTGGCAGTTCAAGACAGAATCCCCTTAAGATAGTTAGCTCCCCTTAAGTGAGTTTCAAAATCCCAAAATTTTCAGAAACTGAAATACTGTGTTTTAGTGAGTTCCAATTTACAACAAATCCTCTTCACTTCTTGGGGGGACATTTTTCACATGGCTTTTCAGATTCTCATGATGTGTTTGTTCTTCTTCTACAATGACTCTTTGAATTATACATAAAAATCGCTATATTTATTGCAAGACATTCGATAGCAATGCATCAGACATGCAATATCAAATGGTCATTTGTAACACACATCTTCCAGACTAGGCAAATAAGATAGGAAGTGTTCCCCCTTTCCGATGACAGGATTTCTCAATCTCAGCCTCGCTGGCCATTCACAATCTAGGCAAATCAGTTAAGAAGTGTTACCCCCTTCTAATCAAGGGAACCTCCATTCTCAACCTTGTTGAACATTGTATGCCAATGTACCATACCCTATTCTTTCTCATTGAATAGAAGTTGCATCATTCTGCAAATGTTCCGAATTCAAATATGTTTTGGTTTATTGTCATAATAGTTTCCCATTGCAAGTTCTATAACCCATAGTTTGCTAGCCAAGTTATAGGGTTGTCCTTCGAGCCGCCATTCCGGCCTTTGTGGCTTAGATCATTGGTATCAGAGCTATAAGTATGTTAGCATGCTACCATTAGGTATACATGTTAAGTCAAAGAATTGGAGTCAAAAGCAAATTCATCACAATCATGGGAAAAGCCAGCAAGAAATATATGGAGTATAACCAACACTTGCTCAAGGAGATCCAATATCTCCAACACCAAAATCAACAATTTCAAGATGTGCTCCGTTCAAAGGAGGAAACCCTCAATTTTTCACTCGAGATGATTGCAGACCTTATGGCAAACAATACCCATCTAGTGGACCTTGTCCTTGATGGTATTGTTCAAGCCAATGAGAGAGACAACCAAAACATGCAAAAGCTACAGAATAAGTTAACTTCTAAGGAGGAAGAAATCAAGCACATCCATGCAGAATGTGAACAATTGTGCATGATTGAGCAAGTCACCAACACCCTCGTCCATTTAATTGCAACATGCAATCCACAGACCATGACAAAAAAGAACTTGATATGCCCCTGTCATTTTCAACATTCTAATTCATCACCTTTGTTTGGAAGTTTCAAAAAATACAATAGAGGCATTGGTTTGAAGTTGTTGAAGCAAATAAGCTATGAAGGCCAAGGTCTAAGCAAACATGGCCAAGGCATTATCAATCCCCTCCAAACGAAGATGAGACTTCGCAACACTAGTCTTGGTTACACTAGTTACAACGCAAGCAAGGAAGGTTTCATACACTTCTCCCCACATTCAAACGCGTATGATGCTTCTACATCACATGGTTCAAAGGTTTCCTCTTGTGTGCCAAGTATTCCAACCTAGCGTCTCTCTGACAAGAAGCAAATAAACTATGAAGGCCAAGGTCTAAGGAAACATGTCCAAGGCATTATCAATCCCCTCCAAACGGAGATGAGACTTTCCAACACTGGACTTGGTTACATTGGTTGCAACGCAAGCAAGGAAGGTTTCATGCACTTCTCCCCACATTCAAACGCGTAAAATGCTTCTACATCGCAATCTACATCACATGGTTCAAGGGTTTCCTCCTGTGTGCCCAGTATTCCAACCTAGCGTCTCTCTGAGAGAGCAAAAGAATATACGCAAGCATCTCAACAACGCTTTACACAACTACTATTTCAACAGTTGCAATCCTAAAGACAGTGCTCTATGCAAAAGCATCCTCAAGCAAGCACATAGGCCTCCCAATGACACCCTACATAACATCAATGCCAAACAAGGTGGGCACCTTGACAACAACAATGACGAACACCACATGGCTCAATCACACCAATCACAAAGGCATTCTTGGCAAAATCACACAACAAATACTCTAGTTATATGCAAGGATTGCAAGCGCATAGATATTACAATTGAACAATGTTGGGATATTCATTCTTGTGGTCTATGTGGAATACGTAGAGATTCCCAATCCACTTGTTGGTTCTCTGGCATTCTTGTGCCGAGAACTAGCCTCTTTGTAAAACTACATTGTAGGTGGATGGACCTTGACAGTTAGGGAGAGATCCCCTCCTCACTCAAGCATATTTACAAGAACCAAGCTTTCAACATCAATAACGTGTTGGGCAATGTAAGTTCATGTTACACGTTTGTGCACACACTGATATCTACATAGCACACCTTAGCTTCCACAAGGCGATATGTACCATTATAGTTTTGCACCATCTGTAGGTCATCTTTTGATGCAAAAACATGTCTTGCGCTCACACAAGAAGCTTCGTAGTTCTTCTCAAAGGTAGAGCACATGAAGGTTTCTCAACTACACTCCTATATCGCAAAGTTTTGATATTTGACATCAAACTCATGTCGCACTAGACAACCTTGGTATCAAGCATTACCTCGATTGGATTACCCTAGGATCAATAACATTGTTATCACACTTAATATTCTGATTTGTTCTACCCCAAAATCTACTCTACTATAGAATTGGTATTGGGCCTGTGCTATTCTAGTTATTTTAACCTATAATTAGCACTACTACAATATTAGTATCAAAATTCTGAGTCTGTTGCGTTCCTAAGCATGCAACATCCACCTAATATGGATATCCTTCATCTACTATCTACTCTCTGATACAAGGGGTCTTCACACATCCCTCAAATAGGAGGCACATGTATATATACATCCCTCTTCTCAATGTTAGTACAAGAATATTGCATACATCCCTTGAAACTCGCAAGCATTTATAGCCGGTTCTACACCAAGGTACAAGAAGCATCGGTACACTCTCAAGAACCTTCAAACTCGGTTTCTGCAAATCGCTGGAGAACACAAGAAGCTACACTTTTGTGTAAGCACCACACAACATCAAACAACAATCAAGCAGATGTACATCTCTCTGTAGGGATTAAACATCCTACATTCCTTCTCATGGATTGGATTCAACATAAACACGTCACTAGTTTTTATGTTTATGAAGCGTTGGTTCACCACCATTGCGCTGGGTCTCAAAAAGCAACAACAATGGGGACCATTGCTCTCTAAGAAGTGACAAATGATCTGAGCATGGTAGGAGTCCCTCAAGACTACCTTCTCATTGCAGTACTCTTGTTGGTCTTTGGTCAAATTCAAAGTATTCTACACCACATTTGCAAGATCTAATAAGCATTCTCTAGATCAACAAACAAGTGTGAGTGCAATGTCATTCAACGCAACACAGAATCTGCATGCTCCACTCAGCATGAGTAGTATCGCACCACTTTGACTTTACTCTTGCCATTCGAATGGCTTACCCCAGATAGCAACATCACAGTTGAGACACCAAATGGCGCTTCTAGAGTTTGTGCCATGTCAGAGTACTGCAACGTTGGAAGTCCAATCGACACACTTGCAAGAAAATGACCCATCACTCGGGCAAAAGACGAATTGTTTTGTACATGTCCTCTTTTGTAATTGCCTTCTTGTAATGACATATATGGTAAGGCATTTGATGGCAATGCATCAAACATGCACTATTGAATGGTCATTTGTAACACACATCTCCCAAACTAGGCAAATCACATAGGAAATGTTTCCCTCTTTCTGGTGACGGGAATTCTCATTCCGAGCCTCTTTAGCCATTCACATTCTAGGAAAATCAGTTGAGAAGTGTTACCCCCTTTGGATCCTTCTGATTAAGGGAATCTCCATTCTCAACCTTGTTCAACATTGTATGCTTATGTACCATACCCTATTCTTTCTCATTGAATAAAAGTTGCCTTATTCTGCAAATTTCCACATTCGAATGTGTTTTGGTTTACTATTAGAATATTTTTTCTATTGCATGTTTTATAACCCGTAGTTTGCTAACCAAGTTACAAGGCTCTCCTTTGGGCCACCATCCTAGGCCTTGTGGCTCAGATCATACATACCTCTCAAATCAATAAAGTAGTTAATTCCTTTTATTCAAATGATGTTCTCTCTGTCTACATTTTTATCTTCATTTATTTGTGGTGCATTTACTTGCAATTTTGAAATTATCACTATGTTAAAATTGTTGTAATTAATTGCTTATGCCTTTCAACATTTTAGCATTGAAATATCAACCAAAACCAGATCATTCGTATCAAAGTAGATATTGCATACATTTTGCAAGCATTTTATAGTTGTTATGGGAAAGGCGAGCAAAACGAAGTGCCAAGGGGGACAAATCCAAGATGCAGATCTGCTTTCGAAACCCTACAACGAGCACCAAACACTTGTTGAAGAAAATCGACATCTAAGGGATGAGAATGAATGGTTGCAAAACAGCCTTAGCCTCGTCATGGTAGAAATTTAAAAGAACCTTTCTCGATTCGACAACCCAATTCTCGAACGAATAACTCAATCATAGGAGAAGTATAGTCAAACGATGAAGTCTTCATGAAGTATTGGTTGTTAAGGAAGAAGTGTTGATCAATTAGTAGATAGAATACAAAGAGCTACAAATGAAGCATGCTTGAACAAAAGATGCTCGGCCATAAATATATGAGAGTATAGTAGACCTGAATTCCAACATCTTAATTATCAATCAAATTTATTTTGTAGTTTTGGAAAGCACGCCAAAAGAATTGGTTTCAAGGGGTTGAAGAAAAATGATATACAATGGCCAAGGTCCTTGACAAGATGGTCAAGGATTCCAAAAATCACTTGAGGAAAAAATAGGGCCCAAGAATTTCACTATCAAGTATGCCGGAGAATCTTCTCTAACAACCACAAAGAGAATCTTCTCAGATAACCACAATGTCCATTGTCATGCAAGTAGATCCATATGCAAATGCAATAGAGTTGGATCCCCATACCTCAATTGCAATAGAACAGCCTACTCAACATCTAAAGGACATCCCACTCAAATAAATAGATGATATATGTTACACCTTATCACTTGCAATTATTGTGGTAGAATGGGTCCAATGTCTCATCAATGTTAATTATGTGGGAAGTGCAATCACACCAATTTTAGACATTGGTTCATTGGCATTCCTATTCAAAAACATCATAATCAGTAGAAATGAATTTTGGATGGATTACCCCACTCAAGTGGAAGAGAATCACTTTTGCACTAAGAAGTTCTTATGTTCAACAAAAACCAAAACTAAAAGCAATGGAGCCCATTGTTTTCCCATGGGAGGACAACTAATCCGAGTGATGACAAAATCCCCTTAAGATGGGCACATCCCCTTATGACAATCGCCTTGTCGATTCTGCAAATTCTTTATTGGTGCTCAAAATCTGAAATCGTATTATGCATCAAAAAGCTTAGGATTTTCTCTAAGTGATTCTTCTTCACATAGAATGTCAGATTTCCCAAAAAACCATATGATGGACATCAAAAATTCAAAATGCAAAGATATGTCAAAATCAAAAAAAAATGGATAATGAAATATTATGTTCTAATGAGTTCCACTTTATAATAGATCCTCTTCACTTCATGAGGGACACTTGTCACATGGCTTTTCAAATTCTTGAGATGAGTCGGTTCTTCTACAATGACTCTTTGGATTCTAGATATAAATCACTTCATCTACTCTTCCATGTGCGATTATACATTTGATTGCACATAGTGGAGAGCAAAGCAAAGCATAGATGGAGGTCCATAGACCCTCCCTCCAAGTAGAAATCATAGAGGGCAAAGAGCAGTGTGGTAGCTTCACTTCTCTTCTCAAAAAACTCCTACATTTTTTAATAATCAGATTAATAGCTTTTATCTCTTCATATAGTTAGTTGTACACATCTCTCGTATCAATTAAGTAATTAAATCCTTTTATAGATTTTGTTTTGTGTTTAAGTTTTTCCTCCAATTATACGTGGTTCATTTAGTTACAATTCTAGAACTATATCTACACTACAATTGTTGTAATTAATCACTTCTGCGTATGATACATCTATATTCCAACAATTAAGGTATTTGTCCACTAAAATTCCAATCAACTCAGGATCATTTTGTGAGCATCTTGTAACCATTATGGGAAGGTGAACAAAAAGAAGTACCAAGAGGAACAAATCCAAGATGCAAATTTGTTTACAGAACTCCGGAACGACCATCAATCACTCCTTGATAAAAATCAACACCTAAGGGATGAGAACAAATAGTTGCAAAACAACCTTAGCCTCATCATGGAGAAGAATCAAGATGATAGAAATCCAAAATAACGTTTCCCGGCTTGGAAATCCTATCCTCAAAGGAACAACTCGAGACAAGGAGAGATGCAATCAAACTATGAGGAAACTTCATGAAGAATTTGTTGCTAAGGAAGAATGTTGAACACTCTGTAGATAGAATACAAAGATTTGTAAATGAAGCATGCTTCAACAAAACATGCTCAAACAAAAACAAGTGAGACCATAGTAAAACCTTAGGAAATGGTTTCAAGTTGTTCAAAAAAACAAGATATACCGATCAAGGCCTTGGCAAAGATTGTCAAGGAATTTGAAAACCTCGTAAGGCAAAGATATAACCCAATAATTTTAGTCTTGGGTATACCAAAGAATCTTCTCAAACCACTACGGGTTCCACTATAATGAAAACAAATACGTATGCAGATGTAATAGACACGGATCCCCATGCCTCAATTACAACATAACAACTTGTTTAGGATCAAGGCGGACATCCTACTCACACATATACATGGTATATGTTTCACCCTATCACTTGCAGTTATCATGGTAGAAGATGTCACAAGTCTCTCCAATGTTTGAATCCTCATCCTTGTGAATTCTGCAGGAAGTGCAATCACCACAAGATCCCTGCAAAATGTAATCAATTCCCACTCCAACAACATTGAGTTGGGTTTTATTTGAAATCCAGCAGACAACACGTCAAATTGTTGGAACCTAGATATGTTATAGGCAAAAGCAATTAGTTGCAAAAATTGTAGCATAAGGATCATTCCAAAATAGTAATTAAATGAACCATTAATGAAATAAGATTAAAATATACCTATGTTACTGATTCGTGGGTTTTTCCCTGTGTGTGGGGGTCTAGTTCGCACGGGGTTCTAGTGCAGGTTCGAAACGTGCTCCCCAACACCTAGGGTTTGTCTTGGGGCACCCATGTTCGCTCAGGTTCTTCCAGAAAAACCTGAGAGAACCCAGGTGCCTAGGACAAACCCTGGCCGTTGGGGAGCAGAATTTGCAAGCTTCAACAGTCAAAAATGGTCAATGACGAGAATTTTTTAATTTTTTATCATTTTTTCACAAAAACCAATGACTTAAAATAATAAAAAACACATTTCTATACCCTAAAGGCAAGTGAAAGACAAAAGCAAAACCTAAAAGAATACAAATGATAAAAACAAAACACAAAAGCAAAACCACTTGCCTCTCATTTCTCTCATTGCATACTTGCCTTCCATTGTGTCATGTCCCTCTTTTGTTAGGGACATCATTGAAGACCCTTAGCCTTAACCATTTCCCGAGGGCTAAGGGACAAATAAGAAGGGAAAGAGAAATAAATGATTTTGATTGAATATATGTAAAATTTACTTTTAAAAGGTACTTTATGTTTTAAGAATCACTTGAGTTGGGGCCCTTTAAGGGTCATGAGCGTTTTAAAAAGCAATCTTCCTTATGATTTGAATTTGTATTTCCCTCCCAATTGGGCGTGTCCCTTGAGGGAAGTGGTATAAAATCAAAGAAGGATTTCATTTGAAGGCATGTTATGTTAATATTCAAAATATTGGTCATTAAACACAAAAACGCTTGAGCCATTGCTTTGAAGATGAAAACCTTTAAGCAAGGAAGGAGTGGGGGTGCCAACCCTCATTTTTCATCTAGGACAACTTCATCTTGAGGTTGTACTTGCACATAATATTCAGAAAAAACATAAATATTGCACTTGGAGTGGGGTGACTAGGGTTTGGAGCCTTGGGCGCTGATTGGATAAGACGAAGACTCTTCATTGAAGGGTTGTGTGGCTTTTATTGCTGAAATTGACTCTTCCCAACTAGGGCGACTTGGTTGGGGAGCTGATTTGTAGGGTTTTGAGGCTTATTTTGAACCAAAACACATTCCAAATTTATTCTAATATTTTAAACACAAAAACGCTTGAGCCATTGCTTTGAAGATGAAAACTTTTAAGCAAGGAAGGAGTGGGGGTGCCAACCCTCATTTTTCATCTAGGACAACTTCATCTTGAGGTTGTACTTGCACATAATATTCAGAAAAAACATAAATATTGCACTTGGAGTGGGGTGACTAGGGTTTGGAGCCTTGGGCGCTGATTGGATAAGACGAAGACTCTTCATTGAAGGGTTGTGTGGCTTTTATTGCTGAAATTGACTCTTCCCAGCTAGGGCGACTTGGTTGGGGAGCTGATTTGTAGGGTTTTGAGGCTTATTTTGAACCAAAACACATTCCAAATTTATTCTAATATTTCTGCAATGTGGCAACTTGTCTTGTGAGGACTTTTGGCATATTCTGAGGGTCATCTTTGCCTTAAAAATATTGAATAAATATTTCATATATTTTCTAGCTTTGGCGAATTGATTTGAAGGTCTTGTGGCTCCAAATACATTCAAATTTTTCATAATAAATTCTGCTTATTAATTCAATATTTTTAATGCAATTTTATGAGGTTTCACTCGAATAGATCAACTGCAAATTTCTATTCAAATTCCAGCTTGGAGGCGTCTAGGGTTTGAAGGTTATTTCTCGCTTTTAGAGGGATAAATTTTTTGTTTGGACCAGCCAATTGTTGCTTAGAGCTTAGCATAATTTTGTGTTATTTTCTGGAAGTATTTAGCAACTAGGGTTTGCTAGAAATAAAAATCATATTTGACCATTTACCTAGGGTTTTGCAGAAAAATCAGAGCTCAGAAAAATTATCTAATTTGGGACATTCCAGTGGTATCAGTGCCATATCTTTGCTAGTCGTGGGTTTTCAAGGTGATACATGCAAGAGGATGACAAAGAGTAAGAAGAAAGTGGAAGAAAATCCACAAACAAAAATAATGTCTCACTTGGATCAACCAAAGGATGAGGTTGAAAACAGAAGAGAACAAAGATTTGAGAGGTACACAGGGCCAAGAACAAATGACTGCTATGATGGCAGAATTTGTTTGCACTATGAAGGAAATGAGGGGTCACAAACCATCCAATGGAGATGGTAGTGCTTCTAGAAGTCACAACCTTATGGATTAACGTTCTAAATAAATTGGAGCTACACGTAAGCCTAACCAACCTACTTTTTTGCAAGAAGACATTTTGGAAGGGGAAAGACAATCCACATTGAGGGATAGTTTGTTGAGAGACTACGACGAATATATGACATATCCAGCTCCTTTTAGGGATCAAATGGATTTTTCAGATTTCACTTCATGGAAGCATGGCCAAATAAGTGGCAATAGGGCTGGCCAAAAGCACAAGGGCAGCCAAAGAGGACTTCACCATGCATTGGGAAAGCTTTCACTTTCCAATTTTGATGGTTCTCCCAAGAGTTAAGCTATGGCTTGGATTCAAAAGGTGGACACATACTTTTCCTTAGGCCTAAGATGGAAAAAGCGACCATTCAGTTTGCTATTTTGCACTTGGAAGGGGCTGCCCATGAATGGTGGTATCAGGGATTGGTCACTCAAAGGCACCAACTCATTTCATCCTATTAAGAATTCAGTAAGAGGATTAATAAAAGGTTTGATAGGGTTGATCCAGAGCTACACTTTAGAGAGTTAACACAATTGAAACAAAAAAGCTGTAGAGGAGTATGTAACTGAATTTCAGAGGCTTTCAATCATGGTAATAGATGTTTCAAAAAGAAGATTGGTGGTTCTTTTCATGGAGAGCTTGGCTGATTCTATTAGTGATTTGGTCACGGTTTTTTACCCTTCTCTTCAAGAAGCCATTCAAAAGGCCCTTGATCTTAAGTCTTCGGCACCACAAGGTAAAATTCTGCCATTTAGTTCATAAAAAACTAATTCTTTCAAACCTTTTGGACAGCCAAAAGAAAATAAGTGAGGACAGCCAAGGGGCAGCACTTTTGGACCACCAAGATCAACTCCTTTGTGGCAATTTGATAGGCCACACCAGCATGGTTTGGGGTAGTTTGGTGGGCCAAACTAGCAGGGTTTGGGGCAGCAAAGACAGTTGCCAACAGGGAATTATGAGACAAAAAATGAATTAAGAAGGAAGAAGTTGTGTTTTGATTGTAAAGACCCTTGGACACCGGGTCACCATTGCCATGGTAAGGGTCAAGTGCACCACATTGAGGTGCATTTAGATGAAGAAGATGAGGGTGAAGAAGAAGGGACAGCCACCTGTGAAGAAGAGCACTTGGAGATCCTTGAAGGAGAGGACTTGGATGGCACCTTTGCTTCCCTATCGAGGACTCCTAGATACTATCCATTTCCTATGACAGGTAATTTGAAAGATAAGGATGTTACTATTCTCATTAATGGTGGAGCTACTCATAATTTCATTAATAAAAAATTGGTTGCTTTGTGTGGATTGCAATCTATTGAGTTCGATGGTTTTCAAGTGACCACTAAAGTCCCCAAGTTGAGCATCATGGGAACATATCTCATTGAGGATGATTTTTGTGGTTGGTATTGGGGAGACCAACCTAGTGCTTGGTATACAATGGTTGCACTCTCTTGGGGAGTCCACACAAAATTACCAAACCATGGAGCTCAAGTTTGATGTGAATGGGAAAGGAGTGATTCTACATGGTTTGCATAATACGACACCGATGGGGGCGACATCCAAGAGGATGGAGAGCATGATTCATGAAGGGATTCCGGTAGGAGCAGCAAGCCAAGTTTTTTCTGAATTGGAACAGCCAACTCTCATGAATGAGATTGGTCACACACATGGCTTGTTGAGTGGAGCAAAGATAGAAAAAGGTTAGCCATCCAAAGAAATCAATAAATAGGTCATAGGACAGCCTTCAAGGTATGGTAAAAATCATCAAATTTGTTTTTACATGAGGTTGTTTCTAAGGTATGAAGGCAGATCTGAAATTACCATTAAAGACCAATTTAAAGGGTGTAAACAAACATTAAATTTGGTTGTGAAGTTTCAGAATCTTTTGAGCTATACGAATAGTGAGTTTGGAGAGCCAAATTAGCTGTCAAAATTTCGCATTTTTTGAGCACATTACAGCCCCTAACCAATTCTAAAAATGTCATTACAAAGTCTGAATTTTCGTACTCAAAAAAATCTGAGTTGCTAGAGTAGATCCAGCCACTATATGAGAACAAAAATGTTGAATTTGTATGCATGTTACAGCCCACAGTGAGTTTCGAAAAGATATATGCAAGGTCTGAATTTTATTACTCAGAAATTTCTGAGTTGATAAAGCAAGTTCAGCCACCTATTGAGGGTAAAAAGGTTGAAATTTGGGGCAAACTACAAGCCCAAACAAGGAGAAACCTATTTTGGCATGTAAGAGTGATCAAAGGGTTGTTGAAAGGTGACCACACTAGTCTGCACACCAAGAATGAAGGTCAAAGGGACTTTTCCATTTGGGGCAGCAAGGTATCACTTTCCAAATATTTTTATTTTGGCAAATCTAGTTCCTTCTATATGAAGTTTGTGCCCTTGTGGACATCCTTCAAGTTCATGAATAACAGTGAGTTCAATTTGGGCTACAAAGGGGCAATCTCCTTGATGAAGGGATTATGGACTTTGGTGGCAATTTAGAAGCTTCCAGCCCTTAGGGGGACATGTTTGAGACATGTTTGGGAGAGTTGAGGGCATGGTCAATAAGATTGTAGGGCATGACATGAAAAAACAAAGAGGAAAGGCAGTTGTAACATCTCTTCTTGTCATATTTACTATGACAATTCAGCGCTTCTACGGTAAAACATGACTCCAATGTTGTTCACCTTAGAGTTGCATACATGTTTGACACGCCAAGGGGCAAGAGGAAAGTGAGAAAAGGGATTTCCAAGAACAATTGCATGGTTGTAAGTTACAATTGCAGCCCTCTAATCATCATGCATAGATTTCTTTGCAAAGAACCCCATTCTAAAATCGGAGGATCTAGGAGCATGAGGACCAAGGATTGGAGAATCATCTTATGGGGAGGATTTCCAGCCCATAGAAAACACCACGAAACACAATGGAGAACTTTCTTTTTAACTAATGTGTTTGCTTCTTGTGTAAGTGATGATATAAGGGCAATCAAAGCCCGAATATTTGAAGATCACAAGGCTGTAAAGCATTTTTTCAGCCACTTTGGTAATGCCAATTCTGAAAATTTCATTGCTTTCATCATTTTATTGGCAGTTTTGTAGTACATGGGCTCCATGGCAAGAGGAAAGAAGATATGGTACTACTATTTTTGCAAATTCAACTTGCATGAACAACAAATAAGACTTCACCAAGAGGGTTCTTCCCCATGGGATGGACCAAGGTTCGAATTATTGTAATGTCCCCAAATTGGGATGGCAACGAAAAAAGAGGGTTTTTCCAACAAATGCTAACCAAACCAAGCACCAAACTAAATTCTAAAATCTATAACGAACCAAACCCTAGCTGGAATAATTTATGATATTCAATCTAAAGAGCTTCCAAATAAATACACAAGAAGCTGAAAATTATTTAGAAGATTGAGTACCTTTTTGGAGTCCAATAATATGGCAAATTGCTAAAAATACCTCACAAAAATATTCTAAATTCTTCTTGAAGATACAATTGTACTTTTCAACCCTTAAATGCCTCCAAAAACTACCTAAGAGGTTCGCCACACCCAAGAAAAATAGAATAAATAAATCTAGAATTTATTCCTTGATTTTCTCTCACCGAAAAACCTCCCAAAGCTCACCACACAAGTCGCCCAAGTGCCAAAATTGCGAGAATAATTTACGAATGTTCTAGGGCATTGTATGACCCTAAAAACCCTGCAAAACCCTTCCAACACAAATCGCCCAAGATAGAAACCTACAATCGGCCTTTCCCAAACAATTTACTGCCCACAATAATTAATTTTTCCTACAAACAGGCTGAAACTTCAAAAAATCATAACTCCCTCAATAGTTGGAATTATGATGCAAATAATAGCTCAAACTGACCACAAAATTAGTGACTATCAAATAAAAATAATATCAAAATTTTATTTCCATGGGAAGGCCACCAAAACTTGCTCTAAAATTTTGAAAACCTTAATTTCCATCATTTTCCTCCACAAACCCTAGGTTTACTCAAATAGGTGGTGTTTCAAAACACCTTTGTAAATCCATATGTATGAACACATGCAATTTGAAGCTCACTTACAATCTTAAATAGAGTTGCCCAAGTAGAAGGAATGGAGGTTTACGTCCCCAAACCGAAGACACTTCTTGAAGGTTTTCATCCTCAAGAGATGGAAACCAAGCTTGACATATTTGATCAATAATTCCAATATCCCAAAATATGCATAATCTTCAAATGAATCCTTACTTGCCTTTATGTGACACTCCTCCAAATGTAGCACCCAAAATTGGAAGAAAGAGTTACCTTTATTTTTCAAATATTAAAAGATCCTCTTAAATTCACTTTAGGCCTTTAAGTGCCCATGACCTATAAACCCCACCACTTAAGTGAAATAGAAACATAAGGTTTTTTTTCATAACTCAACTTAAAATTGGAAATATAAAGTACATTTTCTACTATTAACTCCTCACAAGTGGCCCACAACACTCCATTTCCTTCCTCTACCCTTAGCCATTGGAAACAAGAATAGGCTAAGGGTCCCACGAAGGTCTAGATCAAAAATGGGGACATTACAATCCTCCCCACCCAAAATTGTTTGTCCTCAAGCAATTGTAATATCCGAAGGGGTGTCCCAACATACCTTATGATGCAATGTCCACTTGTGAATTTATTCCAAGGAAAAGAATCCTCAATTGGCTCCTACATTCTGCTATACATGTACTTTGAAGGCTGCCCCCACATGCTAGAAGAGTCCTCATAGCCTTCCAAAGGCTCCATATGCTCCCAACCAACCACCATTTCCAATACCAAGTGATGGATGAGCAAACTCCCTTCCCTAATACCTTCCAAATGGGTTAGATGTGACCAAAAGTTGTTACGTAGATCATGAGGAAACCAAACTACCTCGTTGTCCCGTGTGCAAAACCCTTTCATGTGCTGGACCATAACCCACCAAATTTGCAAAAAGAAATCACCACTATACCTTCCAAGAGGTGAGGCCTCCAAGACATATCTGTCACCATGTATGGGCATCCGAGTGTGAAACACATACTCAATAAGAGGTTGATCCTTGTCACTCATCTCAAGCATGAATAGGATCTTCAAACTAATCAATAGCTCCCAAACATTCCCACAAGAAGGTTGTTCCTTCCCATTGTGAGTGCTTCTTACATCACCTTCCTAAGGTGCCAACATATGTATGTTTCCTGAATCTTGTATGAGTTGGACCAAATCAGTTTTTCCTTTATGGTAACATGGTTTTATATGCAAATAAATTACTGATTTTTCATGTGGACAAACACGGAAATAAACATACTCATACATTTTTTTACCCAAGAACTGGAACATGTCATAAAATTCAGAACTTTCCCCTTCCATACATGGTTGTGTTTGACCTCTTAAATCTGATTTTTCTGGGTGACAAAGTTCAAAAGTAACATATGCATTCATCCATCCTCCCATGAGCTGAAGCATGCCTTGGTTTTGCAATTTTGTGACCACACGTGGTGGCTGGAATTGCTCACTTGAATCAAAAAAATTCTGAGTAACAAAATTCAGAATTTAAACTAATTTTTCCAGCTCCTATCCTTGGCTGCCACATGCAAAACGAATTGACCTTTATGCCCCAAAAAAATCGTGAATGTGCCAATTTACTTACAGAATTCTTTGGTGAAGGAGAGAACCAATTTTTATTGAAATTTGTAACTTGTGAACAGTTGCTCACAATTGGGCTTGTTCCATCCTCAATAGGGGCCTCATGCCCTTCATAACACCCTCCTTATTACCTTTGCAACATGGGATAGGGTGCTGCCCAAGACAACTTCGGGGCTTTCCTTGGAAAACAAATTCCTTGTCTTTTCTTCCCAAACAAACATGATCAAAATCGGATTTAACCAAACTTATCAATGGCCTTGTAGAAAATGCTTTCCTTGAAACAAAGGGCTAATCATGATGTCTTATGGCAGCTCTATCTTCAATTCCTCTTTGCCTTTTCCTCATGCTCATGAAGTAACCTCTCACCATGCTACTGGATGAAGAAGGGGGTCCCTTATCACTCAACCCATGCAAAATGACCTCATTCCTAAGGTTGCTCATGATTTGGGTTCTTGCCCAAACTATGGTAGTCCTCAAGTCTTCATCCATGTCTCTATTTTCAACTCTTCCAAAAGGTTGCCCATATAGGGAGGCCAACTCATTCCTAGCATTGCTCTTTGCAAGGGATCTCAAAATTAATCCTACACATGAAACAAATAAGTTAGGAAAAACATTGGTGTTTAATAATACCCTTTTGTTCCCATTGTCACTTTCTAAGATCATGAGGTACATCCTTGTGGCCTTGGTCTTTCTTTTTTATCCATTTCAAACAATGGATTGTCCTTTGCATTCCATAACAAGTTGGAATCTTGATCTTCTCCCATATCCATTTTGATTGTATGCAAGTCCATCATGGTGTTCTTCTCCTTCAAACATTCTCTCATCTCACTAGACATTGATCCATCAAGAAGCCCCCTTGGGCCATCCAAACTTGACAAGGCTTGCGCCCATTTTTCATTTGCAATTAAAAATTGTTCCTTCCAAGCTCTTTCACCAAATCTAGAGTCATGCAACAATTTTGAACAATTATTAAATACCAAACAAAAATCATCATTCAACTCATACTTTTCTATGCATATCTCGGTTTCCTTGGCCTTTCAAAATCATCTTTTCGAATACCAAAGTTTGAGGTACTTGGCTGCCCCAAAGCACCTAGCATTTCCTCATTTTCATCCATCATTTGCAGCGCTCTTGGCTGCTCCAAAAACTCATATTTTTGGTTCTCACAATTTCCCACTCTAGGCTGCCCCAATGTGTCATCTTTTTGTAGCTCACGTTCCTCCTTCAAATCTGATTTTTTTGTTTCTTTGGCTCGTTTATAGGAGCCCTCATGAAAGGTTGTCGCTTCATTCTTTCCTTCCAACTCCCCATGTAGTTCAATGAACTTTACTATGTCCCTTCTTGTTAGGACATATGCTTCCTTAACAAGACATAACAAGTGTTTCTTCCAAGTTTCCTCTTGCAATCTGAATTTAGACAAGGAAATTGATGCATGAAAAAGAGCAATACAAAAACTTTTTTTCTTGGCATACCTTTCTATTATGATGTCCCTTTTGTTTTGATGCATTTGCCCTCCATTTTCAATTTGTTTTTCCTTAGATGGCTGCCCTCCCATACTTTCTTCTTGTGCCTTTGACTCTTCTAAATTTTCTGCTCTTAACTTCAGCGGATTGCTTGTTTCCTTAGGTTCATTAGTGGCCTCTTTTTGATGCTCTATCATTAAGGTCTCTCCATTAGGTGGCTGCCTTTCAAAATCAGCTTCTTTGGCTAATGAGTTCTTCAATTTTTCTGAATTAATTCCTTGTTGTTCATATCTCATAGAGGGACTTTGTTTGACTGATTTTTGGACATTGGCAAGCTCATGAAGTGGTTGCCCCTTGTACAATTGGAAATCCAATTCTGCCACTTGTTTCAATGGCTGCCTTTCCTTTGATTGAAGTATTTCATCATGTGCCTTTGTTGTTATAGGCTTGATTAGTTCCTCCTTCCTTTCAAACTTCTCTATTATCTTTTTCCAAAAATCTTCATGTGTTCCCATCATGCTAAGCCTTTGTGCCATCCTTTCTTGATGCCACCACTTATGGGCAGCCTTTCAAATGTTGGATGATGAATGTTAGAGCTTCTTTTTCACCTCTAGGCTTCAAATCAAGATACTCGATAACTTTGTCCACCTATACCCTAACCGAAGTGCTAGGATCCCCATCAAAGGTAGGGAGTACAATCTCCCCCAAATCATCCCGAATAACCTCTTGGCAGTTTTGTTTCCTCTTGAACCCTCTTCTACCATGCTTTCATGCCACAAACTCATTTAAGCTCATTAACTTTCTAAGTTGAGGTTTGTATGTCAAGTACTCATCATAGTACTCCATCAAATCCCAATGTACAGAGGGTTGTTCCTCCATTTCAAGGGGTTGGTCCCCTTTCATGTCCACTGTTTGAAGTAAAGTAGCCATAGTTCCACTATTTGACATATGCCTCCATCCCACAGTTGGCCAAATAATTGGATCTAATACCACTGTAATGTTCCCAAATTGGGACAACCAAAAAAAAGGGTTTTTTTAACAAACCCTAACCAAACCAAGCACCAAACTAAATTCTGAAATCAATAACCAGTCAAACCTTAGCTGGAATAATTTATGATATTCAATCTAAAGAGCTTCCAAATAAATCCACAAGACGCTGAAAATTATTTAGAAGATTGAGTACCTTTTTGGAATCCAATAATATGACAAATAGTTGAAAATACCTCACAAAAATATTCTGAATTTTCTTTGAAAGTACAATTGTACTTTCCAACCTTTAAATGCCTTGAAAAACTCCCCAAGAGGTTCGCCACACCCAAGAAAAATAAAATAAATAAATCTAGAATTTAATCCTTGATTTTCTCTCACCGAAACACCTTTCGAAGCTCGCCACACAAGTGCAAAAATTGCAGGAATAATTTTTGAATGTTTTAGCGTATTGAATGACCCTATAAAACCTGCAAAACCCTTCCAACACAAATCGCCCAAAATAGAAACCTACAATAAACCTTTCCCAAACAATTCGCTACTCACAATAATTAATTTTTCCTACAAACACGCTGAAACTTCAAAACTTCATAACTCCTTCAATAATTGAAATCATGATGCAAATAATAGCTCAAAATAACCACAAAATTAGTGACTATAAAATGAAAATAATATCAAAATTTTCCTTCGATGGAAAGGCCACCAAAACTTGCTTTAAAATTCTGAAATCCCTAGTTTCCAAAATTTTCTTCCACAAACCCTAGGTTTACTCAAATTTCTAGAAGTAGGTGGTGTTTCGAAACACCTTTGTAGATCTATGTGCATGAACACATGCAATTTAAAGCTCACTTACAACCCTTGAATAGAGTTTCCCAAGTAAAAAGAATGGAGGTTTTCGTCCCCAAACCGAAGACACTTCTTGAAGGTTTTCGTTCTCAAGAGGTGGAAACCAAGCTTGACATACTTGATCAATAATTCCAATATCCCAAAATATGCATAATCTTCAAATGAATCTTTATTTTATATGCCACTCCTCCAAGTGTAGCACCCAAAATTGGAGGGAAGAGTTACCTTTCTTTTTCAAATATTAAAAGATCCTCTTAATTTCACTTTAGGCCTTAAGTGCCCAAGACCTATAAACCCCACCACTTAAGTGAAATAGAAACATAAGGTGTTTTTTCATAACTCAACTCAAAATTAGAAATATAAAGTACCTTTTCTATTATTAACTCCTCACAAATAGCCCACAATGCTCCCTTTCCTTCCTCTACCCTTAGCCATTGAAAACAAAAATAGGCTAAAGGTCCCATGAGGGTCTAGATCAAAAATGGGGACATTACAATTGTGCACGAAATCTATGGTGGAAACAACCCTATAAATGCTTCAATTGCTTGAAGACAAGCAATTTTGGACAGGGAGGATTGTCATGTCGCTCTTTTGTTAGGGACATCATTGAAGACCCTTGGCCTTTAACATTTCTCGGAGGCTAAGAGACAAGTGAGAAGGGAAAGAGAAATAAGTGATTTTGATTGAAAATATGTAAAGGTACTTTATGTTTTATGAATCATTTAAGTTGGGGCCCTTTAAGGGTCATGAGCATTTGAAAAAGAAATCTTTTTTAAATTTTGAATTTGTATTTCTATCCCAATTGGGCGTGCCCCTTAGTGGAAGTGGTATAAAAAGAAAGGAAGATTTCATTTGAAGGCATGTTATGTTGATATTCAAAATATTGGTCATTAAGCACGAAAACGCTTGACCATTGCTTTGAAGACGAAAACCTTCAAGCAACGAAGGAGTGTGGATGCCAACCCTCATTTCTCATTTAGGGCAGCTTCATCTTGAAGTTGTCCTTGCGCAAAATATTCAGAAAAACAAAAATATTGCACTTGGAGTGGGGCGAGTAGGGTTTGGAGCCTTGCGAGTTGATTGGATAAAACAAAGACCCCTCATTGGAGGGCTGCATGGATTTTATTATTGAAATTGACTATTTCCAGCTAGGGCAACTTGGTTGGGACGCTGGTTTGTACGGTCTTGGGGCTTATTTTGGCCCAAAACACATTCCGATTTTATTCTAATATTTCTACAGTGTGACGACTTGTCTTGTGAGGATTGTTGACATATTTTGAGGGTCATCTTTGGCCTAAAAATATTCAATAAATATTTTACATATTTTCCAGCTTTGGCGAATTGATTTGAGGGCCTTGTGGCTCCAAATACACTCAAATTTTTCATAATAAATTCTACTTATTAATTCAGTATTTTTTATACAATTTTATGAGGGTTTACTTGAATAGACTAGCTGCAAATTTCTATTAAAATTCCAGTTTTGAGGCATCTGGGGTTTGAGGGTTATTTCATGCTTTTGGAGGGATAAATTGCTTGTTTGAACCAATCAATTGTTGCTTAGAGCTTAGCATAATTTTGTGTTATTTTTGAAAGTATTTGGCAACTAGGGTTTGTTGGAAATAAAAATCAGATTTGAATATTTACCTAGGGTTTTGCATAAAATTCTTTAATTTGGGACATTTCATATTGTTGGTGTAGGGTTGAAACTTCATCAAGCATCATTCTAATCATTTTCCTATGCTAATTGAGGAGCCCATTTACTGCCAAGATAAGATTTTAGCTTGTATTGTTTTATATTTATTTTTTTATCATTATTTTACAAGTTGTTGCCATTGGGTTTGTTTTTAGTTTTCTTTTGTAATTTTGTGTTTGTTTTTAAACTTGTAGTTATATATACTACAATGTCTCACAGTTCTTTCGTCGGCCAAAGCCAACACAGAATGGATGCACACTCACCACTTTGGAAATATGTGACATTAGTAGAGCAAGTCTTAGGTGGTGGGGCCTATATTTGAAAATACAATACTTGTGATTGTCAATTTACAAGCTCATACAGTCGGTTGAAAGCCCACTTATGTCACATCCCTAATGTCAGAATCAAAAGGTTGCACAGGGAAGGATATTTGTCTAGTGCCAAAATCAAAAATCCTTGAATACATCAAGGAGCAAGAGGACACACATGCCGCTTATGCCATGAGATTAGATCACCCCATAGCAAAAAAAGGCAAAGGATCAAGGAAGCCACCAATTTATCCAACTCCTCCTGGCAATTCTGCAGTTGTGCCCATTGGAAGACATCCATTTTTGGCAGCACCCTCCATGCACAAAGAGGTTTTTCCTCTTTCAAACAAAAGCACCATTAGAAAGGTCTTTTCAAAATGAGAGCAGAGGTATCGTGGATTAACATATTGCACAATGTGTGTATGTAAATGGATTGTCTTTCAATGTGGTTTGATCACCATATTGGCAAGAAATGGTAAGAGCAATCAATGAGACCTCAAAGATTACAAAGGTCCACGGTTTGAGAAACTCCACACCACCTTATTGACAAAGGAGAGAAAACATGTTAAAGATTCTTTGAAGCCAATCAGATATTTGTGGGTTGAAACAGGGGTCTCGATCTTTTCTGATGGATGGAAAGATGCAAAACACAGGCCTACGATCAATGTGCTTGCAGTGTGCCCTAAATAGGCATTGTTTTTTAAGACCATTGATTGTGAGGGATGTGGGAAGGACACCAAGTTCGTTGCCAACCTCATCGAATCTATTGAGGCGGTGGGACCTCAAAATGTTATCCAAGTTGTAACGAATAATGCCAAAAATTTCAAGGACACAAGGATGTTGGTGGAGGCGAAGTATGGAAATATTTTTTGGACACCTTGTGCTATCCACTCACTCAACCTCATGCTACAAAAAATGGGGAGGCAAATTGAGTTAATCAAGCAAATGTATGCCAAAGCTAAGGAGATTCAAATATTTGTCACCAACCATCACTTCTCCCAAGCGATTTTCAAATCCTTCTTGACATTGGCACTGCTGAAGTTATTTCTATTTTAGTAATTTTTAGTTTTAGTTTCATTTTAAAATTTTAACTTTTGTAATCTAGTACTTGTATATTTAAATATTTTCATAAGTTTTTAATTTATTTTTATTTTTATTTTGTGAAAGGTTGTTGAGACTAGATTCGCTTCTCACACAATCGTCTTGAGATGACTTGTGAAGGTGCAACAGGCATGCAATAGCATGGTCATCAGCGACCTATGGAGTGTATGGAGAGAATAAAGCAAATAACAAGCCCAAAGAGCGAAAATTTTGATCCTCGATGATGATTGATGGCCCTGTGTAGATTATTTGTTGAGTATCACTAAGCCCATTATGAGTATGATCCGTTTCACTGACACAGATCAGCCATGTTTGGGAGAAATATATGATGGCATCGACTCAATGATTGAAAAGGTGAAGGCCATCATTAATGCAAAAGAGCAAGATAATACATTTTTCAAACATGTGCATTCAATCTTTGTTGAGTGGCAGAACAAAATGACCACCCCGCTACATCTTCTTACCTTTGCATTGACTCCTCGATTCTATAGCATGGAGATCCTTGCTTTGTCGAGGAGAGTGCCACCAGATAGGGATGTCGAAGTGGCTAAAGTGTATAAATTGGCATTCTCTAAGATATTCCCCGATCCCGAGATAGAAGACATAGTTATGAACGAGTTTAGGGGTTTCATTACCTCCCAAGGTCATAGTCTTGGTGCGCTTTGGGACAAATACAAGAAGGATACTCATATGTAGTGGTACTTTCATGGCCAATGATCACCAAACCTACAACCTCTTGTAATCAAGATCTTGTCGCAGGTTGGTACCTTCATGGCCAAGGATCAATTTTTTAAGTTTCTAACTTTCTTTTTGTTTTAAAATTTTTAAATATATGTTTAAGACTTGAGTTTTAGCTTTTTATTTTTATAAATTTGAAAATAGGTTGCAAGTTCATCTTCTTGTGAGCGGAATTGGAGCACATACAACTTCATCCACTCACAAAAGTGCAACAAGCTCGCAGCTAAAAAGGCCAAGGAGTTGGCCTACATACACTCCAATTTGGGTCTTCTATCGCACAAGAACCTAGAGTACAAGGAGGGGACATCAAAGCATTAAAATATACATCCAAAGGCATTGACTTGGATGCTTCCATTTCCCGCTTCTCATTAGATGACACTGACACTCCTTCGACGGCACACAACTTAGCTAGCTAGAGTGGCGATGGTGCTAGTCCATGTGATTCTAATGAACCACAACATGATGATGATGTTGATGCTCTTGATGAAGAGCAAGATGACTATACAAATTAACTTTTAAGTTTGATGTAATTCATTAATCAATTATAGGATAACTATTGATATTTATGTTTAATGATTGTCATGACATTTGGCATTTGATTAGTATTTTGTGATTATTTTCATATTTTGTTTTTAATATCAATATACATACTATGTGGTTAATGACAATGTCATTAATTTCCTATTTATTAGGCTAGAATTTCTATATTTTTTAATTTTTTATGTAGTTTTTGTATAGACAAACCCAAGGAGGAAAAAAAAAACGCCGTATAGGTGAACCTAGTTCTTCAAACCCGAACCCGAACTCAAACCGAACCGGTCACTGAGAAATATACACGGAGAACAAAATCTAAATAAACGAATCAATAACTTTACTGATTTGAGAGGTGTGTACAACTATCTCTAAGAAGAGATGTAAGGATGAAGTGGAACCACTACCAAATTATTGATGCACAGTTAGTGATTTTTTTACAATAGTCAATAGCACGATGATGAACAACAAAGGAATGGTAAAGGGAATTAAACTACAGCTGTATGAACTCAATTTTTTTTTTTTTGTGGTTCCAACTGCAAGGGCAGATGTAATCATGGGGGGCTCGATGGTTGAATATCTTGGGTGAATTCCTCATTTTTTATAGTGAGTTGTACTTGAAATTTGAAAAAGAATAGCAGATTAAAACCATTAAAGGTCTACCCCAGGTGCAAGAAAGTCGATCTCAACACACAAGATGGAAAACCAACTTGGTAAAGGAGAGTTCGGATTCTTGTTAAAATGTAATTCTATGAAAGAATTGAATGTCAAGGCCAAAGCAGTGCAACCAAAAGGAGAACTGAATACAAGTAGTTGATGAGTTTACAGATGTGTGTTCAAGGACCTGCTTAGTGGCCTTTCCACTAGATAGGGTCAAGAAAGACTTCAGTGACCAGAATTTCAACTGCTTTGGGGGAAAGAAATCCAAAGAAGGGTGGAGGCCAGGGATGATACCGACAATTATGGCACTATTAGGTAGTGACCCCAGCGCACCTTTGTTGTAACTGGGAAGACCACTTTAGGGATTAGCAAGCCAACCCACCTTTTTAGGCAATGGGTCAGTCCAACAAATATTTTTGCTCAATCTGCCCACATTCAATGTATCCAAGTTGTTAGACAGGATTTGGAAGGTATGGGAAAAAAAAATGTCTCATTGTTTAAAGTCTATAAAAGAGGGCTTCTCCATCTTATGCAAGGTCAGGATATATCTTCTCCAGTTTTTTCTCTTTGGAAGTTTGAAGTCTGACTATCTAACCAACTGCAGCACCCATATTACTCCTGTAGTCAGCCTGAGTTGGCATCATAAATTCTTAGTTAATTTTCTATCATCTTATGTACTGTTTTAAATTGCTATTTTGATGATAATGAAGTTTCATTGCGTGGTTTCAGTTACCCTTGTGTTGTTCTGTATTGATGTTCAAATAGTTGAAATCTATTTCACAAACTCTGGAATCAGTCGAAAGAATGAAAAATAAAATTCCAGCCTTTCATTTCAGCCTTCATGTTCCAGGTTCTAGTTGTTTTTAGGATATGTTTGTTTAGTTCAGATTCCAGCAATTATAACAGCAGATATGGTGGTTGATTCCTGTTTGAAATAGATTTCAGCATTCAAATACAGACTATTTCATCCAGAATTCAGAATTTCACATTTTAGGTGCAGAATCTTTCCAGCTATATGAGTAGATTCAGTTCAAGTTCATAATAACTATATAAATTGAAAGAAGATATTCCTTTGGCTTGGAAAATAGCATAAATTTTGATAAATCAATCATATAGAGGCATCACCCCTGTTCGCAGTTGACAAAAAAGTTCATACTGTGCATCTGCATTTCCCATGTTAGCCGCTTCAACAAGGAGAGCAACTCCACTGCAAAAAAATATGCAAAAAAAAGTGCAGCATTAGCTGCATGGATGCAAAAAAGCACTTCAGAATCAACTATATTTAAATACAATCTAAGAACCTTTCTACTACTGAAATAAAGTATTTTGGTCTAAGGTTTATTGGCTAAAAAACCTAAACATATTTCGTATGTTCTATATGAGTAGTGCTTAATTAAAATGGAACAATAAGGATGTCAATAAACTTAATAGCTTAATCTGTATAACGGTATGATTGGATAAATTTGCCTCTCGGAGAAGAAGTTTGACTGGAAGACAGAAAAAATTCAAATTGGGCATAACAGAAAGCTTACACTGCTTTACAAGCACCAGGAACACAATATTTCAAATGCAGGCGTGCTAACCACAGCCTTGCCTGGGTGTTCAGATTGTCAACTTCCAATGCCAATTCAAAATTCTGCTTTGCACTCTGCAGATCTAACATAATTTTTAGAATGAACAAAGTAAAGACACCAACAACCAACAAATCTAAAAAATACATAATTACAAGAAAAGACACCTCAGTGTTTTCAGATTATTCTAAATGATAAAGGGCATAGAAAAACTTGGACAATGAGTAATTTATAGTTCCTAAGGCCATCAAAAAGCCCTGTAATTTCTTTAAAAGTGATGCAAAAGGTGACACCCTATCTGGTAGGTCAAATCCTTTTTCCCAATACAGAGAATTGAGAATATTGGGTGTTTACCACTCACAAGGCTGGGGTGATGTGAATCCTCCTCAGATTAGGTGTAATCCCCAGGTCATTGGGATCACCCGCCCTCCAGTAACTGGTGTGTGCAAGCAACCCTGGGAATTTCTCAGTGGCCGAGATTTGAATTCAAGTGTTTCAATAGGTGTGGGTTATTGTTTGAGTCCTTATTCTCAACAGCTCAAAATCAAAAAATAAAATAAAAATAAAAGCAAATCAGTGTCATTTTCTGCATATCAACTCCATAACATATCATTTTCATACAGGACATTCTTAATTCTAGTGGTAACTCAAGGGCAAGCTTACTTCAATTCTGAAATTGTGACTCGCATTGAGGGAAGCCCTTCTCAGTTTCTGAATTAAAACAGTTGCTAATTCATGATGCCCACAAGCTTACACGTGATGTTTTTCTGTAAATGCTTCCCTAATTTAACCCCTAGGGATATAAAGTTTTAAGCATCACCAATCTGATGAAATTCTTTGTATAAAATGTTCTTGATATTAACAGACACTGCTGCTGGTTCATATTAAACCTTAACCAGAAGTTGGGTTGGATTGGGATTAGGGCCATAAGAAACCCCAATGACAACAACATAGGGCTTATGTTTTGTAAAAATTTATAAAAAAAAATTATAGGGGTTGTGATGTAATGATGATGGTGACGAAGAATAATTTAATAATGTCCACGCGATCACAAAACAAGGGTGGGGCATCTGCTCTTAATTCTGATAAGAAATTCCTCCGTCTTTACGAAATATATGTTTCCAAATAAGGAAGGTTGGGCTACATTAGTAAGGGCCTGACCTAGGTTCAAATCCTCTTGTTATAATAAAGGCACTCCATAACTCCAGTGAACATATGGCGATGTAATAACTATAAGGTACATTCTAGCATGACCCATGTGTATAAATTTTAAGAATACCATCCAAGCTTACCCCATAGAGGATAAAAGGTGGCCCAAAAGTTCACCCATGATTTATCAAACAAAAATTCAAAGTTACCCCAAGCACGAAATAGAAATTTTAACTTACTTTAAGTAATGGTGTTAAGAGTTCATCCTCGGGTTCTGTATAAGGGATCACCCTGTCAACTTCCTGAATAGCACTCCATCCTTTGCCAATATATTCTTTGGCTTTCTTGTTTCTGCTGTGCAGGCCTCTCTGAACAGTACAAACTTGACCTCCTGTTACTAAACGAATAAAATCATAAAAATCGTACTAAAACCAAGCAGAGGAGAAGGAAACCAAAAAGAAATTAAAAACCCCACATGAATTTCAAAGAATGAATTGGAGGAAGCAGCATTCTTCAGTGACCTCAGCAGCCCTGTTCTCCACATTGCTATGTGATTAAGATTGTGGGTCTTTTTTACACTCATATAATTATCATGCTACCATGATCGGAAATATACAAAGAAATCAGAAGGACGCATATGAGCTTAGCTTTTGTCAATCCACATTCATGGGGTAATAGAAATGATGGGAATATACTCCTAAGCACAGCTTTCTCTACTGCATTAACAACGAATTGATTATTTTGGATTTATTAGAAATAGGTTATTATTTTAATAATATTAAAAAAATAATAATAATAATGTGGAAATAAAATGGAAGTCGTTGGTTTTTTTAATTTAAATTAAATAAAAAGAAATTAAATTAATATTTTTTTCTTGGTTAATTTTTAGTTTTTGTAAAGAGTTATTTGAAACAATTATTTTGGTCAACAAATTAATTAGAATTAAGTATTTTTTATTAATGTTGAAGTTTAGTGTTCATATTTTTTTATTTTTTATTTTTTGCCATCAAAAAAATTGAAAAATAATTTTATTTATTATTTTATTAATCAAAAAGTGTTGATATGATATTTTTTAGTGTTATTATAATAAAAATAAATAAATAAATTTATTTAAAAAGTGCAATTGACATGTGTGTAACATGTAATATTGAAAATGATTTTGAAGAGAGGGAATTAAATATAGATTTGACACAATTAAATAATTAAAAATTAATTTGAAATCTAAAAATGCCATGTGTACAAAATTGAATACTTTTTAAAGTTTTTAAAAGGAATCAAATATTATATGTTGCACAAATATTAAGCACTGAAATTGTTCTCCTATTATGTGACTTTGTATCATCATTATTATGCTACCGTGAATTTCTATAATACATGCAATGTAATTAATTTTAATACCATTATTTTATTATTAAACATTATGTTGTTTTAACCTTGGTCACTTTAATTTATAATATATTTGATCACAATATAACAATCACAAGATGTTCAAATGAAATTAATGGAGTGTCATGTTCTCATCTTATTTAGAGTACATAGTGCTCCAACCTATAGTGATTTGTGTATTTTATGTATATAGGAAGGGTCGCATAGCGACTAGCCCTATAATTAAATGTTTTCTATTTAATTCCAGAGAAATAAATTAATTAAATCTAGTTTGTAGATAGGTGTTTTTTGATGATGGTTATTTGAAAACTTGGCAATTGTTTGAGTTGTTTGAATACAAAATCTAGTTATTATAATATTATTTAAGCGTGGCTTTATTCATATTGTATTGAATTAAAATTCGGTATACTCGAAAGTGTAGAATATACACTGAGAACTCAAAGGGCGGGGCGATGTGTGATAGTTTGGGATGCTAATAAGATGACCAATCTTAAATTTGATCACCATATGATCATCATAATGAAGATACTAATCATTGTGGTATGTAAAAAATGCTAAATAAATGTCTCGAAATTAATCTCTTAACATTTTTTAGATAAATATATTTAAATTATTTGCAGTAGTAATAAACATATATCTATTTTTCAATGTTTTTATATTTGAAAATTAAATAGCCTAACTTTTATTTAAAATTTAATTAGCTTAGATTTTAAAAGGCAGTGTTGAATGGATAATTGTCTTAACCATATACTCACAACAATTGTTTTGTGTGAAAAAAAAGATTACGAAACAAAAAATAAATCTTTAATAAATTCAACAGCAAAATCGAATAAATGAATTGTTGTGGGGTAAAAATAATTAACTATATAAATCATCTATTCAAAATGTTTTGCCAAATACTTTGTAAGTGATGAAGCTTAGAAATAAATTTTGAGTGCAATAAATTCTATTTAAGAGAAGTTAAAAGTATTTAGTCAGTTAGAAAACCCTAATATTGAGGAGGATGTAATGATGGGCCCAAGTATGTATAATGAAGGAAGATGTGATATTATCTCTCCATCACCTTCTAATGACTTAACAACTCACACACGGATGCTTTCTTTATTACATGTGTGCTTAACCAATCACTTATTCCTTTCACTATCTTAGCCAGACTATGTGTTGCGTAGCATTGGTAATATTTATTCATAAATCATAAATTGTAACTATAAATTGTAATGGCCTCCAAGGAAGAATGTGTGCAATTAGTAATAATGGTAAGGAATCTGAAGCTCTTAATTCTTACTTCGCATGTCGCAGTTGTTTTGATCGAAGGACCTGCTAACTATTGAACTCATCGATGATTTTAAAGTTGTCCGGAAAAACCGTCCTTGTCCACCAATCACAATCAATTTGTAGGTCATTATTTTCATAAAGTCACTATATACAAGAAGAATAAATAAATCAAGCAATGGAACATATGAACGTCAAATCACTTGGATTGCTTATTTTAGCGTTTGTTGCATGCAAATTATAGTGCATAAATACTACAAAAAATTACAAATGTGGCACTAGCATACCCATTCAATATCTATAGCAAACAAACTAATGGAGAAGTTGTAGAATATAATGTATTAGTTTATTGATAATATTTATGTGTTGTTAATGTTAATATTTAATTGTGTTGGCAAGTGTAAATATTGTACTAAGCATTGTTAAATGTTGCAAAGTGCTTTGGACTGGTGATTAACATCTCAAATCTTTCTGCGAATCAACATATAAATAAATGATTTTTCAAATAAACTTTGTTAATAAATTTGCAAGTTTGGACATTTAAATATTGTACATACATTGGTTTGAGAAAGTCAAATAATTGATTAGTTAAAATAAAAGTAATTTAAACACTACTCAACAAAAATCAAACCCTATAGTATCTTGTCATGGTAGGACTAATAAAATATGTTCAAATCACAGGGTCTAGGTGTCACGTCCTAATTTCACACTATATTTTTATTTTTAAATTTATGGATTTGAAATTGGTTATAATGATTATTATGTTGTGAGATACTTTTTGTTGTGTTCCTTCAATTGTGTCATTAATGCATCTTTCAATAGAAAATTAAAAATAGTAGAAATGTTATATTTAATTTGTCGAAATTAAGATTTATTATAATCTTAAATTGTTTAATTATTGTATTAGACAATAATTGATTTATGATATTTAACATATTAATTATGTTAATTAAATGTGAATAAATTATAATTAAACACTAGGATGAACATATACTTTAATTATTAGTAATAATTGCTTATTAGTAATACTTAAAATATTACAATGATTTTACTTGAAAAAAAAGAAGTTATTTTATTATTCACCTAAAAAAATCAAGAGTGATTAATGGAGATTTTAACGAATAATTACTGGTGAGACTTATAGTTAATTATAAAGAACAAAACCTATATAAAATTTTAACAGATAATTACTAGTGGACTTCGAGTGAATTATGGAGAACAAACTTTATAGCTTTGGTTTTAAGTGGCATGCAAAAAGGAAATGGAGAGTAAAAAAAATGAAGGATTTACACACACGAGAAGACACGGAAGATATACAAGAAAGAGAAGCAGAAGTTGAAAGAAAATAAGGCTTTGAGAAGTAAGAAGGGAAAATTTGGTCAGTAACAAATGGAAACATGTACCAGGTAGGTAATATAATTATTTAATGAAGTATTTTGTAATGAAAGAATCGAAGATTAGAGATTTAATATATATTTACACAGTATTTCTTTTACAATAGAAAAACTTTGTAAAAAATCTTGTAGAAAGCCTATGAAAATTATATATTACAGTTTATCTTTATTTTTATTTCCTTACCTCCCTTCTTTTCTAAAATATCAATTCTTTCAATTTGAAATAGATGTTTTCAACAAACCTAGAACTTCCCCTTTACCTTAAATACACTTCAAGTTATTTTTACTTCTCGCACATTATATATATTTTAATGTATTTGTAAGCTATAGTTATTTTATTTCTCATTACCCCTTTGCCCTCATTATCTCATTGTCTTCATATAATAATTGTTACCAACGTCCTCGGATCAAATCTTTCGCAATAGCCTTTTGATCGGAAGTATTGACGTTGTTACCATATAAATTATTTATAAACAATAATTATTGCCTCTTTTCAAAATTATTGTTATCATCTTATCATGGTTTAAAAACTTCTAAGAGAAGTCTTCTAACAAAAATAGCATTTTACTATATTAAGTTATGTTCTTTTCTTTTCTTTAATTCAACTAAGATCAAGATTGGCAATTCAAAATCAAGATTTGTACTTTGTTGGTAAATAAAGATTACCATGCAATAAACTTGTCCAAATCAAATGCTACATTGTATTTGAATAATTATCAAGTTAAAGACTGGGGATAATATTTTAACAAAATATTAATATACATGTAAATCTCCATCAAAATAAAAACATAATCTCCCCACTAAAATAAATCAAGAACGAAATATATTTCCACGAACTGTATGATTCTTTACAAGTAGAGAAAATAAAGTGAAGTTTAACTTATGAGATTAAAAAATTAAAATATTTCCATAACTTTTTTTAACAAACCTCCAAAAAATCAACGCCACATTTTTATAATCATGGAATAACCCATGATTAAACTACCACATCAATTATTTAAAAGAATCTTTATATCTTTTTTATAATATAAGAATGATAGTATTCTTGATTTATGGAATAAATAATTAAAATAAAAGAATCTTTATATCTTTTTGAATATATAAGAATGGTAAGATTCTTGATTTATTAGATAAAGAATTAAAATAAAAGAATCTTTATATCTTTTTGATAATATAAGAATGGTAGGATTCTTGATTTATGGGATAGAGAATTAAAAATATATCCCACGACTATTTTAAATAACTATCCACGTAGGAGTAAGAATGGTATATTTTTGAAATTAAAATATTCAATGATAGATTAAAAAATATATCATTAAATAAGATATTAATTAATTAAATATATATCTCATGATAAAATAAAATATCATTAAATGGGATATTAATTAATTATCCCGAACCATATAAAGAGTGAAAATCTTTCGGATCATAGTGGGAGACCCAAATTTTAGTTGGTTTAAATATTTATATGTTTAAATATTTAATAAATATCGTTTAAAATTTATATGCATAAATATATAAGTAATATGATTTTAATATAATAGATATAGTTGATATATAATCAATATGATTATTTGTTTGATTAAGTTAGAAATTTAAGAGAATATAATTTATATAATATTAAACACTGTATTATACCCATTAATATATAATCAAAAAATTATAAAAGTGTGATCCCTTGATATAATTATAATAGGGATTTTTCTTCTTAAAAATCATATCATTAATGAATTTTGCTGATATAGATATAAATCAATTGCCATGTGGCATGCAAGTTAGTTGTCGATATTATTTTAAATCTCATAAGTAAATTATTTGGGGGCAGAGAAAATCATATCATTTTTTAATATTTAGGGTTTTTCTTTATATATGCAATGAAAATATTATAAAGCTTATAAAGAAATTATCACAATATGTTTGAAAATAATGATTTGTGGCAATATATATTTTGTGTTATCTAAAAATTACAGAAAATGGATAATTAGAGCCTTTTAGTAATTTTGATAGTTTTAGAAGAAGTCAATATAACCATTATAAGAAATATCATAAAGATATTTGTTTTTTAAATGTACTTATGTTCAAATAATTGAATTATGCTTTATTTGTTATAGATAAGTTAATATAGACTTTTGTTGTCACAATAGATTGGCATAGTTTTGTCAATGTCTGCTTGTTTATATCAGATATTACATGTATGGGTTAATGATCTTTAGATTAGTTTATCCGATTAGTGAACTTATGCTTTAGATTATTTATCTAATTTATATATTATGGGGTCACATTAATGATATGACCAAGTAGTGAGATGATTTCTCAAGCTTGGATGAGTATGGATAACTCGATCAAGTGATGTGTTATAAGTTTGACTAATTTGGATAACCAATGTTATTTAAAACTTGGGTCAAATTCATTTTAAATTAACATTGTCAATTCATATGTATGATTTGCATATTATACGATATCATAGTTGAAACTTATTTTTCTCTATGATACACATTATATAGTATAATCTTATAGCACATGGGTGTACTAGCATGTCGAGTCGTATTTATTAATATTTGATATTGCATACATGATGTTAAAGTCCTTTGACATGTATACCCAGATGGTATGGTTATGTAAGGACTCTTGAATCAAGAATTATAACATACTCCATAAATACGTAACCCATCTATATGTATATATTATACTTTAGAAGATAATATTAAGATTTGGATTTACTTAGTGGTATACAAACCATTTGATACCCTTTTTGTATGTAGTTAAAGTTCATAGTGTAGTAGTATAGGAGGACACAAGAATGATGTTGGACATCAATAGTTTTAACTTATATATATTTAATGTAAGTAATAGGGTTATAAAAACCATCTAGTCTTCTCTATGTAATTAAGGAATACATTTATAAATTTTCTTTGTATGCATTCGTATGAGAAAACTATTAAGTAAACTTTTATACCTTTAGTAGTTTTTGGTAGAACTACATTTAACCCTAACGCTGTGAATGTAGGTAGCATCACGGATATGTATGGCAGCTTGGGGAGTGAGTGCAGGCATAGGATCTAGTCTTGATAGCTTTTCTTTAGTGTGACATCTGTTATAAATGTTAGTGAAAGCAAATAATCATTTTGTAGCACAGTACTGTTATGCAAACTTATCGACAGGATCAAGTTTGTCGCATCTTGTAAGGATAAAAACTTGTATGTGATATATTTCATGAGAAATTTAAATTTGCAAGTAACTAGACATTTCTAGAGTAACATAGTGCATCATGAGGTGTACTTAGAGTTTATGTTCTCTTCGAATTGTTATTTGAAGGTATGTTTAGATAGTATAATCTTGACTTGATTTATTATTATGGTTAGGTGTAAGATTATTGTTGGTGTTGAGTTGGAGGCTCAATCATAAAGACCTATGACAATATGAGATGTCATAGAATTTTACAATATGAAAAGTACCTGGATGGTACATACTATATATGTTATATCTTGACCCATATCTAAATTAATATATAAGTTATGGTTGTTAATGTTTGGGTAGAGTGATCATGAACTATGATAGTATGGGATATCATAAGATATTTCAGCTTATATGTATATACTCGGGTGGTATATACTATAGTTGTATGTTTGGACTCTTACCTAATTTGATTGTCTTAATGATTTTATTGATTATTACTTGAGTAATATATTCATAATAGTTAGTAGGATAATATGTATGTATGCATACAATTTTGAGAGTATAAATGAATGATAGGTTCATATTGTACTATAGACTTGCTTTGTTTCGTGTACTTAGCTTATTTCTATGCCTAGCATGTGATTTTCTTTGGAACTAGGAATGTAGATTCTTTTATTATTGTTATTATCTAGGTTATGTGAGAGTGCTTGGGTAAGCACACAACCCTAGATAGTAAGGTGTTATATTTGAGTATAACACTAAGTTATGGGATTAAATCAAAGCTTTAGAAGCTCACTTGTGTCATGAGTAGTTTGTTCTTTGTTTGACTTAGAGTTTCAACCCCTTCGATGGTGACGTTTCATGGAGGAGACCATCACGTTTGAAAGGAGAACTACATCAGGCATTGATTCTGAGGAGCGGATATGTATATTGCCCAAGTTATGGTGGGGGCATCAGGTCTAAATCCTTAGGCTAAGTTAGGGTAATATTGATTGCATAACAATCTGTGTGGTTGATTGAATTGGTACCAATGCTTAGTATAGAAATTTCAGATTATGCTAATGTCCCTAGCAAGATAGTAAACTTTCTGTATCATATTTTTTATTCTTTTGCTTACTATATTGGAATGTTGAATCTGTTACTACTTGAAGTTGTTGATTATATGAATGACTAAAGTATTATAGTAATGGTGGTTGAATGAATATTCAATGTTAAGTTTTTTTTTTAAATTGCTGCTTTTTTTCTAAGTACGACTAGGAGGATTGTTACACTAGGTTCACATAGTTGCATGGTTTGATTTTACAATAGATAGACTTTACAGATGTGTTGGTTTATGCAATTGTGTTCATTTCCATCTAAATCTGCAAGCCACGTCTACTTTATCCTCTTCGAGTAGAATATCCTGAGAACATTTAAGACACAATAGTGATAAAAAATATATGAAATCATAATTATATTAAAACATATTTAGATCAAACAATCACGAGGTAACTTATTAAGATTTGATTGTGAAGGCATAACTTTAAAATTGCTAACAAGTTTAATAGCTAGCCGCTTCATATTTGAAGACCACATGATATGTGAAAAAGAAAGTAAAGTGAACCTCATGAGATGGACACTTTGTGATCATGACACATGAATGATGAAATCTTTCATTCACTAGGGTATAAATGTAATGCCCATAACCATATGGTCGTGTGGGTATTTGATGGACCGATTAGAATTAAAGAGCATTAGCTTTGACTTCATAAACAATATGAATTCATGTGGCTTCTATGAATTTTAATTTTATTCAAATTTGCACACAAAATATCTATGTGTGGTTGTCCCTACTCATCTCTAAAATGACGTGATTTTTTGTGAATTTGTGACTTTTTTATGGGGTGTCAAATTTACACCAACGTGAATGGGAGATCTTAATCATCCATGTGGCAACATCATAAAGCCACGGGCTCATGAGATGACAAGATTCTATTTTTATGTCCATCGTCTCTCTACAGACCTATGAAATCTTTAATTTCACTTCATGTTACTTTTATGTCCATAAGAGGCTTTCATCAATTGGACACGCCTTCATGGATTGGGTCCTCTTTTGTTCGGTGTGGCCTATTTCTATATGTGATATGCCTTGTTGTAGCCACATGGAATAATCCAATGGTCATCCAAAAATTTATCTCATCTTCACTTTAGCATGATTGAGTTGTACAAAACATATGGCATATTTTGATTGCCTTAACTTCACATAGTTCCTTTCAGTTATAATGACACGTGGTAGGATCATTTAATGACAACTTTGTGTAGACCCATTACTATGTGGATTCTACTCTATAAATCAATGTGGTTTTTTTTATTATGAATAAAGTGATCAAATTACCAATAATATGTCACCAGTTATATTGAGATATGTGGCATCCCCTTGATAGGATCACATCACAGGGTGACATCATAGCTTCATACATCATTTGCTTTGCCTTTATGAAGCACATCATGCCACATGAAAAACTTTGATTTGGTAAGGCTCATAGAGTCATGAAGTTCTAGTTGATTTATTGAGAAACCTATAGACCCATTGTTAACTTCATTTTACTTTATAGTCTTCACGTGTTTACCCTTTTGATGAAATATAGTGATCATAAGCAACTACATGGCAGCCATCTAGTGGTCATAGGGTGAGATCATTCATTGAGTTCATGAGATTGAAACATATTAAAACTAATATATGAGAGTTATTCTAATAAAATTGAGATCATAAAAATTGACATATTTGACATTGATTGGCCACAGGGTCCAAGCTTCACATAGTCAAACCTATTTCCAATCATATTACCTAAAAGAGAACACATGGTAGAATCACAAAGTTCATAAAGTATTAAAGCTCACGGGTTTCACAATTTATGAATGAAGACTCCACCAACCTATTAGAATATATATTTCATTTAATAAACGATTGATTCTATTGGTTAAGCCTTAAGCTTAGGTCACTATGAACTCACTTATAGTTTATGTCTCTTGAACCACCAAGCCTCAACCACATCATTGTTCAATTACCCACCTACATGGCCACTAAGGTACATATATGTTAATCACATTATCACTTATAATGTCACTATGTGGTCACACACCTCCCTAAATTATAAACTGGATTTCATTGCTTCATAGTTCCATGGACTCATTGATCATCACAAGATTTACCAAGCAATTTAACACTATGTTCGAGGAGAGTCACCAAGGTCCACCATGAATTTAAATGAAATTTGAATACTACTATATAATTAAACAACAAACGTCAATCACTTAACCTTTACCACATCAAAACTACTGTCGACGCATGTCACCGATGGACTTCAAAATTCATTGAATCATAGTCTAAAGTCCCACGGGTCCATAGACTTATACAAAGTCATAAAGTTTGTGATGAAATGACATTACATTCAAGATGGAGTGCAGTGGGTCACTCATTATTTGCACAACCATCAAGAGATAATATATATTCAATGGGAATCCACATGACCCCCAAATTATTATAATATGACCATATGGATATATATTTTATATATTTCTCAATTGAGAATATTAGTTAAGTGGAAATAAAATAAGGTTATGGCCTTGTGTCATTTAATGACTAATAACCTAGAAAGTATTTGTTATCCAATACCAACATTTCAGTTTGTATAGACCTGCAATAGCCCTGATTCTAGGCATAGTAATGTGTAACACCATCTTGTGTTACTCCAAAACCAACTATAATTTTTTTAATTAATTTAATTGCACCTTTGTGAATTGTATGAGCCCATTGCTCAACAAATTCATCCACAAAATTTTCATACTAGTATGCAACAACAATATTGCACCTTCATTCATAATTAATCCTTTCAAATTAATATGAATGGGTTACCAAGTTAGTATGAATTCATCTTAAGCACACACCAGGTTACAATCCTACAACCTGTGGGTTATGGGCCACTAGAGATGACTCCTCTTAAATCACTCGAAGGTTAAAACATCCCAAAAAAGGTTGAGATCACAACACCCTAAGTGTTGGCCTCTAATGTGATTGTGCCCACTCACTAGGTTGCCTTCATATCAACCTGTGTCCATTACACAAGCAGAATTAGGATTACTCTAGTTCTCCCAAAACCCAAAGAATGACTTTGTCCAAGTTGGACATAAGAAATAAAATATACATTGGGGTAAGGGTCAAAAACTATGTTATTATATAATTTTATTCCATTATTTCCCCCTTCACCATTATTTTTAGTAATTCAAACCTTAGAATAATTACATATATATACTTGATTGCTAATCTTCTAGCCACAACCATTCACCTAGGTCTTGAGCCATACGATGGCCACAATCATATAATAATAAAATGTATCTATTTAATCACGAGGCATTGCCACATCCTTATAAAAATATACAACCATCACAATAATTTTAAGTTCACAAAGGTCAACCCCATAGTATAAGCATACAACAAAATAGTTATATGTGTGTGTGTGTGTACATACATACATGCATGCATACATGCATACATACATACATACATATATACATATGTATGTATGTATGTATGCATGCATGTATGTATGTATCACAACACCCTAAGTGTTGGCCTCTAATGTGATTGTGCCCACTCACTAGGTTGCCTTCATATCAACCTGTGTCCATTACACAAGCAGAATTAGGATTACTCTAGTTCTCCCAAAACCCAAAGAATGACTTTGTCCAAGTTGGACATAAGAAATAAAATATACATTGGGGTAAGGGTCAAAAACTATGTTATTATATAATTTTATTCCATTATTTCCCCCTTCACCATTATTATTTAGTAATTCAAACCTTAGAATAATTACATGCATATACTTGATTGCTAATCTTCTAGCCACAACCATTCACCTAGGTCTTGAGCCATAAGATGGCCACAATCATATAATAATAAAATGTATCTATTTAATCACGAGGCATTGCCACATCCTTATAAAAATATACAACCATCACAATAATTTTAAGTTCACAAAGGTCAACCCCATAGTATAAGCATACAACAAAATAGCTATATGTGTGTGTGTGTGTGTGTGTGTGTACATACATACATATGTGTGTGTGTGTGTGTACATACATACATGCATGCATACATACATACATATATACATATGTATGTATGTATGCATGCATGTATGTATGTATGTATATGTATATATATATATAGAGAGAGAGAGACACACACACACACATAAAAACATGTGACCCCAAACTACAATGCATCCAAAAAACCTTATGTGATCTCCCTACAAATAGTGATCGCTCATTTAGATTAAAACACATAATAAAATATGTCCATATATTTACCATAAATCACAGAGTCCACAAACATATTAACACCATGTTCAAGGCAATACATGCGACCACCATGATATATAACTTTGTTTACATTATATCTCAATGTAAATAATGTAGTTGACCAGAATTTACAATATCCCACCTATCCTAAGGAAAAAATAGCACATTGCCAAGTTGATCAATTGAGTGGGTTCCTTTGTCAAACTGGATGAGGGATCTATAGAGAAAAGATTTGTTATTGCTTGTGCGATTGTTGATCTTTCCAAACTTATCTACCATTTTATCAAGGTTTGCTCTTCCCAAGGCTCGTGGATCCAATTACTCAACTTTGAAGGCCTTCCTTTTAGATGTTTTCATTATAACCTCTTCAGGTACTATGCTGTAAGGTGTTCTTCAAAGGGCATTAAGAGTTCAGCTCCTTGCTCTCATTTGGTTTGGAGGAAAAAATAAGGGGCTTCAAACCAAGACTTACTATGGCACAATCATGGTATCTCAATTCGCCTATCTGTTTCTTCTCCCCTTCCCTTAGTTGGTATTCCACCCCCTAGGAATGAGGTCACTTTATAGGAAGATTTAGTTGCAATTGTGCTCTCGAATCCTTCTCCTCCACTGGATTCCTCGGCTTCCCCTTCCCATCCTTCTCAGGCAAAGCTCAAATCCCCTTTGGTTTCGACTATCAAGAAGAAAGCCTGAATAATGGAGGCAGAAAGGTTTTGATCTAAATCAAAAGAAATGGTGAAGGATAGGAACCAATGGACAATGGAAGGTCTTCTTTCCCATTGTGGAAGAATAATGATCCCATCCATTGGCTAGTTTGGTGATTCTTTTGTTTAAGTACTTAGGTGAATTTTAGGTGGTCCTTTATGAATTAGATGATATAAATTGTCTTTGTCATGGGTTTCTTGTTGGATTTTGGCTTCTCCTTAGTTGATCCTTAGTTGATTTTATGTTGAAGTCCTGTTGTGTTGGTATTTCTGGTTGATTTCCCATTTTTTGTTATGATTATATTTTTAGTGGCTACAACCTTGTTCTTATGATCATTTGGGTGGTCGTTGATGTTGTGATGTATATGTTTGATGTTTGGTTGGATTTGTAATGGGTTTTGGGGCCTCATCAAACCCCTCTTTTTACCCATATATAAAAAAATGTGGCTAGCCATATTATATATTTTCCATAATACCTATGTGACCAATATGCCTCGAAATGGGTCCAAGACCTTTAGGATAAATAAATCAATTGTCACCATAAAATTCACGTGTGTATGTGAGAGAGAGGGTAATACATAGAGTGGTCACATCACATTATACATAAATCATCCATGTGGCCCCTAAGCTTACAGATGCAATCCCAAACTAAATTGGAACATATATAACCAAAAATATCTAGCCTCAGATAAAATCTTGTAAAGTTTACAAGAGTGAAGGTGTTAAGTTTAATGCAAGAGAATAGAGGGTCCCTCCCGCTCTGCTTGGACACCAAATAATTATAATACTTAACAAGCGAATCCAAGTTTGTACCTTCCTCACTACTAACAAGGCCTCTATATGCCATGTGATATATGCACATTAGGTTTTTTTGCATGTACAAGTGACCAAGGGCCAATGATCTTTCATGAATTCCAAACACTTTTAAGCATGGCCCATAGTTTTAATGGGTTCTCACCCCCATGGAGTTGTTACCTACTCACTTATTTCCCAAGAGAGGTAGTGATGTTGGGATGGTCACCATGTGGCCCCATCATGGGATGCCTACAACTATTAATAAAACACTAAATCACACATAAAAGTGACTATGTAGTTCAAATATCCCCCACAAAGTTGACATTGATTTTAACCTCAACCATATGACAATTCACATATTAAGAATGTTCACAAATTTCAATTGTGAATATAGCATCACGTTCAAGGCTAGGCATAGGGATCCATTACATTCATGATGTCAACTAGCCCTAGTCTTAATGTTGATGTGGCTCCCAATATAATTACCATGGGTTGATTTATTCATTATCCACGTGACCCTCACACGTCAATGTTTATCATGAATATATTTGACCATTGGGCTAAGGATTCCAAACATATTAAGTTATGACCCATAAATCAATGGGTATATGTATAAGTTTGCCCTCAAGTCCATCGCATGAATGTGATGCCTTGAGATCATGACACATCATGATCATGGATGGTCTCGGTCCCAAATGATTGCCCAAGCAAACCATCATAATGTATCTCTATGTTATGTTCAGGATAAAAGGACAACTATCCACATGGCTGCCAAGTGGACTATAAGGTCAACATCAAAATTTGTGTGGCTACATAATAATTTATCACTATAATATTATTAGTTGAGCCATTGTAACTCAAGCCTAAAGGCTAAGTAGAATATGGTAAGTCACATATTGTTTAACATGAGTTTCCATGACTTAATATTAACAAATTATTTCACATTCAATGGTTTATATGAGCCATGTGTTCATGCATGGAAGCCAAACGACCTCACCTTAAGGCCTACATGATATGGGTTTAAACACTAGTCAATAGGATGGTGACATTTATCACAATCATGGCTTCATGAGGCCTTGTTTTCCCCAAATTTTGATTGCTTAAAAGATTTAGGAGAACCCATTAATTTTTTTCCCATGGGTTGAATCAGAGGAGAAAAACCCATTAAATATGACAATTTGAAAGACAGACATTTTTTATTAACTTTTAGAATTAGACTTTGATGCTTGCTTAGTAGGCATCAGGATCCAAAGGTTACTTAGTTATCATAAGACTGTGAGAATCGTATTGCAGATGTTAGACTCTAATAACTACAAAGTAGATGTTGGACTATGATGACTACTTAACAACTATTAGATTTTGATGTTTTCAATATAATCCTCGCAATTTGACCTTGACTTCATTGATAAGGGTTGTTACTTACATGTGTAGGGGTCTTTTGTTCCTTGTTATTTAATGGATCCCTCCCTTTTTAACTTTATTCATTCTAGCATTCAATTTTGGAGCTTTGATCAATTTTGATTTCTGCTTTGATCAATTTTGCTTTTTCTTGGTGATTAAGGTTGATTCTTCACTATGTTTTTGTGTTCTTATCACGACAAGATCACTTAGTGTAGAATAAGATTACAAAACAAGTTAGCTCATGCGTCGGTCAAGAAATCTCAAAATAAGTATAAATAACTAATGTGTTAAGCATATTCCCTCAAAGGGTGATGCTAATGAATTCAAGAAGCTAATTATGAAAGTAAGATAATCAATACCTTCCAAATAGCATCCCTCCTTCGAAAATAGTCAATAAGTGTGTTTTTCCCTAGATTTGGTGCTCCAAGTCTTTGTCGATGAGGTATAACATGAGCCTTTACCATCTCTTAGTTCACTAATGGATTTGGTTCTTCAATTTGGTCTAATTGGGTGAATGAGTAAAGCTTTCTCTAACAATATTTTTGCATAATAACATTACTCAATTGAAGCTTGTTTAAAAGTATTTATGCATAATAATTTTACACAGTTAAAGCATAAAATTTATGGTCTTGGCTCAATTTTTTATAGCTTTTCTAAGATGTTCGAGATCAACCATGATCATCCATCTTGAGATCAAGATGTGTGGCCATAGACTGATTCAATCTTGGAGGGACAAGAAATAAATATTGACATGGTTATTTGGAAGAATGGGGCATTGATGAGGCATGAGAGAGTTTAATCCTAATATTTATCCCATTCATGGATTATGGATGACACCTCTATGATGACATCATGGAGTGATGTAGACTTGCATAAGGAATTTCCAGTAAATAGATATTCAACAACTTTCATGCAATTTCCACTTAATCTCCTAATTTGGTTTTGATTTGATTAAGTGAATTTAATTAGTTTTCTGTAATTCTTTGGAAATTTGTTGCACATTTAATCAACCTAGTCAAAATGTCATTTTATTGAGTCATAATTTGACCTGAGTATAATTAGAAGAAGATGTCTATTACGTACAGGGTAATACCCTAGTTAGGGTATTATAGATGTGAATTGACACGTGCATGTGATGTGTGCGACCAGATTAGAATATTTTAGTGATCCAAGATGTCATTTTACGTGGTCACAATTTGAATCGAAGTGATTTAAGAAAAGATAATAATCACATAAAATGCATTACCCCATTCAGTGATATATGAGCATAAATTGACACCTGTACATGACAAATTCAAATGATTTACTACATTTTAGTGATTTTGGTCCAAATTGTGTGTTATTATATAATATCATTTAGATTGACAATTTTAACATAATAGTGATAGGAATTGGATGTCTACAATTTGCCCCTATTTAAGAAGGCATGGCCAGACATTTGGTCAAAGCAACATCTTTTCAAAGAATAAAAGGTCGTTATAATTAGAAGAAATAAGTTTGTTCCTATTTTTTGCTAAATTTTGCATGAGTCATGGAGAGACAAGGCTACAAAAATCCCCTAAACATCATTTGATTGACCCATGATGCCCCCTCGAAGGGAAGATGGAAAAAAAATGTTTTTGATGAGTTGGCCCTCAATCAAAAGAAGAAAAATCACGTAATTTAGCAAAAGAGGCAGAGAAACAGAGTAATTAAAAGAAAATGGGAGGAAAAAAGGATAGACAAGGTTAAAATAAGAGCCCAAAGAAGATAAATGGGGTAACTATAGGCTTAGGGGGTGAAAATTTTGAAAATTTTACTATAAGTTTACCCCTTAGGGGGTAAAAATGTTTCATTTTCACCCTTGGATATAACAATCTAGAGCTATGAGATTTTTGCGTGAGAGAGCTAAAGAAAATGGCAAATATCCCCTACCACTATCACCTTGGTGAACATGTTTAGGAATACTAGAGACCACTAGGGAGCAGACCATTAATAAGTACCCTTTTTTGGTAATTGAAGTTGCATTTATGGCATTTATTATGATGTAAAATTAGGTAGTTCAATGATCCCACCGATTGCCCAAATTGTGAATCAACAAGGTCACTATTGATAACAATGAAGTAACCATCGATATTGGTGATATCGCCAATGCCTTGGCAGGATGATGAGTAAAAATGATAAGATCACCAACTAATCGATGAAATCATAGATTCTAGTGAAAATCATCATGTTAAATAGCGAAAATGCCAAAAGTGGTGATATCACCATATGAAATAGTGATATCACCAAATAGAATGGCAATGTCATGAACACATGAGGGAAAGTGGTGAGGTTGATCTATTGAATAACGAGATTGACCTGTAGATTACTATGAACATCTTGTTAAATGGTGAGGTCACCATAAGGACCATAAATGAAAATAAAAGAATATAAATTGGGACCTGTAGGAGATTAGTCCAAGCCCAAAATTACAACAATGTATATAAAATGGAATAATTAAAAGGAAAATGAATTGATTTGGTTCCATGTGTTTAGACGTGTAAGAGCGAGTTGGGGTCATCAAATCATGCGATTGAGTGCCTGAGTACTAAACCAATAGGGGATTTGGATAGATGAGATCATAGGTGTGTTAGAGGTCATGAAGTTATATCAACTGGTATGACTCCTAATATTTCACATAAATAGGGTGTATTTGTTAGCACTTACAGAGAGGTGGTACTCAAAGACCTCAACATTCCATTTATTGATTGGGGAGGCCATAGTCACTTTAGAGGATGTTCACCATATATTATGGGTGCTGATGTAGGATCATAGGATTACCTTAATGTTAGTGGGCTGATGAGTTGTGTTGGAGGACATGATTGGAGTGGTTGACCTGGATATTGTTGATGGTAGCATTGATATAGATATATTGGAGGACCTGACTTGGCCTCCATATGACAGAGTAGGAGCAACCATGCCAAGATAGGGAATAACTCCCCCATAGGTAGTTATATTGATGGCTCTTGTTAGTGCTTTGTTTTTGCCTAATAAAAGTAGACAATTTTTCCCACTTGGATTGATAGGAGTGGTCTAGGATATGTTTGACCCACTGACACAATTTGCATGGAGGTCAATTATGTTGACATAGCTATAAAGATATTTACACGTGATAGATTATCGTAGAGGATGTAGTATTGGGAACAACACACTCCTTTAGATTTGAGCTTGGGAACATATGTCCATTAAGTGACTAGTGGGGTTGAGGTATCATCAGAGACTAGAAGATCTATTAGCATTTGGATGACATTTGACAGTTTCAAGTTTATATGTCCGTTTGGGAGACTTTCCTTAATATAGATGAGCCATAGATGACATGGTTGATGAGGATTTTATCTGGTAGCCCTATTTATCTACCTAGTTTTTTTAGATTGAGCACCTATTCATAATTGGATACATGATCATGTTATGTTATATTACAGGTCAACATGACTTTGTAGTGGAGTGATACAACTAGATCGAGTTCAGTGGTAGTTTAGATTGCAATAGGATATCCTAAAGGGTCCCCACTATTTGACACATGTGACTAGGGAGATTCAGTGGTGAGGGCTACATGTTCCCCAAGATCAAGCAATTTTGGACTATGGCTAAGTTATAAATGTGTTATGGGATTATGTAGGTGAGGTTGTAGATGTTGGCATTACAAATGCATATGCAACATAGTGGGTTGGTGTCAGGTTAATTATATTGACTAGACCACAGCCATCATTCCTAAAATAATGATGGGTTAGGCAACAAAGATTCAGGGGTTAGGACCTAGTATAGGGATAGGTTCAAAGGTCAGTTTAGCTATCTATTCCACATGCCATTATATTATATGTAGTCCATGCTCAAGTACAATAGGATCTATTAGATGATGTAGAGATAGCTTATCTAAATGAACATGACATAGAGATGGGGGATTCCCCAAGTGGTGATGAGGGCTATAGGGTAGGTACAGGAGAGACTAGGTCCTCTAAGATAGGGATAGACATAGGTTCAGGAAAGTAGGGCCCTCTAGTATAGGTAGGTCTATAGAGGACCAACACTGATTGATAGGTTGGAGAGAGAGATCATTGCATGTCTATTAGAGATTGTAGGCTTGCAGGGTGACATATCTAGTTTTTGGGCCCAACTAGCTACAACATAGCGTTAAACCACTAGGCTATAGGGTCTTATTACATCTATATATGCAAATATTATTAATTTGAGAGGACAAGTTGCCCAATTGATAAGGGTTTAGGCTCAGTTTCTACCCATGATGCAAAGCTATAGACAATGGTGAGTGAGTGGGATGGGAGTCAAGTGGATAGGGAGAAATTGGTATCATAGGTGGAGAGGCTAGTAGAGGAGTAGGATGAGGCTCGACAAGCCAGGACAGATAGTGGTTTGGGATTAGCTAGGGCCTTGGCTGACATGATTAAGTCCAAGGATGATGCCTTGCATGCAAAAAATGATGTCCTGTATGCCAAAGATGAGATAGCCTATTGGCATAGGCTATATTAGATAGTAGATCTGACATAGAGGAGAGTGCCCTCCTATAGAGATTATATGAGATCATAATGGATTAGCTGGATGGTCAGGGCTAGACATGCTATTGAGTCAAAATGGTTAGTGGCACAACTATTGTCACAATGGATAGTCATGGGGCATCCACCACCATGTCTGCCATCATCGCCAACTTCAGGGATGGGTCAAAGCTTCGAGTAGAGTCCCCTGAGGGATGGCCATGATTAGAGTTGATTTTTTGTAGCTTTACTATTTTGTATTATGAAATGTATAGATATTCTCATGATGTATAAAATATTATTTTGAGACATATTTATGACATTCATTTTTTGGCTTGTTTTTACTTGTGCATGGACTCTTAAAATTCTTTTGTGTCACGTGATGTTTACATTGATGTTGCTCTTGTTATGTTATGATGATACATACTAGATTTAGGAGACACACTTCCTTTATTAGCATATGGATGTTGATTTATTTGTTTATCTATTTGATATATGATTAGATGATAGAGAATAACTTAGGAGATGTGTATCCCAAATTAATCATAGAAATAGTTAGCTAGACTCAATGTGTATGCCAGGAGATGCATATCCTGCATAAAGAGCCTTTTTTGTTCCAATGTTAGGCCCATGGTATCTTATTAAAATAGTGTGTTAAGAGATGTTCTTTAGCATTGCATTGACTGTTGGACTTTGGATCACTTGATGTTTACTTTATCAAAATGAAATTATGCATTATAAGTATGAATAACCTATAATAACATTATATTTCGTTTGTGATTACCGATACAAATGTGAATATTCATAACTAAAGGTGATGATAAAAATACCAAAATTGAAGTTACAACTATTGATGTTTAAATAAAAAATAAAGTAAAGATAAAAACAAGGTAAAATACAAAAATGTAACTAACTCAAAATCAAGATGTGAATTATCAAGATTTAAGTAGGAATAAGAATGTACTTTAAAAACAAGCAAATAATAATAAAACAAGGCAAGGACAAATTGTTAAATAACCTAAAATCAAGATATGAATAATCAAGACTCACGCATTAATAAGGTACACTTAAAAACAAACAAGTAATAAAACAATTTAAATACAAATGTAAACAAGTCAATCCCAAGGTAAGGCTAGACTCAAAATGTTTACGAAGTGTATTCAAACACAACAAAACAAACAAACAACCTAAAGAAAGGAGTGAGTAAATAAACAAAACATACAAAAACACAAAACAATAATACAAAAGACAAAAATAGATACACAACAAAATACTAATACAAATATATATAAATAACAAAACACAAATAAAAATAAATGAATGAACAACAAAACATCAATAAAAAATAAACGAGGAGACATCAAAGCACAATAAAACATCAAGAAATAAAAAATGAAACAACACAATAAAAAATAACATACAAAGCAAAGCAAAGAAAAATGCAATAAGCAAAATTTTCTAAGCACACAAAAATAAACAAACACAAACAATGGTTAATCACAATGTTAGTGTGGATAAAAAACAAATGGTTTTGCACGTGTAATAGACACATCACACTCTATGATAGGGAGACCCCTACACTAAGTGATAACTATTGTCAATCAAACTTTCACCCTTGTGAAGGTAGTTTTAGGGCTTCAAAGTCTACTAAAATATAGAAACAATCCTAGGTTGTGGGTGACCTAATTAGTGGATTGAATCTCTAGATTCTAAGGGCTAGCTCCCTTTGGTGTATCGATTAGGATCTTTATTTTATGCTACAAACTGCTTGAGAAAAGGGAGAAAGAAACTTGAAAGAAAATCCTATCTAATAATTGTGATACACCTAAATTTTGAATTGATCCACTCAATCTAAGCTCTTAAAAACACCAATTTAGACAAGAAAATGGTTGATCTTTCAAGGCACTAACCAACCACTTATATCCATTGTAACTTCAACCAAGAGATGTTTAAACATAGAACATGACCTACATAATCTGATCAGCTAGTAACCAAGTAAGAATCAAGATTTGACAAGGAAGAAAATTCTATCACTTATGCAAATCACTGACATAAATATATTATAACAATAGTTAGAAATTGAAAATAGTCCTTCTATTAATATGCAAAAAGTTACAACTCAATCTTCTGTATAATTTTGTCTTGCCAAAAAAGGGATATAAATCAAGGCTAAGGAGCCAACTGATATATAAAAAGATACAACAACTAAGAGGATGGTATTGAAAATAGAAGAGGAGATCAACTAAGTCAAACTTGTGCTATTACAACCTTCAAGTAAAATCTATTTTTGTCTTATGTCATTACATGAAAAAAAAATTGGCATTGGAAATGATGAAGAGTCCAATTTTGATTCAAACTTTCATCATGCAAAATGCTACGCCAATCTCCAGATATAGACTCAGCTTAAACTGCCTAAAATGTGAGAACAAATTCCTTTACATGAAATCAATGCCAATGCTAAACTTATAATTCTGTTTGAACTGCTTGAAAAGTTGAAAACCTTCAACCAGATAAACAAGAGCACATGCATGAAATCAATGCCATATTGGTGTTTGAAGGGATGAGGTGGACCCATGTTTGACAATTCAGACTCTTGCATGGAAAGCCACACCACAATCTTCAAAGGAATATCCCTGTTGGTTAATCTTGAAGCTGAGTTGGATCATTGAATGCATGAGATGATTAGGAGATAAGCTTGACTTTAATAAATAGTCAATTGAAGCTTTGACCAATCAACTATAAATAGCCTTTGCTTGAATGGATGATGAGAGATGCATTCAGATTGAACTCCTTGTTATCTCTCTACATTCTGTTTTCAACTCTATGCATGTATTCCTTCTATATTATTTTGGGATTTTATCTTCATCTATTCCCTTTGGCTTTGTTTCTTCCTATAAAATTGTTTCATGCTTTTGTTTGGTCCTTATTTCTTCAGATAAAATGTCTGAGACTTTTCCCTTTGGACCTTCTTTCTTTCATTTCCTTCATAAATCTTGTTTATGCCCAATTCCTTTCCTTCGGTCTTTAGCTTGAACCATTTCTTACAGATTTTCATCATTGGTCCTTTCTTTTGGACAAAAAGTTTAAAGGAATTCATGTATTCCTTTGGGCCTTTGCCTTGGGTAAATTATTTCTCTCAGACAATTCCTTTCGACAAATTGTCTGAAGGAATTAGGTCTTCCTTTGCCTTGGGTAAATTATTTCTCTCAGACAATTCCTTTCGACAAATTGTCTGAAGGAATTAGGTCTTTGTAATTTTTCCTCAAACAAAAAGTCCAAATTATTTCTTTCCTGTGCCCTTCAGACTCTTTATTTTAAACTTTCCTAAAGGGTAGATACCTTTCGAGATTTTTTTCTGAAGTAATTCCTTCAGCTTTTTATTTCCTTTAGAATTATTGTAATGTCGCTTGCTTGCAGACAATTTATCCAAAGCCTCTTTTTACCTTAGATTTTTCTATCAATTTTTTTGCAATGGACAATTCCTTCAAATAAAAACTCTGAAGGAAATTACCCTTTGGAAGCCTTAAAGAGCTTTCTGAAATTCTTAAAGTGAACTTTCCTAAAGGGTAGATACCCTTCAAAATTCCTTGAAATGAACCTTCTCGAAGGTACTCTACCCTTTGAGATTCCTACAAATGAACTTTCCCGAAGTGCAGCTACCAAATGGACCATTACCTGAAGGGAGTTTCCAAATGGACTGTTTCCTTCAGATTTTTTAACTTTCGACTTTTCAAAACAATCCCTTTCGAAAATCTTAAAGTGCCTCTCAGATTTTTGTTTTGAACTTTCCCAAAGGGCAAATACCCTTCGAGATTTTAAAAGTTCCTTCAGCATTCCAAGTGAACCTTTTCCTTTCCTTCAGACAAAATGTCTGAAGGATTTGAAACTTTTTAAGTTGCCCTTTGAACCTTTCCAAGTGTCCCTCGGATCTTCTTAAAGAGAACTTTCTCAAAGGGATTCTACCTTTCGGGATTTTTATCGATGATATTTTTTGAAGGTATTGTTACCCTTTGGCAAAAATGAAAAGAACCCTCGAGATAATGCAATAGACCTTCAAAAAAAATTGAAATCACCTTTTGTCTTTGTTCATTTCCTTCAAACAAAAAATCTGAAGGAATCCTTTCCAAATTGCCCTTGCTTTTAAAGATGCCCCTCTAGATTTCTATTTGTAAAATTTTCTCGAAAGAAAGAGACCATGTAGAATTAAACAATTCTTTCGAACTATTCGGGACCCAAACCTGATTCCCAATATGAATTACAAAGTTTTGAATGGTAGAGGTTGTAATTTTGACCTGTAGGATCAAAATTATCAACATTTTGGTGACTCAGCTGGGAAGCATGCCTACTATGCTTGAGAATCAGACCATATATATAACATTTGATCTCATAAAACACTGCTAAATTTGGCCCATGACTGCAAAATCTCTTTTGGCATCAGATAACCTTCATCCTCCAAAATAGAAGAGAAACACACAAAGCAGGGAAACTTAACTAAGCAAAGCAAATGTGCAAACAAGCACTTATTTGGAATAAAATAGAATGAAACTATTGTGCTTGAACAACACTTGGAAGAAGGCAAAATAAACTAAGTACAAGGAGATTTGCTCTTCAATAGCAATGTTTTAGATGTATTGCATTGACTGGGATTGGAAGCTCCTCATCATCCATCTTTGCAAGCTAGAAGGCATTATGGGATTTGCAGCTCGAGATTGTGTATGAGCCACTCCAAAGAGAGTCAAACTTTGTGTGTCTTCCTGGTTTAGTTCTATCCTCATCCCACTTAAGGACCAAATCTCCTTCTATGAAACTTTGTGAATTTGCTCCTTTGTCAAAAGTTCTCTTCACTTGTGCTTGATGAATTTCCATGGATAACATGGACTGATTTCTTGTCTCTTCTAGCTCCATAAGCTTAGCATACCTGTTCTCCATAGGCTCATTATTCAACAATTCAAGTTGATGCATTGGTTCTAAAGCAGGAAACTCAAAAGAAATGGGTAACCTTGCTTCCTTACCATATACCAGCTTGTATAGAGAGTTGGCTATTATACTTTTATAGGTGATCCTATCAACCCATAGAGTTGACTTCAACTTGAGATGCCATGATCTCTGATTGTCTTCAATAGTACTTCTTATCATCCTCAATACGTTCTTATTCATAGATTCAGCAAGGCCATTGCCTTGTGGGTAATAGTTTGATGAAGTGCTAAGATAAATCCCATGCTGGACAATCCATTGACTGATCCTAGATCCCACAAAAGCCATTACATTATCATAAATAATAGTTGAAGGAAATTCGAATATAGTAATCAAACCTTCATAAAAATTTATAACATTGGTTTCGTTTGCTTCTTTCAATGCCACTACTTCTGTCCAATGTGTGAAGTAATCTATCGCTGTTAAAATCCATTTATGCCCTAAACTTGAAGGAGGATTAATGAGAGCAATATATTCCAATCGCCATTGGACAAAGGGCTGATCCACCATAATTGGTTGAAGAGGTAATGCTACAAGTTTCACTTTTCTTATAAACATAGCACACTATTTGCACTTTCTAACCCATGCATGACAATCACCAAATATACTAGGAAATAGTACCCACCTCTAATGATCTTAAGGGATGTAGTTATTAAAAAAAATGTCCTCCACCATATCCATCATGAAATTCTTCAAGTAATCTCTGATTTTGGCTTGGTTGTACACATCACAAAAGCATGCCATTGATATCTTTCTTGAACAAAACACCATCAGTAAGCAAAAAAGGAACTAACTACAACCTAAAATATCTTCTTTTTGAAGCACTTAGATGAGAGGGATAATTACCATCTTGAAGATAGCTTACCAAGTCATGAAACCAGCTGGAAGGTGAGGTATGACTAGGTACAACCTCTTCATCATTTGACACCTAAACAACCTCATTAGTCTCTTGTAAGTCTTGAGCTAGATGCTCACAAAGTCCTTTGCCTCTAACTAGCTTTATGACCTTAATTTCCACATCATATTCCATTACCTTGGTTATCCAACCAGCTCTGTTCTCATTTATATCTTTGTTCAAAAGAAACTCTTTGATGCTTGGATGAGAAACCATTAGGTGTATCTTATTGTTAGGCAACAAATATCTAAACTTTTTAAGAGACCTTATAACTGAAAGCACATGTTTTTTAACAAAAGATTACCTTGTTTCATAGTCTTCCAAGCCTTGACTGAAAAAAGCTATTGGATGCTCCAAAGCCTCATGATTTTATTGCATAAGAATGCCTAAAATGGTGTCCATGTTAGCATAAGTATACAAAATGAAATCTTTTATGAAATTTTGATTTATAAGTGTAGGAGCACTAGCTCTGACCTTCTTAATAACTTCAAAACCTTTTACTCCTTTTTTGAACTAGCTAAAGCTCTTATTCTTCTTTAGCATGGCTGTAAGTGGCTTAGCTAAAATGGCAAAATCTAAAATATACCTCCTTATGAAGTTGATTTTCCCAAATAAGCTTTGCATAGCCTTTTTGTGCTTAGGCAAAGAGAGTGTAAGAATGGAGTCTTTCCTTTCAGAATCTATGCTTAAACTATGCTTTGAAACAACAAGTCCAAGAATCTTACTTTCATGAACCGATAAGACACACTTTTTAGTATTTATAGATACCCCAAATTGCCTACAACTTTCAAACACTTACTTGAGATGAACCATGTGATCACCTGAATCCTTTAAAAATATTGTTATATCATCTAAATAATTAAGTACAAACTTGTTAATAAGGTCTTGGAATGTCATGTCCATGGCTCTCTAAAAGGTTGATCTAGCATTAGATAAATCGAATAGCATCTTCTTGTATGCAAATGTCCCCCACTTATTTGTGAAGGGTGTCCTAAATTTGTCCTCTTCTTTGACCAAAATCTGATTGTAGCCACTATATCCATCCAACAAAGAAAACCTCTCTAAACCTGCAATCAATTGTAAAATTTGTTCCATTGATGGTAATGGATAATGATATTTAAGTGAAGCCCTGTTCAAATTATGGAAGTCAATGCACAATCAAATCTCACCATTCTTCTTTCGTACCAAAACAAGGTTCACCACCCAAGTTGAGTGCTTGATTGGAAATATAATAGCTGACTCTATGAGCTTGTAAAGCTTAGATTTTATTAAAGGCTCAATCTTAGGATTGATGGGCCTTTGTCTTTGTGTCACAGGTTTAGTTTCAGCCTCTAACTCAATAGTTTGTTGAGCTAAACTTGGATCAAATCCTTTGAGATCAATATACTACCAAGCAAATATATCATCAAAATTTGTGTATAACTCAATGAAAGCTTCTTTTTGTAGAGTGCATACCTTACCCAACTTTATAATCTTACCAATTGCAATCTCTACATTGGCATAGTGATCTTCTTTTGTTGATAAAGATGACTTCTCTTTCCTTAACTCATCATCACCACTGAAAATGTTCTCAAGTGTGACCAATCCCTTGGGTAGCATATTTGTTTTTTATTACACAATCTGATCACCATACTATTTCAAGTGCTTTGACTGGTTTCTTAAAGAAAACTCAGCCTCCTCTTGCAAAAATCTCATGATTTGACTGTCATCTTTGAAAACTTGCCAATTCTCGTGATTTTTTGGAATAGAAAGCCTTACAACCACCTTTATGTGTGACTGAATTTTATCACTTTTTATATCCATTGGGATACTAAATTATGATCCAATGGCAGCCAACCTATTTGCATGTTTATTCTTGCCTCTTAGTTTTGATTGAATGTTAAAAACTTAAAAATCTTCAAGTAAGTCCCATATTCTATGCTTATAAGATTTAAGAAATAGATTTTTACATATATGTAAACCTCTTACTTGGTGAACTACAAGCTCACTATCAACAAACACTTGCAAAGAATTGACTTTCATCTTCCTAGCCCACTGCAAACTGTGAACTAGTATTCATACTCAACAACATTATTTGAACAACCAAACTGAAATTTAAGAGAAGAGAAATACCTTTGTTTTGTTGGAAAAACCAACATCATTCCATCTTTGGTACCATGTTTATTCCTTGATCCATCAAAGTACAATTGCCATAAACCTTCACTAAACTCATCATCTTTAACCATGGCTAGAATTGGTGCATCATTCTCATGAAGGCAATACACACCAAGTCCTTCTTCTTAAATCAAATTATAAGAATCATGCTCATGTAAAGTGGAAAACCACTCATCAAGGAATAAATATGGAGCTCCATCCAAAGGTGATCCATTTTCTACTTCACTATTTTCTACCACATCATTTGAAATGATACAATTAGTGTTCACAACACTTGGCATATATGGCTCCATATGGAAATATGAAATAGGTTCAAAATAAATAGTTACCTTGGTACCATACCTAGTTTTGAACATTGAATAAATCAGCTGATAAATATCCCCCAATATTTGAGGTAAAGTCCCTTAAAAGGCACATAGCAAACTAAAGAGGCAAGTCTACCATAACAACATCCTACTGAATAGTAACATTGGGACAAGCATGTAACATCAACTTTAGATCTTTGATGATGCCTATCGTATTTGTTGGTGACCCATCCAATTTCAATACCCCTTTAATGTTTGGCTTATAAACGAGGCTGAACTTGTCTGCAATCTGTTTAGGCATAATTGTACTACTAGCTCCACTATCCACCATACAATTATTAACCATAGTATCACCTACTATTTTTTTTTAAAAACTAAAAGGGGTAAAAATATTATTCAAAAGAAACAGAAAACAAGAAAATTACAAAGCTTTATCCTGGTCCACCAGAAGACCCAGCTTCTGAGAGAAATCCAAAGGCAACAACCTATGATCAAGAACCTTCCACTGGGGCCCTTGCTCAAAGGCCCATTTAGCAAGACAGTCAGCTACCCCATTCCATTCCCGAGGAATATGTTTGAAAACCACAGACTCCAAAGATGTACTTAACTGGAGAGCCTATTGTGCTACCACCACCAGCTGCCAGTCTACACTATCAAAATTATGATTATTTAACAGATTAATCACTACCTGAGAGTCTGACTCACAAATAATTCTATACCAGCCCTGTTGGCAACATTATTGCATCGCCTGCAAGATAGCCATCGCTTCCATGAGATTGTTCGAATACCAACCCTTGTATATGAAAAAAATAAATTGGACATTTCCTGAGCTATCACACCCCATGCCTCCTATGCCAGCTTCACCTGGGTTTCCTCTCAAGGAGCCATCGGTGTTGATTTTGATTGTTCCAGCCAGAGGGGGACTCCAGCGTCCCATCCTACAAACCGCTCTTAACAGCTGCCTGGCTCTTTTCATGGGGTGTGTGGGAGGCGCAATGTAGGGGGCAGCCGAAAGCACACCAGAAATGCTAGAGCAAATACCAGTGTCTTCCATCCCTAAGTCAATAGTTTTGTAACCTTTCACTAAGAGAGTCTCTTGCAACGAATTGCGGATTTTCTCCCAGAGGGCGCTAAGCTCCAGCTGAGTCTCCCAAAAAATTTGCCTATTCCTTTCTATACAGATGTTCCATAAAATAAATGAAGGTCCAGCCAACCAAGCAGTCTATAAAATTGACGCTTTAGGAGGATGGCCCAGTCGGCTCCAAAAGTCAGAGAGCAAAGATGCGTGCTAGCAGGGGCATCCCCACGCACTCCACCAAAGGTGCCAGATTTGCTTAGCAAAAGGACAGTGAAAGAAGAGATACAACCCGATTTCCTCATCCCTGTAGCATAACACACACCTGGATGGTCCCTAGAAGCCACGCTTACACAGGTTGTCCCAAGTAAGGCACCTGTTGTACAATAACGTCCACAAAAAGAAATTACATTTGGGCCATGTAAAATAGTTCCAGATTTTCTTTCCCCACAAGAAGTTAGCTTCTCCAAACATTTACGTAGTCAGGGCAAGATATCCAGCAGAAACCAAATACCGCCTAGTAGAATCACCTCCCCAAGAAAGAACATCATGTCCTTGTAAGGAGCTACAACTTCTTGAAGCTAAGATCTAAGATAGTTCCAACCGCTCCTCCCAGGAGCTGCCCGGTGGCCAATCCTAAGAATTTTTCCATCTAAAACCAGTAGTCGTGCCCAAATTATACTCTTCCTTATAGTGAGCAATAGTAGTCCAGCTAGCAGCATGGAGGGCGTCACACAGAGGTTTCAAATTCAGATGGGAAGACAAGAGCCTGGGCGATCCATCCCAAGAGTCTTCCCAGAAGAGGGCCTCCGCTTCGCTATGGCAAATCCAGAAGAGGCTGCATTTTACCAATTGAGCTCCCAATTTGAGAGTATGCCACATCATGGATCCTCCTCGCTCAAGAGGTAGCCTAGAGATGTCTAAAGGTTCCACCCCCAGAAAATACTTGAAAGCCAAGATGCGGGCCCAGAGTTGAGACTGATTGGAGCACCATCTCCAATACAGTTTAGCAGCAAGAGCTTGGCTAGCCAAGATGGCCGAATGTAGGCCAAGTCCTCCATCCTTCTTTGGCCGACAAACAATATCCTAGTTAATAAGACTCCATTTGGTGTTCTGTAAGTTACCACTCAAAAGGAATTGGTGAGAGAGGGCATCAAACTCTTTGGGAAGGTACATAGGGGCAGCCTGCACCATGCAACGGTAGATAGGAAGGGCCTGGATCACCGATTGCAGGAGTGTGACCCTCCCTGCAGTGGAGAGCCATCTATGTGTCCAATGATTGACTTTCTGCCTGAGTCTATCAAGCACATTCTGCCAGAATAGTCTTGGCTACCTTCCCACCACAATAGGAATCCCCAAATAAGTAATCGAGAGAGCTTGGATTTGAAATCTCAGGATAGCAACAATCCTTCGTTGTATAGGCACAGGTGTGTTAAAGAAGAAAATAGAGGATTTGTGGTCATTAATTTTCTGCCCAGACTCATCCAAATACATGTCAAGGGTACCTCAAAAGGCTTCTTCCTCCCTAATGCGCGCTCTCCCTGCCAGAATAGTATCATCCACAAACTGGAGGTGGGACGTGATTAATCCATTCCCCCACTGCCATCCCTGCACAATGTTTTGAGACACCTGGAACTTGATAAGCCGCCCAAGCCCCTCAGCCAGAATGATAAATAAATAAGGATAAAGCGGATCCCCTTGGCGGAGGCCTCTAGAAGCACCAAAGAGCTCAGTGGGTTGTCCGTTAATAAGGACCGAGTAGGAGGGCGTAGTAACACAACTTAACACCCATTAGATCCAAACTGGATTGAACCCAAAGGCCAACATAACTTTTTGCAAGAATCTCTAGCTAGCCCTGTCGTAGGCCTTTGCTAAGTCAAGCTTGATAAACATGGCTTGTTCCTGAGAAGTACTCATAGAGTGAATAGCTTTCGAAGCAATAGCCACCTCATCTAGAATTTGTTTGCCAGCAACGAAGCCCCCTTGTTCCTCTGAAATAACCAAGGGGAGGCATCCTTTGAGCCGCTCTGCAATGAGCTTGGTGATGATTTTATATACCACATTACAAAGCGCAATGGGCCTAAAAAGGTCCAGCTGATTTGCCTGATCTCTCTTCAAAATTAGGGCAAGGAAGGTAGCATTCAAAGCCCTAAGCATTTCTTTGTTGGAAAAGGATTCCTGCACAACGTCAAAGAGATCATGTTTGATAATATCCCAGAAGTCCTGAAAGAATTCAACTAGGAAGCCATCAGGCCTTGGAGCTTTACCTCTTTTCATGCTAAAAACCACTCCCTCCACTTCAGCCCTACCAATAGGCCGCATAAGAGATTCATTCATTCCCGAAGTCACCACAGAGGGAATACAGGACAACACTATATTTTTTGCCAGCTCAAATGGAGGCAGGCCATCTGAAAAAAGGTCAGAATAAAACTGGATAGCTTCTCTAGATATAACTTGAGAAGTATTCAGTCGTGTCCCATCCGAGTAAACCAAGGAGGAAATAAAGTTCCTATTTTGCCTCGCCTGATCTGACTTGTGGAAAAAAGCAGTGTTCTTGTCCCCCTCCTGGAGCTAGTCTATGCGTGCCTTCTGCTTCCAGAAAATATCTTTGCAAAGTTCCCACTCAGCTAAAACATTGGCCACTTGAGATTTAGGCATATGGAGCTCCTCAGAGAAGCTGAGGTCCCTAATCTGCCTGGTCACCACATCAAGGTGGTCTTGAGCCCTCTTCCTCATAGTGTGGAGATTCCTGAAACTGTTTATATTCCAATATTTCAACTTCCTCTTAACATACTAAAGTTTTTTAGCGAAGGAGAACATAGCGGTGCCATAGTTGGGTCCTCCCTGTCTCCACCACTGTGCCATCAGATCATGAAGGGAGGCCTCACACAGCCACATGAGCTGGAACTTAAAAGGAGGCTTCTTTGGCCCAGGGATGTGGCTGGTAGAAAGCTTAATCGACCAGTGATCAGATCCTCTCCAATCAAGAATTTTTGAAGCCAGGGAAGTGGAGCTAGATTGCCAGAAACAAGAGACAAGGAATCTATCAAGGCGCTATGAGATACCAGCATCACCAATCAACCTGTTGCTCCAAGTGAAGATCCCGTTGAGAGGTTTGACGTTCAAGAGGTGTAGGAGGTTAATATTTTGCCGAAGGATCTCTGAAGAGGGCCCCAATTGGGCAAATCCTCCCCTCTTCTCGTCCAAGCTGAGAAATGCATTAAAATCCCCAGTCAAAATCCAAGGCAAATAAGGGTAGCAGCTTCTGACATATTGGATATGGTTCCAGAGTTTCAGCTGTCCAGGGAGGTCCACAGGGGCATAAACACTGGTAAAAAGAATGAGCTCACCAGATTCCATAGAGGAAGTAGTCATTGAAAGGGCTGAACTGCCAGATAGCTAGTGGAGAGGCGTTATTTTCTCAAGATTCCAGCACATGGATAGCCCACCGGATCACCCCCAGGCAAAATGCCATATGTTAGGCCTACAAGAAAACCATGAGTCCACTGAAAGTTTTGTCTCCTGGATACAGAGGATATCTGGAGAATTATCAAACACTAATTTATGCATAGCTTTTTGTCTGGGGATGCTATTCAGTCCCCTTACATTCCATGATAGAATAATCATTGAGTGGAGTGGGGTAAATGTTCATCCAAAGTCTTTACAAACCCCGACTCTACCAATAAATCTCCTGTGAGCTTGATTTTGTCCTGGTCCTTCCTGCGGCCAGCTCGTGTAGGAGTGGAGACTGAAGCTTTCTTGAAGGGTCTTTGCATGAGACCAAGGGCTGAAGAGGATCATTTTTCTTTCCTGGATGCTTCCATATCCTTAGCCAGGTCTGCCCAGTGAACCTCTTTATCACCTGGGGCTGGAGTGCTTGTAAGGGCATCATCCTACGGCCCAAGGGAGATCTCCTGGGTCGGCTGAGGCACCATGTCTTGTGAGCCATCTCTAAAAGAGAGTCTCACGGTTACCTCTGCATCCTCACCCTGAAGCATTTCTAGAATGCCATCTTCAATAGCCATGTTGTCCAGAGCTTCCAAATGGTTGAAGCCCACCTCAACCTGCCTGTCAAAATTTGGCCATTTCTACCCACGGCTCTTCGCACAGTGCCAGACTGGAATGAATCCATCCTTGTCAGGACCCCTGTAACATATTGTACCTTGCTTTGTACCTATGGAGTTAAGGTGATTTTTCCCTTTCATAGCATTGTCTTGATGGGTCTGAGTCATCCCATTGTGGCCCAGCTAGCCGATTCCTCTGTCACCATTGGCCGCTCGGGGCCCAGACGACTCCTCAGGTGAAGCATTACCTCTGGAAGCCTGAGGGCATTGACGATGCAAGTGTCCATACACATGGCATATGTGACAGCAAAAGGGAATAGCCTCGTAGTCTATTTGTTGAATCTAAGAGGAGGTCCCCATACAATTTTCTAGAGAATCTGGTAGAGGATTATTCAAATTCATATCAATGCAAATATGGGCATAAGAAATTACCTTTTTGTCCAGCGTTTGGTGCACTATAGTTGTCGATGTTCCAAGCATAGTGGCTATCTAGCAAAGGATATCCTCTCACCAGAATTCCAAGGGAAGTCTCAGCAAACGGACCCAAACAGGGACGTAGGCTGGAAGATCTTCAGTAGAGTTAAACCCTGAATGCCAGGGTTTGAGGAAAAGACCAATGTGATCGTAGAAGTAAGGGCCTCCTTAAAAAATCCTATTCCGATTAGAAACAGAGGAAAAATTCACCATAAAATAATTGTTTCTAGCCAACATAATATCGAAGTCCCCCTCAACCTACCATGACCAACGAATCCAAGCTTCCAAGGCCGATAGCGAAATACGGATACCCAAGAATTTGCAGATTAGAGCATGGGAAGTCAGGTATTCCACCTCTTCCTTCACTACCTCTAGGGAAATAACCAGGATAGGTCGCTCCTGATTCCATAGCAAAAACCCATTGATCTTCTTGAGCTTAGAGCTCTCACTAACATACATCGACTCAGCCTCCTGTGCATTCCCCCTAGGTAAAGGGCGATCCTCCTTGGGGGTTTCAGTCCAGCCGCCAAGTCTCAAGCCGTCGCTCACAACCATCCTTTTTGTATCAATTTTCACGGGAAGTTCATGACATCTAGTATCACCTACTATTAAATAAAGGTAAAAAAGGGGATTTTTCTTTGATTTTACATCAGTTTTGTCCACCTTTTCCATCTTATTTACTTGTTGTACATATTGCTTAGTTGGCTGATCTAAATTAGTCAAGACAACACCTTCTTTCTCAACTAGTTTTGGAGACAATTCAAGAGCTAAATGCTCTTGATTGAGCTTATCCTTTTATCCTAGAATAGAAAGAGAATCCCATTTACTAATATTGATATTATATTTCTTCAGTTGATCCGCTATATTAAAATGAGATCCACTAACCTTTGGTTGCACTTTTTAAAGCACTAGTTGCTCATGAACTAGAGGTATTCACTAAAGTTTACTAACCTCTATATTCTAATTTTTTTGAGTTTTAGGGGTAGTGAGTTGTTCTTTTGTACTCATAGAAACAATATGAGTAGTAATCAAAGCATTTGTGACCACGTGCAACTCGTCAATGGCTCTTTTTTTAGCTCTAGTTACAAGTACAACTTGACCACTTGAATTGTTAGTTTCAACACCTTGAGTAAAATCAACATGATCATCCACTTGTCAATTTAGATTAACGGCATCATGTTGCCCTTGAACTTGTTGAGTCTCTCCTTATGATGCCAAACCTGTATCTTGGTACTGACCTCCTTGAAAAGAAAACTCTTCTTGTGTCATTTGTAGCATAGTGATGTTTTGTGATACCAAGGCTTGGTTTTGAGCATCATTGAGATTTGAGGACTACCAACCTAAATACTACATCATGTTGTTTTGAGGTGGGGTAGGAACAACTATCTTTGAAGTGGAAGGAGCATTAGGATCAAAGGCAGCATATGGATTAGCTGGAGTTATGGCTCCTTATGTTTGATAAGGTGGTTTATTCTCTTTAGAAACTTGGTACGGAGGCCTTTAATCTTTGAAGGGTTGATAAGTGTTCTAATTTTATTGTTGATAGGGCTTATTAGACTAATATTGCTATCTCTTGAGCTGCATTGTTTCATTTCCAAATGACTATAGCGAGCTTTTCAAACCTCCTATCTCACTATCTTGACTAGTAGAGGTTGTAATTTGAGCTTGAGGTGATGGAATATAAGCTAAGGATGGAATTTGAAGAACTTGAGGGGCTGGTATAGAACTTATTTCTAGAAATATCAGCATTGGAGGTCTTAGAGAAAGCTTACGAGCTTGTATCAAATTATTTTTTGCCCTTATTACAACCTCATTACCATCTAGCAAAGTAGTACCACCCATTGACTGTATCGTCACACTAATATTAGAATTAAAGGCTTTCAAATAGTACAAATATGCATATTCATGGGATGGCCTTATCAACACAAGTATTCTAGTTCATATCTTTTAGAATCTAAGGTTAAAATCAGACATGAACTCATGAGGAGCACTTGTTATGGTGGTCAATTGCTCGACTAAAGATAGGTGATCATAATTGTCCTTAAATTGCTTGACTAAGGCTACACCCAATTCATCTCAGGTAGAAATAGAGTTTAATGGGAGATATCTATACCATTGCAATACTTTTCCTTTGAAGCAAGCAAGAAACAATCTAATAACAACATTATTTTCAACAACATTATGGACTGAACAAAGATTAGCTACATCTTAGATATGCTCAATAGGGGTTGTTTGATTTTCTCTTTAGAAGAATAGGATTCTCTTGAGGGCAGATATAAGAATGTCATCAAACCATGCTAAATTCGAAGGGCTACTTTTATTGAATGGAGCGAACACTTGATTTTTGATGGCTATTTGGGTAGTGGTGTTTGTAGTGATTAGAACAGTAGGATGACCAGGAGATAAATATTACTTTCAAGGATATGGTTTTGCCCTCCTAAATATTTATCTCTTACATTATATAAATTCAAAAGGAATACCTTTACTTGCTGACCATGTGGTAACTTTTGACATGAAATAATTGTCTAAATGATGCTATAAACTCTACATCTTGAAGAATCTTTAGCTTTGATGAAGATAGATAATCTTTTCTACGGCAAATGTGTCTCCTCAACTCCAAACTTTCTTTAGATATGCAAAGACTTCTTTGTGGTCTCACTGGGTGTGCCAAAAACTATTGTCAATCATACTTGAACCTTTGTGAAGGTAGTTTCAGGCCTTAAAAGTCTACTGAAACATTGAAATAATCCTAGGTTGTGGGTGACCTAATCAGTGGATTAAATCTCTAGATTCTAAGGGTTAACTCCATTTGGTGTGTCGATTAGGATCTTTATTCTACGCTACAAACTACCTGAGAAAAAGGAGAAATAAACTTGAATGAAAATCCTATCTAACGATGGTGATACACCTAAATTTTGAATTTATCCACTTAATTTGAGCTCCTAAAAACACTATCTAGATGAGAAAAGGGTTGAACTTTCAACTCTAATTGACCACTATGCATAAGTATTTCATGAAAAGGATTTATCTGGTGATTAAATCTTGAAGGAAATGATGGAATAGGCCTAATTCAAGGCACTAACCAACCACTTATATCCACTATAACTTCATCCAAGAGATATTTAAACATAAAACATGAACTGCATAATCTGATCAGCTAGTAACTATGTAAGAATCAAGACTTGACAAGGAAGAAAATTCTATCACTTACGCAAATCACTAACATAAATACACTATACCAGTAGCTAGAAACTGAAAACAATTCTTATATTAATCTAAAAAAGGTTGCAACTTAGTCTTTGACAGAATTTGGTCTTGCCAAAAAAGAGATACAAATCAAGGCTAAGGAGTCAATTTATATAGAAAAAGATACAACAACCAAGAGGATGGCATTGAAAATAGAAGAGGAGATCAACTAAGTCAAACTTGTGCTATCACAACCTTCAAGTAAAATCTATTTTTTTCTTATGCCATTGCATGAAAAAAAAATTGGCATTAGAAATGATGAAGAGTCCAAGTTTAGGTCAAACTTTCATCATGCAAAATTCTATGCCAATAATCAAATATAGACTCAACTTAAACTACCCAAAATGTGATAATAATCTCCTTTGCATGAAATCAATGCCAATGTTAAACTTAGAATTCCATTTGAACTGCTGGAAATGTTGAAAACCTTCAATTGGATAAACAAGAGCACATGCATGAAATCAATGCCATGTTGGCATTTGAAGGGATGATATGGACCCAAGTTTGGCAAGTCAAACCCTTGCATGGAAAGCCACACCACAATCTTCAAAGGAATATGTTTGTTGATTATTCCTGAAGCTGTATTGGATCATTGAATGCATGAGATAACTAGGAGATAAGCTTGACTTCAACAAACAGTCAATTGAAGCTTTGACCAATCAAATGTAAATAGCCTTTGCTTGTATGGACGATGAGAGGTGCATTCAATTTGAACTCTTTATTAACTCTCCACCTTTTGTTCTCAACTCTATGCATGTATTCCTTCTATATTATTTTGGGTTTTTATCTTCAGCTATTCCCTTCGATTCTATTTCTTCCTGTAATAATTATTCCAAGTTTTTTTTTTGTCCTTATTTCTTTGGATAAAATGTTTGAGACTTTTCCCTTTGGACCTTATTTCTTTCATTTCCTTCAGAAATCTTATTTCTACCCATTTCCTTTCCTTTGGCCTTTGGCTTGAACCATTTCTTACATATTTTCCTCATTGGTCCTTTCCTTCAGACAAAAAGTTCAAAGGAATTCATGTATTCCCTTGGGCCTTTACCTCGGGTAAATTCTTGCTCTCGAAGAATTCCTTTGGACAAATTGTCTGATGGAATTAGGTCTTCAGAACTTTTCCTCAGACAAAAAGTCTAAATTATTTCCTTCCTGCGCCTTTCAGACTTTTAGTTTTGAAATTTCCCAAAGGGCAGATACCCTTCAGGATTTTTGCTCAAAGGAATTTCTTAAACTTTTTATTTACTTTAGAATTTTTTTAATGTCCCTTTCTCATGGAAAATTTGTCTGAAGCCTTTTTTTTACTTAGACTTTTTTATCATAATTTCTACAATGGACAATTCCTTTAGAAAAAAGTTTGAAGGAAATTGCCCTTCGGAAGCCTTGAAGAGCCTTTCAAAATTTTTAAACTGAACTTTCTCGAGGGGCAAATACCCTTCAAAATTTCTTGAAATGAACCTTCTCGAAGGGCAGATATCAAATGGACCATTTCCCGAAGGGAGTTTTTAAATGGACCATTTCCTTCAAATCTTTGAACTTTAAATTTTTTGAAACGATCCCGTTTAGAAATATTAAAATGCCTCTCAAATTTTTGTTGTTAGAATGTGTTTGTGCCTGTAGACACTTAAATTTGGCCACCGATAACCTCCAATCAGGTTTTTGACCAATTTCCATTCAAAATGCACAATTTGGCCTAAAAACACTAAAACATGCTAAATGATATGAAACTAACATATTAAAATATTGATTTTGGCCAAGGTATCCCTAAATGGAGCAATGCAATTTATGGGCCAACTAACTTTGAACAGATCATTTTGAGTCAAAATATCAATTTTGCACTTGGATGCTCTGGATTGCTCTTTCTTATCAAATCTCTTTCGTAAGATGTGTGCCTTTATTATTTATTATCAATAACATCCTAAATGGGATGAAAGATCCAATGCATCTGATAGTGACTTCCAATTCCAAACCAGTCAAATTCGGGACCAATAACAAGACATTTTGATCAATTTGAGTAATTTGTTCACAAAGTGCTTAATCATGCTTAAGAGCTAATTAATACAAATCAAGGCCTAATTAAGAATTCCATGGAAAACTATTGAATAATTTGTTTTAGAAATGAATATTGAATATCTGCATCATCAGATGACCTCATTTCTTGGGAAGACATCCCTAGGCCATAAATGCCACAAATATTAGGATTCATGTCATTCATGCCTCATCAATGCCTTCCATGATGCCCTCCATGGATCTTAATTTCCCCTTCTTCCAATGTCATGATGAAGATAATTATAAACTAAATTCTAAAAATTGAATTAATCCTCAACCACACATCCCAATCTCGGGATGGATTGTTTGGGTTGATTCTAGACATTCTCAAAAATCTATAAATAAAAAGGCCATGAACATCATTTCTAAGTCTTGATAATGCATAGTTATAATACACAAATGATTTCAAAAGCTATTACAATTATTTTTACCATGCCAAATTAATTCCAAGCCAAGCCAAGCCACAAGCTAAAGGTGTTAAGGAGAGATGGAAATAGCCAAGCTTCTATTGCCAAGGACTTCATGAGCACAAACCGAGCAAGCCATTACAACAAGCATATTGGAGCATCTAAGAGAGGTAAAAGAGGATTTATTTTTTATTTTAGTTATGTGTTTTATTCATGCTTGTTAACTGAGCTCTCCCTAGTGTCTAGGCCTATAAATGTTATGCTAGTTAGTGTGTTTCTTTCATTTTATTTTCATTTTGGAACTAACCCTATATTAACCATCCAATCTTGAGTCAAATTCCTAGATTCACATATGGAATGCCCGATAGGACTAGATGCATACCACACTTGAAGAAGATCATTTTACAGCTTTAAAATATTCATTTGGACCCTTAAAACTCTTGTAAATTGATTTTCTAATTTTATTTTGCTATTTTTTATTTGTCACAGTTTTAAACAGTAATAGACATCGATAAGTAAGACCGACATTGGTTGCATATCTTAACTGACATCAGTTGTGTTGGGTGAATATTTTGTCACCAACTGACACACGATAAAATGGGTGTGGGGACCACAGCTAGAATGAGATAAATCTCTCTTCTCAGCAAGGGAGGCTCCCTATAAACTATAGTACATATATAAGCTAAAAATACACATAGGGGTGAAATCATACCATCCATCTTTATTTTTTTAGAGATGATGTTCACAGAACAGAGGATAATTTCTTGGTAATTAATGAAGGCATTTCTCTTCTTTCAGAAATGATGTTCAAAAAACCAAAGGAAGACTTCCTAGGTAGTAACTGTAACCACAAGAAATCCACAAAAGCACAAAGTCTTTCGTTGCTGCTCTCACTGATTAGGAAGAAGGACACCATAGGATTAAGTGCAGCCCAAAGTCTCTACCTAAAACTACATTGGAGTAAAGGATTACAAAGGATAAAGAGATCTCAAAGTCTCTCTAGTATCCTTTACACAAAACACAGACTGAAGACAATTATGGTAACATAAAGTCTCCCACAATTGGCTTCAGGACATCTTCTAGATTATTTCCACTTGTTCTGCTTGTTTGATTAAATGGACAAGATTGTATTTAGGAAACAAACATAAGAACAATTTCCTAGATGACACAAGCTTATTCCAACACAAAGTTTGAAAGGTCACTTGCTTTCTCATTCACTTAACAAAATATGATTAACAATCTAAGCTCAAAGTCTCAGGAATGCCTTTCAATTTAGGTAGAGCTTCGCTTCTGATATCATAGAGATCTCCCTTATACAAAATGAGAGATTACAATATATAGCATCACAAGAAAGACTTGGGTGCTTGTTTTCATGAAAATGACCCATGTTGAATTGAATGCATTGAATATCTGTGAAAGGGCCATGCTGGAACAGGTCATTAGCCTTGACTTTGGCATTCTGAATCATCTCAAATGTCTCTTTCTAATCATAGGTTTTCTGGTCTTCTTTATGATGCTTACACTGCTGTCTATTCGCCTTTACTTAATGCAAAAAAATAGGTCACACCTTTGAATGTTTGTTCTTTCTGATGTCCACCTGGTGGACTGTTCCACCTATTAGAATAACCCTTATGTAGATATTTATAGACTTTCTATAGTCTTTCCCTCTTTCCTGGCCATGTTTTGTCTCTTCCTGGTGATCTGAGCTCTTGGGGCTATCTTCTCACTTTCAGCTGGCTTCTTTGGCTATTTTCTTGGTTGGTCACTGAGTTTGTTCTCAGGTCTTTTGAAAATCAACAGTTATTCCATCACCCTGAATTTGACATCTATGGGGATGTCACCAGTCACTTGAACCACTTTAAACTTTTGAATATTGAACTCTTTTGGTTCAAAGGTTCGATTGTTCAATGGTTCAATGGTTCGGCGATTCAATGTTTTGTAAAGTGTCGCGTTCACTTGGTTTTCTTGTTCGATTGAACCATTTATTTGAACCATTTGGTTGAACCTCTTTCTAGAATCTTCCGCTTCATCCATTTGCTCAAAGCTTCCACTCAAACTTTGAACTCTTTAAACCCTTTGAACCTTTCAAAGTTCAAGGTTCAACAGTTCAGATCTATTTCTTTGAATCTTTTGAAGCTTCGAACTCTCTGGATCCTTTCATTTTCTAAGTCCGTTGAACTCATTGAACCTTTAAACCTTTCAAAGTTCAAGGTTCAATGGTTCAATTTTAACTCTTTGAATCCTTTTATTCTTTAAGTTCGTCGAAGCCGTTGAACCTTTGAACCTTACGAATATGGGGTTCAATGGTTCAATGGTTCATTCCAATTGTTTGAAGCCCACCATTAAGTCTTTTGATTGAACCTAGGCGTTGAACCATCCTGAAAACACTTGGGAAATGCCTTAAGTATTTTGAACTTCCCTTTGAGACATCCCACCTATTGAACCTACAATTTCCTTAGCTGAAAACGCTTGAGTTATTTGAGAAACTTAACAGCTCATAACATTTTTTTGATAAAGAAAGAGAGCATTTTGGCTTGTAGGACCAAAATGGTCAGCATGTTGTCCACAAAAACAAGTGATAGATTTTGGGAACAATAAGTTGTATACTTATCGATAGTCACATTGGTATAATCGATGTTGATTAGATAACCAACATCGATTAGAAAATGTAATCGTTGTCAGTTATATACACCAACGTTGATCACTGTGTTTTTCTTAAAACATAGACCCGAGAGATCTTTTTCTAAAGTTCATTATTTCAAACCCAAAAGAGATTCAAGGGTAAAGGACATGCTAACATTTTTACTATAGTACCAAGCTTGACATTTGTTAAAAACATGTCTAAATCACCTTTCACATGCTTAAAAATCAATTAGGAACCTTGTTTTGGTGTTTAACAAAAAATAAATTTTTGATGTTTATGGTGAATTTTTTCAAAGTTTGAAACTAAAACCAAGGGGTCAAATGAACACCACCTCACTTTCCCTTTGGGATTAAAAATGAACTCACCTTTTCTAAGCTTTTTATATTTACTTTGTTGTTTAGATTAATTTTTTGTTTGGCAAAAAGAGGGATGTTGCGTGTATGTTCTTCCATTTATCCCCTTTAGGGAACCCTTGGAATCAAAAGTGTCATTCCTATTCCAAGTAGCCTAGTCCAAGGCTTAGATAGAAATTCATCTAAAACACTCCCCAAAAACTCATCAAAATTTGGGTGACCTTAAAAATGACCCTAAAGTCTTTCTACTTTCATGCTTTCATTATTTTTACGCAAACTTGGCTTGCGATGGGGACTTCATCACCTCTCGTGAGTTCTTTAGGGAAGCTTTGACTTGGAGTTTCACCTCCTGGTATTGAATTCATTTGAATCCTAATTAAAGTTGCACACATGAAATAGTGTTACTTTGGACATCGCACTACACTGAGCGAACAACAGGATGTAGTGGTTGTAAAAGAGACTAGACTTTTTTGCAACAAGCCAAGTGACACAGACCTAAAATCCATGCTTTTCTTTTACATTATTTGGCATGAAAGTCATTATGTAATTGATTCCCCTAGAATGTTTGGAAACTTGTTAGATCTTAGAGAAATCCCCACTTACTATGGAAGTATTGTTGGTGTAAGGTGCACCTCAAGGTCCATGTCACAGTAGTGTCATTTGAGAGAAGAGGGGGTGTATAAACCCTACTATATAATACACATTTACTTTTGGATGTGTTGTCCACGAAAAATAACTTCTCATTTTTGGGACAACATATGACTATTTTGGTTCTGTGCAGCCAAAAATAATCTCTTCCCTTCTTGAAATTTGTTTTGAGCTTTCAAATTCCTCATTTTTCAAGCTTTTTTCAGTTAAGGGATTAATAGGTTCAACATGTTAAAAGGTTATGCAGGTGAGTCCAATCAAAGAACCAGTTTCTAACACTTAGTCATTTTTAGGATTGTTCAGCACCTTAGTTCGATCAAAAATATCCATCGACAAGCATCTAAGCAAGGATTGAACCATTGAACTGTTGAACCTTGAACCTTTTTGGTTCAACGAGTTCAATGGGTTTAAAGGTTCAACATCATCAGCAAGAGCTAAGCACATTTGTCAGAGGTTCAAAGTTCAACCATTTCAAAGGTTCCATGGATCTGAGCACTTAACGAGTTTCAAAGGATTGAACCATTGAACCCTTGAACTTTGAACCATTTTAGTTCATTAGTTCAACGTCTAAACAGTTCAACGCGCTTGGTTCAAAGATATCAAAATGACTCAGCCAAATCAAAAGAATGAACCGATTGAACCGTTAAACCTTGAACCGCTTCATAGGTTCAACGAGTTCACGGGTTCACGTGTTGAAAGGTTCAAAGGCAGCCTCAGTCAAGGAAAGGAGCGCGTAAAAGAAAAGGATGAGCGAAAGCTGCCAAGTGTCATTTGTCAAGATGCCTTATACTTTGTTTTTAAGAGCACCGAATACTACCACATGTCCCTTGTAAAGCTTGTCAAAAGCCTCCAAGTGTGAAATTCTGTAGTCCCTTCCTTTCTTTCCACTGTTTTGAGCAAGGACCATGGTGGGTCCCAGGTGAGCGACTAAAACAAACAGGACATGACAAGTGTCATCATCTGAGAGAACCCAAATGAGCCCCAAACATTTCTATTGTATTACAAAAGCCTGAGAGTGAAAATCACCAAGTGTCAATGGTAGAGGGTTTCAATACGATGCAACGGAAGATGCCATGTGTCCTTGGTTAGAATCGACAGAAGACGACAAGTGTCATCTTTCGCGTGGATTTAAAGTGAGTCCTAACTTTTTTTGAATGTGTTTCTAGAGTTTGGCATATGCTTCCACGTGTCCTCACCTATTTCGGTAGAATATGCCACATGTCACTTGTTTGAAGTAGTGAAACATGCCACGTGTCAAAGATGGAGCACCCTCAAATGCAGAGACACGGAGCCAAGGAAAGGTTTCCTTTGGACAAATTGTTCGAAGGAATTTATTCAGACATTTTGTTTAAAGGAAATAAAAGAGATAATAGTCTTCTAAAAGAATCAAAGCTTGAAGGCCACTCGAATGATCCCAGAGGGTAGGTACCCTTGCGAGAGGACACCCGACACTTAGAAAGGGTCAAGACCCCGAAGGGCAAGTTCCCTTCAGGAAGGGTCAAGCCTCAAAGGGCAGCAAAAGTTGCCAAGTGTCACAAGATGAGACACAGTCTCTACCAACTTCAAAGCCACATATTCCACCATGTGTCCTCACCTGCATCATAGCAAAATGACAGGCCTATAAACGTCAAATTCAAGACAACTAGCTAGTCGTTAATCTTCAAAATAGGAAAGACCTGTGAACATCAAAATTGCTGCAATAAGGTGTTTGTTGATCTTTGCAGGCTTAAAATGCGGACCTGATACATTCAAAGACCCTAAGGCCAGGACCAAATAGAAGAAGAGACAAAGAGGGAAACCCAACAGGAGTTATTCCCAATAGGTGGAGTAGTTCACCGGGTAGATATTTGGGGCCTACAAACATTGAAAGCGCAACCTATTTGTCTCCTTTGGAATAGAGGCAGAGTAGACAATTGAGTGGCTAACAGGTGATGGAATGAGTGATTCAGGCTTGAGATTAGACACTAGAGATGAATAAACATGCCACAGTTAAGGCAGCCGCCCTACTCCAGCATGGCCCTCCCTGACAGAATTAAAAATGCATCCAAGGCATTAATTACACAGCATGGGTCGCTCCATGGGACAAAGTGGCAAGTCTCTCCCGGCTTCTATATAATGTAATCTCTCATTCGATGCAAGAGAGGCCTTTTTTACCATTTAAGCTAAACTCTGCCCAAATTGAAAGGCATCACTGGGACTTTGAGCTCAGATTGTTTATCATATTTCTTTGTATGAATCAGAAAGCAATTTACTTTCAGACTTTGTGCTATTATAACTTGTATCATTCTAGGAGATTGTTCTTATGTCTATTTCCTAAATGTGTTCTTTTTTATGCAATTTAACAAGTAGAACTAGTGGAAGTGATAAGAAAGGTGTCCTGAAGCCAGCTACTTTCAGACTTTGTGCTGTCATAGTTGTCTTCAGTGTGAGTTTATTTTTTGTTTCTATGTAAAAGACCTTGGGATGACTTTGTGCCCCCATTGTTCTTTGTATCTCACTCTTGGGCAGTCAAGGTGGAGACTTTGTGCTACATCTTAGGTTGTTGGTTACCCTGTACTCTGTTATTAGTCACTCATTACCAAAAAGATTCTGTTGTCTATAAGAACAAGCACTTCTAAAAGAAGAGAAGTGCCTTCTATCGCTTTACCAGGATTTTTACTATCTAGAAAGGGATTTGGATCTTGGTTGAATCATACTTCTGAAAGAAGAGAAGTACCTTCACTAATCACCCAAGATTTATCCTCTATTTGTTAACGTCATCTCTGAAAGAAGAGAGATGGATGGTATATTCTACCCTTGAGTATTATTTTTAGCTTATATATAGTATATAAAACCTTTATACCTATAGGGAACCTCCCCTTGATGAGAGGAGAGATTTGTCCCCTTTGGATGTGGTAAACCTACAACATTGGATGACCAATCTTCCTATGTTGTGGTGAAGACACCTATTTTGCTCACCAGTTAGCTGGTTAACAAAATATTCACCCAACAGTATTTGGCAATTTTGTTGGGGAAGGATAAGCAGTTTGAAGCCTCAAGCTTCAAATTGAAGTTAGACCAGTCCTTTTCCATTTTTGATTCACAATCTAGCAACTCCACGCTATACCAGAAACCAAAGAGCTCAAGGTGTTGTTGACCCTATCTTTGAGTTGGCACAGCAAGGAAATTTCAACTTACTTTCTCCCCAACCTTAAGTTCAACGATCCAGGAGTGTCCCTCCTACCCGTACCAAGACACCAACACCAGGCAGAGCTACTTTTCTTACTGTTAGCAGAGCCTCACCTATCCAAGTTCCACCCACATTTATTATCCCTACTTTCAATAATCCAATCATGGCAGTTTGAGGCCCCTGGGGTAACTCTTTTCGCCCACTGAGTTTGACTCCACCCCTGTATGAACTTCCATGCAACTCAAGAAAGAATTTCCCCAAAATCTTTGGAGATGGAAAAGTCCATCCTAATGAACATGTTGTAGCCTTCAACGTAGCCTGTGGCGTGATAGGCATGGAATTTGAGGATGTGGCAGTTAGTATTTTTGTGGAAACACTACAAGGTGCTGTTGCAAACTGGTTCTACCATCTGCAAGCTAGATCAATAACTAATTGGGACACACTCAAAGCCAAATTCAAGGCTAGATTCAAGCCTACAGAAGATGCACACACCTTGTTATCCCAGCTCACACAAATGAAGAAGGAACCTCATGAGCTTATGAGGGATTTTATAGCAAAGTTTGATAAGCTGAGGAATCGAATCCCTGCTATTGCTTAGCCAACCCCTGAAAATCTCAAATTCTTCTTTATCAACTCATAACTACCTAAAGTGAGTTTTTTTCTAAGAAGAGTTGGCCACATAGACCTAGAGGCTCTCAAGATTTGGCTACCGAAGTTGAAGATGACTTTATCTTGGTAGGAAAGATAAGGAGAGATCCACACAGAGGTAAGTCCTCTTCTTCCTCTGAATACTCCCCTTCAACACCACTGATCCTATGGTGCAGAAGATAAAAAATGAATCACTGGCCCTCAAAAAACAAATGGCACAAGGAATGTCATCTGCTCCTTCCTACAGAGATGTACCAAGGAAGACATTCCCTAATCAGTTCTACTAGGGACACATTGCTAGAAACCAAGGGCAAACCAATCATCTTCCTCCCCCTCAGAGGAATAATCTTGCCATTGAAGCACCTCCAACTAACTCAGTGGTTGGATATCTTGAAGCTAAATTAGATTTCTCATTCTAGCCTAAGTTGAGTCCTGAAGATGATGTTAATCTCTTCACTGAGGAAGAAGAAGAATTAGATGGTGACTCCAATATCAGTTTTCTAAATTATCAGGATGAACCCAGGAGTGAAGGCAATGCAGCTGAGGGGTCATATGCTGTATTCACTCAATTCAAGAGTCAATCAGCTCAACATGCTGATAAGGAGAAGATAGAGGAGCAACCTCAACCAACAATTTCAATTGTTAAACATGGGACCACTCTACCCTTCCAGCCAAAGGACCTCGTGACTGCTAGAAAGGTAAGTACCCCTAACATTTCTATGCCTTCTACTTCAAATTTGCAGTTCAGTCTTCCCCTTTCCAAAAATCAAAAAGATGAATTCCCATCTGCTACTCTCAGCTCGTTCTAGACATTTGATATCATTGACCATGTAAAGAAAACCAAGATTCAAATGTCTGAATTTGAATTTCTGAAGTCCCATCATGAGTAATTAGAAAAATGTGTTCAGTGTGTTAAAAATCAGAATGTCTCTATTGAACAAGCAGTTCCTAAAGTGACACATGATCCACCCAAGAATGCACCCACCAGGAACAATCTTGTCATTACCCCTCCTGCTACTCCTGGTAGGACTGAACCCTTTTATATCTCATTGCTGATAAATGGACATCAGCTGAATAATTACATCATTGATTTTGGAGCTTCAAACAATGTCATGCCTGCTAAATTGGCTGAATCCCTTGGCCTCACGCTGACCAAGACATTTGGTAGATGTTTCTCCATGGAGAACAAACAAGTACCACCACTGAGGCAAATTAGAGACGTACAGTTTGCATTTTCAGCCTTTCCAGACAAAAGAATCAAGATGACTATCTTGGTAGCCGATGTCCCAACATCATACAGTATCCTTCTTAGGCAAATTTTTTGCAAGGATGTTAGTGGTGAATTGAGCATGGATTTATCAGAGGCAAGGATTTCAGTCAAAGGGGTTATGAAGAGGCTACTCCTTGAGAAGGAAGCAAAATACGTAGTTACCCAGACCTTAGCACTTGAAGCTCAAATTTTGTTTGAGTCTTCAGGCATGGGTAACTACTTTCTATCTACAAATGAAGTTCATGAAGTGTTTGATGAAACTCCTACCAGTGACAACCTGGAAATGCCTTCAGCTGAAATAATAAAAGAAGGGGTAGAGCATAATGCAAGTGTGAAAGAACCTCCTCCTCCGAATGGAGAAGAATCCAAAGGAAAATCAGTATCAAATGAGATATAGATTCTTGAATTTGATGGCAGTTGCTCCTTTATCAGTTCAGAGGCTGGGGTTGTGTTAATATCTCCTCAAGGAGATATTTTCCCTTCATCCTATAAGTTGTAGTTCAGCTACACTAACAACACAACAGAGTATGAATCTCTGTTGCTTGGATTAAAAGCTGCTAGGGACAAAGGCATCAAACTCCTTTATGCTAAAGGAGATGTTGAATTGGTGGTTTGTCAGGTGAGGAACCTATATCAAACCAAGAATAAAGATTGTGCCACTACTATAATCTAGTCTGGGACCAACTTGAAAACTTTGATGCTTTCAACATCTCTCTAGTTCCCAGAGAATTCAATGATCGGGTTGATGCACTGGCTATTTCAGCTACTCTCTTGGTCCCCCACCCAGACTTCAAAGGAGACAAGTACACTATTGAGCTGGTTTCTAGACCAAGTGTACCTGATAATGCCAATCATTGACAAGTATTTAACAATGACAACCAAATCATTGCCTTCCTAGAGCAAAAAGATAGCTTTGAACAGCTGCATTTTGAAGGTAGTGACCCTCAAAAGTGTGAACCAACTCCTGAATTAAATGCAGACACAGGTGAGTTCTTGCAACTAAAAGGGAATAATATTTCCAAAGGCCTGGTTTCCCTTGAGAAACTATTTGACAAACATGATAGATTCATCAAACAATAGCAAATGGATTCAAGCTCCTCCCAGGAGTTTGATCAAATAAATCTAGGAACTAAGGAAGACCCCAAGATGGTGAACATTGGAAAATGCTGTACTCCTTAGGAGAGGTTTGAGTTCACCACTTTGTTCAACCAGTACATGGACGTCTTAACGTACTCCTATGATGACCTGAAGTCACTCCGGCTTGATGAAATTTGACATAACATTCATCTCAAAGCTGATTCGACACCTTACAGGCAAAAGTCCAGGCATTATAAATTGAAAATATCATGTACTATTCTATCTGAAATACAAAAAATGCTAAATACTAGGATAATCTTTCCAATCCATCATTCCACATGGGTTGCCAATATAGTGCCTGTAAGGAAGAAGAATGGTGAAATTCACCTTTGTGTGGATTTTAGAAATTGAAATCAGTCATCCTTGAAGGATAACTATCCTTTGCCAATCATGGATCAAGTGCTTCAGACAGTGACAGGTTTAGAGATGTTATCAATGCTAGATGGCTTCTCAAGATATAATCAGGTTGAAGTTGGTGAGGCAGACCAGCATAAGACTGCTTTCACCACACCCTGGGGCACGTTTGCATATAGAAGGATGCCTTTTGGCTTGATAAATGTTGGTGCCACCTTCCAAAGAGCAATGGAACTCACCTTCAAGGATGATATGGGTAAGTTCATCATAGTTTATTTTGATGACTTGATTGTCTTTTCTAAGCATCGCCCAGATCATGTGCTCCATTTGCAACAAGTGCTGGAATGTTGCCGCTAAAATGGCATTTCCTTAAACCCCAAGAAGTCAATTTTCAGAGTAACAGAGGGGAAACTTCTTAGACACATTGTGTCCAAGAGGGGCATAAAGATTGACTTAGATAGAGTCAAGTCTATCCAAGAACTTACCTTGCCCACAAGTAATACTATTGTTCACTCTTTCTTTGAAAAGGTGAATTTCTTACGGAGGTTCGTTCTTGAGTTTGTTGAGAAGACTAGGCACATTGTAAAAATGATGAAGGGAAAGGTCACCTTCAGCTGGACTGAAGAAGGCAAGTCAATATTTGAGGACATCAAGACTGCCATTGCCCATGCTCCAATTCTGGCTTGTCCAGACTATAAGAAAGAGTTCACCATTTACAGCTATGCTTCAAAACATATGCTTTCAACAATTCTGGTTCAACAGAATAAATAAGGTATGGAATCTCCTATTTCCTTCATGAGCTGTCCTCTCAAAGCTCATGAGCTGAAGTACTCGAACATGGAGAAGCATGCTTATGCAGTGGTGAAGGCAGTAAAGCATTTTTTCTTCTACATTTTGAATTCATGACTTACTGCCCTAGTTCTTGACACCATGGTCAAATCCATACTGACTCAGCAGGAGTTTGGGACGAAGAAAGGCAACTGGGTTGCTTAGATCTAGGAGTTTGATCTGGTCATCAAACCCACAAAGTTGGTGCATTGAAAGGGGCTATGCCAACTAATTGCTGACAACGAGCCAAGAGGAACAGAGCATGAAGAATCAGAGGTGGGAGACACACCAAGATTCCTCTTTGTTTCCACCATGAATGAGTGGTATTCAGGTATTGCTTATTTTCTTACTTACGATGAGTGTCCTGCTCACCTATCTTATAAAGAAAGGAGAACCATCAAGTTGAAAGCTGTTAATTTTGTCCTTTGGGACAACGGCCTATACAAGAGGAACCTTGATGGAATGTTCTTTCACTGTGTGGACAAGGAGAAACAAAGCTGACTTCTGAAGTCCTTTCACAATTCGGCCTATGGAGGACATTTTTCTACCCCTGTGACTACCCATAAGATCTATGAGCCAGGTACTATTGGCCAACTCTCTTTCAAGATGCATACAAGTGGGTCAGGGGATGTGAAATGTGCTAGTAGTTTGTTGGAAGGCCCAAGTTAGCTGCCCTGCCCCTCAAACCAGTGATCATAGAGGAGCCATTCCAGCAATGGGGAATTGATTTTATTGGAGCTGTAAACCCATCATCAAGTGCTGGGCATGACTATGTCCTCACTGCAATAGACTACTTCACCAAATGGATAGAAGCTGTTCCAACCAAACATGCTACTTCTGAAGTAGTATGCAATTTTTTTAAAGAAAACATCATATCCAAGTTTGGGGTCCCAACCAAGATTGTCACTAACAATGCAGCTTGTTTCACTTCCCAAGAGATTACTCAATTCTGTTTCTACTATGAAATTACACTCTCCCACTCTTTTGATTACTTTCCACAAGGGAATGGACAGGCTAAGTCAAGTAATAAGAATTGGTGGCTATCAACAAGAAGCTGGTGGATGACAACCAAAAGACGTGGCATAAAGCATTGGTTGATGCTCTATGGGCAGACAAAATTACGCCAAAGAGGGTAATTGGTATGTCTCCTTTCCAACTTCTTTATGGACTCAATGTTGAAATACCAATTACCCTGAAATTGCCAACATTGAAATTGGCTAAGGCAATTGAAGATCATACATATGAAAGTGCCCTTGATAAGAGGATCATGTGCCTGACTGAGCTGAAAGATTAGAGAACTGTATTGGTGAATCAAATTGCCACCCATCAAGGTCTGGTGAAGAAGCTCTTTGACTAGAAAGCAAAGAATCGTGATTTCCAGATTGGAGATCAAGTCCTACTATGGGACAAGGGAAGAGAACCAAAGGGGATGCACAAAAAGTTTGATTCCATATGGAGGGGCCCTTTTACTATTTATTAGCTCAATGATATAGTTTTCTGTTGAAGTATCAAGATGACACTCTCTTTTTTCTACCTCAAAATGCGCAACATCTGAAGCACTTCAACTCTTGGAGTATCAGATGAGTTCCCCTGTACATATGTATATTTGTATAGTCTTTTGTTTCTATTTTGTTCTTTTTGCTTTCATTTTTTGGATCCTTTCTTTTTGGGTAGCATGACTCCATAGCCCAATGACATAATTTAAGGCACTGGAGATTCTAGTTTCTACTCCCCTCAATTGTGTTTCAAGTTTTCAACTGAAGATAGTTCCCCAAATGGAGCCAGTTGTTGTCCCCAAAAAATGACTTCTCATTTTTGGGACAACATATGACTATTTTGGTCCTGCACAGCCAAAAATAATCTCTTCACTTCTTGAAATTTGTTTTGAGCTTTCAAATTCCTCATTTTTCAAGCTTTTTTAGTAAAGGGATTAGCAGGTTCAAAGGTTTCTGCAGGCGAGTCCAATCAAAGAACCAGTTTCCAACACTTAGTCATTTTTAGGATTGGTTCGGTGCCTTGGTTCGATAGAAAATGTCCATCGACAAGCATCTAAGCAAGGATTGAATCGTTGAACCGTTTAACCTTGAACCATTTTGGTTAAATGGGTTCAATGTCATCAGCGAGAGCTAAGCACATTTGTCAGAGGTTTAAAGTTCAACCATTTCAAAGGTTTCATGGCTCCGAGCACTTAACGAGTTTCAAAGGCTTGAACCATTGAACCATTGAACCTTGAACCATTTTGGTTCATTAGTTCAACGGGTTCAACGTCCAAATAGTTCAACACACTTGGTTCAAATATATCAAAATGACTCAGCCAAATCAAAAGAATGAATTGACCGAACCGTTGAACCTTGAACCGCTTTATAGGTTTAACGAGTTCACGGGTTCACAGGTTCAAAGGTTCAAAGGCAGCCTCAGTCAAGGAAAGGATCGTGCAAAAGAAAAGGATGAGCAAAAGCTGCCAAGTGTTGTCTATCGAGATGCCTTATACTTTGTTTCTAAGAGTGGAAGATACTACCACGTGTCCCTTGTAAAGCTTGTTAGAAGCCTCCAAGTGTCAAATTTCGTAGTCCCTTCCTTTCTTTCCACTATTTTGAGCAAGGACCGTGGTGGGTCCTAGGTGAGCGACTAAAACAAACAAGATGTGACAAGTGTCATCATCTGAGAGAACCCAAATGAGCCAAAAAACATTTCTATGGTATTACAAAAGCCTGAGAGTGGAAAGTGCCAAGTGTCAATGGCAGAGGGTTTCAATCCGATGCAGCAGAAGATGCCACGTGTCCTTGGTGAGAATCGGTAGAAGCTGACAAGTGTCATCTTCTGCGTGAATTTAAAGTGAGTCATAACTATTTTTGAATGTGTTTCTAGAGTTTGGTGGATGCTTTCACGTGTCCTCACCTGTTCCAGTGGAAGATGCCACATGTCACTTGTTTGAAGTAGTGGAACGTGCCACGTGTCAAATACGGAGCACCCTCAAATGCAGAGACACAGAGCCAAGGAAAGGTTTCCTTCAAACAAATTGTCTGAAGGAATTTATTCAAACATTTTGTCTGAAGGAAATAAAAGAGATAACAATCTTCTGAAATAATCAAAGCCTGAAGGCCACCCAGATGATCTCGGGCGGGAGGACACCCAACACTTAGAAATGGACCCTGTTCAAGACCCCAAAGGGCAAGTTCCCTTTAGGAAGGGTCAAGCCTCAAAGGGCAGCAAAAGCTACCAAGTGTCACAAGTCGAGACATAGTCTCTACCAACTTCAAAGCCACAGATGTCACCACGTGTCCTCACCTGCATCACAACAGAATGACAGGCCCGTAAACGTCAAATTCAGGACAACTGGCTAGCCATTAACATTCAAAAGAGGAAAGACCCACAAACATCAAAATTGCTATAATAAGGTGTCTGTTGATCTTTGCAGGCTTAAAACATGGACCTGATACATTAAAATACCCTAAGGCCAAGACTAAGTAGAAGAAGAGACAAAGAGGGAAACCCAACAGGAGTTATTCTTAGTAGGTGGAGAAGTTCGTCGAGTAGATATTTGGGGCCTATAAACATTGAAAGCGCAGCCTATTTGTCCCCTTTAGAATAAAGGTAGAGTAGACAGTTACGCGGCTAGCAGGTGATGGAATGAGTGATTCAGGCTTGAGAGTAGACACAAAAATGAATAAACATGCCACGGTTAAGGTAGCTGCCCTACTCCAGCATGGCCCTCCCTGACAAAATCAAAAATGCATCCAAGGCATTAATAGCACAGCATGGGTCGCTCCATGGGACAAGGTGCCAAGTCTCTCTTGGCCTCTATATAATGTAATCTCTCATTCTATGTAAGAGAGACCTTTTTGACCACAGAAGCTAAACTCTACCCAAATTGAAAGGCATCACTGAGACTTTGAGCTCAAATTGTTTATCATATTTTTTTGTTTGAATCAGAAAGCAAGTTACTTTTAGACTTTATGCTGTTATAACTTGTATCATTCTAGGAGATTGTTTTTATGTCTATTTCCTGAATGTATTATTGTTTATGCACTTTAACAAGCAGAACTAGTGGAAGTGATAAGGAAGGTGTCCTAAAGCCAGCTACTTTCAGACTTTGTTTTGTCATAGTTGTCTTCAGTGTGTGTTTATTTTTTATTTCTGTGTAAAGGACCTTGGGATGACTTTATGCCCCCATTGTTCTTCGTATCTCACTCTTGGGCAGTCAAGGTAGAGACTTTGTGCTACATCTTAGGTTGCTGGTTACCCTGTACTCTGTTATCAGTCACTCGTTACCATAAAGATTCCTGTTGTCTGCAAGAACAAGCACTTTTGAAAGAAGAGAAGTGCCTTCTATCGCTTCACCAGGATTTATACTATCCAGGAAGGGATTTGGCTCTTGGTTAAATGTTACTTCTAAAAAAAGAGAATTACCTTCACCAATCACCCATGATTTCTCCTATGTTTGTTAACATCATCTTTGAAAGAAGAGAGATGGATGGTATATTCTACCCTTGAGTATTATTTTCAGCTTATATATATATATATATATATATATATATATATATATATATATATATAACACTTTTATACCTATAGGGAACCTCCCCTTGACGAGAGGAGAGTTTTGTCCCCTTTGGATGTGGTAAACCTACAACATTGGATGACCAATCTTCCTATGCTGTGGTGAAGACACCTATTTTGCTCACCAGTTAGCTGGTTGACAAAATATTCACCTAACAGGATGAACACTTAAAACCCTCTCAGATGACGTATATTGGTGAATTTTAACAATACCAAGCAACCTTGTCAGTTTAGGATCTAAAAGTGATTAATTAGTTGGTCTTGTCCTAGATTAAAGTCTTGTTTCGAGTCAAAACTTGGTGTAAACAAACTATTCAAACCAAACACATAGTCCTAAATTTTTTTTGAATAGGGAGGCGTTATGCTACCCATGTGAGATCATCAATTTGCCTTATTCAAAGTTCATCAAAAGCTGAAAGAAGCATTATCCTATTTGAACTTGGTGATCTTGTTCTTAAAGAAAATAAGAAAAATACCATGACTGAGAAGAAACATAAAGGGAAATTCAAACCAAATTGGATAGGGCCTTTCATCATTACTGTAGATTATGGATCAGGATCGTACAGGCTCACCACACTAGATGAAGATGGATTTATTGAGCTAATGAATATTATTCATCACAAGTGGTACTATGCTTGAATTTTAAGGTGCATTGTATGTAAGGACCATTTTAGTTATGCCATTTTATTACTACTCTTCTTTGTAAAAATACCATCCTTATCTGTCTTCTTCGCCATATCCACTTTTCATTTCTAACCTATCAACCCGGCGTGTTCTAAAGCCAAGCTCGTTTGACCTTGGTTTTTTGCCATTCATTATGCATTTCTAGCATCAAAGTATATGATTAGTTTTATTAGTTAGTTCTAGTATTTCAAATAGAGATCTTATTTTGGGGACAATGTTATATAAGTTTCAACAGTTTCATCCTTTGTTTGTTATGCGTTTCTCACCACCGATCTTGCTTATAATTATAACTACCTTTGGGAAAATTAGTACCATTGGTCTATGCCATTGTGTCCTAGTTTTAACCACCTATGTGCAAACTAGGGGTAACATTAAGTCTTGACATACCATCTTTCCACTTTCTATGTCATAATTTGCCTTTTTACCAACTGTGCCTATTTTGTTTAAATTGACTGCTACAATAGTCGAATTCCTCCGCTGTAAAAGTGGAGCTACAATGACTTGAGGTCCTACTCTGGGACTATGTAGGCAGTGTTGAATACTTTTTGAGGTCAGCTCAGTCACCCTAAGCCACACTCTCACCATTTTGTGAGCTTTAACCATTTAGTGTCTCATCATTCTCGATTGAATTGAGATACTCCAAAACAATTCCAAAAACATTTGAAAAATCATTGAAAAAGAAAAAGAAAAACATTAACCACTTCTTTGCCTTAATGATTCTAAGAACCTTTATGAAGTTACAAGCAAAACACTTGTCATTTAGTTTCCCCATCCTTTTTGGCCTTTTGTCTCACATAATTGCCATTTTGAAAGACCATTCTTATTGTTCTATCACATCCATTCTATTTGTTTTCCTTAGTTATCACGTTCTTCCCATTCCCTAGGAGAATTACATTTAGCTTGAAGTTTTTATTGAGTATTACATCCATGGAACTATGTAGACAACGTCCACTTGCCTAGTGCATATGGAGATAGATCGATCACCCCCTTCCTTTTCTTCTATTTCCCCATTTTGTTTGTTAGTTAAGTTGTCGCTTATTTGTTTTTGCTTATTTTGTTTATTTGTCTGCTTATTTGTTTGTTTTCAACACTATTGCATTGATTCAATTTATGTGTGTTCATTGGGTGATTCCTTGCCCACACTTATACTCGAATCCATCCATATTCATATGTTTACATTGTCATCATGGTTTCTATCATTGGTGCATTGTTTTCTATTGAGTATTGGATTACAAGAGTTAGTCTTTATGCATAATTTGACCAAGTCCTCATGATGTTATATCACGATGCTTATCGACACATGCTACAACAAACTTCAGCTTCAAGAAGTCTATTCAGCAATGGCAACATCAACATCTCTTTGGCACTTACATCCCAATTCCACCCTAATCATATCTCAAACAGAGTAATTAAACATGAAAGAATTTCAATTTATTAGTTCGAATGAGCATCTCCCTTCTAGTAAGTTGTTTCAATTCATCATTACCTTTTGTTTTAAGTTATCATTCTCCTTAACCAAGTTTATCATGTTTGCCATAATCGGGGTCCAATGATTATAACTACCTATGGACAAATCATTGTACACCGTCCCACCTACATTTCTCAATGATTATAACCACCTTTGGGAAAATCATTGTGTTATCACCACTTTACTTTTTCTACCCATACAAGGGCATGTTATTCTCTTATTTGTCTGTTCTAAATGGGGTAGCTCGATTTTCTTAATGATTATAACCGCCTTTGAGGAAATCATTGTGTTATGATACCACATTGCCACTATAGAGGTACAATGCTTATAACCACCTTTGAGAAAATCATTGTACACCATCCCACTTGCATTATCAATGATTTTGACTATTTTTTTAGTATCATTGTGTTCTCACCCCATCATCTTTCCTTTCTTTGGTCCCCTTATTTTGCTTCTTTCTTTTCGAGGGATCGTTTACTGACCTACTTGTGCTGACTGCTCACTTGAGGGGGCATCATATAGTAAGTTTATCATCATTACAATTATAGGCATATAAGACCTTTTTCATTCTTTGAGAAGACATTACTATGCTTATAGCTTGCAACACCTTCCTAAACAGGGGCAAACTGTAGACACCTAAATATAGCCACTGATAACCTCCACTCAGGCTTTTGACCAGTTTCCATTCAAAATGCATAATTTGGTTTAAAACACTAAAACATTCTAAATGATGTGAAACTAACATATTAAAGTGTCTAGTTTGGCTAGGGTATCCCTAAATGGGGCAATGTAATTTATGGGCTAGCTATCTTTGATTAGATCATATCGAGTTAAAATGTCAATTTTACACCTGAGTGTTCTGAATTGCTCTTTCATATCAAATCTCTTGCACAAGATGCATGTCTTTGTTATTTGTTTTTAGTAACATCATAAATAGGATAATGGATCTAATGCATCTGATAGTGACTTCTAATTCCAACCCAGTCAAATTTTAGACCAATAACAAGGCATTCTGACCAATTTGAGTAATTTGTGCACAAAGTGTTTAATCATGTTTAAGAGCTAATTAATCCAAATTAAGGCCTAATTAATAATTTCATAGAAACTTGGTGAATATTTTGTTTTGTAAATGAATATTGAATATCTACATTATCAGGTGATCTCATTTCTTGGGAAGACATCCCTAGGCCATAAATGCCACAAATATTAGGATTCATGCCCTCCATGCCTCATCAATGCCTTCCATATGCCCTACATGCCTCTTAATTACCCCTTCTTCTAATGTCATGATGAGGATAATTATAAACTTAATTATAAAAATTAAATTAATCCTCAACCACACATCTCAATCTCAGGATGGATGGTTCAGGTTGATTATAGACATTCTCAAAAATCTTTATATAGAGAGGCCATGAACATCATTTATAGGTCTTGATAATGCAAAGTTATAATAATCAAATGATTCCAAAAGCTATTTCAATTAGTGTTACCATTTCAAATTGATTTAAATCCAAGCCAAGCCACAATCAAAAGGTGCCAAGGAGAGATGGAGGTAGCCAAGCTTCCATTACCAAGGACTTCATAAGCATAAGCTGAGCAAGCCACTACAACAAGCATTTTGGAGCATCTAAGGGAGGTAAAAGAGGATTTATTTTGCATTTTAGTTGTGTGTTTTATTCATTTGTTAACTAAGCTCTCCCTAGTGTCTAGGCATAGAGATGTTATGCTAGGTAGTGTGTTTTTTTTCATTTTGTTTTCCTTTTGTAACTAACCCCATACTAACCATCCTCTCTTGAGTCAAATTCCTAGATTTGCATATGGCATGCCCAATGGGACTAGATGCATTCCACACCTAAAGAAGATCATTTTACAACTTTAAAATTTTCATTTGGACCCTCAAAACTCTTGTAAATTGATTTTCTAACTTTATTTTACCCTTTTTTGTTTGCCACAATTTTACACAGTAACAGACGTCGGTAAGTAAGATTGACATCAGTTGCATATCTTAACCAATGTTAGTTAATGAAATGGACATTAGTTATATACCTATCAAAAATCACATTGGTATAATTGATGTCGATTAAATAACTGACATCGGTTAAAAAATGTAACCATCGTCGGTTACATAAACTAACGTCAGTCACATAAACTGACATTGGTCACTATGTTTTTCTTAAAACACAGACTCAAGAGCTCTTTTTCTAAAGTTCATTATTCCAAACCCAAAATAAATTCAAGGCTAAAGGACATGCTAACATTTTTACTACAGGACTAAGCTTAACATTTGCTAAAAATATGTTTTAGATCACTTTTCACATGCTTAAAAATCAATTAGGAACTTTGTTTTGGTGTTTAACAAAAACTAAATTTTTGATGTTTATTGTGAATGTTTTCAAAGTTTTCACCTAAGACCAAGGGGTCAAATGAACACCACCACATCCAATCCTAATCAAAGTGGTACTAACATGCAAACAACTAGCCAACAACATGTGCATGTAGTTAATCCCATTAGTAGATCATCATACCAGGGAATAGGAGTTTCTACATCCCAACTTTAATTGGTTGATTCCTCAAGTGTACAACCTATGGGATTAGGTAATCAAATAATGGCTAATGTCACTTTTCAATGATAGAATGTGATGAACCCTACTCCTTCTCAACAAGTAACGAGTAGTATTCTATACTAGCAGACATAATCTAGTGTATCAACATAACAAAGGATAAATACATTGCCACCTTAATCAAGGGCAATAAATGTTCCACCTCACTAGGCAATGAAAAACATACCTCTTCAATCATAGACTAATATACTAATCCAAAACCAAGTAATGACTAGTCAACAATGTGCAAATAGTAATCAATGACAAGTGCCAAATCTACAACCTACTTTCACTTAATCATAGGGATTAGTGTAACAAGGAGGTGCTAACATGTCCTTTTTCAACCACAACAGGCACAATATAGTTATATCCCTACATCCCAACCACAAAATAGTCCAAGTCAAACCTTTTTCACCAACCCAAACTAGAATATTACACAACCAAATGTGTAATTTCAATTACATCCTAATCCATATATGCGTATTCTTGGTCCATTCCCTAACTAAACCAATGTACCTCAATAGATATCTCCATCATACCCTGGTCAAAGTGTCCCACTTGTGACCTCCCAACCATCTATCCAAACTAATATTCTCCCTCAAATCAATGTTCCTTCCAATTTTCTATCTGAAAACTTTTAACAGATGAAGGATGTGATTGTTTCCATTCAAGTTAGGAAATAAACTGAAAGGTTTAAATTTGATGACATGTGTTCCTACCCATTCAACATAGAGTATTTGTAGATACCATTTATTCTAGGATACTAACCACTGAAATTTGAAAATACAAAGGGAAAGCTGACCCTAAGGCTTATTTGACCAAATTCTTTGTTATATGTCAACCAGTGGAATATAGTGACATATATATATGTTGCTATTATTTATAAGGAACTTGGTTGGACAAGCCTTGGAGTGGTTTTTAAAGTTGCCCAAAAATTTAGTAATAGATTTTGATGATCTTTTTGATAATTTTTTGCAACACATATCTTTCTAATATGTTTACCAAAAATTTGCACAGTGAGATAGCTTATCATTTGGAACTACAATGTGCACATACTTTCAAGGAAATCATTGATAAAGGTTTGTTGATCGAGCAGGTTATCATCAATAAAGGAGTCATCAATCTTGATTAAACTAATCAAAATTAAGGTACCAATAAGGAAAATGACCAACATCAACATCTTATTCAAGCACCAGCATCGCAACCAACACAGGCCAATAACTAAGAAAGACTTAAGCAATTCAACCATAATAGGAATGTTGTGAGAAATGGAGTAACTAAATCTCATCATGTCCAAATGGTGTAAACATCATTTGTACCAGCTTTTCAGCTTACTCCTACCAAGCAACCTCTCCAACCAATGTTGCAAGCATAACAACCAAGACCTGCATAATAAATATAATAGACTTTACCATTGTAAACCCCTCCTCCTAGGAGAATCATGCCTATACATCGTATCTTTAGTGACCTAAGAGAACCTATTGAGTCTATATTCATAAGCTTGCTATCACTAATCTGATTAGTTGGACTATACTAAATAACTATCTGTAAGGCATTCCTTATCCTGATTGATATCGTGAAAATGAATTCTGTGACTATCATCGAGTCAACGGGCATAATCTAAGAAGATGTGTCCAAATCAAGCATTTAGTTGAGAATATGTTGGAGAATGAGAAGATAACATTGGATAATGGTGATTCCACTTCCAATCAAACTCTTGGGATTTATCAAAACCCCTTTCCCTGACATAACAATAAGCAATAAAAGAATAATCATTAACAATAACAATAATGGCCAGTATAACAGTAAAATCAATAGTATCAAAATCAAAGGCCGAACTAGTAGAATCAACAAAATCAGTGGCAAAACCCATAATGATAGAACAATGGACAAATCCAAGGTCAAAATGGTAACAACCAACAAACCTACCATGTAGTTGCACATGACTACAGTAGGATTGTAGGTCATATTGTTGGGGGTATCACTCATACCATATCCATTAATCTTATACCAAACACTAATCAGCCTATACCATTACTATATAAAAATATTCATCGAAATTACATGGATAATCCTTCTTTGACCTAAGGATACATACAGGCAAACCAACAAACTAGGACTTCCCCTTTTAGACCTTATATCAACAACTCATCCTTGTCACATGACCACATGCAAGTGCACTGATAATCAAGACTTGTCATGTCTGGTCCCACACCATTCCCAACATTAGTTAGTGATAATAGTCTAGTATTTAATCCCAATTGTGCGATCACAACTTGGAAGTCAAAGATTACTATCCCATGCCCATAACCATCTGCCACTTTACTTGTCATCTAACTAACTATTTAGCCTCAGAATAAACCATTCACTATTTACTAGGACAAGAAGTTTGATATTGTGGAATAATTTAAAAAGACACTAGCACAAATTACTATTTTAGATTTGCTCTAAACGTCAATAATCCACAAGAACATCTTAAATGAGTTTTTGACTCAATCCACTATTACTACTGATATATCCCTTGATAAATTTCAAGCTTTGGTTGGACACCTAGCTCCAGCCCAACAAGTCACATTTAACCAAAGATATATGTCTTCCCTTGGCCCACTCCATAATAATCCATTGTACATAGAAGTTTATCCATTACGGGACTCAGGTTCATCATGCTTAGGATAAGTTGAAGAGCAAGTCCTAACAAAGGACCTTGATGTAATTCAATAGTTCAAGTCGTTGCCTACTATCCTAGAAAAGGTTCAACCCTTCTAGTTGAAGATATAATTAAGGTAAATATTGGGACACCATCAGACCTAAAATGGATAAAATTAGGATCATCCCTCATTGAGGAGGAACGTGACATCTTCATAGCTCTGTTGAGAGAATTTGTAGATATCTTTGCATGGGCCTATTCTGACATGCCAGGTTTAGACCCCACCTTAGTTTTACACCATCTTATGGTTAATCCTGATGCCAAATTGGTAAAACAAAATTTACATAAGATGCATCCTCACATTTTTGTATTGGTAAAGAAAGAGTTGGAAAAACTCTTAGAAATAGGATGTATTCGATCTATTAACTACTTAAAATGGATCTCTAATGTGGTACCTATTAGTAAAAACCCTGAAGAGATCAAAATTTGTACTGATTTTTGAGACATCAATAAAGCTTATCCTAAATATGATTTTTCCAGACCTAATATCGACATGATTTTTGACTCTATGGTAGGTTATGAAATGCTTTCACTCATGGATGGCTTTTCAGGATACAATAAAATCATAATAACACCAGAAGACCAACATAAAACAATGTTCACCACTCCATGGAGAACATTTTGTCTTCAGGTCATGCCATTTGGCCATAAGAATGCTAGAGCTACATATCAAAGGGCCATGACTATCATATTCCATGATATGATGCATGATATTGTTGAAGACTATGTTGATGATTTATTAGGAAAATCTAAAATCAGGGCCGACCATCCAACAGTGTTGCGTAAGATATTTGAAAGATTATTGGAGTATAAAGTCAGACTCAATCCAAATAAATATGTGTTTGATGTAACTTCAGCCAAATTACTTACCTTCATCATGTCTCATAGAGGTATTGAAGTCGATCTGACTAAAGTCCATGTTATAACTGAGATACAATCGAGATACCACCACCAACCAATTTAAAACAACTCTATAATTTGTAGGGTAAGATTAGTCAATTTGACGCTTCATCTCTCAGTTAGCAGACAAGTTTCATCTATTTACAAACCTTTTGAAGAAGGGAGTTTCATTTCATTGGGATGATCACTACCAAAAAACTTTTCAACAACTCAAAGACTATCTTGTTAATCTACCTATTTTATTACCTCCTATGCTAGGAAAGCCATTCTTGTTATACCTATCAGCTACCAACCATGCTCTGGGGGCACTCTTGGATCAACATGATGATAATAAAATAGAGTATGTCATAGACTACCTAATTTATACTTTGGTTACATATGAACATAAAAATGCACTTATTGAAAAAGCTTATCTAGCCATGGTCTTTGCAGCTCAAAAACTGCACCATTACATGTTGAATAATAAGACCATGGTCATTTCAAAAGTAGATCTGCTCAAGTATCTACTATTTAAAATAGCTTTGCAAGGTAGAATGGCTAAATGGATCATGCTTCTCAGTGAGTTTGACATAGAGTATGTGAATCAAAAGGCAATCAAGGGACACGTTCTTGTAGATCAACTTGCTAAAGCACTTCTCTAAGACACAACCACTCACGTTTCAATTTATTGATAAATCCATAATGACCATCATAGACACACCCCTTGAGGAGCAACCTTGGAAGCTGTATTTTGATGTTTCATTTACTACATGTGGATCGGGGGTAGGCCTATTATTTATTACACTACAGGGGGATCTAATCCCTAAATCATTTAGAATCAACATTTCTTGTAAAAACAATATGGCCAACTATGAAGCACTTTTTGTAGGACTTCGATAAGTAGTGTATTGGAATATATATCATCTCCAAGTTTATGGTGATTCTCAGTTAATTATCAATCAGGTCATGGATTATTTTTAGACCAAAGATGACAGTTGATTCCATATAAAGCCATGGTCGACACTCTTAAGCAACAAATTGCTAATATTCAGTTTGAGCACATACCAAGGGCTAGTAACAAAACTATAGATACCATGGTTACTATTAATTCTCTGATTTGACAATCAAATAAAGCTAGAGAGTATCAGTTCCTTGTTGAGAATTTCTCAACACCAGCTCATGAACCTTCAACCATTACCATGATTTATGATATTATTGTTCCTAATTTTATTTGGTACTCAGACCTTTACAACTACCTTCATGACTAATTTATGCCACCTAACCTATCTCAAAAACAAACCAAAGCCTTCATTCATCATTTTACTCATTATACTCTGCTTGGGTCCACACTTTACCATCACAGTTTTGATGGAGGTCTACTTCATTTTTTAATTTCAGTATAGTCTACACTAGGATTAAGAAAAGTTCATGAAGGAGTATTTGGAGCTCATTCTAACAGGGTAGTCCTATCTAAAAAGCTCTTGTATACTGGTTATTATTGGCCCACAATGGACAAAAATTCCACTACATATATAAGAAAGTGTGATAAATGTCAATGGCATGCTAATCCAGTTCATGTCTGAGTAAAAACTTTGAAACCGATGTTGACACCATGGCCATTTTCTACATGGGGACTTGACCTGATTGGGAAGATCAATCCCACTTCATTTGATGGCCATAAACATATCTTTATCACCACAAGGTATTTCACTAAGTGGGTTGAAGCTATACCCCTCACTTACGTGATTAGAAATCAAATTTCCAAATTCATCTTTAACTATCTCATTTGCCACTATGATATACCCTCTGACATCATATTCGATAATGGATGATCATTAAAAAACAAGGATGTAGACTAGCTATGTACTAAATATAACATCACACAACATTTTTCTACAACATATTACCCTCAAGGTAATGGCTAAGTTGAGGCATCCAAAAAAACCATTATCAATATTCTCAAGAAGATTGTCAATGATGCCAGTCGTGATTGGAATTTATAGATATTCCATACCCTTTAGGCATATCGTATCAATCATCGTACCCCCACAGAAGCCACTCTATACTCACTTATTTATGGTACTAAATCCATCCTTCCCATTGATGTCAAATTGCTTTCACTATGCATCTCTTTCAAGCATGTCCTGGATGATTATGACTATTGAGTAACTCGCCTGCAAGAGCTAGACCTACTTGATGAAAATACACAGCCACGCTCAACAATATTCATGCATATCAAAAATGACTCAAAGGCCACTATAATCAATGTGTTAAGTATATAACATTTAAACTTGGTGATCTAATTCTTAAAGAAAACCAAAAGAATATCATGGTTGAGAAGAAGCATAAAGGGAAATTCAAACTAAATTGGATAGGGCCTTTCATCATTACTACACATTATGGATCAAGAGCATATAGGCTCCCCACACCAAACAGAGATGAACTTCCTAAGCCAATAAATATTATTCATCTAAAGTGGTACTATGCTTTAATTCTAAGGTGTATTCTCTGTAAGGACCATTTTAGTTATGCCATTTTTTTACTATTATTTTTTATAGAAATAACATCCTTTTTGGTCTTCTTCATCGTATCCACTTTTCATTTCTGACCTATCAGCCCGATGTGTTCTAAAGTGTAGCCCATTTGACCTTGGTTTTTTGCCATTCATTATGCATTTTCAGCATCAAGATATCTGATTAGTTTCATCAATTGGCTCCAGTACTTCAAACAAAGATCATATTTTGGGGATAGTGTGATAGAAGTTTCGGTAGTTGTATCCTTCGTTTATTATGCCTTTCTTACCATCGATATTGCTAATAATTATAACCACCTTTGGGAAAATTAGTACCATTGATATATGCCATTGTGTCCTGGTTATAACCGCCTATGGGAAAACTAGGGGCAACATTACACCTTGACATACCAACTTGCCACTTCTTATGTCATACTTTGCCTTTTTACCAACTGTGCCTATTTTATTTGAATTGACTACCACACTAGTCAAATTCCTCTATTGTAAGGGAGGAACTAGAGTGACTTAAGGTCTTACTCTGGGACTATGTAGGTCGCATTGAATACTTGTTGAGGTCAGTTCAGTCACCCTAAGCCACGCTCTCACCATTTTGTGAGCTTGAACCATTTAGTGTCTCATCATTCTTGATTGAGATACTCCAAAAATATTTGAAAAATCATTAGAAAAGAACAAAAACATTGACCACTTCTTTGCCTTAAGGATTCTGGGAACCCTTACTAAGTTACAAGCAAAACACATTTCATTTTGTTTTTCCTTCCTTTTTGGTCTTTTCTCTCATGCACTTGCCATTTTTCAAGACCATTTATATTCTTCTATCACATCCATTATGTTTATTTTCCTCAGTTATCACATTCTCTCCATTCCCTAGGAGAACTACATTTGGTTTGAAGTTTTTTATTATATTTTACATCCATGGAACTATGTAGACAACATCCACTTGCCTAGTGCATAAGGAGACAACTTGACCACCCCCTTCCTTTTCTTCTATTCCTCCATTTTGTTCATTTGTTAAGTTGTTGCTTATTTTCTAGGGGCAATGTTTGTAGGGTTTCTATTGCATTGTTTGTTTATTTGTTTCTACTTATTTTATTTATTTGTCTAGTTGTTTATTTGTTTTCAACATTGTTCCCTTTATTCAATTTTTGTGTGTTCATTGGGTGATTCCTTGCCCATACTTATACTTGAATCCATCCATATTCATATGTTTACATTGTCATCATGGTTTTTGTCATTGGTGCATTGTTTTCTATTGAGTATTGGATTACAGGAGTCAGTTTTTATGCATATTTTGACCAAGTTATCATGATGTTATACCATGATGCCTATCAACACATGCTACAACAAACCTCAGCTTCAAGAAGTCTATTCAACAATGGCAACATCAACATCTCTTCAACATTGACATCTCGATTCCATCCTAATCGTATCACAAACAAAGTATTTAAACATAAAAGAATTTAAATCTTCATTAGTTTGGATGAGCATCTCCAAACTAATAGGTTGTTTCAATTCATCATTACCCTATGTGTTAAGTTATCATTCTTCTTGACCAAGTTTATCATGTTTACCATAATCAAGGTCCAATGATTATAACCACTTATGGAGAAATCATTGTACACCATCCCACCTACATTTATCAATGATTATAACTGTCTTTAGGAAAATCATTGTGTTGTCACCACTTTATTTTTTTTGCCCATACAAGGGCATGTTATTATCTTGTTTTTCTATCCTAAATGGGGTAGCTCTATTTTCTTAATGATTATAATCACCTTTGGGTAAATCATTGTGTTATGATACCACGTTGTCAGTATCAAGATACAATGATTATAACTGCCTTTGGGCAAATCATTGTACACCATCCTACTTGCATTCTCAATGATTTTGACTAATTTTTTAGTATCATTATGTTTTCACCCCATCATCTTTCCTTTATTTGATCCCCTTATTTCACTTCTTTCTTTTTGAGGGACTTTGTTGACCTACTTGTGCCAACCGCTCCCTCAAGGGGGCATCATACAATTAGTTTATCATCATTGTAGTTATAGGCATATATGATCATTTTAATTCTTTGAGAATACATTACTATGATTATAGCTTGCAATACCTTCCAAAATAGGGGCAAATTGTAGACACCTAAATATAGCCACTGATAACTTCCAATCAAGCTTTTGACCAATTTCCATTTAAAATACATAATTTGACCTAAAAACACTAAAACATGATAAATGATGTGAAACTAACATATTCAAGTCCTAATTTTGGATAGGGTATCCCTAAATAGGGTAACGCAATTTATGGGCCAGCTATCTTTGATCATATCATTTTGGGTCAAAATATCAATTTTGCACCTGGGTGCTCTCGATTGCTCTTTTCTATCAAATATCTTGCACAAGATGCGTGCCTTTGTTATTTGTTGTCAGTAACATATAAATGGGATAATGGATCTAATGCATCTGATAATGACTTCCAATTCTAACCCAGTCAAATTTTAAATCAATAACAAGGCATTCTGATCAATTTGAGTAATTTGTGCATAAAGTACTTAATCATGCTTAAGAGATAATTAATCCAAATCAAGGCCTAATTAAGAATTTCATGGAAACTTGTTGAATAATTATTTTTGAAAATGAATATCGAATATCTACATCATCAGGTGATCTCATTTCTTGGGAAGACATCTTTAGGCCATAAATATCATAAATATTAGGATTCATGCCCTCCATACCTCATAAATGCTTTCCATGATACCCTCCATGCCTCTTAATTTCCCCTTATTACAATGTCATGATGAGGATAATTATAAACTTAATTCCAAAAATTGAATTAATCTTCAACCACACATCTCAAACTCAGGATGGATGATTCAGGTTGATTCTAGACATTTTAAAAAATCTATAAATAGACAGGCTATGAACATCATTTATAAGTCTTGATAATGCAAATTTATAATGCACAAATGATTCCAAAAGCCATTGAAATTTGTGTTACCATGATAAATTGATTCCAAACCAAGTCAAGCCATAAGCCAAAGGTGCCAAAGAGAGATGGAAGTAACCAAGCTTCCATTGCCAAGGACTTCATGAGCACAAGCTGAGCAAACCACTACAATAAGCATTTTAGAGCATCCAAAGGAGGTAAAAGAGGATTTATTTTAAATTTTAGTTGTGTGTTTTATTCATGTTTGTTAACTAAGCTCTCCTTAGTGTCTAGATCTAGAGATGTTATGCTAGTTAGTGTGTTTATTTTATTTTATTTTATTTTGATTTTGGAACTAACCCTATACTAACCATCCTCTCTTGAGTCAAATTCCTAGATTCACATCTGGCACATTCGGTGGGACTAGGCACATCCCACACCTGAAAAAGATCATTTTTCAACTTTAAAATATTCCTTTTGACCCTTAAAACTCTTGTAAATTGATTTTCTAACTTTATTTTGCCATTTTTTGTTTGCCATGGTTTTACACAGGAATCGACCTCAAAAAGTAAGACCGACATCAGTTGCATATCTTAACCGATGTCAATTAGTGAAATCAACATTAATTGTATATCTCTCGATAGTCATATTGATATAACTGATGTTGGTTAGATAGCTGGCATTGATTAAAAGATGTAACCATCATTGATTATATAAACCAACATCGATCACTATGTTTTTCTTAAAACATAGACTTGAGAGCTCTTTTTCTAAAGTTCATTATTTCAAACCCAAAAGAGCTTCAAGGCTAAAGGACATGCTATCATTTTTTTTGCGTGACCAATCTTAACATTTGCTAAAAACATGTTTTAGATCACCTTTTGCATGCTTAAAAATCAATTAGAAACCTTGTTTTGGTGTTTAATAAAAAACAAATTTTTGATGTTTATGGTGAATGTTTTCAAAGTTTGAAACTAAGACCAATGGGTCAAATGAACACCACCTCACTTTTCCTTTGGGATTAAAAATGAACTCATCTTTTGAAGGCTTTTTGTATTTACTTGGTTGTTTAGATTAATTTTTTGTTTGGTAAAAAGATGGATGTTGCATGTATGTTCTTCCATTTGTCCCCCCTTTAGGGAACCCTTGGAATCAAAAGAGTCATTCTTATTACAAGTAGCCTAGTGCAAGGCTTAGAAATAAAGTCATCTAAAGCACTCCCCAAAAACTTGTCAAAGTTTGGGTGACCTTGAAAATGACCCTAAAGTCTTTCTACTTTCATGCTTTCTTTATTTTTATGCAAACTTGGCTTGTGAGGGGGACTTCATCACCTCCCATGAGTTCTTTAGGGAAGCTTTGAATTAGGGTTTGAGCTTCCAACATTGACTTCATTTGGATCTTAATTAGATTTGCACACGAGATGAAATGGCACTTTGGACATTGCGCTACACTAAGCGAACATTAGAATGTAGTGGTTGCAAAAAGGACTAGACTTTTTTGCAACAAGTCAAGTGATATGGACCCAAAATCTATGTTTTTATTTTGCATTATTTGGCATGAAAGTCATTGTGAAATTGATTTCCCTTGAACATTCAGAAACTTGTTGGATCTTAGACGAAATCCCACTTGTCGTGGAAGTATTGTTGGTGCAAGGTGTGCCTCAAGGTCCATGTCGCAGTACTGCCATTTCAGAAAAGTGGGGGGTGTAAAAACCCTACTATATAATGCACATTTACTTTTGTATGAACACTTAAAATCCTCTCAAATGACCTATATTGGTGGATTCCAATAATACCAAGCAACCTTGTCAGTTTAGGATCTAAAAGTGATTAATTAGTTGGTCTTGTCTTAGATTAAAGTTTTGTTTGGAGTCAAAACTTGGAGTAAACAAACATTCAAACCAAACAAATAGTCCAAATTTTCCTTTGAATAAGGAGGCATTATGCTACCCGCATGAGATCATCAATTTACCTTGTTCAAAGTTCATCAAAAGCTTGAGAGTCATATCATCCACTTTGGTGCAGTTGTGCTGCCCAATTGAGTCTAGACCTTTACCAAATTTATTTTAATTCCTTCACTTATAATCTAAATTTAGAATTACACTTTTACAATTTCATAAGGTTGATGTGTTAAGTGGGTTCGCCATCTGCAATAAACTTGAGGGAACTTAGGTTTAATTTTTAATTTGGGTTGAAGGCCATTCAAGACTCATAACTATTGTCATCACTTGATAGACTCAAACCATTTTATGCTAAACACTTGCACTTTAAGTCTATGCACCATGACATTTTGAGTTAAGAAAAGTAGTATTATGCTATCAAAATTGTAGGAAAATGTCTTTGCCTTAGAGTGTTTTTGAAGAAAACCTTTTTGTCACAACTTTTGGGTAGTATAGCGTCATTATGCTACCCAAAAAAATTCATAAATTGTTTCATAGACCCTCTTGCATAGAGTTTAAATTTGTTCCTATATTTTTAGACTAATCTGAGTGTACTTTTGTGATCCTTTGTCTAAAGTACAATTATACCGTTCACTTTTGTCTTGCTTATTTGTCAAAAAAACCAAGTTTTATACCATTTTTTGTAGAAAATAAACTATTTCTAAAGGGCCTTTTGTTTTTTTAGGTGAATATTTTGTCACCAGCTAACTGATGAGCAAAATAGTTATCTTCAACCACAGCACAGGGAGATTGGTTGGCCAAATGTGCAAGTTTATCACATCAAAGGGGGACGAATCTCTCCTCTCATCAAGGGGAGGTTCCCTATAAATATGAGGAGCTATATACTATATATATAAGCAGAAAGTAACACTCAGGGGTAGGATAACACCATCCATCTCTCTTTTTTTAGAGATAATGTTCACAAACTAAGGAGAAAATCCTGGTGAAAACACTGAAGGCACTTCTCTTCTTTCAGAAGTGATCTTGTAGAAAATAGTAAGAGTTTTTTCAGGTAGTGACAAGTAATTGGTAAAAAAAGACGTAGTAACCAACAGACTGAGATGTAGCACAAAGTCTCCACCTCAACTGCCCAAGAGTGAAATACGAAGGACAATGAGGGCACAATGTCATCCCAAGGTCCTTTAAAGAAAAATAGAAAATAGATAAACACATTAAAGACAATTATGGGGGCACAAAGTCTCTCCACAGTTGGCTTCAGGACACCTTCCTGATTACTTCCACTAGTTCTACTTATTTCTTTAAAATGGACAAGAACACATTCAGGAAATAGATATAAGAACAATCCCCTAAATGACACAAGCTATAACAACACAAAGTCTGAAAGTAACTTGATTTCTCATTCAAACAAAGAAATATGATGAACAACCTGAGCTCAAAGTCTCAATAATCGCCTCTCAATTTTGGCAGAGTTTTATTTCTATAACCAAAAAGATCTCCTTTACACAAAATAAGAGATTACAATATATAGTAGCCAAGAAAGGCTTGGCGCTCTGTTTCATGGAATGGCCCATGCTGTGCATTCAATGCCTTGATTGCATTTTTTAGTTTTGTCAAAGAGGGACATGCTGGAATAGGGTGACCACCTTAACTGTGGCATGTCAATTCATCTCAAATGTCTTCTCCTTGGCTTGGGTCATCTAGTCTATCACCTGATATCTACATAGCTATCCACTTCGCCTTTACTCCAAGGGAGACAAATAGGTCATGCCTTCTGTTGGTTGAATATTTTGTCGATCAGCATACTGATAAACAAAATAGGTTTGATCAACCAAAGTAGGAAGATTAGTCATCCAAATGTGTAGATTTACCACATCAGAAGGGGACTGATCTCTCCTCTCATCAAGGGGAGGTTCCCTATATATATTAACATAAAATAATACTCAAGGGTAGGATAATCCATCCATCTCTCTTTCTTCAGAGATGATGCGTGCAAATCAAAGGAGAAATTCAAGGAAAATGACAGAAAGCACTCCTCTTCTTTCATAAGTACTATTCAGCAAGCCACAAGAATACTCTAGGTAGTAACAACAAAATGTAGCAAAAGATGTAGTAACCAACAAATCAAGATGCAACACAAAGTCTCCACTTGAATTGCTCAAGAGTAAGATATGAAGGACAATGAGGACACAAAGTCCCCTCAAGGTCCTTTACACAGAAATGAAAAGAAAACACACTAAAGGCAATTATGGGGGCACAAAGGCTCTCCACAGTTGAATCTTCAGGACACCTTCCTGACTGCTGTCACTAATTTTGCTTATTGAATTAAAGGAATAGAAGATATATTAAGGAAAAAGACATAAGAACAGTTTCCTCAACAACAAAGATATCACAGCACAAAGTCTAAAAAATCACTTGCTTTCTTATTCCAATAACAAAATATGATCAACAAACTGAGCTCAAAGTCTCAAAAGTGCCTTTCAATTTGGGCAGAGTTTCATTTTGATTGTCAAAAAGAGATCCTATTACAATAGAAGAGAGTCCCTTATATAGCCTCTTCAAGAAGGACTCGAGAACAGTAACACATCATGTTGCATTGAAATCTGTTAAGAAGACAGGCTGGAACTTAGGGGCATTTTACCCATTTGATTTTATGAATGCAGAGAAACAAGTCACGCTATTGAAAGTTTGCAACTTTCAATGTCCACCTGGCGATCTGATCTTACCTTCATCATTCCTCCTTTTCTGGTTAATTGAATCGGGTCTTGGATTCAATTTGTTGTTCTGTTCCTTCCTCACTTTCTACTGGTCTTGGCCTTGAATTCTGTGAATGCATTCAGGTCTATAGATTCAAAGGATCAACGGCTATTTTATGAGCTTTAAAATTGACGTTCACGTGCCCATCACTATGTTTTCAATGGCTAGTTCACTGTGTTGAATTTAACGTCTTCAGGTGCATCACCCCTTGGTCCTTCTTTGGCTTTTCTATTTGGCACTTTCTTTGAAAGAATCTGCCCTTTCAAGCCTTAAGAAATGATCTGCTTTGGGTCGAAAAGAGCTCCCCGCAAGGTATCTGCCCTTTGGGCGGTCTTTGAATGGCCTTTGGGCTTGTTGTTTTACATCTTCTCGAAGGGAAGGTGACCCTTCAGCTTCAGGGAAGTGTCCTTCTATTTAACAGTCGGGAGTCCCCCACAAGGGCACCTGCCCTTCGGGGTCCTTCGGTGGCCTTTCACGGGTTTCTTGTAGGCATTTTCCATAGAAATATCCCACAGACAAAAGGTCCACAAAAATTTCCCACTTTTAGGATTTTTGTCTAAAGGAATTTCTTCGGACAAAAAGTCTGAAGGAATTGCTTCTTGTCTTAACCTTTTTCAAATGCCTTAAATAGAAATCTGAAAGAATTTAATTTTTGAGGCTTCTTTAAAAATGACCCTTTTGAAGGGTACTTTTGTCATTCAAGTGCCCTCCGTAAGGGCACTTTGTCCTTCAGGAGGCTCTTTAAACTTTTGCATTTGAACTGCTCCATTGAACCACTTCGTTGAACCATGGCAATGAACCGCTTAGTTGAACCAAAAGTTGAACCAAGTCGATGAACCGCTTCATTGAACCACAAGACGTTGAACCTCTTTGTTGAACCAAGGCTTTGAACCAAAATGGTTCAAGCTGATGGTTCATTTGATTGAATTGAAGTGATGAACTAATCGTTGAACCAAAAGATGTTGAACTAAGCTTTGGTTTAATGGTTCAAACGAACCCTTGAATCGACTGATGAACCATTTGATTGAACCAAAGGATGAACCAAAGCGTTGAACCACTGTGTTGAACCAAGCCATTGAACCATTCCTTTGATTGAACCCACTGTTGAACTAGAAGCATTGAACCGATTGAACCTTGAACTCATTGAACCTTTGAACCAAAGTGGTTCAATAGTTCAACGGTTCAATGTTTCAAGCCTCTTTTGCTTGAATGCTTGCCAATAGACAATTTTGATTGAACCAAGGCACTAAAACAATCCTAAAAATGACCAAGTGTTAGAAACTGATTCTTTTGGTTGAACTCGCCTGCAGAAGCCTTTGAACCTGTAGAAATGAACCTGCCTGCAGAGTCCATAGAAATCAAGTCGGTAGAAATCAACCTATAAAGCCCATTAAACTTGGCCTGTAGAGTCTGTAGATTTAAGCCTATAGAGTCCGTAGATTTAAGCCTGCAGAGTCCATAGATTTAAGCCTACAGAGTCTGATCTTCATTGTCTTTGCCAATTTCAATGTTGGCAATTCTAAGGTGATTGGTATCTCAGCATTGATACCATAAAGAAGTTGAAAAGGAGACATACCAATTGCCCAGTTGGGGAATTTCTATCAATTGCAAAAAGAATTGAAAGGAGTAGAATCTAGAATCTCTTGTGTCTTCATGTGTAGCATTGGGTTACGCAGTCATGCTACCCAAAAATGAAAGGCATAAAAAATGGAAACAAACAAAACAAAATAGAATTAAAAAATGTACAAATAAATATATATATATATATATATATATATATATATATATATATATATGCAATGATCTGATACTTCAAGAGTTGAAGTGTTTCAGATGCTGCCCATTGTGAGACAGAGAAAAGAGTGTGCCATCTTGATATTTCAGCAGAAAGCTATTTTCACCAATGTGATGATGAATTATAAATAGGCCTCTCCAAAGGGAGTTAAACTTTCCATGCATCCCCTTTGGTTCTCTCCTTTTGTCCCACAGCAGGACTTGATCCCCAATCTAAAAATCATGATTTTTGGCCTTCTGGTCAAAGGGTTTCTTTACCAGACTTTGATGAGAAGTAATTCTATCCACCACTATGGTTCTTTGTTCCTCTAGCTTAGTCAGACACATGATTATTTTATCTAGAGAACTTTCATATGTCTGATCTTCAATTGTCTTTGCCAATTTCAAGGCTGGCAATTCTAAGGTGATTGGTATCTCAACATTGATACCATAAAGAAGTTGAAAAGGAGACCTACCAATTGTCCTCTTTGGTGTGATTCTGTCTGCCCATAGAGCTTCAACCAATGCTTTGTGCCATGTCCTTTGATTTTCATCTACTAGCTTCTTGATGATAGTTACCAGGTTCTTATTGCTGGATTTAGCTTGCCCATTCCCTTGTGAAAAATAATCAGAAGAGTGAGAGAGTATAATTATATAATGAAAACATAATTGTGTAATCTCTTGAGAGGTGAAACAAGCTGCATTATCAGTAACAATTTTGATTGGAACTCTAAACCTGAAAATGATATTCTCTTTGAGGAAGTTGCATACAACTTCTAAAGTAACATGCTTAGTTGGGATTGCTTCTACCCACTTGGTGAAATAGTCAGTTGTTGTAAAGACATAATCATGTCCATCACTTGAAGATGGGTTTATTGTCCCAATAAAATCAATCCCCCATTGCTGGAAAGGTTGTTCTATGATCACTGGCTTGAGAGGCATAGCAGCTAACTTGGGTCTTCCAACAAATTGCTGACAGAGTTCACATTTTCTCACCCACTTATGTGCATCTTGGAAAAGAGTTGGCCAGTAATACCTGGCTCACAGAATCTTGTGAGCAGTCCTAGGAGCAGAAAAATGTCTTCCACAGGCCAGATTGTGAAAAGATTTCAAAAGCTGGCTTTGTTGCTTTTTGTCTACACAGCGAAGGAATACTCCATCTATGCTTCTCTTGTACAAGTCATTGTCCCAAAGGACAAAATTGGCAGCTTTCAACTTGATCATCCTCCTATATTTGTAAGATAAATGAGCAGGACATTCACCATAAGTAAGGAAATGAGTGATACCTGAATACCACTCATTGGTAATGGAGACAAAAATGACTGTTGGTGTCTCTTCCACTTCAGTTTTTTCATGCTGTGTCTTCTAGCTTATTGTCAATAATTAATTAGCATAGGCCTTTACCCCTAACCAGCTTTGTCAGCTTGATGCCTAGATCAAACTCTTGAATCTTTGTAATCTAATTACCTCTTTTCGTGCCAAAATCTTGTTGAGTTAATATAGACTGGACTATAGTATCAGAAACTAAGGCAGTAGTGTGTGAATTCAGAATATAGAAGCAAAAATATTTGACTGCTTTCACCAAGGCATAAGTATGATTCTCTATATTTGAATACTTCATCTCATGGGTTTTGAGAGGGCAACTCATGAAAGAGACAGGAGATTCCATACCTTCCTTGTCCTATTGAACAAGAATTGCTGAAAGAGTGTGTTCAGACACATAGCTGTATATGATGAAATCTTTATTATAATCTAGACAAATCAAGGTAGGGGCATGAGCAATGGTAGTTTTGATATCTTGAAATACTGATTTGCCTTCTTTAGTCCAGCTGAAGATAGTCTTCCCTTTTATCATGTTCACAATGTGTCTAGTTTTCTCAACAAATTCAGGGATGAATCTCCGTAAAAAATTCACCTTTTTGAAGAAAGAATGAACAACGTTCTTACTTGTAGGAAAATTAAGTTCTTGAATAGACTTGACTCTGTCTGAGTCAATCTTTATGTCTTCTTTGGACACAATGTGTTCAAGGAGTTTCCCTTCTATTACTCTAAAAATAGACTTTTTAGGATTTAAGAAAATATCATTTTGGCAGCAACACTCCAGCACTTGTTGTAAGTGGCGTACATGATCAGATCGACGCTTTGAAAAGACAGTCAAGTCATCAAGGTATACCACTATGAATTTACCAATCTCATCTTTGAAATCCAGATCTATTGCTCTCTGAAAGGTAGCACCAACATTTATTAAACCAAAATGCATTCTTCTATATGCAAATATACCCCAAGGTGTGGTGAATGCAGTCTTGTGTTGGTCTGCTTCACCAACATCAACTTGATTATATCTTGAGAAGCCATCTAGCATTGATAACATCTCTGAACCTGTCACTGTTTGAAGCACTTGATTCATAATTGGCAAAGGATAATTATCCTTCAAAGATGCTTGATTCATATTTTTGAAATGTGCATAAATGTGAATTTTGCCATTCTTCTTCCTTACAGGCACTATGTTTGCAATCCATGTGGAATGATGGATTGGGAAGATGATTATAGCATTTAACATTTTTTATATCTCAGACAGAATAGTACCTGATATTTTCAAATTATACTATCTGGATTTTTGCTTGTAGGGCATTGAGTTAGCCTTGAGAGGAATCTCATGGCAGATTTCATCTGGTCTAAGAGACTTCAAGTCTTCATAAAAATATGCTAAGACATCTATGTATTGATAGAGTAAAGAAGTGAAATTGAATCTTTCTTCAGGGGTGCAACACTTACCAATATTGACCATCTTGAGATTTTCTTTAGTGGTCAGATTCACTTGATCGAATCCTTGAGAGAAACTTGAGTCTATTTGATGTTGTTTGATGAATCTGTCATGCTTGTCAAACAGCTTTTCAAGAGAAACCAAGCCTTTGGGAATTTTGTTTTCTTTCAGCTATAAGAATTCTTTATTTATATCTAAATTGGATTCAGAGATAGATTCATTCTTCTGAGATTCACTGCCTTCAAAACATAGTTATTCAAAATTGTCTTTTCATTCTAGAAAGGCAATGAATTGATGGTCATCATTCAATACTTGCCAATGATTAGCGTTGTCAGGAACACTTGGTCTATAGACCAGCTCAATGGTATACCTGTCTTTTTTAAAATTTAAATGAGGAACTAAGAGAGTTCTTGAAACAACAAGTGCATCAGCTCTGTCATTAGACTCTCTGGGTATAGCAAAAATGTTGAAAGCATCTACGCTTTCAATTTGATCCCAAACCAAGTTACGATAGTTGCATAATATTTCATTTTTTGTTTGGTATAAGTTCCTCACTTGACAAACCACTAATTTAACATCCCCTTTGGCATGAAAAAATTTGATGCTTTTTTCTTGAGCAGCCTTCATGCCAAGCAACAAAGATTCGTATTCAGCTATATTGTTAGTGTTGCTAAACTGTAATTTGTAAGATGAAAGGAACATATCTCCTTGAGGAGATATCAACACAATCTCAGCTCTTAAATCAGTAGAGGAACATCTACCATCAAATTTCAAAATTCATATCTCATATGATACTGATTTTTCTTTATACTTTCCTTCATCAGAGATGGAGGATCCTTCTTGGTCTGTACTGCAGCCTACTAGTTTTTTTGCTATTCTTATCGAACTGATTTCTGAGTTGATACTTTCAAGAATTATATCAGGTGTTTCATGCACTTCATCTGTAGATAGAAAATAGTTATCCATACCTGCAGATTCAAAAAGAATTTGAGCTTCAGGAGCTGATGTCTGGATGACCACATATTTTGCTTCCTTTTCAAGGAGCAACCTCTTCATTACACCTTGGATAGAGATCCTTACCTCAAACAGATCCATGCTTAGTTCTCCTCCCATGTTCTTGCAAAAATTTTGTCCAAGCAAAATGCCATAAGATGCTGGGACGTCAGCCACCAAGACAGTCATCTTGATTCTCTTATCTGGAAAGGCTGCAAATGCAAACTGGGCATCTTTGATTTGCCTCAACAATGGTACTTACTTGTTCTCCATGGAGAAACATCTTCCAAATGTCTTGGTTAGTGTGAGACCAAGAGACTCAGCTACTTTAGCAGGCATGACATTGTCAGATGTGCCTGAGTCTATAATATAGTTACTCAGCTTGTGGCCATTAATTAACAAGAAAACATAGAAGGGTTCTATTTTTTTAGGAGCAGTTGGGGGAGTAATGATTAAATTATTTGGAATAGGCGTGTTTTTTGGAGAATCAAGAATTACCTTTTTAGCCTTTTGTCTTGTAGGGACGATTTGGTTCTTGACATATTAGACAAATTTATTTAATTGATCAAGATTGGACTGCAAATATTCAAACTCGACATTTATATTTTTGTCTTTTTGACATGATCGATTATGTCAAATGGCTGAATTGAGCTAGGTACAGAGAAAGGTACTTCAACTTTTTGAGTTTTAGGAGGGATGGGAGGTGGGCTAGTTTTTTGTTAATTTGAATTAGAAGGGGAAGGCAAAATTGATGTATTTGCCTTTTGGGTGATTACCAGATCCTTTGACTAAAAAGGCAGAGTGATTCCACGCTTAGCAATCGTGACTGCTGGCTGTGGTTGCTCTTCTATCTTCCCTTTATCAGCTTACTAGACTGGTTCTTGGACTTGGTAAACACTGCATATGATCCATCAAAAGCTTCTCCTCTACTTCTGGGTTCATCTTAGTAGTTCAGGAAACCAATGTGGGAGTCGCCTGCTGATTCTTCTTGATTGTATTCAAGGAGATCATCGTCATTTTCTTGATTCAATTCAGGCTAAAAAGAGAACTCTGATTTTGCTTCAAGATATTTCGTTGCTGAATTGGTTGGAAGAGCTTTTAGGGCAAGTTTTCCTTGTTGGGGAGGAAGGCAATTTTTTTGCCCTTGATTCCTGATAGCATTGCCCTAATATGACTGATTTGGGAATGTCCTTCTGTATGGAGCAGAAGACATTCTTTGAGCCATTTGCTTTTTGAGAGCAAGCAACTCATTTGCCAATTTTTGCACCATTAGATATGTGGTTCTTGTAAATGAATATTCAGAAGATGATGAAGCTCTATTTCTATTTAGATCTCTTCTTATCTTCCCTGCTAAGATGAGATCATCTTCTACTTCAATGGCCAAATGTTGAGCTACAACAAGATCTATTTGACCATCACGTCTCAAGAGAAAACTTACTTTAAGTAGATGAGAATTAATGAAAAAGCATTTGAGATTCTCAGCTGTAGGTCAAGCTATTATAGGAATCTTGTTTCTCAGTTTGTCAAATTTGGCTATGAAGTCTCTCATAGGCTCATAAAGCTCTTTCTTCATTTGTGTAAGTTGAGCCAGAATTGCATGTGCATCTTCTGTAGGTTTGAATCTAGCTTCAAACTTATCTTTGAGAGTATTCCAATCAATTACTGATCGAGCCTTTAGATGATAAAACCAATCTGTAGCAGCACCTTGTAGTGTCTCCATAAAAACCTTGACTACTACATCTTCAAATTCTACTCTGATTACTCCACATGCTATGTTGAAGGCTGTAATGTGTTCATCAGGATGAACTTTCCCATCACCATAGAATTTGGGGAAATTCTTCCTAGAACTGTGTGAAAGCTCATGTAGAGGTGGAGTAAGATTGAGAGGACCAAAAGCGTTACTCCAGGGGCCTTGAACTGCCATTGTAAGATTATGAAAAAGAGGGATAACAAATCTCAGAGGGGTAATTATTGGCAAAGCTTTATTGACAGTAGAAGTAGATACTTTATCTGGTAATGGAGATCTGACTTTAGTAGGAGGAAATATCTTGGTTCGTTGGAGATGAGATGGTGAAGGAAATAGATCAAAATCACTTTGTTGTACCAACTTGAATATAGGATCAACAATCCCTTTAGCCCTTTGGCTTCATGTATACCTTGAATTTGCCAGATTGTAAAACAAAAATGAAAAAGAATTGACCTTGCTTCAGTTAAAGCTTGAGGCTTTAAACTATGCGTTCTTTCTCAGTTAGTGTGGAGGTGAATGGATAGATTATGAATGGATAATGGATTTTATAATCCCCAGTGGAGTCGCCAAAAATTGTTGGTTGAATATTTTGTCGATCAGCGTACTGATAAACAAAATAGGTCTGATCAACCAAAGTAGGAAGATTAGTCATCCAAATGTGTAGATTTACCACATCAGAAGGGGACTAATCTCTCCTCTCATCAAGGGGAGGTTCCCTATAGGTATGCTATATATATATTAATAGAAAATAATACTCAAGGGTAGGACAAACCATCCATCTCTCTTTCTTCAGAGATGATGTGTGTGGATCAAATGAGAAATTCAAGGAGAATGACATAAAGCACTCCTCTTCTTTCATAAGTACTATTCAACAAGCCACAAGAATACTCTAGGTAATAACAACAAAACGTAGCAAAAGATGTAACCAGCAAATTAGATGCAGCACAAAGTCTCCACCTAAATTGCTCAAGAGTAAGATACGAAGGACAATGAGGGCACAAAGTCGCCCCAAGGTCTTTTACACAAAAATGAAAAGAAAACACACTAAAGGAAATTATGGGGGCATAAATTCTCTCCACAGTTGACTCTTTAGGACACCTTTCTGACTACTGTCACTAATTCTGCTTGTTGAATTAAAGGAACAAAAGATATATTAAAGAAAAAGACATAAGAATAATTTTCTCAACAACAAAGATATCACAGCACAAAGTCTAAAAATTCACTTGCTTTCTTATTCCAATAACAAAATATGATCAACAAAGTGAGCTCAAAGTCTAATAAGTGCCTTTCAATTTGCGTAGAGTTTCATTCTGATTGTCAAAAAGAGATCTTGTTACAATAGAAGAGTGTCCCTTATATAGCCTCTTCAAGAAGGACTTGAGAACAGTAACACATCATGTTGCGTTGGAATCTGTTAAGAAGACAGGCTAGAACTTAGGGGCATTTTACCCATTTGATTTTACCAATGCAGAGAAATAAGTCACGCTGTTGAAAGTTTGCAACTTTCAATGTCCACCTGGAAATCTGATCTTACCTTCATCATTCCTCCTTTTTTGGTTAATTAAATCAGGTCCTGAATTCAATTTACTGATCTATTCCTTCCTTGATTTCTACTTTTCTTAGCCTTGAAGTTTGTGAATGCATTCAGGTCTGTAGATTCAAAGGATCAACGGCTATTTTATGAGCTTTAAAATTGACATTTGCGCACCTGTCACTATGTTTTCAATGACTAGTTTGCTGTGTTGAATTTGACGTCTTCGAGTGCATCACCCCTTGGTCCTTCTTTGGATTTTCTATTTAGCACTCTTCTGGAAAGAATCAACCCTTTTGGTCCTTAAGAAATGATCTACTTTGGGTTGAGAAGAGCTCCTCGCAAGGTATCTACCCTTTAGGTGGTCTTTGAATGGCCTTCAGGCTTCTTGTTTTACATCTTCCCGAAGGGAAGGTGACCTTTCAATTTTGGGGAAGTGTCCTTCTATTCGACAGCTGGGAGTCCCCCACAAGGGAACTTGCCCTTTGGGGTCCTTTGGTGGCCTTTTGTGGGTTTCCTGTAGGCATTTTCCCTAGACAATTTCTTGCAGACCAAAAGTCTGTGGAAATTTCCCACAGACAAAAACTCTGCGAAAAATGTTCCTATCACTTTTGCCTTGGTTATTTCTTTGGGCTTTCTTCCTTTAGCTTCTCCAAATTCTTTTGAGCTTTTTATCTGAAGGAATTCCTTCAGACAAAAATTCTGAAGGAATTGCTTCATGCCTTAGCCTTTTTCAAATGCCTTAAACAGAAATCTGAAAGAATTTAGCTTTTGAGGCTTCTTTGAAAATGACCCTTCTGAAGGGTACTTTTGTCATCCAAGTGCCCTCCACAAGGGCACCTTGTCCTTCGAGAGGATCTTTGAACTTTTGTATTTGAACTACTTCGTTGAATCACGGCAATGAACCACTTGGTTGAACCAAATGTTGAACCAAGCCGATGAACCAAGTCGATGAACTACTCCATTGAACCATAAGACGTTTAACCTCTTCGTTGAACCAAGGCTTTGAACCAAAATGGTTCAAGCTGATGGTTCATGCTAATGGTTCATTTGACTGAACTAAAGTGATGAACCAATCATTGAACCAAAAGACGTTGAACCAACCGTTGAACCAAGCTTTGGTTCAATGGTTCAAACAAAGCCTTGAACTGACTGATGAACCATTTGATTGAACTAAAGGATGAACCAAAGCGTTGGACCACTTGGTTGAACCAAGCCATTGAACCATTCCTTTAATTGAACCAACTATTGAACCAGAAGTGTTCAACCGATTGAACCTTGAACTTGTTGAACCTTTGAACCAAAGTGGTTCAACGGTTCAATGGTTTAAGCCTCTTTTGCTTGAATACTTGCCGATAGACAATTTTGATTGAACCAAGGCACTGAAACAATCCTAAAAATGACCAAGTGTTAGAAACTGATTCTTTTTGTTGAAATCACTTGCATAAGCCTTTGAACTTGTAGAAATGAACCTGCCTACAGAGTTCGTAAAAATCAAGTCGGTATAAATCAACCTGTAAAGCCCATTGAACTTGGCCTGCAAAGTTCATAGATTTTCTCTTCCTACAGAGTCCGCATATTTAAGCCTACAGAGTTCGTAGATTTAGACCTGTAAAGTCCATAGATTTAAGCCTGTAGAGTCCATAGACTTTTGAGAAGCTTGAAAAATGAGGAATTTGAATGCCCAAAACAAATTTTGAAAAGGGAAGAGACAATTTTGGTATGTAGGACCAAAATAGTTTAAATGTTGTCCCAAAAATGAGTGATATTTTTTGGGGGACAACGCCTTCAATGTTTGCAAGCTCAAATATCTACTTGGTGGACTGTTCCACCTACTAGAAATAACTCCTAAAAATATTTTCGGTCTTTCCCTCTTTGTCTCTTCTTAGTTTTATCTTTTCCTAGAACTGGAACTCTCGGGGATATCTTCCCAACTTTGTTAGCTCTTTCAACTCTTCTCTCATTGGTTCTTCCTTTTGGCATTAAGGCCTTTGACTGCATTCAGGTCCATGCTCAAGCTTTTAAAAATCAATAGTTATTTCATTTCCATGAGTTTGACGTTTGCGCGCTCGTCACCACTTAGAAAGCCAACGACTAGTTCATGGTGCTTAATCTTGACGTCTTTGGGCCCGTCACCCTCAAAAATTCCTTCAGCTTTCTTGTTTGATCCTTCCCAAAGGGGAGGAATCCATTTAGGGTCTTGAAAAAGGCCCATTTTTTGGTCGGCGAGAGCCCCCTGCAAGGGTACCTACCCTTCGGGTTTCTTCAGGCAGCCTTCGGGCTTTAATTCCTTCAACGGGTCTTCGGGCTCCAATTCCTTCAGACAAAATGTCTGAAGGAATTCCTTTGGACAATTTGTTTGAAGGAAATATTTCCTTGGCTTGCCTTAGATGCTTTTCCATTGGACTTTTGCTTTCGGGCAAATTTCTTCAGACTTTTTGTCCGAAGAAATTCGCCTTGTCTTTTGCCTTGTTCATTTTTCTGAAGGAATTCTAACTTTTTTGCCTTTACTCACTGCCCTCTGCAAGGGCACTCAACTTTGGTTCACTGCCCTTCGTAAGGGCACTTGGGCTTGGTTCATTGCCCTCCACAAGGGCACTTGCCTTTTGGGCTTTGGGGCGCTCCTTTGAACCTCTTGATTGAACCAACTTTGGTTCAACGGTTCAATGGTTCATTCCTTTATTCTGCTCATTTATTTTACTGCTTGAACCAATCACGTTGAACCAAACACGTTGAACCTGTTGAACTTTTGAACCCATTGAACCTTTGAACCAAAATAGTTTAAGGTTCATAAGTTCACTGGTTCAAGCCTTCTTTTTGTTAAGTGTTTTGAAGCCGTTGAACTTGCTGAAGCGCTTAACTCATTAAGCTCGCCGATGCCATTGAACCTTTGAACCTATTAAACCTATTGAACCAATTCAGTTCAAGGTTCAATGGTTCAATCCTTCCTTTGAAGCTTGTTGATGAACATTTTTGATTAAACCAAGGCGTTGAACCAATCTTGAAAATGCCTAAGCGTTGAGAGCTTGTTCTTTTGCTATAGAGTCTGTAGAAACAAACCTACAGAGTCTGTAGAAATGAACTTGCAGAGTCTGTAGAAACTAGTTCATAGAACTAAGAAAACAACCTTTAGAGTCCATAGAATCCAACCTATGGAGTCCATAGAACCCAACCTGTAGAGTCCGTAGTTTCAAGCCTGTAGAGTCCGTAGTTTTAAGCCTGCAAAATCTGTAGTTTCAAGCCTGCAGAGTCTGTAGAAATTTGAAAAAAAAATAGAGAATTTGAATACTCAGAATAATTTTGTGTTGAGAAGGGAAGAGATAATTTGTCTTGCAAGACCAAAATAGTTCATATGTTGTCCCAAAAATGAGTGACAAATTTTAGGAATAACAACTGGCTCCAATTGAGAAACTTCCTTTAGTTGAAAACTTGGAACAGCTGAAGGGAGTATAAACCAGAATCTCTAGTGCCTTCGAGTATGCCATTGGATTATGGAGTCATGCTATCCAAAAAAAAAGGCACCAAAAATGAAAACAAAAAGCACAAAATAAAACTAAAGACTATACAAATATACATATGTACAGATGATCTTATCTGATACTTCAAGGATTGAAGTGCTTCAGATGCTGCCCATTATGAGATAATGAAAATGACATTCCATCCTGATAAACCAGCAATAAACTATTTTGTCCCCAAAATTGGTGATGGGTGAATGGAACTCTCCACCAGGAATCACATTTTTGGTGCACTCCTTTTGGTTCTCTCTTCTTGCTCCATGGCAAGACGTGGTCTCCAATCTGAAAACCATAAATCCTTGCTCTCTTGGTGAAGAGTTCCTTTTCCTGACTTTGGTGGGTAGTAGTATGGTCCACTACCATGGCTTGTTGTTCTTCTAGCCCATTGAATCACATAATTTGATTGTTAGCATCAAACACATGACAAACCATCAACTCAACATCTCCTCTAGCGTGAAGGAGTTTGACAACTTTGTCTTGAGCATCCTTCAATCCAAGTAGTAGAGATTCATACTCAACAGTGTTGTTGGTGTTGCTGAACTACAACTTGCATGAAGAAGAAAAAATATCTCCTTGAGGAGATATCAACACAATCCCAGCTCCAACACCAGTAGAAGAATTGCTGCCATCGGATTCTAAGATCCAAACATCATCAAAAACTGATCTTCTATTAGATTTTTCTTCATTAGAGATGGAAGATCTTTTTTATCTATACTGTGCCCTACCAATTCTTTTGATGGCTTGTCTGAATCAATTATTGGATTGCCAGCTACAAGAATTTTATCTATAGAAACATGAACATTTTCTATGGTCAAGAAATAATTACCTTTGCCTGAAGACTCAAACAGAATTTGAGCTTTAGGCGCTGATATCTGAGTGACCACATATTTTGCTTCCTTTTTAGGGAGTAATCTCTACATAACACCTTTGAATGGAATCCTTGCCTCAGACTGGTCCATGCTCAATTCTCCACCAACATCCTTACAAAAATTTCACCCAAGAAGGATGCCATAGGAGGTTGGGACGTCAGCCACCAAGTCAGTCATCTTGATTCTCTTGTCTGAGAATGCTACAAATACAAATTGAGCATCCTTGATTTGTCCCAGTATTGACACTTGTTTGTTCTCCATGGAGAAACATATCCCAAATATCTTGGTCAGTGTAAGACCAAGAGATTCAGCCACTTTGGTAGGCATGACATTGTTTGAAGCTCCAGAATCAATGATGTAGTTACTCAGCTTGTGACCATTTATCAACAGGGAAACATAAAAAGGCTCTATTTTCCCAGGGGCAGTAGGAGGAGTAATGACAAGGTTTTTTTGGATGGACATGTTCCTTGGAGGATCATGAGTTACCTTCTTAACATCTTGTCATGTAGGGATGACTTTATTGTTCACACACTCAACCAACCTGTCTAATTGCTTAGGGTTGGATTGTAGGAATTCAAATTCATTCATTTGAATTTTGGATTTCTTGACATGGATGATTATGTCAAATGACTGAAATGAGATAAGAACAGAGGATGGGAGTTCATCCTTCTAGTTTTTAGGGGGAGAAGAACTGATCTTTGAAGTTGAAATTAAAGGTGCAAAAATGTTTGGGGTACTTACTTTTTTAGCAACCACTGGGTCCTTTTGCTGGAAAGGTAGAGAAGTTCCTCATTTGGAAATTGAAATTATAGCTTCTCTATTCTTTCTTTATCAGCTTGTTGGGCTGATTGATTCTTGGATCAGGTGAACACAGCGTATGATCCCTCAACTGCTTTACCTTTACTTCTGGGTTCATCCTAGTAATTCAAGAAACTAATGTTAGAGTCACCAGCTAATTATTATTCTCCCTCTATGAAGAGATTAGTGTCATCTTCTTGATCAAACTCAGGTTGGAAAGAGAAATCATGTTCTATTTCTAGATATCCAACTACTAAATTGGTTGGAGGTGCTTCAAGGGCAAGGTTCCTCTATAGGGGAGGGAGACAATTTGGCTGCCCTTGATTCTTGGCAGCATGGCCTTGGTATGATTGATTGGGGAATGTACTCCTTGGCACATCTTTGTATGGAGTGGAAGACATACCTTGTGCCATTTGTCTTTTCATGGCTAGCAGTTCATTTGCCAGCTTTTGCACTATTTGATCAGTGGTGCCTGTAGATGGGTATTCAAAGGATGAAGAAGATTTACCTCTATTTGGATCTCTTCTTATCTTTCCTGCCAAGATAAGGTCATCTTACACCTCAGTAGCCAAGCCCTAAGCAGCAGCAAGGTCTATATGGCCATCACGTCTCAGCAAAAAACTCACTTCAGGTAGCTGTGATTTGATGAAAAAGCATTTAAGATTCTCAGGTGTTGGCTGAGTAATTATAGGAATTCTATTCTTTAGCTTGTCAAACTTTACAATGAAGTCCCTCATAGGTTCATGAGGTTCCTTCTTCATTTGTGTGATCTGGGCTAGCAAGGTATGCACATCTTCTATAGGCTTGAACTTGACTTCAAATTTATCTTTAAGAGTGTCCTAGTCAGTCACTGACCGAACCTGCAGATGATAGAATCAGTCTGCAGCAGTGCCTTGTAGTGTTTCCAAAAACAACCTGACTGTTATGTCTTCATATTCCATGCCTATCATGCCACAGGCTATGTTAAAGGCTGCAACATGCTCATCAGGATGAACTCTCCCATCACTAAATAATTTGGGAAAATTCTTCCTTGAATTGCGTGGAAGCTCATGCAGAGGTGGAGTAAGATTGAGTGGGCCAAAAGAGTTACCCCAGGGGCCTTGAACCACCATGATTTGATTATGAAATAGGGGGATAACAAATCTGGGTGGAGTACGTATAGGCAAATTTCTACTGACAACAAAAAAAGAAGCTCTGATTTGTGTTGGTGACTTGGTACGGGTAGGAGGAACACTCCTAGATCGTTAAACTTGAAGTTGGGGAGGGAACAAATTGAAATTTCTCTACTGCACCAACTCAAAAATAGGATCAACAACACCTTGGGCTTCTTGGTTTTTGGTATAACATGGAGTTGCCAGATTGTAGAATAAAAATGGATAAGGATAGTGACTGCTTCAATTTGAAACTTGAGGCTTCAGACTGCACGTAATGTCCCCAGTGGAGTCGCCAAAAATTATTGGGTGAATATTTTGTCACCAACTAACTGATGAGTAAAATAGGTCTCCTCAACCACAACATAGAGAGATTGGTCAGCCAAATGTGCAAGTTTACCACATCAAAGGAGGATAAATCTCTCCTCTCATCAAGGGGAGGTTCCCTATAAATATGAGGAGCTATATAGTATATATATAAGCAGAAAGTGACACTCAGGGGTAGGATAACACCATCCATCTCTCTTTTTTTAGAGATGATGTTCACAAACAAAGGAGAAAATCCTAGTGAAAACACTGAAGGCACTTCTTTTCTTTCAAAAGTGATCTTGCAGAAAATAGTAGAAGTTCTTTCAGGTAGTGACGAGTAACTGGTAACAAAAGATGTAGTAACCAACAGACTGAGATGTAGCACAAAGTCTCCACCTCGACTACCCAAGAGTGAAATACGAAGGACAATGAGGGCACAAAGTCATCCCAAGGTCCTTTACATGGAAATAGAAAATAGACAAACACACTAAAGACAATTGTGGGGGCACAAAGTTTCCCCACAGTTGGCTTTAGGACACCTTCTTGATTACTTCCACTAGTTCTGCTTATTTTTTTAAAATGGACAAGAACACAATAAGAAAACAGACATAAGAACAATCCCCTAAATGACACAAGCTATAACAACACAAAGTCTGAAAGTAACTTGATTTCTCATTCAAATAAAGACATATGATGAAAAACCTAAGCTCAAAGACTCAATAATCGCCTCTCAATTTTGGCAGAGATTTGCTTCTATAACCAAAAATATTTTTTTTGCACAAAATAAGAGATTACAATATATAGTAGCCAAGAAAGGCTTGGTGCTCTATTTCATGGAATGGCCCATGCTGTGCATTCAATGCCTTGAATGCATTTTTTAGTTTGGTCAAAGAGGGCCATATTAGAATAAGGTGGCTGCCTTAACTGTGGCATGTCAATTCATCTCAAATGTCTTCTCCTGGGCCTAGGTCATCTGGTCTATCACCTGATATCTGCACAGCTATCCACTTCACCTTTACTCCAAGGGAGACAAATAGGCTACACCTTCAATGTTTCCAAGCTCAAATATCTACTTGGTGGACTATTCCACCTACCAGAAATAACTCCTACAAATATTTTTAGTCTTTCCCTCTTTGTCTCTTCCTAGTTTTGTCTTTTCCTAGAACTGGAGCTCTCAAGGCTCTCTTCTTAGCTTTGCTAGTTCTTTCGGCTCTTCTCTCAGCGGTTCTTCCTTTTGGCGTTAAGGCCTTTGAATACATTCAGGTCTGTGCTCAAGCTTTTAAAGATCAACGGTTATTTCATTGCCATGAAGTTGACGTTCGTGCACTCGTCACCACTCACCCTTGACGTCTTCGGGCCCGTCACCCTCCTCGGTAATTCCTTCAGCTTTCTTTTTTTATCCTTCCCAAAGGGGAAGAATCCCTTCAGGGTCTTGAAAAAGTCCCATTTTTTGGTCGACGAGAGCCCCCCTTAAGGGTACCTGCCCTTCGGGTTTCTTCAGGTGGCCTTTGGGCTTTAATTCCTTTAACGGGTCTTCAGGCTCCAATTCCTTTGGACAAAATGTCCAAAGGAATTACTTTAGATAATTTGTTCGAAGGAAATCTTTCCTTGGCTTGCCTTAGCCACTTTTCCACCGAAATTTTGCTTTCAAGTGAATTCCTTCAGATAAAATGTTCGAAAGAATTCGCCTTGTCTTTTGCCTTGTTCATTTTTTTGAAGGAATTTTAACTTTTCTACCTTTGCTCACTGCCCTCGACAAGGGCACTCAGCTTTGGTTCGGTACCCTCCACAAGGGCACTTGGGCTTGGTTCATTGCCCTCCATAAGGGCACTTGCCTTTTGGGTGCTCCTTTGAACCTCCTGATTGAACTGACTGATTAAACCAACTTTGGTTCAACGGTTCAACGGTTCATTCCTTTGTTCCACTCGTTCATTTTATTGCTTGAACCAACCATGTTGAACCAAACACGTTGAACTTGTTGAACCGTTGAACTCGTTGAACCAAAATGGTTTAAGGTTCATCGGTTCAATGGTTCAAGCCTTCTTCTTTTTGTTAAGTGTTTTGAAGCCGTTGAACTTGCTGAAGTGCTTAACTCATTAAGCTCACTGATGCCATTGAACCTTTGAACCCATTGAACCTATTGAACTAATTTGGTTTAAGGTTCAATGGTTCAATGGTTTAATCCTTCCTTTGAAGCTTGTTGATGAACATTTTTGATTGAACCAAGGCGTTGAGCCAATCCTAAAAATGCTTAAGTGTTGAGAGCTTGTTCCTTTGCCGCAGAGTCCATAGAAACGAACGTGCGGAGTATGTAGAAATGAACCTGCAGAGTCCATAGAAATGAGTCCATAGAAACTAGTTCGTAGAACCAAGAAACCAACCTGCAGAGTCTGTAGTTTTGTCTAAGTCTCTCGAGCTTTGAAAGAGTCTATAGAATCCAACCTATGGAGTCCATAGAAATGAGTTTGTAGAACCCAACCTGCAGAGTCTGTAGTTTCAAGCCTGTAGAGTTCATAGTTTCAAGCCTACAGAATCCATAGTTTCAAGCCTACTGAGTCCATAGAAATCTAAAAAAAATGGAGAATTTGAATACTCAAAACAATTTTTTGTTGAGAAGGGAAGAGATAATTTTGGCCTGCAGGACCAAAATAGTTCATATGTTGTCCCAAAAATGAGTGACAAATTTTGGGAAAAACATGTTTCATACCTTATACCTAGTTGATCATGTTCATGTCCAAGAATAAAATGCCTAGTGTTTGTTAGAAGTGTTTCAAATCCATTAGATTAAAATTTTCATCTATTTCAAAGTCTAGTTTTTGATGCCATTTGGCCAAGAGTCCTAACATATTCCTTGTTTGAGCCTAGCTTTTGATGCCGTGTTTGGCCAAAATACCTAGCAACTTTTAAATTCCTAGATTAGACTGATTTGAAACACTTCAACCTTAGAGTTTTGCATTTTGATTTTTGGTCTATTTACTTGCTTATCTTTGTGTGAATAGTCAAATGTTAGATACTTCACATTAGCTTGTTTTCTTACAAATATTTGTATAAACATTTTGATCCTTTTGAAGAATCTAGACCAAGTTGGAACATCATCTATTTAAGACATTGTCCTTTTTAGATTTTGGAGAACTCTTTGACCTTTTATTGCAAAATATTGACTATGGATCCTAACATGTATTCTTACACTTGTAGTGGACTCATGTACAATCTAGGGATTAGTAATGTAGTTACACAAGAGGAAATGGTGCAAGACCCCTATGTGGATAATATTACTTACGAGATGGATTCTTATCCCTCTTATAATACTCAATCAGGGGCACAAATCCAAGATCCATTTTCTAACTATCTGGTTAACACACCACCTTATTCAGAACAAGACCAAGAACAAACTGCATAATACCTAGCTACAATACCCATAGTGGATGAGCCAGTTCTTCAACAGTCATATTATGCTAATACGAATTCCACGTATGATCCATTTTTATTTGAGCGACATTTTTTAGAGAACAAGGATGAGATTTTGGTTAGATCTATAGAGGTAGGGGCCAAGTTTTTAGCAGAATTTCCCCATGAAAATTTACCAAGTCTAGTAAGAGTGCCCCACAATATCATTTATGATCAACAAGCTTCTTCTAACAATCATATGGCTTTAGTCCAAATAATGTACCAAGATCCTAATATATCTAATCAAGGCAAAAACATCATGGAAGATCGCTTTAACCAAATACAGATAGCATATCAAACTTACCTAAATCTGGTACATGATTTTAATCAGATGAACATGGTAAGCCCCTTATTACCTTAGTTCCTTCAATAGAAGTGTTGATAGAGTTAACTGGACATGAGAATCTAAGTTCTGACCTATTTGTACAAACTTCTTCAATAGATAACTTGGTTCATAGGCCCATTATTAAAGAAGTATCTTCAACCTCTACACAAAATAATGAACCAAACGTAGTGGACAATGTGCAAACAATGTCCAATCCTGATGAAAGTGGTACTAATGCACAAACAACTAGCCAACAACATGCACTTATAGTTAATCCCATGAGTACATCATCATACCATGGAATAGGAGTTTCTACATCCCAAGTTAAACTGATTGCTTCCTCAAGTGTACAACCTATGGGATTAGGTAGTGAAATAATCGCTAATGTCATGCCTCAACGATAAAATGTGAAGAACCCTACTCCTCCTCAACATGCAACGAGTAGTATTCCACAATAGTAGACACAATCTAGTGTATCAATGTAATATAGGACAAATACACTACCACCTCAATTAAGGGCAATAAATGTTCCACCTCACCAGGTAATGATAAACATACCTCTTCAATCACAAACTAATATGCTAATCCAAAACCAAGTAATCACTAGTCAACAATGTGCAAATATTAGTCAGCGATAGATGCCAAACTTTTGACCTGCTTTCACTTCTTAAGAGGGATTCATGCAACAAGAAGGTCCCTATGTTTCTTAAGTACCTACTAGACAATCATTGGTTCAAAATATGCCATAAATTTAAAGACAGGGTCTTGGACCACAAGTTCCCACTCAATAAAAAGGTTTGATTAGTCGGAAACATGTCCCTTTTCAACCATAGTAGGCACAATATACTTATATCCCTCCATCCCAACCACAAAATATTCCAAATCAAACCTTTATCGCGAATCCAAACTAGAATATCACACAACCAAAAGTGTAATTTAAAGTACATCCTAATCCACGTATGGGTATTCCTGGTCCATTCCCCAACCAAACCAATGTACCCAAATAGATATCTCCATCATACCCTATTCAAAGTGTCCCACTTTTAACCTCCCAACTATACATCCAAACCAATATTTTCCCTCAAACCAATGTTCCTTCCAGTTTCTTATCCCAAGAATTACAACAGATGAAACATGCAATTGTTGCCATTTAGGTTGGGAAACAGACTAAAAATTTCAAATTGGATGACGTCTATTCTTACCCATTCAAGATGGAGTATTTGTATATACCATTTTCTCTAATATACGAACCACCAAAATTTGATGAATACAAAGGGAAAGGTCACCCTAAGGCTCATTTGATCGAATTCTTTATCACATGTCAACTAGTGGCATATAACAAAGTATGCCTTTTGCTGTTATTTCCAAGGAGTTTAGTTAGACAAGCCTTAGAATTGTTTTTAAAGTTTATCAAAAATTCATTAGAAAATTTTGATGATCTTTTTGATAAGTTTTTGTAGCACTTTTCTTATAATCTCAAACATGAGATTTCATTAGTGGACTTAATGCAAGCAAAGCAAAAAGCTGGTGAGAGTTTTGTAAGTTATTTGCAATGATGGAGAACCCTTGCAAGCTATTTCACCCATAATTTTCTAGATAAACAGTTAGCCGCTGTGTTTACCAAAAATTTTCACAGTGAGATAACTTATCATTTGGAACTACAATGTGCACATACTTTCAAGAAAATCATCGATAAAGGTTTGTTGATCGAGCGGGCGCTCATCAGTAAAGGAGTCATCAAGATTAATTCAACTAATCAAAATCAAGGTACCAATCATGGAAATGACCAACATCAACATCCCATTCAAGCATCATTATCACAACCGGCATAGGGCAATAACCAAGAAAGACTGAAGCAATTCAACCATAATAGGAATGTTGTGGGAAATGGAGTAACCAAATCCTGTCATGTCCAAATAGTGAAAACATCATATGCATCACCTTTTTAGCTTATTACTACCCACAAACCTCTTCTGATGATGCTACAAACATAACAACCAATACCTATACAACAAGTACAACAGCCTTTACCATTGCAAACCCCTCCTTCTAAGAGAACTGTGCATGCACGTCATGTCTTTAGTGACCTAGGAGAACCTATTGAGTTTGTATTTTGCAAGCTTGCTACCACTAATTTGATTAGTTGGTCTATACTAAATAATTATTTGTAAGGCATTCCTTATCCTGATTGGTACAGTGAAAATGAATTCTGTGACTATCATTAGGTCAACGGGCATTATCTACAAAGATGTGTCCAAATGAAGCATTTAATTGAGAATATGTTGGAGAATAGAGAGAACATTAGATAATGATGTTTCCACTTCCAATCAAACTCTTGGTATTTATCAAAACCCCTTTCCCTAATATAACAATAAAAAATAGCAGAATAATCAGTAATAACAACAATTATGGCTAGTATAGTAGCAAAATCAATAATATCAAAAACAAAGGTTGAACCATTAGAATCAATAAAATTAGTAGCAAAACCCACAATGATATAACAATGGACAAAAAAAATTGTCAAAATGGTAACAGCCAACAAACCTACCATGCAGTTGCACATGACTATAACAGGGTTATAGGTCATATTGCAGGGGGTAGCGTTAATACTATCTCCATTAATCTTAGACCAAACACTAATCAACCTAGATCATTACTAACTAATAACATCTAGCTAAATTACATGGATAATAGTTTTTTGACCTAGGAATGCATATAGGCAAACCAACAAACTAGGACTTCGCCTTTTGGACCTTATATCGACAACTCATCCTTGTCACATGACCATATGCGAGTGTACCAGCAACTAAGACTTATCTTGTCTGGCCCTACATCATTTCCAACATTGATTAGTCATAATAGTCAAGTATTTAATCTTAATTGTGCAATCACATCTTAGAAGTCAAAGATTAATATCCCAAGCCCACAACCATCTGCCACTTTGCCTTTCATCCAACTAACTGTTCAACCTCAAAATAAACCATTCACAACCGACTAAGACAAGAAGTTTGATATTGTGGAACAATTGCAAAAGACAACAACACAAATTTATATTTTAGATTTGTTGTGAACGTCAATAATCCATAAAAACATCTTGAGTGAGTTTTTGACCCAATCCACTTTTGCTACTGACATATCCCTTGATAAATTTCAAGCTTTGGTTGGACACCTAGCTCCAACCCAACAAGGCACATTTAACCAAAGTGATATGTCTTCCCTTGGCTCGCTCTAAAATAATCCATTATACATAGAAGTTTATATAAGACGACATAAGTGAAACATGTCCTTATAGATAATGGATCCAGCCTCAAGATATTGTCTCTAAAGCTCATCCAGCTTATTGGGTACATAATGACAGATCTCCAGTTAGAAATAATAACCATCAAAGCCTATGATAATCAAGAAAGAGAATCACAAGGCACCATTAATTTGCCAATTATCATTGGACCTTTTACCCATGATACACTTTACCATGTGTTTGATCTTGAATTATCATATAATATGCTTCTAGGCAGGCTTTGGTTACATGAGATTCATGTAGTCCCGTCAATGCTGCACCAATGTATCAAGTTTTCCCACTCAGGGATGGAAGTGAATATTCCAGGAGATTTACACCCATATGAACACTGCAAACATTTTGAGGCTGAATTTCAAAGCTATAATTATCAGTATGGCATGAGTCCAAGTTCCAAATAGGATAAAGGAAAGGCTATATTTATTGATCCTTCACTAGATAATTGCATAAATCCTAATACCTTGGATTCTCTTTCCCACATGCTACCTCTTAAAGCTTCCAATAATTTCACCATTTCAAATAATGGATCAAGAGAGTATGTGACCCATGATACATTTCATATTGCCAATATTTCTCAAAATCCCAAAACCTTTGGATGACCTAAAGTCACCCCACATATGCATTGGCAATAAAAGAATAAAGATAAGGGACCTGTCACATTTATACCAACATTTGGCCTAAAAATTTACCCTCTTAAAGGGGATGAATCATGGTTATACAATGATAACTAATATGATTGTTATAAAAATGCAAAATATCCTATTCCCAATAAGATGATGGAGCGTCACAAATATGAAGGAAGAGGCCTCAAACTGAATTAGTAAGGAACCATCGAGCCAATTGCCATGACTAAGTATGAAAGACCTTATGGACTTGTATTTAAATCATCTGGGGGTGACCCCATATATCTTATTGAAACTCCATCACCAACGACTAGTGATGATGATGCCAACAGTGAAGCAGAGTTCGATCATTACCTCACCTTTGATGACCTAGCTGAAACCAACATGTTTGATAATAATGCCATTTGTACCCTTACTCTGGGCATTCATTTTAACCTATTAACATTATATTATTCCCAAATTATAGATTGGGACCAATAAGAATCTAGTATGCTGATTGATGAGTTTTAGAATGATGAGGCATTATGTGACTTTTTAGGCCTTAGAGACAACATTTCGTCGGGATATCACAAATCAAGATTCTCAATCACACTAGATCCTATAACCTATTTTTGAGAGCGAGTGAACACCCTTAGCCAAAAATAAATAAGTAAAACATTGAGGTCCTAAAGTGAAAACCTCTTTTAGGCACTTTCTGACTAGGGAAAAAGTAAAGATAAAGGCCAGTCAAGTGGTGAAAACCTATTTCAAGTGCCATTAGATGGGATGTTCATTTTTCTTCGAGTTTAGACTAAGAGACAACCAACGATGAACTTAATTGTGGATTTGAGTTCAGCTTTTAACAACAATAAAAATTTGATCAAATTCTTTAAGAATTTTCAACTTTTTTTAATCACATGGCTAGATCTCCCATTAGGGGACTCAGGTTCATCATGCTTAGGATAAGTTGAAGAGCAAGTCCTAACAGAGGACCTTGATGTAATTCAATAGTTCAAGTCATTGCCTACTATCCTATAAATGGTTCGACCCTTCTATTCAAAGATATATTTGAGGTAAACATTGGGAATCTATCAGACCTGAAATGGATAAAATTAGGAGCATCCCTCATTGAGGAGGAATGTGATGTCTTTATAGCTCTATTGAGAGAATTTGTAGATATCTTTGCATAGGCCTATTTTGAGATGCCAGGTTTAGACCTCACATTGGCTTTGCACCACCTTATGTTTAATCCTAACGCCAAATTGATAAAATAAAAATTACATAAGATGCTTCCTCGCACTGTTATATTGGTAAAGAAAGAGTTGGAAAAACTCTTAGAAGCAGGATGTATCCGATCCATTGACTACTCAAAATGGATCTCTAATGTGGTACCTGTTAGTAAAATGTTTGAAGGGATCAAAATTTGTGCTGATTTTTGAGACATCAATAAAGCTTTTCCTAAAGATGATTTTCGCTTGCCTGATATTGAGATGATCATTGACTTCATGGTAGGTTATGTAATGCTTTCGCTCATAGATGGCTTTTTAGGATACAACCAAATCAGAATAGCACCAGAAGACTAACATAAACAGCATTCACCACTCCATGGGGAACATTTTGTTATCAGGTAATGTCATTTGGCCTTAAGAATGTTGGAGCTACATATCAAAGGGCCATGAGTATGAAGCACTTGTTACAAGACTTCGACAAGCAGTGCATTGAAATATATCTCATCTCCAAGTTTATGGTGATTCTTAGTTAATCATCAATCAAGCCATAGATCATTTTTAGACCAAAGATGACAAGTTGGTTCCATATAAAGCCATGGTTGACACTTTTAAGCAACAAATTGCCAATATTCAGTTTGAACACATACCAAGGGCTAGTAACAGAACTACACTTGTCATGGATACTATTGGCTCTTTGATTTGACAAATAGATAAAGCTAGAGAGTATCAGTTCTTCATCAAGAATTTGTCAGCACCAACTCATGAACCTTCACCTATTTCCATGATTTATGATATTGTTGGTCCTAATTCTATCTAGTACTTAGACCTTTACAACTACCTTCATGACCAAGTTTTGCCACCTAACCTATCTCAAAAATGAACCAAAGCATTCATTCATCATTCCAATCATTATACTCTACTTAGATCCACCGTTTACCATCATAGTTTTGATGGAACTCTACTTCATTATTTAACTTTGACAGAGTCTACACTAATGTTAAGAGAAGTTCATGAAGGAGTACGTGGAGCTCATTCTAGCAGGGTAGTCCTATCCAAAAAGCTCTTGCATACTGGTTATTATTGGCTTATAAGGGACATAGATGCCACTAAATATGTAAAAAAGTGTGACAAATGTCAATGACATGCTAATGTGATTCATGCCTCAGCAAAAGCATTGAAATCAATGTTGACAGCATGGCCATTTTCTACATGGGGACTTGACCTCATTGGGAATATCAACCCCACTTCATCGAATGACCATAAACATATCTTTATCACCACTGAGTATTTTAATAAGTAGGTTGAAGCTATACCCCTCACTTACATGACTAGAAAGAAAATTTTCAAATTCATCTTCTACCATCTCATTTATTGCTACGGTATCTTCTCTAACATCATATTTGATAATGGAGGATCATTTAAAAACAAGGGTTTAGACCAGCTATGTACTGAATATAACATCACAAAACATTTTTCTACAATTATTACCCTTAAGGTAATGGCCAAACCAAGGCATCCAACAAAACCATTGTCAATATTCTCAGGAAGATTGTTATTGATGCTGGTCATGATTAGCACTTATAGATATTCCCTACCCTTGGGTATACCATGCCAATCATTATACCCCCACAGGAGCCACTCCATACTCACTTGTTTATGGTATTGAATCCATCCTTCCCATTAAGGTCGAATTGCCTTCACTATGTATCTCTTTCAAGCATGTCTTAAATGATCATGACTATCGATTAGCTCGCTTGTAATAGCTATACCTACTTGATGAGAAATGCACAGCTGCACTCAGCAATCTTTAAGCATATCAAAATTGACTCAAAGGCCACTATAATCAACATATTAAGTATAGAACATTTGAACTTAGTTATCTTGTTTTTAAAGAAAACCAAAAGAATACCACAGTTGAGAAGAAGCATAAATGGAAATTCAAACCAAACTAGATAGGGCCTTTTATCATTACTACAGATTATGGATCAGAAGCATACAGGCTAGACACTAGAGGAAGAAAAACTTTTTGAACTGATGAATATTATTTGTCTTAGGTGGTATTATTATTGAATGTTAAGGTGTATTGTCTGTAAAGACCATTTTAGTTATGCCATTTTATTACTATTCTTCTTTGTACAAATACCATCCTTATCCATCTTCTTCACCATATCCACTTTCCATTTTTGACCTATCAACCCGATGTGTTCTAAAGCCTAGCCCATTTGACCTTGGTTTTTTTCCATTCGTTACACATTTTCAACATCAAGGTATCTAATCAGTTTCATCAGTTAGTTCTAGTACTTCAAATAGAGATCATATTTTGAGGATAATGTGACAGAAGTTTTGGTAGTTGCATCCTTCATTTGTTATGCCTTTCCTACCACCGATCTTGCTACTAATTATAACCACCTTTGGGCAAATTAGTACCATTGGTCTATGCCATTGTGTCCTAGTTATAACCACCTATGGGAAAACTAGGGGAAATGTTAAACCTTGACATACCAACTTGTCACTTCTTATGTTGTACTTTGCCTTTTTACTAACTGTGCTTATTTTGTTTGAATTGACTTCTATACTAGTTGAATTCCTCCACTATAAGGGTAGAAGTATAGTGACTTGAGGTCCTACTCTGGGACTATGTAGGCAATGCTCAATACTTTTTGAGGTCAGCTCAATCACCCTAAGCCATGCTCTCACTGTTTTGTAAGCTTGCACCATTTAGTGTCTCATCATTCTCGATTGAATTGAGATACTCCAAAACAATTCCAAAAACATTTGAAAATTTGTTAGAAAAGAACAAAAACATTGACCACTTCTTTGCCTTAAGGATTCTGGGAACCCTTACTAAGTTACAAGAAAAACACTTGTTATTTAGTTTCTCCATCCTTTTTGGCATTTTCTCTCATTCACTTGTTAAGGTGTGGAGCTAAAAGCTTCACCAAGTGAGCGGATTGCAAAGTTGCAGGTTTACACAGTCACTGGCGTCGGTCATGAGCGATCGACATCGGTCAGTAACAGTTCAGGAGATGCCGGTGTCGGCAGGAATCGACCAACGTTGGTCAGGTGCAAGCAGGCATGAACCAATGTCGGTTACCTGTGCATCCAGAAAGCTATTTCCATGGACATAACAAATTGTTTGCATGTTAGGATTAAGTCATAGTCTTAAGTCCGCATCTCTATTATTAGTAAGACTATTTTAGAGCCCTTGTTTAAGAGGCATAACTATTGGTTGTAAATGCATGCTCATGTTTCCTAATTTTATATATAGGATTAGATCTTCATAGCTTATTGGACAAGAATAGTACACGATATTTGTAAGATAGAAAATTGAAGGTGTGAATTGTGATTGTACTTGAGAGAGAGAGCTCTTGAGGGAAAGAGATCTAGAGAGAGATCTGTACATCTGAGAGAGGTGTGGAAGAAAAGAAGTTTCTTCAATTGTATTCCTTCTGTAAAGAGTTTAATACAAGTTTTCAGGGTGGTTTCTTGTATCTCTTCTTCTTGCTATATTTCTGATTCTAGTTACTTATCTTTCTGGTTTAATTCTGTATTTATTGCTTTCATAGTGTAATCAACATTGTTGGTTGATCCCCAACAAGTGGTATCAGAGCTTAGGTTGACTAACAAGTGGTTTAGATTTGTGTAGTGTGTATTGATTACAGGGTACTCACAAGGGTTTCTGCAGGGATTTCTGTTTGAGTGGGAGAAGCAATGGCAAAAGAAAGTAAATTGAGAATGGAGAAGTTTAATGGCAAGAATTATCAACATTGGAGAATGCAGATAGAGGATTATCTGTATCAAAAAGATCTATACTTACCGTTAGGTGGGATTGCAAAGAAGCCCAAAGACATGGATGATGAAGAATGGGAAGTTCTTGATAGAAAGGCTCTGGGGTCTATAAGACTGAGTTTGGCATCTACTATGATATCTAATTTATCACAAGCAAAGACAACAGTAGAGTTGATAACTACTTTAGCAAATTTGTATGAAAAACCCTCAGCTTCAAATAAGGTATATCTTATGAAGCAGTTATTTAATTTGCGTATGCAGGAAGGTGGATCTTAATCTAATCATCTAAATGATTTCCATGGAATTGTAAATCAATTAAGTTTAGTCAATAGAGTGTTTGATGATGAAATTAAAGCTCTTTTAATATTATGTTCTTTGCCTGAAAGCTGGCATAGCTTGGTAATGGCAGTTTTTAATACTGCATCTGATTCAAATATTTTAAAAGTAGAGGATGTTGTTAGTGTGATCTTGAATGAAGAAATTCACAGGAAAAGCACAGAGGAAACATCAGGGAACGCTTTAAGTTTTGAGAGTAGGGGAAGGCAAAAAGAGAAGAGCAAGAGGAGATCAAGGTCTAAGTCAAAGGTGAGAGGTAGATCCAAATCCAAAAATGGCAGGAAGCCACAATGCTGGAATTGTGGAAAGATTGGGCACATAAGCAGAGATTGCTGGTCAAAGCCTAAGGAGGACAATCAACACGAAGGAAAGGAAGAAGCAAAGGTTGTAGGTATTGCACAAGATGCTTTAATATTCTCTTTGCATAATAATATAGAATCTTGGGTGTTAGATTATGGTGCATCTTTTCATGCTACCCCTAATAGAGAATATTTTAGTGACTATGTCCATGGAGATTTTGGAATAGTGTAGTTAGGGGATGATGAGCCTTGTAAAATTATTGGCAAAGAAAAAGTGTAGCTGAAAATGCAGAATGGCAACACATGGGTGTTGAGAGATGTGATGCATGTTCCCAGTTTGAAGAGAAACTTGATTTTTGTAGGAAAATTAGGGGATGAGGGTTGTAAAGTAACTCTCATAGTTGAATCTTGGAAGGTGACCAAGGGTGCACTTGTAATGGCCAAAGGTAAGAGAGTAGGTACTCTCTATTTATGTAATTGTGTTATTGATATTTCTCCTTTTGTATTATCTACTTTAGATGTGGATGCAAAATTGTGGCACTCAAGGCTTGGCCACATGAGTGAGAAGGGGATGTCTATTCTTAAGTCAAGAGGTAAGCTTTTAGATTTGAAAAGCATAGATCTAGAATTTTGTGAGCATTGTGTGTTTGGAAAATAGAAGAGAGTGAGTTTTCTCAAGACTGCAGCTTATTCACATAGACGTGTGGGGACCGACTCAAGTTGCTTCTATTGGAGGATCACAGTACTATGTTTCATTCATAGATGATGCTACAAGAAAGGTATGGGTCTATTGTATTAAGAAGAAATCTGATGTATTTGAGACTTTTAAGATTTGGAAATATATGGTTGAGAATGAAATAGGTAGAAGATTGAAGTGCCTGAGATCTGACAATGGTGTTGAGTTCTATAGCTATAAGTTCAACTGGTATTGTTATATGCATGGGATCCGCAGGCAAAGGACGGTTCCAAGAACACCTCAGCAGAATGGAGTTGCTGAAAGGATGAACATAACAATCATGGAGCGTGCAAGGTGTATGAGATTGCATGCTGGTTTGCCCTTAGAGTTTTGGGCAGAAGTTGTAGATACTGCAGTGCAACTTATTAACAGAGGACCCTCTACAGCTCTGGATGGTGGAATTCTAGAAGAGGCATGGACAGGTAAAAAGGTAGATCTCTCATATCTCAAAGTTTTTTGTTGTGAAGCCTTTGTGCACGTTGATAAGAAAAATAGAAAGAAGCTGGATGCTAAGTCTATGAGGTGCACATTTATTATCTATGGCTATGATGATTTCGGATTCAGGTTTTGGAATCTAGTAACTAACAAGATAATTAGGAGCCATGATGTTGTTTTCAATAAAAAATATATGTATAGTGATTAGCTTAGGAAGCTGAATCAATCTGGGTAGAGCAATAGAGAATTGGACGAGGTGACGGTCCAAAATGATCTCACGAGAAAAATTAATCACAGACAGAAAAACACAGAGACCGACATCGATCAGGCAGGAACCGACGTCAGCAATACAGGAACCGATGTCGGTCATACAATGATCGACGTCGGCCAGGTAGGAACCGACATCGGTCAGGCAGAACCGACGTCAGCCAGTAATAGGTCTAGAAGTGACCGAGGTCGATCACTGTTAGAGAATTTGGGCGGACAACGTGTTGTGAATGAGTCTCAAATGCCCATCAGGAGGTCAAAAAGGGTAAGTAAACCTCCAATTCGATATTCCCCTTCATTATTCTATTTATTGCTAACTGATGGTGGAGAACCAGAGAGTTTTGATGAAGCAATACAGGTGGAATCCAAGAGTCAGTGGGAGCTTGGCATGAATGAGGAGATTGATTCCTTGAGAGAGAACCAAACATGGGATTTGGTTGAGTTGCCAGCAGGTAAGAAGACACTGAAGAACAGATGAATCTACAGGTCAAAGGAAGGTGAGAATGGACAGATGAGATATAAGGCCAGATTGGTAGTGAAAGGATTTGCACAAAAGCTAGGTATTGATTTTGGTGAGATTTTTTCTCCTGTTGTTAAAATGACTTCTATACGGGTTGTATTGTCTTTAGTTGCTATTGAGGATTTGCATCTTGAGCAGCTTGATGTTAAGACAGGGTTTCTTCATGGAGATTTGGATGAAGAAATATATATGGATCAGCCAGAAGGATTTGAGGTCAAAGGTAAGGAGAAGTTAGTGTGCAGATTGAAGAAAAGCTTGTATGGCCTCAAGCAAGCTCCTAGACAGTGGTCTTTGAGATTTGACAGGTTTATGACTGAGCATGGCTACAGTAGGTGTCAATCTGACCATTGTGTGTATTTTAAGAGATTGGATAATGGTAGATATATTATCTTATTGTTGTATGTAGATGATATGCTAGTTGCAGGATCACACATGCAGGATATCTCTGAGCTTAAGGTGAAATTAGCTCAAACATTTGCCATGAAGGATTTGGGAGCAGCAAAGAAATTCCTTGGCATGAGCATTAAGAGAGACAGGAAAAATCACAGGTTGATTTTGTCTCAAGAGGATTATGTGAACAAGGAGTTGAAATGGTTCAATATGCAGGATGCAAAATCGGTAAGCACACCTTTGGCTGGACATTTTAAATTGAGTAAAGAACAATGTCATAATTCACATGATGAGGTAGAGTACATGAGTAAAGTTCCATATTCTTCTGTAGTAGGGAGTTTAATGTATGCAATGGTGTGTACTAGACCAGATATTGCCCAAGCAGTGGGACTTGTAAGTAAGTATATGGCCAATCCAGGAAAGGAGCACTGGAAAGCAGTTCAGTGGATCCTTAGATATCTGAGAGGAACCAACAGTAGGCACTTGTGCTATGGAGGTTCAGATACTTCTCTACATGGTTATTTAGATTCAGATATGGCAGGTGATTTGGATGGTAGGAGAAACACCACAGGGTATGTTTTCACTGTTGGTGGAATGACAGTTAGCTGAATATCAAAGTTGCAGAAGGTTGTTGCCTTGTCAACTACAGAAGCAGAGTATATTACAGTCACGGAGGCTATCAAAGAGATGATATGGATGACACGGTTCATGGAAGAGCTTGGAAAGGAGCAAGAGAGTTGCAGACTATACAGTGATAGTCAGAGTGCCATTCATTTGGCTAAGAATTTAGCCTCTCATTCAAGAACAAAGCATATACAGCTTAGGTACCACTTCATAAGATAGGTATTGGAGGATGGTGAGTTGAAGCTGGAGAAGATCCATACAGATAAGAATCCTACGGATATGTTAACCAAGCCAATTACAAAGGAGAAGTTGAATCTTCATTCAACTTCTATTGGTCTTCATGATTGAGTTGAAGATGGAGGAGCTAGAAGATGTTGCTGTACAGGTAGTGGTGCAACTGTTTATCTCCAAGTGGGAGATTGTTAAGGTGTGGAGCTAAAAGCTTCACCAACTAAGTGGATTGCAAAGTTGCAGGTTTACATAGTCACCAGCATCAGTCATGAGCGACCGACGTCAGTCAGTAGCAATTTAGGAGATGCCGACATCGACATGAATCAGCCGATGTCGGTCAGGTGCAAGCAGGCAGGAACCGATGTCAGCTACCTGTGCATCCAGAAAGCTATTTTCGTGGACAAAATAGATTGTTTGCATGTTAGGATTAAGTCATAGTCTTAAGTCCACGTCTCTATTATTAGTAAGACTGTTTTAGAGCCCTTGTTTAAGAGGCATAACTATTGGTTGTAAATGCATGCTCATGTTTCCTAATTTTATATATAGGATTAGATCTTCATAGCTTATTGGACAAGAACAGTACAAGATATTTGTAAGATAGACAATTCAAGGTGTGAATTGTGATTGTACTTGAGAGAGAGAGATCTTGAGGGAAAGAGATCTAGAGAGAGATCTGTACATCTGAGAGAGGTGTGGAAGAAAAGAAGTTTCTTCAATTGTATTCCTTCTGTAAAGAGTTTAATACAAGTTTTCAGGGTGGTTTCTTGTATCTCTTCTTCTTGCTATATTTCTGATTCTAGTTACTTATCTTTCTGGTTTAATTCTGCATTTATTGCTTTCATAGTGTAATCAACATTATTGGTTGATCCCCAACATCACTTGCTATTTTACAAGACCATTTTTATTCTTCTATGACATCCATTCTATTTGTTTTCCTCAGTTATCACATTCTTCCCATTCCTTGGGAGAACTACATTTGGTATGAAGTTTTTTATTTGATATTACATCCATAGAACTATGTAGGCAGTGTCCACTTGCTTAATACATATGGATACAGGTTGGCCACCCCCTTCTTTTTCATTTATTCCCCCATTTTCTTCATTTGTTAAGTTATCACCTATTTTCTAGGGGCAATATTAGTAGCATTTCTATTATGTTATTTGTTTTTTTCTGCTTATTTTGTTTGTTTTCTGGTTGTTTGTTTACTTTCAGCAGCATTGCCTTAATTTGGTTTATGTGTGTTCATTGGGTGTTTCCTTGGCCACACTTATACTCAAATCCAGCCATATTCATATGTTTACATTGTCATAATGTTTTCTATCATTGGTGCATTATTTTCTATTGAGTATTAGATTATGAGAGTCAATTCTTATGCATATTTTAGACAAGTCCTCATGTTGTTATACCATGATGCCTACCAACACGTGATGCAACAAACCTCATCTTCAAGAAGTCTATTCAACAATGGTAACATTAAGATTTGATCAACACTGACATCCTTATTCCAGCCTAATCATATCCCAAACAGAGCAATTAAAAATGAAAGAATTTCAATCTTTATTAGTTCAGATGAGCATCTCCCTATTAGTAGGTTGTTCCAATTCATCATTACTCTCTGTGTTAAGTTATCATTCTCCTCGACCAAGTTTATCATGTTTACCATAATCAGGATCGAATGATTATAACCACCAATGGGTAAATCATTAAACACCATCCCACTTGCATTACTCAATGATTATAACCACCTTTGGGCAAATCATTGTGTTATCACCACTTTACTTTTTCTGCCCATACAAGGGCATGTTATTTTCTTATTTGTTTATCCAAACTGGGGCAGCTCCATTTTCTCAATGATTATAACTACCTTTGGGTAAATCATTGTGCTATCATACCATGTTTCCACTATCAGGGTACAATGTTTATAATCACCATTGGTGTCAACCTCACACATTCCTTCATGGACCTCCTTGACTACTAACATTGATTCTCCTAAAGATAAACAATGAGGAAGTGTTCCATCATAGCCCTTATGATAAGTGTGTTTCCAAGGAGGGTATATTGGGCTAGGTGATGAAGGAAGAGTTTTTGTTGATTATGTGAAGGGTCAAGTGGAAAAAATTGGTCATAAAAATAATTATAAATGTCCTGGTACCAAGGGAGTTCATGTGAGAGATTGGGACCAACAATTGTACATACCCTCTCTAAATCTAGAAATATACGAGCCAGTTGTAGAATGTTGTCAATGAAAAACTAATATTCTTTGACATCACTAACAACTTATACCATGGACCCAACTATTACCATTACATCAACTGATTTGTTATTGGCATATGGTACCTATTCAAACTATAGGGACTTGAAATGGGACTTGAGATTGTCCATAATGTGCTTGTAAGGTACAAGGTTTTCATATCAAGTATGATATTGGTTTATGGTGTTATTAATGATAAATTGAGAATATTCATAAACCATTAACTATTGTATATCCAACTATATTTCAAGATGAAGTCCTATAATAAGGTCTTCATATTCGGCCATGTTGTTGGTGCAGTTGAAGCTTATGTGAAATGCCTTGGGGATGAGGTCCCCTTATGGTGTACTAGTAAGATGCCAGTTCTAGAGCCATGTGAAGTGAAGAAGCCATAAAAGTATAACTTATATTGTGCACATTCATGATCCATTTCATTTATCATCATGATAGAAACAGTTAGAAAATCAAACATGAATGGTTGAGTGTTTATGACAGGAGCTTTTGTAGGTTGATCTGCAATGACCTACCCCTTGATAGTTTTTTGAGTCTAGTAATCAACATAAAATTCACTCAAGAGGATGAACCATTTAGACATAAGGCCTGTATGAGTTGTCTTGGATAATAAATATTTGAGAGGGTCCACTTTAGTAATAACAATAGTTTTATTATTCAACATGTAGTGTCACAACTTTTGGGAAGCTAACACCATTACAAAATAATCCTTCTCAATAGGTGCAGAATTATGCTCATATTACATGAGAGTTTATCTAAAATAATAGACTACATGTTCCTTTCCTTGTTCATCATGATGGGCTAAGAGTGACCTAGTGAATGTTTTATGGCTAAGATATAAAGGAGTCATGGTTGTCTAGGCGTTGGCAGTCTCAAAATTGATGGGATGGCCAAGTATGATTTGAGTTGTAAAAATGTTTGATGACATTCAATATACCATTGAAAATCAAACCCATTATTCAAGAGGTATGTGAAAGGATGACACTTGTTTGCTAGTTATGAAATAAACTTGTGAATAGACTGAATCTTGCCCTGCAGATTGCATAAATATTTCAAATTGGAAGGTGGAGGCATCTCCATGATAGCCTTGACCTTAACATGATCCACTTCAATCCCTCTTTGTGATATAATGAATCCTATAATTTTTTCCAACGTGACCCCAAAGATGCACTTCTTAGGAATTAGATGAACCTTATACTTGTGAAGTCTCTCAAAGATACTCTTTAGTACATCAGGATGTTTGGCATTTGTTCTTGATTTTGATAGAATACCATCTACATAGTCCTGAATAATATCATGCATCTTGTCATGGAAAATGATAGTCATAACATGTTTATATGTGGCACCACCATTCTTCAATCCAAAAGGCATGACTTGGTAATAAAATGTCCCCTATGGTGTGGTGAATGTAGCCATGTGCTAGTATTTTGAAGTTATCTTGATCTGGTTATAACTTGAGATGTTGTATATGAGGGACAACATATCGTGTCCATTAATTGAGTCAAAAATCATGTCAATGTTAGGTAGAGGGAAATCATCTTTAGGACATGCTTTGTTGATATTTCAAAAATCAATACAAATGTATATGCCCTGTGGCTTTTTGCTTACTGGGACTACAATTGATATCCATTCGGTATAGTCTGGTGGTCTGATGAAGACATCTCCCAATAGTTTCTCTAGTTCCTTACTCACTAAAATAATAATGCATGGATGTATTTTTATCAATTTTTGCTTGACTGGCTTCGCATTTGGATGCACAAGAAGGTGATGCACGACCAAGTTAGGGTCTAGGCCTAGCATGTCTGAATAAAACCATGTGAAAATATAAATAAAATTCCCTAGAATGGTGAAAATATAGTCACACTCTTCATTAATGAGGGATGCTCCTAGATATAAAATTTTGGCATCATCATACGTTCCTAGATTCACTTCAATGGTATTCTTTACAAGGAGTATAAAACCATCCTCTAAGATAATGGGCAATGTATGATATTGATCCTCTTCTTTTGCTTTAACTTTTGGTTGTGAGACCTAAAGCTCTATATAGTGAGTTTAGGTAATAGCTAATTAGTAAATATCTCAAGAAAGTCAAGAGAAATATGCTCAAAGAATTTATGTTGTTAAGAGGTGATACTGGTACTAGCTGTAGAGCTTAGACTTGATAGACACTGCGTTCCCTATGAAGGTAAGCAAACTTATCCATCTAAGAGTGCCTGAAATAGGTTTTCACTCAAGGGCTTGTCTTTTTATTTACTTTTCCCCTGATTAATGATTGCCTCAAAGATGTTTTCACCTAAATATCTATATGTTTTATCTTTTGTGTGAGCAAGAAAGTTTGTCTGCTCTCCAAAGTAGGCAACATAATCCAAGGAGAAGTCAAAGTCTTGATTGTGATCTCTAATTGGAAATCCATCTCTAAGGCCATGTACTCAAAAATAGACTCTTCATTCTGAAAGTTGTCTTAGGGTATAATATAATTTTGATGGTCTCAATCTATAAGGTCAGGGTGGCAAAGGTTAAGTGGATAATGGGGTATGATAGTCATAATAGAATTGAAGTTGAATAAAGTAATGTCGTCTAGCTCATCGTAAGCACTATAATGGGATGTTATATTATTTTTAGGATTTTCTTCGTCAGTTGATAAAGAAGAATCATTGTTAAAATACATGAGGTCACCCAAGGCGATATAAATTTTAGACCTTGACTCATAACGGGTTTACAAGTTGATAACGGTTCTAGAATACCTTGATCTCGTGGCCCTAAGCCTTTTCCTACATAATCCAAGCTATCCATATTGTGATTAGGGATAGGGTACTTGGGATTTTGAAAAAAAATTGAAAGGATTTCAGAGTATAACCGATCTCCTTTAGTAAAGGCTTCGTTATCTTGATTTGGTGAAGTTATTGGTATAAATACCAGTGGTGGTTTCTATGTGATCTTCTTTTTCCAAATCATGTTGATTTAGGTTTGCCATAAGACTTAGGAGATTTGGGAAATTTTTTAATATGAAAGGCATCTTTCAAATGATATGTGGAAATGCCTACGTCCCAACAATGAGTTGGTTTACAAATGTTGTGGGAAATAGATTAGCCAAAGTGGAAGCAAGCTCACTAGGGTCAATATAGTTAGATTAGGTGATTCATAAACTATTGATTTGTTTTTTTGGCTATAAATTTAGAGCCAAGATAATAGTTATAATTGTGATATTCATCCTATAGATGTTTGTAATATTGGTAGGGTAGAAGGTCAACATAGATGGTGACCTCAATTCTAGCATGGGGGAACTTGAGGCACTGGTGCAGATAGGATAAATCATACTTCATGGATCCAAGGATGACCAAGAAGTATATTATATGGTAATTCAATGTCCATGACATGACATAGGGTATCATGTGATACAGACCCAATAATTATTGGCAAATAAATAGTCCCAAAAGACTATCTTTCAACATTATCATATGCCTTGATCATGATTATCTCATATTATATGTCCTTGGTGGTATATCCCACCACTGTATCAACTTTAGTGACACTATGTTCAACCCTAAACCATTGTCTATAATAACCTGCTTGATTTTATGATGTTCTATAATGACTTCAGTGTACAATGGGTTATTATGGCTAGGACCAAGGGAAGACATATCTCTATGATCAAATGTAAGTTGTTGACTCAGAGATAGATGTCCTATGAGTGTATGAAATTAGTCAGGTTGAAATCTTTTAGAATAGTGGACTATTAAAGGAAATCATTTAATATAACTCTATGGAATTTTGACATACGTAATAGATCCAAAATAGAAATATGCACAAAGGTTTTAATTATATGGTACTGAATGCTATATGGATTCTCAACACAAGAATGAGAGGGTTTGGATTTGGTTAATACAGTGCTCAGCTTTGGATCAGAAGGCATAATGTTTAGATTTGGTTCAATATTAGAATAAGGCAAAGGGCCTTAGAAGGTGACTCACGAGTGTCTAATTGTGATTGTGTAATTTTGAGTCGATAGAGGTCCAAAAATAGTAACTTGCAAAAATTGAAGTGCAATGAAATTGCTTGAACCTAGTGTGGCTTTATTTGAAGAAGAGGTGTTATCCCTAAAATAGGTGTTATCCAACTAACACTTTGAGAAGCATTAGATGATTCACAAGTTTTGATTGTAATGGTGGCAACATGATTTGTTGAAACCTATCCCATGGTGTTATTATAATCGTACAACATGTTGTAACCCAAGTTATTAGCTTGGGTATTATGACTATTATTATGAATATGTTGATTAGGCTTCTGACCCTATCCTTGTTGACATTGGCCTTGACCTTGATTCTAACTATTCCTCTGTTACTACTGATTATGTTTGGGAAATGGGTCCTTGTAAATTCCCATGTCCTAATTAGTGTTCTACATTGATTATTTCACTTTAATTTCACCACTTTCAATCAGGTCCTCAATAAGATGTCTTAATTATATGAATCGATAAATGGTATGGCTAATAACATAATGGAAATTAAAAAACTTATCTTCTTGATACTAGTGGGGTTTAGGTTGATCTTCTGGAAATGGATTTGGTATAGGCCATACAATAAAATTGGCTACCATTAGTTTCTAGATTACTGCCTCAACAAGCTCTCCTAGTTTGTTAAATGTTCTATACTTGTTGAACCCTCTGTGTGGAGGTGTTCTTTGCAAAGTGGTTAGTAGATTGGGTTGTATATTTGGTGCTAGTAGAGCCTGCACCATTTACATGTGCCTTGATAGTCACTCCATTTCCCAATATGTTAGTATTTTTGTTAAAAACTTTAGGTTTTTCTATAGTAGTACCCTGAATAGGTGGTTGTGTTTGAGTAGATGTTTGACCTTGTGAATAAATTTTCAAAAGGGATCTGGTTATAAGTGCCTTTTTAATCTACACTCCCTTCTCAATAATTTCCTTTAATGCATTTGCACAAGCAATTGTAAAATTGTGGGCTACCTTAGGGTATAGATTCCATGTAAAAATATCATCCAATTGATGATTTGGTAAATTATGTTAAAAGCGACTAGCTAATGCTCTCCATCATTATAGGTTGCTGTGAAGCTTTTTCCATCTCTTTATATTACATTACATAAGTCAACCACTGTTAACTCGTGCTCAATGTTATAAGATAAATGGTTGAAAAATTTCTCTGATAGATCATTCTAATTTGTCACCGATCCTTTAGGCAATTTGAGGAGCCAATTTAGAGCTTATCTAACTAAATTACATGGAAACAAGCAGAGCAAATAAACATTGGTGTAGGTTACCTCTTGGTATAATATAAAAAAGGATTGAATGTGTTCTCCAGGTTCCCCTTTCCCTTTATATTTATCAAATTTGGGTGCCTCAAAATGGGGTGAAAAGGGGACTTAGAGAATGTTTAAGCCAAACAGATAAGGGCATATCTTGTCAAACTTATATTTCTTAATTTGGTTGCTTGTCTCAATCCTTGAGACTATTTCTTTCATCAAATTTAATTCCTAATTTTTTGGTGTATTTGTTGGTGGAATATAATTTTATTGGGGAGGATTATACCCCTCTACATGGTCCTATTAGGGATATGAACCCTTTGGACAGAGTATTGGTTTCAGTTTACTCTTTGATTTGAGTAGGTATTCTGTTGATTCCTAGGTGATTAATATAGAGTCCCCATAATCTATCACTGTGAGTTATAAGTATACTACTAGTTTTGGGGTATCTATTTTTTTATAAAAAGGCATTATGGATGAGATGAAATCACTAAAGTGTTTTTTAAAACACCTCCAATCTATGATGAGTCTTTCATTCCTTATTATTAATATGCATACCGTTGACTAATTTTATTGATCTTGGTATCAAGATCCTAGTCATTTGGAGAGGATTCTATAACTTGTTATTTTCCTTTACTAGTAGAAGTAATGCTAGTTTTTAGAACATGAGTGAGAGGTTGTTTTAGCTGTTGATCCTCTACTCAAATAAGTTGTGAAATAATTCTATTGGGAAATTTGATGGCAATCTTATACCTGATTCAATTAACTTGAGGAGATATTCATCTTTATCTCTTATAACTTGTTGTTCATAATAACCATGTTCAAATCTACTGTTGTTGGGATGTCATCAAACATGAAAGAGTTTTCTTCTCCATTATAATAATGTTCTTCCTCATAACTAGGGCCATAATATACCCCACTATGAGTATAACTTTTCATGTTTGATGATGGGTTTCCACATTTGTGAAGTATTTGGATTTAGGTTTTACAAACATTTAAAATATGTTTTTGGACTCTTCAATCAAAAAAATACAAGGTAAAATGAGACTATAATAAAAAAGGAAATGGTGTGATGCCACATAATTAGAAGAAAGAGGTTATGAGATTACTCAACCTTAGTAGGTTGAAATCATCAATTTAGAAGAGGGTAAAATAATGTTAGAACTTAAGGTGCAGGCTAGCACATGAAAACCTAAGTTCAAAGTATGTTAATACCATAAAAAGATAAGCACAACTATGGTGGGATATGATTAGAAAATTAGAAGAAAGGCTTTTAGAATCAAGAAGATTAAGATGCTAACAAACAAAGTTAGGATACGAATTAACACAATAAATCCTAAGTATAAGACCCAAAACAAATGGGAAACACAATGGTGCATCATGGAAAATAAATTTAAATGGTCCAAGAATTTAGAGCATGAGTGAATGCAAGATGAACTAAGTTAAAAAAAATAATAGAATATGTAAATGTCTAGACAAATGACCTTCAACCCAAATGTAAAATTTTACCCAAGTTACTCAAACCAAGCTCAAAAGGTGAACCACCCAATCCCAAGTTATAGGTAAGACTTCGATATAGACCAAGTTATTGGCCCTTAGGATCTATTCAAACTAGATCCTAAGTTAAAAAAAATAATAGAATATGTAAATGTCTAGACAAATGACCTTCAACCCAAATGTAAAATTTTACCCAAGTTACTCAAACCAAGCTCAAAAGGTGAACCACCCAATCTCAAGTTATAGGTAAGACTTCGATATAGACCAAGTTATTGGCCCTTAGGATTTATTCAAACTAGATTTATTTAAGATGGTCCACCATATCTTTGTAAGGAATAATATTTTTGTCTTTGGTCTAGTATTACTCTATCATCTGATTAATAATAAATTGATAATCTTCATGAGCATGTAATTTATTGATATTCCATTATAGTGCTAGATGAAGCCCTACGATAAGTGCTTCATGTTCTACTAAATTATTATGAATAAAATATTGGCTCTGGATCCATGAGAAGTGTAGGAACCATAAAATTATATAATAAGATCCCTTTACGATATTATGAATATAATATTGGATTTGGATCCATGAGAAGTGTAGGAACCATAAAATTAAAGAGTTAAGTGCTGTGACTCAGAAGAATTATCATCTAGAGTCATGATTGACTCATCAAGAAAATTGAAAATGAGTGGCTTGGTATCTGATAAGGGTGATTCATCAAGTTGATTTGAAAGTGGTTTCCCTTTAATGGCCTTTTAATCTACATATTCGATCTCAAATTCACTCAATATCATAACCCATTTAACCATATGACTAGTTAAAACTACCTTAAAAGTAGGTATTTTGGTGGGTCCACTTTGGTAATTATAATGGTCTTGTTGTTGAGCATATAATGTCACAACTTTTGGGATGAAAACACAATTTCTAATCATGTTTTTTTCAACTAAGTTGTAATTATGTTCATAGGCTAATAATGTGCATCTTAAATAGTATATGGCTCTTTCTTTCCCCTGATCATTATGATGTACTAAGAATGTTCCCACGGCATATTCATTTGCTAAGACATAGAGAAGTAATAGTTTTATAAGTGTTGGTGGGGATAGGACATGTATATTTTAAATATATTCTTATATCTGCTCTAAGAATTATTGATAATTAGTGTTCCATGATAAAGTGGTGCCTTTTTTTAGAAGATGAGTGAAGGGATGACACATGTCCACCAACTAAGAAATGAATCACTTAATGGGTTGTATCTGCCTTGCAGGCTATGAAGTTGCTTCATATTAGAAGGTGGAGGATTTTCTATAATTAATTTAACCTTGGTTGGATTGACTTTAATGCCACTAGGGGAGACAATGAAACCTAACAATTTTCTAGAAATAACACCAAAAACACCCTTTTTAGGGTTAAGTCTCACTTTGTACTGATGAATCCTTTCAAATATTATTTGTAACACATTTGGATGTCCTGCTCTAGACTTGGATTTTCCCAAAATATCATCCACATAATCTAGATTAATATCATATGTCATGTCATGGAAAATGATAGTCATTTCACATTGAAATATTGCTCTGGAATTTTAAGACCAAATGGCATCACTTTATAGCAGAACATTCCCCATAGAGTGGTGAATATTATCTTGTATTGATCTTTAAGTGTTATTCTGATATAGTTATATCTAGATGAATCATCCATAAGAGATAATATCTTGTAACCTATTTTGGAATCTACAATCATATCAATGTTGGGCAAAGGAAAGTCATCCTCGAGGCATGCTTTATTGATACCTTTGAAATCGATACATAATCAGATTCCTTAGGGATTTTTTTTACTAGGTCTATGTTGGGTATCCACTCTAAATAGTTTATAATATGGATGCACCCTACCTCCAATAGTTTTTCTAATTCTTTCTTGACATGTATGACTATGTGAGGGTGCATTTTTCTTAGCTTCTACTTGATTATCTTGGTATTAGGGTATATAACAAGGTGATGTATAATTAAAGCATGGTCCAATCTAGGAATATCTAAATAAGACTAGAAAAAATATCAAAAAACTCTCTAAGGAGGGTAGTAATAAATTCACTTTCCTCTTTAGTAAGGGATGCTCCAAGTTTGATCCATATAGGATCAAACGATGTTCCAATATTGACTTCTATGGTATCTTCCACAAGCAGTGTGGAACCATCTTATAGAATTGGTAGTGTGGTATATTGGTATTCTTATTCATCTAGTGGCTTGACTGGCTCATCGATTTCACCCATACAAGAAGAATCTGAATCACCAAAGTCTAGAAAAGGCCACTTTACAAAGGTGTGCGAGAAATCCTAAGCCAACTGATTAAATACTTTTTGATTATTTGAACTGATTTTAAATTGACATGAAGTTTTGGGACTAGAGGAGGCTTGAGATTCACTTTAAAGAGGGTAAAATTCCCCATCCAGTGGCACCTGAAACATATTTTCACCATGGGACTCATCTTTTTCTTTACTTTTTCCATGGTTTAAAAGTGCCTCAAAGAGGTTTTCACTTTGCGATCTGAAGGTTTGATTTTTTTTTTCTTTGTGACTACGAAAGTTAACCTATTATTCAAAATAAGTAGTAGGGTCCAATGTAATATTAAATCCTTACTTGTGATCACCAAGTGGAAAACCACCTTTGAGGCCTAATAATTAATAAATTGCCTCATCATTTTGAAAATTATCCAATGGTATGTATGAGTCTTGTTGGTCCCAGTCAATTAATTAGGGATGATGGAGGAAAAGAGGGGAATAATATGGGAAAATCATAATGGTCCAACTGGTATGAGGGTTAAATAGGTTTGTGTTAACCAACTCATTGCAAATGTTATAATAGGACTCTATCTCATTTTTTGCAGTGTTAGTGTTAGATGATAAATTAGTGTCACTCTTGAGATCTAAGGGGTCACCCCTAGGTGGTTTTTATCTAATACCTCAAGTTCCTTTATGGTTTGAAAATAATAGTAGCTCTATAGGTCTTTGCTCCTTTGCCCACAAGCCTTTATCTTTATAAACTTGGTTATCCATTATCTGATTTGGAATAGGATACTTTATGTTTTGGTAGTAGGTGGAAAAATCATCACTATATAACCATGAGTCATCATTTATTTTAATCTAATCTTGTTCTTGTGAAGTGGTTTTGATGAAAATAATGGGTCTTTTATGAGAATTATCCTTCTTGTGCCATTTCATTTTAGTAGCTTTTACTTTAGGTATACCATATGATTTGGGCATCTTAGACAACTTGGTTATATGAAAAACATTGCCAATATTGTATTCCCCAAGGACATTGTCTTGAATATTAAAATTATTGGCTATTTCATTAGGTTACATAGATGAAATGGAGTCAAGAGTACTTGAATCGATGTAATTGGACTCAGGCGGTTGATCAACTACATCCTTGTCCTTTTTGGGGATGGGCTCTATGTCAAAGTGATAGTTTCAATGATCCAAAACTTAGAAGTTTTGGTTGATAAATATTTCAAGAACAAAGAAATAACATAGTAACAATGAATTCTCTGAGAAGAGATGTATTATTACTCAAGATTGCAATACAACTATATGCTTATCTCTGGGAAGAGATGTCTAATTTTCCATTTCGGGTTACATCTTTATTTATACCTATTTTGAAAGTAGGGGGAGGGTGTGGAAGGTCTCCAATATCAATGGATATTAAGTGGTTCAACTTCCACGCTTTAAAACAATACAAAATTTGAGGAATTACTATTTTTAGAAACTTACTATTTTTAGATTGCACTACTAAAATTGAAATTTGGGGAACTTTCATTGGGTTTTCAAGGGTCAAACTTCATTGAGAAAATCTCAATTCCATCTCACGACATTCTCATCATTCTTAGCTTTCCAACGGTTCAAATGACGAGTCAATTGGAGCTACGGTGCAAAAGTTATGGCTCCCAGAAGTTTCATCATCAATTTGGGTGGAACTATCACCTGAATTGTCACCTAAATTGCTACTCAGATCATGTAGCTTTCATAATTTGATTCTAAGTGATTATAGAATTGGTGTGTCTATAGGTCACTAGGAATAGTAGCTGATAACCCTGAATGGGTAAATTTGATACACTGATGGAGAGTAGAGGGTATGACACATACTTCATGAATCCAAGGTCACCCAAGGAGTATGTTATACAATAGTTACAAGTCAATAACATGGAAAAGAGTATGGTGGGTTAGAAGCCCAATGATAACAAGGAAATACATGGTTCCCTAAGATTCATACTCCTCATTATCATATGCCTTGATAATGATGGTATCTAGATGAAGATCTATTGTTGTATATCCTAAGTGTTTGACTAGCTTAAAAGTTATAATTTTCAGCACTGAACCATTGTTTATGAGGAATCATTTAATTTTATGTTGAGAAATGATTGCTTCTATATAAAGTGGGTTGTTATACAAAGGTCCAAGGGATGAAATATTAGTTTGATCAAAGGTAAGTTGTTGACATGGAGCCAGATGACTCACAAGTGTTTTAAATTTATCAAGGACAATGTCATTAGGGACCTTAGATTGACTCAAAAGCTCATTTAATATGTTCTTTTGGACATTTGACATACGTAGAAGATATAAAATAGAAATTTGCATCAGTGTCTTTTGTAGTTGTTCCATAATATCATAAGATTTGTCATTAATAGGAGCAATCAACTTGGTTTTTTGAGGTAGAGGGAATTACATGGGATTTCTAGAGGAATAAGTTGTATGTCCTTGAATGGTAACATTGGAACACCAATTTGTGATTACATAACCTTGAGTTGGCAGGGGGATATTATAATTAGAAGAAGGTGAGTGAGGGCCTAGAATGGCAACTCTTGGTTATTGACTTGGATGAACATCAAGTCGCACTAATGAATAATTACATACATATGAGGGACAAGGTCCCAAAATAGATGGTGATGGACACGAGGTACTATTATCGGTTGACTTAGAATTGATCTTAATGGTAGTTATATGCCCATTAGTAATACGACCTACAACATTGTCGTAGTCGTAAGGGACATTATTATAGTTAACTTGATTGGAATGGGCATATTGACCTTGATTTTGGTTTTGCTACTACTTATTCTACCTTTGATTTTGATTGTTAGGAGGCCTATTTTGGTTTTGGTTGTTAGCTTGATGTTGATTCTGGTTTTGATTGTTGTTGGAGTTATGCTATAGAAAAGGGTTTTGATAAATGCCCAAATTTTGATTAGAAGTCATGGCCAAAATATCTAAATTTATTTCACCACTTTCAAGAAAACTTGGATGAGATGGTAAATTTGCATGCATCTATGAATATAATGGCCCTTAACTCGATGATAATTATAAAAGTTTTTCTCGCTATAGCAATCAAGTTTATGATAGTTTTTTGGAAATAGTTTTGGCACTAGACAAATGATCATGTTAGTGGTATCTAGATTTTGGAAAACCATCTCAATAGGTTCTCCAAGATTACTAAAAACTCTATTGTGATAATGACCTATTATTTTATAGGGTATTTGTAAAATGAGAGGTTGAGTAGGTGATTTTTCCTGAATAGGCAATGGTTGTACTATTTGCACATGTTGGGAGTTAATTAACCTATCTCCTAAAACATTTTTATTCCTATTGAATGGTTTAAGATTCTCTAATGTACTTAATTGCTCTTGTGTAGGAGTTTGTGTGTGATCCTTGTTCTGAACTTAGTTTTGAGAATAATTCTTGATTACCCCTTTTTCAATAAGGGCTTTCTCAAATTGTATTTCATTAGAAATGATCTCTTCAAATGTGTTAGCATAATGAAGTCTAAGATTATAAGCAATGTCGTATTGTAAATTGCCAATAAACACTATGACCAATTGTTTATTGAGGAGATTATGTAAAAACTGGCTAGCCAATGCATGCCACCATTATAAATAGCTAGCAAAGCATTCTCTTCCTTGTTGTCTAGCTTGACATAAGTTGACCATAGTCAGCTCATGTTCCACATTATAAGAGAAGTATTGTATGAATTTATATAAAAAGTCATCAAAATTATCAATGAAATTCTTAGGTAGACTAAGGATCCATTTTAAGGCGTGCCCAACCAAACTACAGGGAAACAAGCAAAGTAGGTACACTTTGCTATACACAACCTCTTGACATGCAACGAATAAGTCTTTTAGATGATCCTTTGGATCAACTTTCCATTTATATTTATCAATTATGGGAATTTAAAAATAACATGTGAAAGGCATTTGAAGATATCTCATGTCAAAGGGACAAGAACATACGTCATCTAGCTTAAATTTCTTATTCTAATTTCTTGCTTGAATGGCTGAAACTTCATCTTTAAGCTCCTGCAAATCTTAAAAAGTGGGACCAGAGTCAGAGTAAGTGGGTAAATTAACTTGAACCAGATAAAAATGTGGTATATAATATTGGGGAATATGTATGCGATTGGTTCTACTAATAATATTTACTCTTTGATTAGATATATATTGCTAATAGGGGACTTGTTGATAAGGCACTTACTATTGAGTGTGACAATGATTTGGAGGGAATTGAGGCTTGAAAGGAGGAATGGTTTGTTGGGTATTTAACATAACTTACTGATATTAGAGGGGAATCTACTATTTATTCTTAAGAATCTATCTCATAGGGGGAACCTGTAGTTGGATAAGGGGAATATGTTATTATCTCAAAGAGGACCCATGTTGAATAAAAGTGGTAAGTGGTTGATTAATATAAATACGATGTTGATTATACAATGTTTGTTGAGGATTGGTTGACAGTTGTTAAAGTGGGGGATTATTTATGACCTATTGAGATAGGGTATTGGTCACCACTTATTGAAGTGGTGGATTGTTACTTACAACCTATTGTTGCAGATTAGGCATGGTCATAACATGTTGCTACAAAGTACCTAGAATGCTTTTTATGTTGTAGAAAGAACTTAATGTGAGTTGGGATATCTTTTTTGAGAGTTATCCACCATATGCTAGAAAGAATCCATGGGGAGATTCAAATCAAGATTAGTTATTAGATTTCTTTCAGATATAGGTGTGATGAAAATATCCACCACTAATGTCTTATTCACAAATGGATTTGGATTAAATGTGGGATAGTTAACAAATCCACTGGCTGCATAGTCAATGATGGATTTTAAATATCCAATGCATTAAGGGAGTTAGTGAGAGTATCTAAATCCTGATTAGCTTGTTGGATTTGAGAGGCAATAAGTCAGCTTTGAGAAGATTGGTTAGTGAGTTTACCCTTTCCCTTATTGGACCCTACAAGAGCTTGATAAAAAGTTGGTATAAAAGTTTGATCTTGGTTAGAATTTACTTGATTGTCTAATAATTCAAGAGGTGTTTATTTGGGTGCTTTAATCAAATAGCGTAAATCCTCTATGAGAAATCCAAGGGGAAATTTTACACCCATTTATAAAAATCTAACAAGATGTTCATCCTTGTTGTCAAAAAGTTGTTGTGTAAGCTAATCATGTTTATATTCAACATTAGGTGATGCATTTACAAGGTACATAGGATTAGGTCTATGTTTTGTATCAAATGTTACATGTGTAAAGTACGGTTGGTATTCATCTTATTTAGTTTTAGAAGGTATAACATAAAGGTATGGGTTATGTGGTTTAAGCTCAGTATTAGATGGCATGCTGGTGAGGTATTATTTATCTTCCTCATTCTCTAAATAGTAATCATACCCATATGGGTTGTAAACTATCTCTTCATCAAAAGATGAATTATAGATAGCCCCACTACGTGTGTACTTTGGCATGTATAGGTTTATGATCTTCATTTTTAAAGAATCTCAAATACCTTAAAACTAGTCTTGACTTGGTATGTGGATTCACTAGGAATAACACTTGGGAGTGCTTGAAATAAGGTGTTTTTCTTGTGTCAAAATATCAAATTGGAATACAACAATCAAAAGGTACATCAATGTAAATGTTTACAACAAGAAAGCTATGTGGATCAAACATTTTTTCAAAAGGTGTGCACAAATGTTCAATGTCTAGACTTTGGAAATGTATGAACTTGATCTTGATGTGAAAAACTTTTATTTTGGAAACTTGAATTTGTGAATGAAGAAAATAAACTTGACAGTTTAGAGGAACTATCAATGCTTAGCTTGTGATCTTGAAAACTTGAGGGATTTAGAATTTTAAATGCATGAATGTTGGAACAAAGTTGGCTTTAGACAATATTGAAAAAAGACTAAACTAGGACTATACCTTTGAATTATAAAGAGGGTTCACGTTCGTTGAATTTAGAACAATTTGACTAGAATTAGAACTTGGCCTTGGAATTATAATTGGTTTGAAATTGAAAATAAGGTTGATTAGAATTAGAATTTGGATTTAAACTTTAGAATAAAATGGAAGGCACAACAACACAATTTGGAAAAGAATTTATAACTTTAGTCTAGAATTGATTTGAAGTTGGAAATTTGGATTCGTACAAGACTTTAATTTTGAATTGGGTAGTCTAACAACATGGTTTAGACAAGAAAGATAGGTATTTGGATAATTTTTGACATGGAAAGAATAACTTTTGACCCAAAATTTTGGTAGAGTAATGCTTCATTGTGTTAGTATGTATTAGAATATGCTTGGATTTGGACTTGGTTTACTTTTGTTAGATTTGGTTTTAAGTATAAATAAGATTATGACACAACAATCAAACATCAACACACATGAATTAAAAGGATATTATAATAATTGACATCTTACATCACATTCATTTGATCCTTCAATATATTTGCCTTGAAAGAGGATTTATAAAATTTAAGATTATTTAAATAATTATTACATTTATTAGTGGTGTTTTAATCCCACCCTTCTCCAAAAAGGTCTGTACAAGTAAGGCAATCTTTTGGGGTTGTTACTTTTGCACTCCTGCATCAATGAATGCTCTGTAGTAAAATAAGCTCTTAAATTTTTTATTTTTATTTATAGATGGTCCCAATATAACTTGCAGTATGTGGGCATAAAAATCCTTCAATTTGATGTTGATATTTAAGACCATGGACCCTTTGGCCATTTGCCAAAGGGTCTAGTCCCTTTGTGACCACTTCATCTATAAGATTTTAGAGAAGTGCTATTGGAAAAATAAAGTTTTGAGGGACATTTCAACTAAGATACCATTGGTGTAACCTCAATTTATATACCTCGATAGATAATTGGGTTGATATGAATATTGGGGAATGAAATCTCAATCACTATGCCCTAAGGTCTTACAAGAAGGTGAACTCCACCCCACGTAGTCAAAAGAAAATGAAGGTATTATCATTTTGAGTCACAAGATCCTCTTAAGAGGGAAAGTGAAGAGCATAGTAGGAAAATATTCAGGCTAAAAACAAATAGGAACATTGCATTTATGGGCCACCCAAAAGGGGAGAGCATACGTGCAATGGTCCTCCCAAAACACCCAAGAAACAAGAAGTAAAATAAAACTTGTGTGAAAAGGAATTGTTTGGAAGATAAATAAGTTTTTTTATGACCTAAATGAAATTTGAATTCCTTTTAAACCCAAATTTGAAGTATTTTTTAAGAGAAATAAATAATTGTTTATAGATCAAAAATCCACTTTTTGGCCACGGTCCTGCAACAAAAAGGATTAAAAGTTTGAGAAGGGCAACGAATTTAGATTTTTAAGGTCTTGACCTTTTCCCAAAAGGATGATTTCACCAATTTTCAAGGTCAATTTCACCATTCTGAAGAATCAATTTCATTGTTTAGTAGGGACGAATTCACTGATTATAGGGTAATTTCACCATTTCATGGTAATTTCATTATTTTAAAACCTACATAGAATAAAAAGTATAAAGGGAAATTTCATTGATTAGTAGATCAAATTCATAGATTTAAAGGTCAAAATCACCAATTTGAAGGGTGAATACATTGTTTTCACCTACACATAGAATATAATAGAAAGTATAAAAGGGTGAATTCACTGACTAATAAGTTGAATTCGCTAATTGGTGAGGAAAATTCACTAATTTTAGGGGCAAAATCATTGTTTAACAAGGCAAATTCACCGATTTCACTTGGAAAAAAATTAATGATTTTTTAAAGAAAAAGAAGTGAATTAAACTAGTTATTAGGTTAATTCTAGTAATTAGAATAATGAGAATGTTCTAGAGGAACTTGAGGGGTGCATTGAGTCCCACCGAGGGTGCGATTATGTAAGAACAAGAATATGAAAGAGGTTAGTCCATTGTTAGTGAATATAAATCCAAAAAAAATTGCATGAATATAACATCTTAAGCTTATTCCAAAGGGTGAGATATGGAAAATAAGTAACAAACACAAAAGAGAAGATAAAATACTAAGTTTATACCTTTTTTGGAGATTTTCTTGAAAACCAACATGTTAAGAGACTTGAGATCAGCTTGTAGGCTATAAGTATTTAACAATACTTGATTCAACATGTGGGTAGTATCTCTCCTTGTCTACACTTTATTTTGGGCTTGGATTAGCAAGATAATTATTGAAGAAATGTGAAGCTCTAATACAATTTTTGCATAGTAAGTTTACTTCAAGAGAGCTTGTGTATAATGGCCAAAGGCTCTTGTATTTATATAATTTTGGAATGGTTGTGAACCATCCATATCATCTCCAAATAGAGCATGGAGAATGAATCCTCCAATCAATGATTTCACACATGGAGTGAGTAAGACATGTCATTTAATATTTTTTTGGAGTGTGGAAGGAATGTTGGATGGAAAGTGCAATGATTGGACCTTTTGAAGTGTGTCATAGGCCATGTAAGAGAGGAATGTGTAAGAGGCCATGTAAGAGGTGTAAGAGAGTGTGTAAGTGGCCATGTCATAAGTCACCTTTCCCACACTCCACTCTATTCCATTGGTTTGCCCCTATTATATCACTAGTGTGAGGTAATAAATCCATTTTGCTTTATGAAAAATATATAGTTCCAATTCATGGAATTTTACATTATAAGATTGATTAAGTTGATTAATCAAGGTGATTAATTGTCAATTAGAAGAATGGTGTAATTTCAATGTTATTTTGTCAATCAAATATTCATTTAATTGTCATGTAATAACACTTGTAAATGGTCAATTTATCTTGTTATGCATTAGATAAGATTAATGTTGCAATGCAATCCATTGCCCCAATTAGAGATGTGTTGTTGGGATTTTGGGTTAAAATGGTATTTCTACAAGTAAATTGCATCCAATGGTGATTTGTAGTTAAATTTTCATGTGATTATAGAAAGTCACTTTTTATTGTAGTTTAGACATAGAAGTGATTAAAATGAAGTGTCTACACAACCAACATGTGACAACACATAAATCTAGATTTACATAGAGCAAAAAACCTACTAGATGTTGGTGCTCCCTATAGAATACAATGTAAGCTGACCCGATTTGATTAACATGACCTCATATAGAGATCAAGTGAATCCCTCTTCCCAGTTCATTGTCAACCAACTAAATCACACAGCTAGATCCATAGTCATAAACATAATCCTACATTATCCAATTCTTAGCTATGTAATTTATCCATGCTCTTTCCCATTTTAGTATCTTTCCAAATTTAACAAGTTTCCAACAAAAATTAATTAATTTATTGATATCTTAATATTTTTATTTTCTTTAAATGTTATAGACATCCAATTCCTATCACTATTATGCTACAATTGTCAATCTAAGAAATATCCTACGATAATGCATAATCTAGGCAAAAATTACTAAAATGCATTAAATCATTCAAACTTGTCATGTACAGGTGCTGATTTAGGCTAATGTATTCCTATGTGATTATTATGTTTTTTTAAATCACTTTGATTCAAATTACAACCACATAAAATGACACCCTATACCACTGAATTCTTTTAAATTGGCAACACATGTCACATGCACGTGTTATTTCACGTCTATACTACCCTAATCAGGGTATTGTTTCATACGTTATTAACATCTTCTTCTGATTATACTCCAGTCAAATTATGACTCAATACAAAAACATTTCTAACTATGTTGATTAAGTGTGCAATAGATTTTCAAATAATTGTAGAAAATCAATCAAAGTCACTTAGGTAAATTAAACCAAATCAAGAGCCTAAGTGAAAATTCCATGAAAGTTGTTGAATATCCATTTATTGTAAATTCATTATTCAATTCTACATCATCCTATGACATCATCAATGGGGTGGCATCCATAGGCCATTAATCGAGTAAATATCAAGATTAAGCCCTCCCATGCCTAATCAATGCCCCATTCTTCCAAATATTAATGGGCATATTTATGGTTTGTCCCTCCAAAATTGAATTAATCTATGGCCACACATCTTGATCTCAAGATGGACGATCATGGTTGATACTAAAAAATCTTGAAAAATAATAAATAAGTGAGCCAAGACCATTTTTTAAGCTTCAGTTATATAAACCTACTCTATAGAAATTATAATAGAATAATTTCACCTATTTTTAAAAATTAACAAATCATGTGAGCCTAAGCCATTAGTGCCCTAGGAAATGATGGAGGAGCATGCTACTCTTCATTAACATGGACTTGAAACACCAAGTCTGGGAAAAAACACAATTTTTGGCTGCTTTTGGAAGGATGAATGTTATTTAAAAGGTTTGGTAGTATTCCTTTCTTAAATAACTCTTAGAATTTACTAGCAATACCCCTTGAGGGAGTAAGCTCGATGTTTTAGTGTCTATATGCTTATTTATAGATATTTTCTTGACTAACACATGGAATAATGCATCTCATAATCTTACTCTATATTTTGGCATGCCCGATGAGACTTGCACCTTACACTAGTCTTTATACCTTCTAATTTTGCATTTGGATCCTTTTTGGAGGTTATTTTGTACTTATTTTTCTCTCATTTTATGTTTCTATAGATTTTGAGGAAAATGATAAAGTCAACCTGTAAGATGATAGAATCACTCTAAAATTTAGTAGAATCAACCTGAACATGTGATGAGAATGCCCTAAGAAATGTTAGAATTTTATTTATGAATGGCAAAATTGTTTTATTTTCTCTTTGTTTGCCTATGTGTTTAGTAGAATCACTCTGTAAATCGACATAATCGCTCTGTAGAATGACAAGATTGAACTATAGATTAACGAAATCATACTATAAAATGGCGAGATCATCTTGGACTATATATTAACATGTGACTATTGTTTCTTTTTATAATTTCTATGGAAATGCCCTACACTTTGATAGAAACACCCTGCTAATCAATAATATCACCCTGTAATTGGTAGGATCGTGAACCAATGTCTTCTCTGTCTCTATCTTTTAGCAAGATCAAACTATGGAAAGGTGGGAAAGCATTGTGGAAACGTGAGACCACTTTGTGGAATGATGATATCTACCTGCACTAAAAAACAAAGACCTAAAATAGCAAGCTATAAGTTTTTATAACAATATCACACCTTGGTTTTAGACTTTTAACACCTTATTTTTAGGATTTAAAATCACTTAGTCTCCATTTCACACAAATCAAAGGAAAAATTCATTACATGCTTTGTTTTGGTGCTCTAAAATAAATTCAAATCTTAGTTAAATACTCATAAGAGTTTCATTTTTATGCTTATTTGTTGAAATGTTTTGTTTTAGCAAGATGAGTGTTGCGTGTATGGTCTCCCCCATCCCCTTTAGGGAACTTGGGTGACAAAAAATGCTCATTCTTTCCATTTATTGCCTTGTCCAAAGGTGTGAAAAATAAAGTCGCTAAGGCCCTCCTCAAATCCATATGATTTGGGTAACCCCAAAATGACCCTAAAGTCTTTTCACTTGTCTTTATTTTATGCACTTTGGCTTGTGAGCGAGAGTTCATCACCTCCTCATGGGTTTTCTAGGGAAGAGTTAAGACAAGAATTCATCTCTCAACATTGTTTCAACCCAAATCCATGATGGGGTATAAAAATTGAGGGCAACCTACTGGGATGCTTATTTTGAGTAATTAAAACAAGCTCCATTAGTTGTAATCAGCCTCAGACAGTAGAGGCAACTTGGACATCGTACTACACTGAATAATTAATGAATGCAATTGTTTTTAAAAAGATAAGACATTTTCACAATAAGATAGTTGATGTGGATCCAAATGACATGATTTCATCTCTAGTGTTAGCCACACTTAAGACCATCTAAACAAATAAAAATTTAGTTTTAGATAAACCCCATTTGTCGTGGACATACTGTTGATGCAAAGTGAGTAACCCAAAGTTCCATGTCTCTATACAAAATCTTGAGAGAAGAGGGGGCCTAAAAAACCCTACTTTTCATATGCTTTTACTTTTTGGATTAATAATTAAAAAATTCTCTCAAGAGTATGTATATAGATAGAATTTGATAGTATGATGCAACCTTGTCAGTTTTAAGATTTAAGACATTACACTTAGGTGTTTTTGTCATTTTATCATTTAATTACATGGTATTTTTGAGTCTAAAACTATTTTGTGAAATCAAAACATGTCAAGAAACTAAACACATGTTATACATCATAGCTATTGAACAAAGAGGTGTTATGTTGGTCAAATCAAATTCACACACCTAGTCCATTGCACATTTCTAAGATGAGGCATTACTCTACCTAATTTTTGGGAAATATTTACCTCATGTTAGTTTCATGATATTGTTATGCTATTTAAATAGTGTTGTTATGCTATCTAATTAAAAACCATTCAAATTAGGTCCATTTTAACCCAAATTTGGTTTAGGATCAATTGTTTACGTTGAGGTTCATTTTTGAACCCACATACCTTTTGTAAGCCAAGTCATACCGAATTAGGGTTTATTTTTTAAACCCACATACTTATTATAATCCAAGTCAATCCAAGTTGGATTCATTTTGAATTTCATGCCATACCATACTCCATTTTGTTGGACCAATACTGCCCTTTTTGGGGGCATCTTTTATGGATTAATACTGCCCTTTCTTAGGGGCATTTTGTCTTGACTGATATCACCCTCTTTCATCCTAATTTGTAATTACCAAATCAATCCATTCCAATTTTCATATGCCAACCCCATTCTCCTCCTTCAGCTTGCATGAGCAACCAAGCTTCACAACTCTCAAAGGCTACCATTCTAGGTTATCCTCCTTCAACTTGCACAAGCAACCAAGCTCTACACACTCAAAGGTTAAAATTTTAGGTTATCCTCATTTGGATTATGAAACAAACCAATATCCATAATGATTGAAGGGTACCATTCTAGGTTATCATCCTTGGCTTGCACAAGCAAATAGGCTCTACAACACTCGAAGGTTACCATTCTAGGTTATCCTACTTTGGCTTGTGTGAGTAACTAGTCTTTGTAGTGTTTAAGGTTACCATTATACATTAACCTCATTTATTTTATGTAAGAAACCAAGATCCGTATCACTCAAAGGTTACCATTATAGGATCCCCTCTTTTGGATTGTGTAAGCAACCAAGATACACAATGCCCAAGGGCCACTATTCTAGGCATTCTTCCTTTGGCTTGCACTATTAACCAAACTTCATAGTGCCTAGTTATTACCATTCTAGGACCATCGCTAGTATTTGTTTAACCCATCATTGAGGAAATTTAATTATATGATCAATTGTTTATTGATCCCTTCTTTGATAGTCTAATTTTTGGAGAGCCTATTGTTGAACCACAAGCCATTATTCACCTTGCGCCAACTATTCCCTACTTTATAAATTTTTTGATAGTCTTCAAGCCACAATACAAACAACCATTACATATTTAAGATCCATCTTTTAAAGACCATAATGTGTTTAAAATTGATATTTTACAACTAGGTATAAACCAAGGGTTGGAACATCCATTTGTGACAAGTCAACCTATGATGCATTACCTTTAGATCCTTTCCCTTTTGTCAAGGAAACTCACTTTGACAAGATAGTTTATGTGGAGTTATCTCTAGACCTTTCCCCCCTCATTAAGGAGTCTCACTTTGACAAGCTAGTCTCTGTGGAGCCACCCCTCATGTTGTTCCCTCTCTTTGAGGGTATTCACCTAGACAAGCTAGTCTATGTTGAATCTTTCTTAGATGAATCTATTTTTACAGAGCCCATTATGCCATTATAGGTCATTAATTGTCCAAAACTAAGCATTCAAAAAAACATAATTATAGAAGCATCCACAATCAAATAAAAAACAAAATTAGAGTTAGGTTCTCTTTTTGGATTGATATCAAATTTTGCATCAAAATTAAACTTGACATCAATCTCAACATTCAATATAGATCCCTTTGAATTGGAATCAACTTCAAAATAAGAATACATTCATGGTTGTTATAACATTGGTTACACTTGCCTTACAGATCAATTTGAATATATTTGTGATCTTTTTATGGTTTTTAAGGATGATTAGTTCAAAATTGACACAAGTTATCCTGGTATCTTCTATGAGGATTATGTTGCCTCTTCCCATACCATTACCATTCCATCTTCTATTAACACCATCAAACATAGCCATTATATGGACATTCCACCTCCAATGAGTGTCGATTAGGACCAACAAAATCACACTTTATTGAACTGCATCTATGATGACATATCAAGTACATGATATTAAAAGGACCAAGACCACATTCATGCAGAAGAAAAACAATCTCCTAGTGAAACATTTTTGAAGGTGCTAGGGGAAATCAAATTCTAAACTCAACAGCTTTTAGTGAAACCTTGTTTGAGGCACTCAAAGATAATCAAAGTCAAAAGTCAACATTCCTTAGTGAAACCTTCTTGGAAGTACTATGGGATAATTAACATAATTTTATTAGTGAAAACCTCTTCGAGGTGCCAATAACTAAGTGCAACATTTCTTCAAAGCTTAATGAAGACATTATAAAAACTAACAATAGTATAGCTTCCAATCTACAACATAATTATATGGTAGCTACTCTCAGGCCCAAATAATAGAAAAATTTGGTGGTCTTATCAAGAGTATATTCAGAAGTCTTACGCCTTGCATAACCCAAATTATGTCAAATATAGAATCAAAAACATTGTGTGTACCTAAAAATTCTAATCTTTATTTATTTCCCAACCATTATACATTCCATTATGATTCATATCGCTATTACAAAATCAAACCTTTAATCCACTATTTATCATCCCTGGCTGTTCTTTCCTTTATAGAGGCTACGAAGACATATTGTCTCAAAATTTGGAGGAAACATAATCAATGACCAATAAAGATCACAAAAACATTATTAGAGTCTAAATCAGTAGCAGGTTCTTGACAAAGCAACTATTTAGAATAGGTGTGGGCTAATAATTTTGAATAACATTAGTAGGAGCAACAAAATCATTTACTTTGCCTTTCCCTTATTGTTGTTTCATACCTTACCATTTAATTAAAATATCACTTGAAGACAACCCTATTACCATTATAGATCATTTCATTCTAGGCATTTATGTCATTATGGCCCATTTACCATTCTTGTTTGAACTACATTGGCCTAAGGTCCTTCAGGATTTTGTAGGCAACACTCAATTTATATTAAGGTCAACTTGGTCACCCTTAAGCCATTATTTCACCATTTTGCGAGTTAAACTATTTGGTATCTTGTTATTCTCAATCGAGTTGAGATGCTTAGAAACTTCCAAAAACATTTATAAACGACCTAAAAAATCCTAAAACCACACTTTCTTTTTTTCACACACTCATCATTTTGTGAGACCATTCCCATATTTGTTCTACACATCAATCATGTTTTATTACCATCATTTTATTCTATTTCATATCCTGGGAGAACTACATTTGGCCTAAAGTTCATGTTGGATCTTGTATCCAAGGAAATATGTAGGCAACATCCACTTGTCTTATGCATTTGGAGTCAGATTGGCCATCCTTTCCTTTTTTTCTCTTTTCCCCCATTTTATTTTATGTTGTTTCCCTATCATTTGGGGGTAACTTGTATCCATATTCTTGTCTTATTGAATCAGTATCATTATTTCTAAGTTTAGGGGTCACCCTATCATGATGGTAACACATATCATACACATACAGTAATGACTTATCTTTTGTTTGTCTTAACATTATGATTAACCATTATTTTTGTATTGATGTTTGTTTAGCTTTGTAGACATGCACATTGATTGATTTATTTATCTTATTATTTTGTGTTCTTGTGTGTTTTTCTTATTAGGTTATTAACTTGTTTTGAGTGTTGTGTTTGAATACATTTTGTAAATCTTTTTGAGTCTAGACTTAACTTGGGCTTGAATGTTTGTATTTGAATTGTTTTATTGTTGTTGATATTTTGGTACATTTTTGTTCCTACTTAAATCTTGATTGTTCATATCATAATTTTAAGCTAAGTTACTTTTTTTATATTGTTATTTTTCTCTTTGTTTTTATTTATTTTTTGTTTAAACATAAATAGTTGTTATATGCATCTAAATATGCTCGCCTACATTATCGTCACTAATATTACTATTAGTCGACACTAATTACACTTATCTCATTTATTATAATTAATCCCATCCTAATATCCCCCCTCTTCCCAATCATTTATCTAATATCACCCTTTATTCCTCTTCACTTACTAATCTTATTCATTCCTACCAATCAATTAATTTATCTTAAATCCCCATTATCTCATCTTAATCCTACTTACTTATTGTTTAAATTTTTTAAATTCTCATGACCCACCTACCAACCTATACTAGCCTATGCCTATGCTCTCCTACACCCCTAATTCTTAATCCCTATCTAATCCCCTATCTAATCATCATTAACATTAAGAAGGATTCTATAACTTTCCAAATCTAGAACCTTCTCTATTCTCTCCTTCTCTAGAAGCCTCTAAATCTAGAGGCTCCCAAGGAATTTTAATTTCCTTTTAATTCTCCACCCTTGATCTTCCTCATCCAACTTCAAATCTCCACCATTGATCTCTCCCTCCATTTTCTATTTAAATCACTTCATTCCTCCATGGGAGGCCATCTTAAAAGTACATAACATTTTCATGTTAAATCAATTCATGAATATATCATTTATAATCATGCCATCATAATGTCAATTTTCTAAGTCAGATAGCAATCAACCATCCATTGGAACATCCTAAAAGGAGGCCAGCTGAGACAACGGGTTGGTAAGGTTTGTCTTATAATTTTGATTAGTTTCCACAATCCTTTCTAATAGGCAACTTGATGTTTTGAGTTCAAATTGCATGTTTTGTGTAATTTAATCAAATAGCTCAAAATTCATGTTACATTTTGGTTACCACGATGGAAGTAACCTCCTCTGAAATTGAAAACTTATACCTTGAGTATGTTTGCTTAATATTTGCCGGTCAGACTGAAAAAAAATTAATGACTTCTGATTTTTCAAAATTTTTATTGTTTTGGAAAAATGTGCTCTATTTTTTATAAACTACTCTTTGTTCATAGATAATTTTGTAAAACAAATTCTAGGTTTTGAGCATCTCACTCTCAGTTTTTTAGATCATTTTACACTTTTGAATTTCATTAGGTATTGAAATAGTTATGGTTGTTTTAATATTTATATTCTGGCATAGTTTTATTTAAAATTAAAAAAAATAGTTTGAATTTTGCACTTAAAATACTAAAACATGCAAGTATTACAATATGTGCATTCTCTCTAATAAATTATGTGTCTAGATTTTGAACCACAAGTGTTCATGTCAAATATTTGTCTATTGCATTAGACTATCATAATCTGGGTATATTTCTAATGCATTTACCATTGATCTTTTTATGCATATCCGATAATCACTACAATCTACTTTGCATCATTAAATGACCTGCATTTGATGATACCTTTAGATTGATCAATATTCATACTCTAATTTTGAATGTTTGGAGTATGTTTATCAAACTTAGTTATGCAATATTTGATAAAATCCATGTCCAGTTATCAACCAAATCGATTAAGTCGCCCACCTATCGAAATGCTCAAAGTCCACTTGTCTTTTTTGGGCCATGATTGCATGAAATACCACTAAGGGAGTTGAGTCTGATGCCTTTCTTTATGACCACAATTTTGATAATAATAATTGCAATGCCAATACTTGATCATAGTGATTATTGAAATACATATATTTTTAACCCCTCATTTTGACTAGATTTCATTTGATAAGTTAACAAAATACTATAAATCTTTATTTGTGTTTTTAGACATACGACCAAAGGGTTTTATTTAGAATGTTATTGGAATAGACATTAAGTTGATATTACTCTTTAGTCTTTTTTTTTGGGATGTAATATGGTTGGTAGTCTAAGTGACTAGTCTTTTTGATTGTTAATTTAACGATTTAGTCATAATCTTTTTGTCTTAGTTATCCTGAAATAAAAATTATATAGAAAGAGTGGTATCCACAGATGAAAAGAATAAAATTTGTTTAAATTACTAATACTTTTTTCCTTACATAGTTAACTTATTTTATTTTATGGAACGATTGGCCGAAGATTAAAATCAATTAAAACTACTAATCATTGGTTTTGTAGGTTGATTGGTTTTGGAATTAGATATAAAAATTATTTTTAATCAGCCATCTAATTTTACTTGTTGACATAATTTATGTGTGTTTGCAGGTAATATGATCGTCAAAGGCAAAATTATTGAAACTACTAACATTTCGTATTACAGGTTACCTCTCAAGATTGTTGATCAAATACTACTAATCGTGTCTTGAAAGTTATCCTTTTAAGAGTGCAACTTGAAAACTACTAATCATTTTCTTGTAGGCCACCTGTCAAAGACCCCTTTTGGGCATTTTGAAAATCATTTTCATTTAAAATCATTTTGTCTTGCATCTTGTATATATATCTCTTTAATCATTTTAATCAAATCATTTAATCATTTTGTCTTGAATAGTCTTGCATCTTACATAGTCTCATAACTAATTTATCCTTCTTATTTGCCTGTTTGTCACTTGAGGGCTATGATGGTGTACGATCTCCTACTTCCATCATTGTGATGATTCTTAAAGGATCAAAAAACACCAATAAACCCTTCCCATTTCTTCTTTTTTAGGGTTCGATGATGTGGATTTCACTGCCACACACTAGACCAAACTCTATGTTTTGACAGAGTCTAAATATCAAGAGAGCTATTATTTGGCACCAAGAAAAATTACCCATATAGGGTTCCATGGAGTAAGGGGTGTTTAATCTCCAAGATACAAGGTGATTAGACAACCTTCTATATGGACTTAGGCCCCATTGTACCTTCACGTATATAGGGGATGCACCTAGAAGCCTTGTGCAAACCTAACATAGGATCCTTCAGCCATAACAAGCACCTCATTACCAGAGTCAGTATTAGCTCCTAAGCAGATATCATGTGCAAATGGGGTCAAGAGGGTTTGGTCAATTTCATAATGGATAATTAGCCTATATCCCTTACCCATGAAGCTTTTTGATGGTGCAAGCATCAGGTTACACACCCTTACATTTACTAATAATATGTTTTTTGGTTTGTTTTATTTGATGTGTGTTGTGCTAAACTAATGTTATCTGTGAGCTGAGTCAGCCTTCACCCAAACCTATATACCTATCTAAGTCTTTTGAACATACCATCTAGTATATCCCTACCTCATCATTCTTTCATCTTGTACATCCTAACATCTCTTTATACATATCATCTTGTTTATCCCAGTCATCATCCCATTATACGTATTATCTCTTACACATCTCATACTATCTCCCATCATTACCTTGTATTAATCTCCTCCTAGTCCAACCATATCTATCCCCCATTGGTCATCATACCATCACTTGTATATATTAAACATCATATTGTATATCCTTGTCTTACCATCTTATACATATCTTTATTCTCTTGTAAATCCTTCTAGTCATATCCTATCACTAGATCTACCCACAATTTATATATCCTAAACATCATCTTAGATATCCCTTCATCTTGAACATCTTTATCATCATCCCCTTATACATAATTTGTTCTCTTGTATATCCTTCTAGTCATATCCTATCTTGGTCTCACCAGTCATTCATCATACCCCATCAAACGTCATAATCACATATCGTCATCCCCATCAAATCTTCTCTATCTATAAACAATCCTTTTGTCTTGACCTTGCCTTCATCACCCATCTAGTCTAACCTCATTTCTAGTCTAACCTCATCCTATCTCATCCTAGTTGGCCCATTTAGGTCACACTCAAATCCAACACCAACCCCATGTAATTATCATTTATATTTATTCTTGTCACATTATCCTATCATCTTCATTACATAGTCATACCCCATCTTCTCTTGAGAAAATTAGTCCAAGACTTGAGCTAGTATTTTTGTTATCATTTCATATCATCCTATCATCCTGTAGTCATATAAAATGTAAAAATTGGTAGCTTGAACGTGGCTTAGTCACATACCCAATCCATAGGTCTTTCTTGCATGCTCTCATTTTACTTCTATATACCTTTTTGATTATTCCCGATCATCTATAGACTTTTGAAACTTGATTCTAGCTTAACTAACTACATTTCTCATGCTAATTCCATCTCCCCAGGTCCTACATCTGTAAGACAGGAGCACCCAACTTGGAATATCGCACCGGACACTAGTGTGTCATATTTTGGTGCTCCTATCTAATTACATTTTGAGCTCCAATGGTTATTTCCTTTTGGTTCTTATCCTTCATCTTTTTAGCCTAACATGAATACATTCAACCGATGACCAATATATCTCTATAAAATCCCATTTAAAGTTCATTTAGAAGGAGGTTGGCAAATTTTACAAAGTAATCAAGAATAAAAGAAAAACCATTGAGGCAAATTTTCTTATTCTCTACATACAACCATCTAATATAGTTACAAACATATCCAAATCTTCACGCTAGTCCCTAACCACCTCAAGCACACCCAGTTTAACATTTTTGCATCCTCATTACACTATTGCACAAAGCACATCAAGTGGAATAACTACATATGGCTTGATGCCTCTTCAGAGTATTGGTTTGTAGGTAGTGTGCCCACACAAGGGGTGTGGATACACGTTCAGTGCTTCTTACACGCACTAACCTCCCTTCTTTCTCAAGTTTTATCAAAGCACAATGAAGTATAGGGTTTGAAGATGAAATCAGCTCTACAAGGAGTTCCATAGACTATCAATAGTCAAGATTTCATAGGTAGGCTCACAAAAGACAATGAGCTACAAGCAATATGGACAATAGTGATAAAAGAAAATAATAATGTCAAACCCTAGGGTGTCTTATTTTAGTGATTCTATCCTTTAACAAAATAAAATCTAGATCCTAATTTGCAACACTGTCCTAGTCCTACACAGCTAATATTAGACCCTACAATAGCCATTTAAATTCATTTTAATCTAAGTTTAAATTCTCCATACTTATTACTATTTATAGAAATGTTAAAAAATTACAAATAAATTATACAAATTAGTAGGTAAATTATTGAAATATTATTTATTGATTTACTATTCCAGACCCTTAACTAAATTAGGAATAAGACTCCAATATTCTCAAAATAGTTAAATCATTTGGTGAACCCAACTTACTTCGTTTGTGCACAAAAACCCTAGAACCTTAAGGTAAATTCCTAGTTGATTTTTCTAATTTTTTATGCATATTTTAAATCATTAATTCAAATTTAATTTTTAAATTTACCTTAGTAATTTTAAAACATCATTTTTTTCCAAACCCTGAGTTGAATTTACTAGGCCCCTTTGTGCATAAAAACCCTAGAGACCCTAGGGAAAACTTGCTAATTTTAGAAAAAAAATTCTAATTTTTTGTTTGCACATTTAAATTAGAAATTCACATTAATATATAAAATTCCATAGTAATTTTAACAAAATCATTTTCTTCCAACCCTAGTTGCATATACTAGGTCCCTTTAAATCAAGAGTTTTTCCAATATTTTTTTGACTTTTTCCAACATATTTTAAATAAAAAATTCACATTAATTTTTAAAATTCTTTAGTAATTTTTAAAATATCATTTTTCAAAACCCTAGTTACATATACGAGGTCCCATTATTTTTGAGTTATCACCTTACATGCTTGTGAGCTTCGTATCTTTTTTATGCATTTTTCAGTTTGTTATTTTTAGGACATTACATTTCTTATATTCAATACTTTCCTTTCATAACACTTTGCTTAGTACAAATTATTACAAAAAATTCAATCAAATTTTGATTTGTTTTCTTACTTTAACAATGGCCCAATACACTGGTTTTGAAGAAATCGATAAAAGGGAACGTCAAGAACTCTCAACTAAACACCCTAATATACAAGATGATATGCTTAAAATAATACAAAAAGAGTAAAAAAAAGAAAACAATGGTCAATCCTCTCAAACCACATAACAACTAGTTACAAATGAAACTATGTGGGCAACTTTGTCTCAACAACCCTCTATAGCAACCCAACTTTCCTATGAGGCACCACCAATTATGGCTAGTACATATTTGTCTCTTGATGTGGCAACCCTTATGCAAGAGATAAAATATCTTCAATTCAAGGTGTTATATCTTGAGCAAGGTGATTCTAGACCAAAACAGGCCTTGGATTCTTTTGCGCTACTACATACAGACATATTACTTTGACACCCTTATGTCCAGGTTTTGTTCAACCCAAGCTCACTCTATATGATGTCAAGGGTGATCTAGAGACACATTTGAGAGCTTTTCATGTAGTATGTTTGGACTATGTACCAAATGACTAGCTAATAACCAAGCTATTTCCATAGAGTCTAAAGGATCATACTTGACAATGGTTTTATAATTTATCGAATCAGTTGATCAATGCCTTCAATCCTTTAGCTAACATGTTCCTTGCTAATTTTAGCATTAACATTGGTGAGAATGTTTCTTATGCCCAAGTTGCATAATAGAAACAAAGGTCAAATGAGCATCTCATAGATTATGTTTGTTGATATAAGACTATTTTGGCTAAGATGACTAGCCCCATGGCTGATCAAGAGTTACAAGATCTCTTCAAATAGAGTCTTCTACCAGTTTTGCATGAATCAATAATGTTCAAAATGTTCTCTTCCTTCATTAAGTTATGTCATACACTAAAAGAAAGGGAAGTCAAATTAATTTTAATGGGAAAACTCAAGTACACAAGCATATAAAAAATAACAAACAAGAGTAATAGAAAATTCCCATACAAAGTCAAGGTCAATGATAAAAAGAGTCAGAATCAACCTATAGTCAATGTGGCTTTAAAGCCCCCTCAATGAGTGCTTTTATCAGCACCTCCTCAATGAACCTTTACCAATCTACCAATTTCTCCAACTAGAGTTTTACAATAGCTTTTGGATGTAATATCATATCTCTCTCTCCCATTTGGGAAGTTGATCCAACAAAGGCTCTTTCACGAGGATATGATCCAAATGTATTTTGTGACTTTCATGGGGCACCATGCCACATAACAAACAGATGCATCAGTTTGAAACACATGATATAGGACTTGATAGATGGAAATCTTATTGATCTTGGCACTCCAGTTGAGCCTCTGTAGGTAAAGTAAACACAAGACAAGGCTCTAATTTTTTTCTCATATCCTTTTCTATAACATTCTAAACAAGAGATAGGGGACACATCAGGTGTTCACCATACATATCATGCACATCTACCACTAGCTACATATAGGGCACCTTCGGTTGAGTGAATCCTTTGAGTAACATGATTGATGTGTATAATTCCAAAGTTCCAAATAGACATTCAATCTCCTTATTATAGAAAGAGATAGTTGAGGATGATTCTAATTATCATGCACTCTTTATTAGAGCTTACATTCATAATCATCCCATTCATAGTGTTCTCATAGATAATGGATCCAATATGAACATGTGCACTATGACATTATTGTAGAATTTGGGATATTTAGAGTAGGATATTATCTTGACAGACATAATTATTAGTGGATTTAGTGGGCACATACAGAGATCATTAGGTGAGATTGTACTTCCTTTATAGGTTGGTCCAACACATGTGGCCACACCATTTACTATTGTTCCCAGTGTAGGAGTTTTTGATATGTTACTTGGCTAACCTTGGATTTAAAAAAATTGAGAAATACCTTATACAATTCATAGATGCATTAAATTCATTCACACTAATCAGGTTGTTACAGTTGGTAGACTTCCATATGAGTTACCACTCCCCACTTTAGAGCCATCTTGTATTTTGTAGTCACCAATTTTAGTTTCTCCACCCATTATATTTCTTCCTCTAGTTTAGATTAAGACACATTTGAGGCCTACATCACCAATAGAAAGAGTTCATACACTTCTATAGAGGCCTTTTTTAGAGCAACCACAACTTCAAAATTCTAGATAACTTCTAGCTATAGTGTTCACACCTAGGGTAGTATTATTGAGCTCTCATACCTCTATACACAAAGCACATGTTCAGAAAGCTTCTCCTACCATCAGATGATTCCCTAAGAACCCCATAGTTGCATCCACTTCTTAGAGTTATAGGGGGACCCCAAAATATATTTCCATTATAGAAATTTTAGAGCATTTACAACATACACAACTTTTAGAGCCACAATCTCAACCCTTCCATCATGCTTCACGATCACGCAAGATCCCTTTCCTTGATACAAGACACCATGATAGGGAGTCTCTCATGAGACTCATCAATTAGTATGGTTTCTTTTCAATTATTTGTACATAACTTATTTTCAATTATTTGTACATAGTTTATTTATGATTGCTTGTACATAGCTTATTCCAAAAATCTAGAAACATTCAAATATTCCAAAAAACCAAAAACATTCAAATATTCTAAAATCCAAAAACATTCAAATATTCAATAAACTAAAAACATTTTAATTGTATGCATTATCCATGCTTTACATTTCTACTACCATGCTAGACTTACATTTTATTATTCTATGCTATTGTTTGTCGATTTATCTACATTACCATGTTTCACTTGATCTTCTTTGAGTGTGTGTAGTGACTTCTAGATCTTTGATTGCTTCACTCTACCCATTGAGGGGGCATCCTACTTCATATATTCGATATATCTACCCACTAGGAACATCTTCTACATGACTACACCATCCAGGTTATGTTATTCTTATACCACACATCCTAGTTATCATGATGATGTACATTATTTACTAGCTTACATAGATTACTTAATTGACATTCACTAGTATATAACACTTGTGTATTTATTAGCATATACCTAGTCTGGTACTCCATGTCTTACATACTTTCACTTCCTGCTTTGATTAGTTAGATGAGATTGTATTTCCAATATTTACATGCTTTTATTTATTATTTTGTGTAGCTAGATATGATTGCATTTATCCTTTCCTATTTTGTCTCCTGTATGTGCCTTAACAACATTTGCCAATGTCCTTTACTTCTATTCTTGTGTATGCCTTAGAATATTTTCCAATGTCCTTTGCTTGTACTCTTCTATGTGTCTATGGCCCTTGTACCAACCTTGCTTGTTTCAAATTATATGTTTATGTGGAATTCAAACATGCCTTGTATGCTTGCTTTACATTTTGAGTGACATGTGCCAATGTCCCTTGTAATCTTGGCCCGTTGGCCACTCTTGTATGCTTCTTGCTTATTGCCTTGCATGCTTGTTGCTTATTTGATTTTACATTGTTTTCAATATCATGATCCACATCATGCATTCTCTTGGTTTCTTGGATGCCATGATGGACATCATGCTCTATCCCTACTTAAAAACTCATAACTACCAACTAACGACTAACCAAACTTCTAGTTCTAGTTCACTATATTGCACATGTTATTACATTGTTACATCTATCTAAGCATAACTTTGTTGATCTAACAATCTCCATTACAAACTATGTTATATCCTTAGATATCTTATTGATTATCATTGCTATATCATATATTTTTGTAACATAACACACTTGTAGGGATTTTTATTCTGAGGGAAGTCATTGTAGGGTGTTCATTCCTACCCTTAGAAGAGGGGGAAATAAACAAGGGTTTTATCACAGAGATAAAAGCTCTTATCGATAAAAAAATTAGCTTTTAGAACACCCAGAACAACAACTAGATTTCAAACCAAGCAGAACAGACCAGACAAATAATGACAATTATAGAATAGTCATCATAATTAGCACATGACAAGAGTGCCAAGTTTAGACTATAACATTATATAATAGGGTGTCCTATTTTGATGTTCCTATCCAAACAACAAAAAAACCAAATTTTCAAGAAATAGATAGAAAAGTAAATACAGTTACAATTTTGTCAGTAATAGTTTAGTTTAGATCAATAATTTTAGTATAGTTTTTCTTAAAGAATCTAGATATAGGGCGCATCATGTGTGGCATGATGGCTCTTACTTCTAGTTTCAAATTAGGAAGTTGGTATAACTTTTAGTTCAAAATCCATGTTTTAGATACCGGTGTTTGGGGGTAATGTGCGCAACACATTTGACTTCTTTTCTTTCCAAATTTAGTATATTACCCAAGTATTCTCAATAGTTGTGTGCCTTATTCCATCTGTAAGTGGTTAGCATCATTCCTGAGTGATTTCCACATAAGCCTAATGCCTAGTTTTAGAGTGGATTTCATACAAGCCTAATATCTACCTTTTTTGAGTGGCCAAGAGTGGCCTAGTTTCCATCACACATTCAACTATCCATGCCACATTGTCAGATTATAGAACATTCATGGGCTTCAAGAGCCAACTCATATGATACACATACTAGTATCAGTTTATAGCTTCACTTCATGGGGCATTGATGGAGCCAAAGGACTAGCTAGCATTTATATTCTTGAGCCACTTACTCAGATGGATTGAACACATATTCTAAACATTGATTAACACACACGTGATCACATAGCTTGATTTAGTAGGTGATGATGGAGCCAAAGGGCCAACCTATGCATTCTTGAGCTGCTTTAGGGAATTAAGCACTCAACTCTGTTCATGATATTAATCTTGGTACAACACATACCCAACATCACTCAACATCACAATATGTTTTATATTGGTCTACGTATCCAGTGAGGTGTATTAATTCCTTTCTTTTCCTCTCTTTTACCCAACTTTTAGACATTTTTACTTTAGACATAGCTGTCTAGTAAGAACTGATCTACTCCTAATTTTTTTTGTAGATTTACACTTTATGATGTGCTCTCTTTATGCATACCCAAGATCACACAACTTCATGAGCTTCACCCTTGTATGTAAGTTTAGATATGTTTTCTACTTTTTTTTATCCTAGTATTTTGCTTTACTGCATCACTATAATAAAGGGGGGGGGAAATGTAGTTATATAAAATGTCAAAATTGGTAGTTTGAGTGTGGCTTATGATGCCCAGTCCATAGGTCTTTATTTCATGCTCTCATGACCCTTATAAACACCTTTTTACATATTCTCAGTCATCCATAGGCTTTTAAAACTTGATTTTAGCTCAATCAAGATGCATTTTTTGTGCTAATTTCATCCCTAGGTCCTACACCTGTAGGATAGGAGCACCCAACTTAGACTACATCACCGAACCCTAGAGTGTCCTATTTTGGTGCTCCTATTCAATTACATTTTGAGCTCTAATGGTTCTTTCCTTTTATTTCTTATCTTTCATCATGTCGACATAGTGCAAATACATTCAACCCATGACCAATATATCTCTATAAAAGCCCATTCAAAGTTCATTTAGAAGGAAGTTGGAAAATATTACAAAGTAAGCAAGAATAAAAGAAAAACTATTGAGGCAAAATTTTTGATTCTTTATATACAACCATCTAATATAGCTACAACCATATCCAAATCCTCACACCAGTCCCTAGCCACCTCAAGCACACCTAGTTTAGCTTTTTTGCATCTTCATTACACTATTGCATAAAGCATATTAAGTGGGAGAACTACATATGGCTTGATCTCTCTTCAGAGTATTGGTATGATGGTAGCATGCCCATATAAGGGGTGTGTATACATGTTCAATGTATCTTACACACACTAACCCCCTTCTTTCTTAAGCTTTATCAAAGCATAATGAAGTCTAGGTTTGAAGATTAAATCAGCTCTACAAGGAGTTTTGTAGACTGTCAATAATCAATATTTCATAGGTAGGATCATATATGGATTAAAAAAAAACCCAAAAAACTCAGGTCTCTACGCAATAGCTTGGATAATAATGGAAAAAGAGGACAACAACATCAAACCCTAAGGTGTCCTATTTTAACACTCCTATCATTTCACAAGATGAAAGCTAGATCTTGATTTACGACACCGTCTTAGTTTTATACAACTAATATCAGACCCTATAATAGCCATTTCAATTAATTTTAAGCTAAGTTTATTTTTTCCATACTTATTGCTATTTATAGAAAGGTTAAAAAAATACAAATAAATTATATAAATTAGTAAGTAGATTATTGTAATATCATTTACTAATTTAATATTATATAACCTTAAATAAATTAGGAATAAGACTCCAATATTCCCAAAATAGTTAAATCACATCCTAATCCATTGATCATTAATCATTTGGTTAGATCTCATACCTCGTCAATATTTTGATAACATCTTATCACTTTGACAGTTTCAATCTAGTAACCCATCAATAATCAATTTAATCATCTCTAGTCTAATCATCTTGCCTATTCATAACTAGCATCCATCATATCATCCTCTTACTAGTTATAATCTAGGCACCTATCAGATCCCGAATCTTTTTGCTAGCTTGAAAACTAGCTATCACTGATAAGTTGATAGCACTTATTACACTATTGGTCTAAAATATGATCATAGCCTTTAATCCATTAGTCTATCTCATCACCATCCTCATCTATCATACTAGCTTGGTCCTTTGCAACTAATTTATTCAATAAACCATCCTTAGCCTACCTCCATCATCTATCCTTTATGAACCACCACCATGAAACTAGTCCTCACTCTCATAGACCAATATATAATTGCCAATAAAGATGAGATCCTCTTACGATTCCTCTTGATGGTTGTCCCACTTCTTAAAGGTTTTGATCCCCTTTAACTTATTTCCTGCCCCCGTCTAAGCCCCTTTCTGTGAGTCCCACACCAATCCTCCCTCTGCTAGTTATAAACCATCGACTACTCATTCCTATACTAGCAAAAAGAGTCCAATCTTGGCCACCTCATCTATGACCAATCCATCCACCCAATCACATCACCATCCATGTGATCTAAAGTTTAATGCTTCCACCTCTAAGTCAATAAGTGAAGTGGGTCCTTATACTCCCATTCTTATGTCCTTAGAATCCCTTTTTAAACAACTAGTCACTGCAAGCATGATGGTCTATCCACCTATTTGACATCTTGATCCCAACAAGCCCAAACCCTCTTGGTATAAGCAAACCAATATTATGTATATCACCAAACTTAGGGGCATACCATTAACCAATGTTTTAATTTCCAAGATTATGTCCAAGACCTCGTTGATTATGGTGACATAGTAATCGAGGAAGAACCAGAGGAGTCTATATCCCTAGGTGAATAAGAAGAGGAATGCCAAGATTTCATTCCCCATCAGGATCAATCCCTTACCCTTCTAAACCAAGGTCAAGATACCACTCTTATCTTTGACCAATATTTAACAAAACATGAGTCCATTCCCCATGAGCCTATTGCTCCATTCCCTCATAATTCCATTATCCCCCTATCACCTTCCTCTCCCCCATCATATCTAAAACACTATGTTGAGAGGTCAATCATGGATAATCACTTCTCTATTAGAAGCATTACATCTTGTACACTAAAGTCAACATCAAAAGTATTATCCACATCAGGATCATGTTCAACACCAGTATCTGAATCAGATTCCTCATCTAAAACATCATCCCTCATTGATATCACAACAAATACTGATAATGCCTATCTTTTTGAGGATCCCTCTAATCTAAATACCTTTAATCCATCACTAGGCATACTTTTGGATCCCAATCAGGATGATGAATTCATAATATAGTTCTTTCAAGATTTATTTGTTAAAGATTGTCAAAATGAATTTGATCCTATTCTAGATGCATTTATTATAACTAGTCTTTGTGATCCTTTTACTGATCTTGAGGAAAATTTATTTGATGTCAAAATCGAGTCTCCTAAGAACCCATATGAAGAACATTATACCCCATCACCAATAATTGACCTCATCATACCATCTCTACCACCTTCATCCATCATAGATCCCTTTCTTTCTATCAATGATCATTTAATCACCTCCCTCCATAAGGACAAATAAGAACATACATCATTGGACCCTTGAGAAATATAATGTGTGCTATAAAAATAGAGGTCCAAAACCATATTATAGTAGTCATAAATCATGATCAAATCCTCTTTGATCCCATAAGTCAAAGTCAAGAAAAGTCAAATCTTCATCCTGATCAAAAAATGCCTTCTCTTAGTGAAGCCCAAAATCAAGCACTAGGGGAATGTCAAAGTCAAAATAATCATCACATCAATTAGCAAGTTAGAAATCAAATTCCTCTAATGAAGCTAAAAAATAGGCATCGAGGGGAATTCAAAGTCAAATCTAATTAGCAAATCCAAATATTATCAGTATGGTCGATCATTTTTCAAATTATCAAATCAAAGATGAACCACAAAGTCAAAGTCTTTTAGATCTCCTATAGTCTTTTGTCACTTGGCACCAATCAAATGAAGAATGTGACTACTAGTCCTAATAATCCTTCACCCATCATATCATCCTATCACAATCATATCATTCATTATAGTCCTAATCCTGATCCTATCCTCCATCAAAATCAATCTCTAGTTAAATCCATATCTCTCACCACCTTTCCAGACAACATAGTCTCTCCTAAGGGTAACAAAGACATATGTTATAGATATCTAGAGGAGTCTCAATCAAGAATAAATGAAGGTCACATGGGCATTAATCCATCCAACAATGATAAGATGGTCCTAGTATCACACATCTATAGAATAGGTGTTAACTAAAGATCCTACTAGTAGCTTCATCTTGCATCTTTCCCTTCTCTAAAAAATCAAGATGCCATCTAAAAGTCAAAAAAAAAAATCCAAAAAAAAATTAAATTCATCCAATGGTGAAAACCAATCATCTGGCACCTTGGGCAAGTACCATGATGAAAACAATTTTCAAAATCATGGTAAAATAATCCATTGTCTGTATTATAACTCAACACTTGGGGTCAAAATCCATTAATCCATCCCTTGTCCACCCCCTCTATGGTTATTTATCCATTATCCACCATCATATCATGCCTCTTATAATGTCCTTCCTTCCCATCTTGAATTTCTTAAGGAAGTTAAAGTTGTCTAGAGAAAATTTTTGTAATCATCTTGGCATATCCTTCAATGGACACTCAAGCAACTAAATACCTGGTTCCTTCAGATATGGTCATTGGTGATCCATAATCCCTTTTTCCTTGGCCCTCATCCCATTTTTAACATTACCCTAATGATTTTTTTCATCCCATTCATCATTCCATCCATCCTCATCCTGGTTGCTAAGCTTGGTATTCCCTTTGCTAGTAACCCCGTTTGTATAGTGAACATACATATTCCAAAAAATACTAAAAATTGAAATATATCAAAAACCCTAAAAATCATAAATCTTGAAAAAATGTCAAAAATGGTCCATGGTGTCTTGTATTATGCCCAATCCCCTAATCACATCCATCTCCATCCATTTTATATCTTCCCATCTTTGTCTAGGAACCAAATTGGAATGGTCACCCATCTCTCCATATCTTCAATCTCATCCTTTTGACTAAGTATTATTAACATTATATACACCCTACATTGGTCAATCAACCACACATATCATGTCTTTTCATAGTCATTTCATAGGAGACTCAAACTGGAGAATATGAGTCTTATTCGTATCTAGTCATGTCTTTTTGTCTAATTTGCCTTGGTCTTGTTTCATACCCTAGACACCTTTTTGACCATTCTCAGTCATTCATAACCTTCTAGACTTAACCCTTACTAACCCAAGTTAATTTTTCCATGCTTACTCCATCCCCCAAGTATTTCATCCCCCCAAGTCCTAGATATTCTAGACAATAGTGCCCAAATAGGACTACAATTCTGAAACTTAGGGTGTCCAAGTGCAAATTTGATTTCAACGGTCAGTTTATTCTACAAGATGAGTCTTACCCCTTTTCTTTGATTCATTATTAAATTTTTCAATGTCATCCAAATGTAAATAAAGCTCCCAAATTCAAAATAAAGAGTTTCCTATATAAAGGACTTCACAAGGCATTTTATATTTAGCACTTACTACTTTGGAACATTAGACAATAAAAATTAGTCAATAGTATAGCTCAACATTCTACATCACACATAGACTTGCATGCTTGATCAAGGAGGGGCCTGAGTAAAATTCATTATTACATATATTATGCATGTTTATTATGCATGTTACCTAAGGGATAACTACATCAGATTTGAGACCCTAGGTTGAGGGTTAATGTAGGCAAGAATCAAAATAATAAGGGTTCTTGATTGTGCGATCATTCTTCCCCTAACCTAGTTTTTCCCCCTTTTACTTTTGATGTATTCATTCTTTGTATGTGTGTAAATTGATTTAGGTATTTAAGAATAAAATGGATCTATAATGAGATACACACACTTTTAGTCCTCAATATTTCATAGACAGGGTCACACAAACTTGGAAAATAAAACCCATAAAACTTAGATCTTCAGCACAACAATGTCGAGGTAGGAATATAGCGCCAGACACTAGGGTGTCCTATTTCTAGTGCTCTTATTCTTTCATTGAATGAAAGATAGATCTAGGTTTTAGATAGTACCCTAGTCTCGTGTATAAGTTTCTAGACTCTGAATTATCCTATTTTTATAGATAAGTACTTTTCTCCTTTATGCAAACTAGTTTGATCAAATTGAAGTAACCCTGTACTTTACAACATTTTATTTTAATTTACCCCATACTTCATACCTATTTATTGTTTAGTAAATAGACCCTATCTTCATAAAAATAATAAAACATTTTAATGAACCTGACTTATTTTGAACAAATTTAAAATCCTAAGTATCTTTAGGATTTTTTCTTCATATTTTGTGCAAAAATTACTTTACAAATTTATGATTTTTGTATCAATTTTTGTGCAATTATTCCATTCAAACATATTTTTGTAATTTAAATTATATCCATATTTTTTAAAAATTATAAAACCCTAGCTCAAAACCCTAGATTTCTAAACTAGGTCCTCAAACCCCAAGTTTCCCTCCCTTACAAATTTTTGAAATTAATTTTGAAAATTGTTTACTGTGCCAAAAATATTTTCAAAATTTCTAAATTAATAGTTATTTTGTTCAAAAATTCAATTTCAAATTTTTTATTTTTGGTATCAAATTTTGTGCAATTTTCTTTTTCAAATTAATTTTAGAATTTAAATTATAGCCATAATTTTAAAAAATTCTAAAAACCTAGCACAAAACCCCAGATTCCTAAACTAGGTCCTCCACCTTCAAACCATTCATATTTGCAATTTTTAGAAATTAATTTCAATTTTTTTTCAAATTGTTTAGATAGTCACAAATATTTTAAAAATTTCCATGTTAGTGTTTATTATTGCATTTATTTGCTTACTAGTACTTCTTCATATTCTTTGTGGTGGAAGAAGTAAAATGGCCACTAAGGCACTTCTTCCCTCTCATCCCATAGACAAATTTCTTAATTTTTTGCATAATATTGATAATGAGTGGAGAAATTTGCAAAATTGCATATTAGCTAAAAATGTGGAAAATGATTTTATTTACAATGAAGATAATTACTATTATTGCAATGATGAATATTATCATGCATATGAAAGTGATAGTGAAGAAAAAGTAGATGCATCTTCTCCTCTCAAACCTATCTCTTTCATCCCTTCTTCTAAAGAAAATACTTTTGATAAATGGGAAAAATACTTCTCACATCATTCTCTTATGAACAATACACAAAATGAACAAATTAGTCATGCACTTCCAAATGAACCTCTAATAGGTGATAATTTGCTTCCATGTGAACCTAATCTCTCTCTCTCTCTCTCTCTCTCTCTCTCTCTCTCTCTCTCTCTCTCTCTCTCTCTCTCTCTCTCTCTCTCTCTCTCTCTCTCTCTCTCTCTCTCTCTCTCTCTCGCTACTGCTATGTTCAAAATACAACAATTTAAATGCAATAGAATCAAATTACCAAATCATGGTTCAAATTATGCATCTCATACTCTCAACTTTACTTTATGTAAAGAATGTTCAAATGATAATTCTATTACTTTTACTTCTCATACTACAAATGAAGAAAACACATACACTCTATCAATGGATAGCATAGATACACATGATATTCTAAATTCAAATGATAACTTATTGCATATTAGAAAGGAATTAAATTCTTCTCTTACACCTCTCCCTAACAATGATGGAAGTAATAATGAGTATGGTAGTGAACATGCAAATGAATATGAGAATGCAAGTGAATTTGAAAATGATACTTCAAATTCTACTATCTCAAATGAAAAAAATTCATATTGTGATAATGCATGTAATAATGATGACTATTATGCATATAGCGAAGAAGAAAATGCATCTCATGCTTCTACCTCTTCTCTCATTCCTTCTTTCAAATCTAATGCATGTCAAAATGTTGCTCCTAATTTTATTCATAATTCTATTTCAAATAATGCACATGACAATAATAATATCACATCCTCTACTAAATTAGAATCTATTTCACTAAAACATAAAGATACCAATAAATTTCCCAAGCCACCCCTCACTACAGTAGAACCCAATTCTCACTCTTCACCTAAAGAGAATGGTAACCCACATCCCTCCAGTAAGGTCCAAGTTACCATTACTCCCAAGGTTCAAGTAAGCACACCCCCTCTTTATGATCCAATTTCAAAATATAACATTTCCATGGTTAAAACTAACAATCAAATTCAATGATTAAATGAACCACATCAAGATATTAATGTACCATCCCAAGAGATCATCTCTTTGATGCATGTAGTTGGTCAGTTACAACACCAAGTACATCTCCTTACCATGGAAAACAAAGCTTACAAGTCTTGAATGGATGCCAATAATTCACATGCTAACCCTATTATGAAGACATTCATAAAAGCTTCATTTCCTAAGCATTTTGAGATACCATCTTTACCTCACTTTGATGGAACTAGAGATCCATTTGTACACCTTTAGGCCTTTCAAAAGGATTTGCTATCTCATGTGAGCCCATTGATTCTAATCAAGTTATTCTAATAGACATTAGTGGGGGAATCACATAATTGGTTCTTTCATATAATCCCCATTGGTTCATTACACATATATGATGACTTAGAGGAGGTATTTATCAAATATTACATCGTAAACATGGGCCCTCATGTTACATATGAGAAACTTTCCACACTACATCAAAATTCTTCAGAGCCAGTTAGTGAGTATATCTTAAGATTCTAGGCTCACATGTTAATAATAATATACAAACCAACAGATCTAGAGATTCAACATATCTTTATTAATGGGCTTCACCCAACTCTACTCGAGCATCTATTATATCAGAAGAGTCTTCTTTCAGACACTTGTGTTCTACAGTTTTATCTTTGGGAAAGGCATTAGGATTGATTGAGTTAAATTCAGTTAATTGGATCACTCTAGATTTCACAACATCTTTAGATATAACTCCTAGCACTCAACATACACCATGTCTTAGACAAGATAAGAGACCACAACCAAAAAATCAACCAGTCAAGAATAAAGAACCAATTTCTAAAGCACAACATGTAGTTTACACTACATAGAATAACAACAAAGCACCACTATAGTTTGTTTCAAAGTGATATAACCCATCTGTCATATTATCAACACTACTAGATAGGAGTTCAATCACATTACCTTCTACTTATCGATGAGATCCACATCTCTTACATAGATAACCGCGTCAATCTTTTTGTACCTATCATCGTATCCATGGATACAGAGATAATAACTATTTTGGACTCAAAGATTGCATTATTAGATGTGTTGATAATGGTATCATAACATTCACACAGGGGCATAAATATCTCCTCCATTTATGGAACCCTAGACCTCATTTTTACACAACTGAGTCATCCCAGGACATTCCTTTATAGGAATCATTGGTCACTCATCATGAGTGCAATGTAGGTTTTAGGATAGAATCTCATAGGAGATATATTATTATACTACCTCATAAGGTTTGAAAACAAGTATAGTAAGAACAACTTATATATAACATCGTAGTCTGAGGAATACATAGTGTAATTCCATATACATATCCAGTAGAGTCATAGGCACTACAACAGAGTCTTACCCATGAGAGATATTCACTATAGCTGAGTTTTCAGGGTCCTATATAACATATCAACCCACTATGGTTAAGATTAGATGAACCCCCATCACATGTTACATTTCCATCTTGATTTATTGCTTAGTCATAAACATCATAATAGAGGCCATAAAGTGTTATTTCATGTATTAATCCACTAAGATTATGAATTGATGAGCCTACTCCACAACACATAATTTTAGTTACACATCTAATAAGGTTGCATTTTTTAGAGTCTTCATGGACAACTACAGTTAGTGCACAAAAAGTAGTATCATATAAAACACATGTACCTACATAACATGAGCAATATGGGTATTTATTTAGTTGGACATTAGGGTTTAGATAGTGATACAATACACATATACATCCACTTAATAAGGCAATGATGGAGCCAAAGGTCTAGCTAACCTTTGTATTCTTGCACCACTCTTAGGGAGGCATGTTAGGATTGTGGAGCTAAAAGCTTCACTGATGCAGACACGGAGGAGGTTGCAGGAGAGTTGCTAAGTGTCAGAGACACCGGCGTCGGTCAGGCCAACCGACGTCGGCAGGATAGGGCAGGAAGGCAACCGATGTCGGTCAGAGATCGGCCGGCGTCGGTGACCCCCAGGCGGACAGGGACCGACGTTGGTCGCCTGTGTGGTTCGACTGCGAGTTAATTACAGGCAGTGGGTTGACGAACCAAGTGTTTGCATGATGAGTGATAATTTTAGACTCATAGCTGCGGATCTAATTATGGTAATTAGATGTCTAATCATTGTTTGGATGAGATCTATATAATAGACTCATGGTTGTATTGGAAAAGTGTGCTAGGGAGTAAGAGAGCATAATTATAAGCTCCTTCTGTGTGTGAGGTAGAGCAATGGTGCGTTCCTCCTAGTGCCTCAGTACCAGGTGTGTTGGTGCTGGATTGGAGAGCCAGCTGGGTTCTTCAAGAGTGTAGGATCTTGGTCACAGTTGTATGGCCTACATAGGAGATCTACATGGTAAGTAAGATCGTTGATCTGCAGGTGTATGTGTGTGCAAGGTCGAGGTTCACAGGTGAGCAGAACCGTTGTTTGATTTGCAGGTGTGCAAGGTCATATAGACATCAACACAACAGGGAGCAGTATCAGGCAGGATCTACTTGGAGTACAGGTGTGTACTCAGATAGAGCAAGAGGAAGGCAAGGGAGTTCCTTCCATAAGTATGGTCTGTTGAATTGCAGGTTGTTGCAGATTCATGGGAGATCTACTTGAAGTACCTTGAGTACTTGTGGAGCACGTGGAGTGCTTGTGGAGTGCGTGGAGCACTTGTGTTGTGCGTGGAGCACGGGAGGTGAACACCAACTCTGTATTTGAGTTGGGTGTTGGGACCTGAGAGGGAGAGCTTTGGGGAGAAGAATTACTGTTCACTTGAGGTGTGGGAAACCTCTGTAAGGTGGTGGAGAAGAAGTGGCATCTTCTTTATTGTATTCTTTTCTGTATAAAGTGTTAATACAAGTTGTGTATTGTCTCTCATATCATGTGTTATTCTGAATTCTAGTTACTTGGTGAATCTGGTTAATTTCCGCATATTAAGTTGCTTGGTTTGGTAATCAAATTGTGTGCTTCCGGTTTATTCTCCCCAACAAGGCAATATGCACACAATGCTATCTTACATCCCCCCTACTAACAACTAACATTACTAATTACCTCTAAACTATCCATAACCCAAAACCAATCTATCAAAGTCCAGATCTTACCAAATCAAATAATCCAAACCCTTTATCAATATCAAATTAACTCAACTTATCTAAACAAGTTACCAATCTCGAAATCTAGAACTTACTTATATCCTACTTGCAAACCAATTCACTTACCAAATCAATTTTACCAATTACAAAAACCAACAAAATTATCACTTACATATAATTACAAATCAAACATCACATCCAAAAATATCTTGAACAAGTGTATCATATCCTAAATTCCACCTTACCAAATATATAAAACATAATCAAATCACATATCCCAAGTACCATTTACCAAGCATATACAACATCAACATCAAATAAACTATTTTAAATCAAAACATTGCAATACCAGTATATTTCAGAATCCATAACACAAACATGAGTAGATTCAAACTCAAACTAGTATCTATATATATAACAAAGTTTTAAAATACATATACAATGTATAAAATGTAATCAATCATGAATAGGTATCATGCCCTCACTCTCAATATCACTCTCTCCTCTAGTACTAGTCCCATATTCCAGACTCATGCTCAACATCCCCGCACCTCCTCAAGCTCCCAAATGCCTCTTATGTTGACTATCTCACTCTAATAGCTGACCATGCTCCTCACACAAGTTTGCATAGTGCCACCGAAGATTTATATAATCATCTACAATCTTCATGCTCACCATGACACAATTAGGTGGGGGCATCCTAGGCCTATCCAACTTCACTCTTACCTCATCTTTCTCTTCTGATGCCCTAAATTTTTAGCTGTAGCTATAACAACCCTATCAAACAAATGAGCATAAATGCCAATTTTAAATGTCATCCATTCTATCAAACCCTCCTCTACCACACCATCAAGAACATGTGACATGATCTCTCAGAGTGTCAACTCAATGATGGTCTCCTAGAACTCATCATCTCCCCTCCCCACCCTAGTAGGTGCCTCATCCTATGCACCTTCCACTCCACCTACATACATAAAATGTAAAACACTACATTAGATGTATACTTTCAAATCAAACTTAAGCACAAACATAGGCACAATTCAAATAGAATCACTACTTACCTCCCATCATCTGGATCAACTCAATGTACTCATACAGAGAACATCCACTCCATCAACAAAATATAATGGAGCCCACCGATGCCTAGCCCACCATGCAGTTTATGCCTCAATACATCTCACATCATCTACATCAAGAATATCTATAGTCACATCTGGTGCATCCAAAGGTAATGGTGCTAACTTAGCCTCAATGGGTCTCACATGAGATCTTTCTCTCATTGGTGCTCATGCACTCCTCAACCATACCAATGTGACAGGAGGATCCTATCAAACTCCAAACTACCTAGTCACACAGTCATACTAAAAGCACTCATACACTTCAACCCAATAGTCATGAATCTAACAACTAACCCTCATATATCTCAACTACACTCCATCCTCCTCCCACCCAGGGTATCCTCTATAAAGCCTCCATATTATATCATCAACCTCCAGTCTATCCAAAACTCATCTACAATGATCTATCTCAAGATATTAGATAGCCAAATCACTCATCCATCACTTGTCAAATGGCTGTGGAGGTGCCCAACTCTCCCTTGACAACCCAATCGATCGCACAACTGCTATGTGCTCATAAGCTCAATAATGTAATATAGTATTCGCACCTACACCACCACTAAATGCTTCCTATGAAAAAATATATAAATCTCTATATAAATGGGAAAGCATAGTCTTACCCCATGAGAACATAGTACCATACATCTCAACACTATGAACCACCCTATGCATCCTATAGGTAATAGAAACTTCACTACCATCCACTACAATAAATGAAACCAACAACATGGCTAACCACTTCCACAAGCATGGAACACTCAACTAAAAAATAACCAATAGTAAAACATCACTATCATTGCCTCTCTGACATGCACCTGAAGGCACACCAACAAAATACAAGGATGCATGATCAATGGCATCAACACCCATATCATCCTAAAATATCACCCATTGCCCACTAACTGACAAATGCAAAATCTAATACACATCCTCCAAGATCACAATGATCTCCCCTATAGGAAACCATAATGTACAAGTGTTTGCATTCTGCCTCTCACATAAGGTAGTGATCAAATACATATCCCATTGCACAATACTTAGGTCACATACATAACCCAATCTTGCTCTATATATCATGGCTATCTCATCAATTGATAAGGGAAACATCATCAACATCTCCATCACCTAGCCTCTACAAAACTCTCTCATTTGCACCTTGCCCTAAAAACATAAAAAAACAACATATATATCAGTCAATCATGCTAGAAAAAATAGCTAAGCCACACAACAACATAAAACAACTTAGAAACTGAAAAAACTATCCTTAGTGGATAATAGCATTATAGAAGGACACTAGCACTAGACAACATCATCAAAACTTGGACAATAACATTGCATCCTAGATAGGAGCGTTGCCTCTAGGGATTTTAAAAAGGCAAAAACCAAGTACTTTCATTACTCACTAGGGTAATATCTCCACTAGCCTGAGTTTCGGCTACTAGCTACTCAAAATGGGTCGTGGAAGGTTCTCATCTCCTAGGTGTTTTCTCACTTGAAAGATATAATATCTCAAACTAGTCAATTTACAAATGAACCCAAAATCAATCAAAATTCCTATATCAACCAAATTTTTTATTCAAAAGTAAAACACTGTTTAACCCATAACCAGAACCCCATAACTCCATTTTATTTAACAAAATCATGATAATGATACCTTTGATATCACACATTCCTTGCTATCTCACTGCATCATCTACCTACTATGGAATACACACATACCTATACCTCTTTTTTACTTTGACATAAAAATTGGTACCTACCAATCAAAAACTTGTTCAAACAACCTAGCCAAATCAATCAACTTTTCAATCCATTCAATCTACTACCACCTTGTTTGCCTACCATGACATGAAATTTTCTAATATCTACTATGATCACACACAAGATTGGGTCCTAACCAATCAATAACACATTTCAATCCTAGGATTTCAACTCTCACCAATCAAACAAAAGACTTTCAATCTATTCACTACATGCCAACCTAGTTACTATTCACTCATCACTAGTCATCACTTTTGGCTCAACCTCCTCTATCATAGATCTTGTCCCTCTCCCCAAAAGGGGGGCATCATTCCTACTATCTCTACAAATTACCTAGTATCCCTATCCATTCCTATAGGTAAATACACCTTGGTCCTCACACCTCTAACAGTCAAATTATCAGATTCAACTCAGATTAGTCAAAAAATACAATGATTTAGACTACATGGGTCACTCAACATAGTTTTTACACCTCCAAAATCTAGATTATCAACATTACTCAATACAAATTGGTCAAGATTATACCATGTTTTAGATTATATGGGTCACTTAGCATTAGTCAGTACAGATTGGTCAAGATTATACAATGGTTTAGACTATATGGGTCACTTAGCATCACTCAGTTGAGATTGGTCAAGATTATATAATGGTTTAGACTATATGGGTCAATCAACATCATTCAAACATCTAAAGGGATATACCATCAGTTTATAGATACACAAAATATTCAGATACAATGGTTCAAATTATATGGACTCACAGTGACTTTGATATAGACTCAGACTCAGATATCAGATTTGGGGGCATGTACATTATTACATGACTCATACATATAGCTTCATACAACATGACATAGTTACATGACCAAATAATAGATTATAGGTATAGTGAAAAACACATTGTTTTAATCGCTAGTTTTGCACATGAGACATTGCACACTAGATCATGACACATGTGGTTATATACATTTATAGATTATCCAAATGCATCTCTCACATACTGAATTTAGGGGCATGAAAAAGATGATCACATTATTTAACATCTAGGATTATACAAATTTAAATGGTAATATATGCCATTTCCTTCTTACACATTTACCAGAGTTTTTAGATTACACCTAGGCATACCCAAGTTGCCACCAGGTTGGATGATATGATCGTCTGCAGAAATTGGTCTATAGCATTATTCAGGCCTAGGAGTTTGCATAGGAAAGAGGGTAGACATTAGTTTTAAACCTTTGAGCACTTCTCATTTCCATTTCATATTATTTAGAGTGGGGGTATGACAAATCTTGCTCTTCATAACATACATATTCTATACACACATTCCAAATTACATGAGTTTATGTGGGATAGAAGGTAGACATTAATTTTGGACCTCTGAGCATTTCTCATTCTAGATTTAGTACAAGAGGTATCTATTTCAGGGATTCCTTCTTTCTTTAGGCACTATTCAATTCCCTATCCACTTACCTGGCTAGGAAGTTGGACCTTTTTCAACACACTTATCTCCACATAGGTAAGTTCAGGTACACATCTTTTTTTCTTTAACTTTAGTATTTCATTTCATTACATCACTAGATTAAAAGGGGGGAGAATTTATACATTCTAAATTGGTCAAGCAACCACATGTATCATGTCTTTTCATAGTCCTTTCACAAGAGACTCCAAGTAGAGAATATGATTCTTATTCACATATAGCCATTCTTTTTTGTCTGATTTGCCTTGGTCTTATTTCATACCCTAGACACCTTTTTGACCATTCTCATTCATTTGTAATCTTCTATACTTAACCCTTACTGACCCAAGTTACTTTTTCCATGCTTATTCCATCCCTCGCAGGTCTTTAATCCTTTGGACAAGAGCACCCAAATAGGTCTACAATGCTGAAACCCAGGGTGTCTAGTTTTTGATGTTATTGTCCAAGTGCAAATTTGACTCCAACGGTCAGTTTATTTTGCAAGATGAGTCTTACCCATTTTATTTGCTTCATTCCTAAGTTTTTCAATGTCATCCAAATGTAAATAAATCTCCCAAATTCAAAACAAAGAGTCTCCTATATAAAGGAATTCACAAGGCATTTTATATATAACACTTACTACTTTGGCACATTAGACATAATAAAAATTAGTCAGAAATATAGCTCAACATTCTACATCAAACATAGACTTGCTTGCTTGATCACAGAGAGGCCTAAGTAAAATTCATTATTGCATCTATTGTGAAAATTGATTATGCATGTACCCTAAGTGATAACTACATCAGATCTGAGATCATAGCTTAAGGGTTAATATAGGTAGCAATTAGAATAATAAGTGTTCTTGATTGTGCAATCATTCTTCCCCTAACGTAGTTTTTCCCACTTTTGCTTTTGATGTATTCATTTTTTGTATGTGTGTATATGGATACATATATTGACGACTAAAATGGATCTATAGTGAACCTTGCACAATTTTAGGCCTCGATATTTCATAGACAGGGTCACACAGACTTGGCAAACAAAACCCAAAAAGTTTAGATCTTTAGGACAACAATGCTAGGGTATGAATACAATGTCAGACACTAGAGTGTCCTATTTCTAGTGATCTTATCCTTTTAAAGAACAAAATATAGATCCAAGTTCCAGATAGTACCCCAGTCTTGTGTATAAGTTTTTAGACTCTGAATCATCCAAATCATCATATTTTTCTAGATAAGTACTTTTCTCATTTATGCAAACTAATTTGATTAAATTGATGTAAACCTATACTTTACTACATTTGATTGTAATTTCTCCCATACTCCCAACCTCTTTATTTTTTAGGAACTATACCCTAGCTTCCTAAAAATAATAAAACAAATATGCATCACCTTGTCAAAGAATTTAATCTGGCACCAATCATTTCTTATCAATTGACTTTTCATATCTAAAACCCATCAACTCACTTATTTGATAAGTATGAAAGGTAATTGATCCTATCACCTTATTTATCATTGCCTATTTATACCTAGCACCCATCAAAACACTTCTTTGCTAGTCTGAAGGGTATTTGATCCCATCATTTCCTAGTCTCCTTGTTAGATTAGACTCTTACAAGGCCTTGTCTAATGGTAATCCTTGGTCATCACTTTTCTAAATCCCCTTTCTTGGCCACTTTTTAATTTGATTTCGAGAGCAAATCATTATTCAAACACCTTATCCCATCATCCATCATTCTATCTAAAACCAGGGGTACTATCTCATCTTACTCCTCATCATCATCATCCTAGTCCAACCCATCACTCAATTGCTCATCCCATCATTAGCCAAGATAGTTGTGACACTGCATGTAGATACTTATTTGTGTTACTTGTTTATTATGTTTATCATGTTTGATTGTCTTTTATCATGTATATATCTTGTTTGATGTGTCTCTTTTTGTCTAGTGGGCAATGGAAAAGGATGTTATGAGGTAACCAAAGCTATCATAATGCTTATAAGCTCCCTCGATGATGCAAATTTCACTACTTGCCCATGCACTTTGGCACAACTTCTTATTGGTCATGCTTATATCATGGTGTAAATTGTCATGTTCTATATTTATTGGATTGATTAGACTATGATAAGCCTTATGATAATTATGATGGATTGATCACCTACACCCTCATCATTTATCTAATCATCTCATCATCCTCATTTCCCATCACTAATCCAATCATCTCCACTCATCCAACTAACATCCAATATTTTATCCTTTTCATCACTAACATCATCTTCTAATCCTTAATCATAATTATTCTGTTAGGTTATGGAGCTAAAAGCTTCAACCTTTGCAAACTAGGAACAGATGGTTGCTGAGTTCTACAGGAACCGGCGTCGGCAGTATGACCGACGTCGGCAGAATCCAGTGCAGAATGCAACCGGCGACGGCAGGAAGTCAGCCGACGTCGGCAGAACCAGACCAGCAGGGACCGACGTCGGTCGCCTGTGTGTTCCCGAAGTGTTTGTTTCACGGACAGTTAGTTAAGTGAACGATGAGTTTGCATGTTAAGACCAGCCAGAGTCTTGGGTTGCGAGGATAATTGTCTAAATTAATAGTCTTAGTTGTTGTTTGAGTTAGGGATCTATTTATAGACCCATTGGCATGTATTGTTTAAGGCATGAGATAGAAAGGAAGAGTTCCTTCTAGTTGTAAGATCTATGAGTTGCAGGGTGTTGCAAGCTCATTGGAGATCTACATGTAAGTTTGGTCTTTGAATTGCAGGTTGCAGGTTCATGAGAGATCAGCTTGAAGTGCTATAGAGTGCTTGGTGTACTGGCAGGGTTATTACTGACTGGTTGGTGAGGTGAACACCAATTCTATGTGTGAGTTGGTTGTTGGGACCGTTTTTTGTGTAGGAGAGTGTGTGTGAGAAGAATTACTGTACACTTGAGATGTGGCGAATCTCTGTAAGGTGAAAGAGTGTGGCGGCTCTTTGATGTATTCTTTTCTGTATATTGTTAATACAAGATAGTGTATTGTCTCTCATATTCTGTGCTATTGGTGAATTCTAGTTACTTGTGTTTCTGGTTATTTCCGCATATTCAATTGCTTATATATTTGGTAATCATACTGTGCTCTATCTGAGGAGCAAGATCCTAACGAGTGGTGTCAGAACATGTTTGTTGTTCTAGATTCCTAACAAGTGGTATCAGAGCAAGGTTGTTAGCTCATAGCTTGATACCACTAACAAGTGGTATCAGAGCTTTTGGTTGGGATACTAACAGATTGGTGTAGATCTGGGTAGTGTGTTTTGATTACAGGTTACTCACAGGGTTTCTGTTTGAGTGGGAGTTGAGCAATGACAGAAAGCAGTCAACTACGAATGGAAAAGTTTAATGGCAAGAACTACCAATTATGGAGGATGCAGATTGAGGACTATCTGTATCAGAAAGATTTGTACTTACCGTTGGGTGGGGTTGCTAGCAAACCCTTGGATATGAAAGATGAAGAATGGGAGGTTCTTGATCGGAAGGCTCTGGGATCTGTTAGATTGAGTCTTGATTCATCTGTGATTTCCAGCTTATCACAGTGTAAGACAACGGTGGAGTTGATGAAATCTTTGGCAAATTTGTATGAAAAACCCTCGGCTTCAAACAAGGTATTTCTTATGAAGCGTTTATTTAATTTGCAAATGTTGGAAGGTGGATCTATTCATAGCCATCTTAGTGATTTCCATGGTTTGGTAAACCAGTTAAGTTCAGTGAATATTGTATTTGATGATGAACTTAGAGCTCTCTTAATCTTGTGTTCATTACCTGAAAGTTGGGAAGGTTTGGTAATGGCAGTTTCTAATACTGTGTCTCCTTCAAAAGTCTTAAAAGTGGATGATGTTGTGAGTGTAATCTTGAATGAAGAGATACGCAAGAAAAGCACAGGTGAATTATCTGGAAATGCTTTGAGTGTTGAAGGAAGAGGAAGGCCAAGAGAGAGGACAGAGCGTGGGAGATCAAGGTCGAAGACAGGCAAAAGATCCAAGTCCAGGTATGGCAGAATAACCTGCTGGAAATGTGGAAAGCAAGGGCACTTAAAGAGAGATTGCAGATCGGGTGAAGATCATCATGAAGAACATGGAGAAGAAGCAGATGTTGCAGGCTACGTTGCACAGGATGCTCTGGTATGTTCTTTGGATAAAGTAGAATCTTGGGTATTAGATTTTGGTGCCTCTTTTCATGCATCTCCACATAGAGAATTTTTTCATGAGTATGTCCAGGGAGACTTTGGAGAAATTTGTGTAGGGGATGGTAAGTCTTGTCAGATTGTTGGCAAAGGCAAAGTGAAGCTGAAATTGCAGACAGGTGACACATGGGTGTTAAAGGAGGTCATGCATGTCCCAGTTCTGAAGTGGAATCTAATTTTGGTTAGAAGTTTGGGTGAAGAGGGTTGCACAGTAACTCTCACAGCGGACTCTTGGAAGGTTACCAAGGGTACACTTGTTATAGCTGGAGGTAAGAAAGTAGGTACGCTTTATCTATCTACTTGTTTTACTGATTCTCTTTCTGGGTTATCTACCTCAGCTGTAGATTCAGAGATGTGGCCTGATAGGCTTGGTCACATAGATAAGAAGGAGATGCTGGTTCTTGAGTCAAAGAATATGCTTTCGGATTTGGAAGGCATGGATCGTGGTTTCTGTATGCAGAAGAAGAAGGTAAGGTTTCTTGAGGAATCCGATGTTAGTGACAAGAACGGGAGAGCCTTGGTTTTCAAGGAGAAAGTGACAGACAGAGTTCAGCATAAGGTGCAGAGGAATTCTGAGCAGAGCAAGGGTGATTTGGACAAGGTTTTGATCCAAAAAGAGCTCGCAGGAAAAAGTCAGGTCTCACAAGAAAAACACAGAGACCGACGTCGGCAGGAAAACCGGCATCGGCGTCCAGACAGGGACCGACGTCAGCTATGTGAAGCCCGACGTCGGTGACTCGGGGCAGATAGAGACCGGCGTCGGCCAGGGGAAACTGACGTCGGCGATGAGGCAGTCGCAGGGAACCGACATCGGTCGGCTGTAGACTGAGATGTGACCGACATCGGTTACTGAGACGAATTTTGGGTGGACAGCGAGTTGTCATGGAGTCTCAGGCGCCCATATGGAGGACTGAAGGTGTAAGTAAGTTCTTAAATTCGTCATTTCCCTTCTTTACACTACTTATTGCTCACTTATGGCATAGGACTAGGAAGTTATTGAAGAAGCAGAACAGGTAGATCCAGGAAACAGTGGGAGCTTAGCATGGATGAGGATGTGATTCCTTGGAGGAGAACCAAATAGGTGTTTTGGGTAGTGTTGCCAACTGGAAGTAAGCACTGAGAGACGAATGGATGTTGAGGATGAAGAAGAGCGGAAATGGATACGTGAGATGGAAGATCAGGGTATATGATCTTGTTTTAGCTGCAGGGCAATGGAGGTTTGATCATTGTGTTTCTCTTTACCAGGTTGGATAGTATTAGCTACACTATTCTATTTTCTGTATGATGTGCTTGTTGCAGGGTTACATATACAGGTATTGCTGAACTAAAGGTAAAGTTAGTTCAGGGGTATGTCATGGAGAATCTGGGAGCAGCAAGATTCTTTGGCATGAGTGTGATCTAGAGACATGGAGGTCTTGTTGACTTTGTTTCAGGATGATTATGTGAAGCCGGTTAGCACGCCGATGGTTAGACAGTTCATAGAACAGGTGTCTTGATTCACATAATGAGGTTGAGTGCATGGTATGTACTAAACCTGAGTTTTCCCAAGCAGTGGGAGTTGTCACAAGTTTGGAGTCAATCCGGGAGAGTAATACTGAAGGGCAGTTCAGTGGGACCAGCAGCAGGTGCACATGCTATGCAGGGTCAAGTTCTTTTTCTACATGGTTGTAGATGCAGATGTGGCAGTTAATTTGGATGACAGATTTTGCATCACGGATTTTATGGTGGTTGGTCTTCAAGAGTGATCTTGAGGAGGGATACAAAGCCAAGGAAACAAATTAGACGGTGTACAGGTACAGGTACAGGTTGCAACTTTTTATCTCCAAGTGGGAGATTGTTAGGTTGTGGAGCTAAAAGCTTTAACCTTTGCAAACTAGGAACAGATGGTTGCTGAGTTCTATAGGAACCGGTGTCGGCAGTATGACCGATGTCGGCAGAATCCAGTGCAGAATGCAACCAGCGATGGCAGGAAGTCAGCCGACGTCGGCAGAACCAGACCAGCAGGGACCGACGTCGGTCGCCTGTGTGTTCCCGAAGTGTTCGTTTCACAGACAGTTAGTTAAGTGAACGATGAGTTTGCATGTTAAGACCAGCCAGAGTCTTGGGTTGCGAGGATAATTGTCTAAATTAAGAGTCTTAGTTGTTGTTTGAGTTAGGGATCTATTTATAGACCCATTGGCATGTATTGTTTAAGGCATGAGATAGAAAGGAAGAGTTCCTTCTAGTTGTAAGATCTATGAGTTGCAGGGTGTTGCAAGCTCATTGGAGATCTACATGTAAGTTTGGTCTTTGAATTGCAGGTTGCAGGTTCATGAGAGATCAGCTTGAAGTGCTATAGAGTGCTTGGTGTACCGGCAGGGTTATTACTAACTGGTTGGTGAGGTGAACACCAATTCTGTGTGTGAGTTGGTTGTTGGGACCGTTTTTTGTGTAGGAGAGTGTGTGTGAGAAGAATTACTGTACACTTGAGATGTGGCGAATCTCTGTAAGGTGAAAGAGTGTGGCGGCTCTTTGATGTATTCTTTTCTGTATATTGTTAATACAAGATAGTGTATTGTCTCTCATATTCTGTGCTATTGGTGAATTCTAGTTACTTGTGTTTCTGGTTATTTCCGCATTTTCAATTGCTTATATATTTGGTAATCATAATGTGCTCTATCTGAGGAGCAAGATCCTAACGAGTGGTGTCAGAACATGTTTGTTGTTCTAGATTCCTAACATATTCTCCAACAATTATCATCTATTCTCTAGTTAAAACTACATTGGTGTGAGGTCTTTTCAGACTATGTAGGCAACACTTGGCCTTTTCAGTGCCCAAGGATAGCTCAACCACTCTCATCATCATCCCAATTCTTTTGGGTGACTCGATCATATTATTTATTCTCTCTCATCACCTACATCATATTAATCACTTCAACTTTTAACTATACCCATCATTAATATTATCAAATCATCATCTTATCCTATATCTCTCCCTTACATGCATCCTCGATTAGGATACATCTAAATATTATAGCTTTTTAATCCTATCATCATCGTGTTACGATTGATTCCCCCTTGGGATTTGTTGATAACTATGAAAAAATCATCTCTACTCCCTGTGCATGTGTCTTTACCATGGGCATCATCAATATATATCTCAATGCTCAAATCTAACTCATCTTCTTCATTATCTATCTCACATCTTGAATCCCATCCCCTTGTCTATCCATCTCATCCCCCCCATAGTTTCTTCTTTTGAGTGGCCATCCACCTCTTACTTGCATGTCTCCTTGAGGGGGCATCGTATCCCCTAATATCATCTACTAACATTCATCCATGACATGGTTTTTTTTGAAAGAACATTACTTCATCCACTTTGCTTCACTTACAATACCCTCTCAAAGAGGGGAAATATGTATGAATCTAAATCTTTTTGCCTACATTATCATCACTAATATTACTATTAGTCTAGAATAATTTCGCTTATTTCATTTATTCTAATTAATCCCATTCTAATATCCCCCCTCTTCCTAATCATTTATCTAATATATCCCTTTATTCATCTTCAATTACTAACCTTATTCATTCCCACCAATCAATTAATTTATCCTAAATCCCCATTATCCCATCTTAATCCTACTTACCTATTATTTGGGAATTTTAAATTCCCATGACCCACTTACCAACCTACACTAGCCTATGCCTAGGATCTCCTATACTCCTAGTTCTTAATCCCTACCTAATCCCTACCGAATCCCCCTTCTAATCATCATTAACACTAAGAAGGATTATAAAACGCTCCAAATCTAGAGCCTTCTCTATTCTCACCCTCCTCTCTAGAAGCCTCTAAATCTAGAGGCTCCAAGGAATTTTAAATTCCTTTTAATTCTCCACCCTTGATCTGCCTCATCAACCTTCAAATCTCCACCATTGATCTCTCCCTCCATTTATATTTAAGCCACTTAATTCCTCTATTTAAGGCCATCTTAGAAGTACATAACATATCCATGCTAAATCAATTCATGAATCCATCATCCATGATCATGACATCATAATGTCAAATATCTGAGTCTGATAGCAATCAACTATCCATTAGAACATCCTAGAAGGAGGCTAGCTGAAACAAGGGATTGGTAAGGTTTGTATTATAATTCTAATTTATTTCCACAATCATTCCTAATAGGTAGCTTTATATTTTGAGTTTAAATTGCATGTTTTGTGTAATTTAATCAAATAGCTCAAAATTCATGTTACAGTTGTAACTTTGGTTTTGGTAAATTTTTATCATTATCCTTAGTTATAAATGTTCACATTTAAATTAGTCATGTGAAAATTAAAATACAATGTTATTATAATTTACTCATACTTACAATGCATAATTTTAAGTTGCTTAAGTAAACACCAAGTGCTCCAAGTCTAAACGTCGATGTGGTGTTGAACACCATATATAAAGGCATTGTCCTATATATCTGCCACCTCATATGATCTCACAGCTGGACATTGGTCTATATTTCTTCTATTCTTCATTCCTCATTCCATTTTCTCCCATATCCTAGGAGAAATACATTGGTTTGAGGTCCATCTGGACTATGTAGGTCACGCTTGGATACATGATGTATCTTGGGTTAGCTTGGCCACCCTTATTCTTCCAATCATCTCTTTCCTCACTTTGTGCATCCTTATATGCCTAGTTTTTTATGGCTTATTCAATCATTAGACCCTCACATCTATGTTTTCACCTACTCATTTAATTTATCCAATAGGTTACATCCTTGAGATATGCTTGCCAGTTTTCCCTATTGAGGCACAATGTTTAGATCAATCATCGATCTAATCATCCCTACTTAGGAAAAATCAATTATCATTGGTCAAAATCAACCCTACTGGGGTAAAATCAGTTTATCAACTGATAAAATCTGCTCTATTGGGGCACATTATTAATTCATTAGCCTCCTTTATTTGGAGCAATGCTCTAATTTATATTCTAATTCTAAGCTCTACAACCTTTGCCCTTGTTCTGATAATTCTAAGTGTGCAACTTGTTTTGGGATCGATCATTCCCTAAGCCTACAACTTTTTCCCTCTTTTGGGTATGTCAAAGTGTGTCTCTTCTATTTTTATATTGCATTCTACCCACTTCCCCTTGCCTTGGGGCCCATTATATTATATTCTATTTTGATCATTGGGAATCAATGCATGCAAACATTAGCTCATATGGATTTAATATTATCCATGGGTTAATTTCACTCTTTCTCTATTTTTAGAGTGTCCATCCCTCTCTTTCATCTCCACATAACCTCTTGAGGGGGAATCATGGTTCACTAATTATTTATTCAATCATTGCCTTCCAAATTCTTCTTAACGACTCTTTTATTCTTTGAAAAGTCACTGCTTTGACCAAATGTCTCACTATGCCTTCTCAAAGAGGGGAAAAATGTAGACATCCAATTCCTATCACTATTGTGATATAATTATCAATTTAAGCAACATCTTGTAACAATGAACAATCTAGGCCAAAATCACTAAAATGCATTAAATCATTCAAACTTGTCACGTACAGGTGCTGATTTAGGCTAATGCATCCCTGAATGAGAAAATGTATTTTATATGATTATTATATTTTCTTAAATTACTTTGATTCAAATTATGACCAGACAAAATGACACCCTAGACCAATGAATTCTTCTAAATTAGCAACACACATCACATACATGTGTTATTTCATGTCCATAATACTCTAATTAGGGTATTGTTCTATACACAACTGACATATTCTTCTGATTATACTCCAGTCAACTATGACAGAGTAAAATGACATTTTTGACTAGGTTTGTTAAGTGTGCAACATATCTCCAAAGAATTGCAAGAAAATAATCAAGGTCACTTAGGCAAGTTAAACCAAATCAAGAGCATAAGTGAAAATTCCAAGAAAGTTGTTGAATGTTTATTTATGGGAAATTCAATGTTCAATTCTACATCATCCCATGACATCATCAATGGGGTCCATTTATGGATTAAATATCAGGATTAAGCCCTCCCATACATCATTAATGCCCCATTCTTCTAGATATTAATGGGCATATTTATGGCTTGTCCCTCTTAATTTGAATTAATCTATGGCCACACATCTTTATCTCAAGATGGACGGTCATGGTTGATCCTTAACAAAAGTTATAAATAAGTGAACCAAGATGACCATTTTTTATGTTTCAATTCTACAAACTTACTATTCAAAAATTGCAATAGAAAAGCTTCACTTATTTTTACAAATCAACAAATCTTGTGAGTCTAAGCCATTGATGCACTAGGAATTATGGAGGACCATGCTACTCTTCATTAACACATACTTGGAGCACCAAATTTGGGGAAAATCATGATTTTTTGATACTCTTGGAAGGAGGGATGTTATTTGGAAGGTTTGGTAGTATTCCTTTCTTAAATAGCTCTTATAATTTACTAGCAACACCCCTTGACGGAGTAAGCTTGATATTTTAGTGTCTATATGGTTCTTTATAGATATTTTCTTAACTAACACATGGACTAACATATCTTTTAATCTTAATCTATAGAGGTTTGTCATAATTAAGATTTAAGCTTTTTGCTTATTTCTTCCAAATTTTGATAAAACAAATTACTGAACCCATATATTGATTAAATATTCCAAAACCCTAGCTTCCCTTAGGGGTTCCTTCTATTTTTGTCACTCTTGTTAGGGTTTTAGATTTTAGATTTTGTTCCAAAATAATCATGATCATAATGATCAAATATATTTTTCATTTCTTAATTCACAGTTTTTTGGTGTTATTTATATGTACCTTGTCTATAATATGTAAAATATTTAAGTTTTATGTAAATCCATGGATGCATAAAGTAATAGAAAAGATAAAAATTAACATAAACCAAGATCCTAATAATGAACCACACCGAGATGCTTATTTTTATATGGTTTAGTTTAACTTGCCACCTATTACTACAAGACATCAAAGAGCATAATTGGTTCCTTTTTATTCATCCCTCTTCTAGACCTCTAAATTATCTTAGCTACCATCTTACCTCTACTATTAGCCTTAGGTTCATAGTAAATCATATGGTCCATTTTGTTATCACTAAAAGAGGTCAAGAGCCTCATCTGGTGTGACAAGATGATCGAACCCAAAGATATAATCTTATCGATCAACTTAATAACATGATAACCAAGATTTCCATTTTAGAGTTACTTCAATAGTCAAATATGTACAAGGATATTTTATATATGGCAATTTGTGACACTACTTTTCCAAGGAATTTCAAACCAAATTATGTTGCATCTATCATTAACAAATTATGATGGAAATAAGAGTCTATATCTTTTGAAAAATAACATTTACCACCATAACACATTATTAATAAGTACTTATCTTTATACATTCAACTCAAAATTTAGGACATGGGTGTTAAGTGAGTCTTAGTTGATAATGGTTCAAGATTGAATATCTATAACATTTCTTTTATTCAACTCCTTAATATAAATTTTGATAATTTAGATTATTTGGATATGAACATTATAGGTTTTGATAATATTCCTGGCAAGGTATTGGGGCATATAACATTGAATCTCGGATTGGATTCTAGAACTATTGATACAACATGCCAAATTATTCCCAATGATCTTAATTACAAATTTTTATTGGAAGGTTATGGATTCATGATAAACAAGTCATCTCTTCCACTTTACATTCATACTTGAAGTTCAGTTATCAAGGGTGTATATACACACACATGTATATATGTATATATAAATAAATAAATACATACATACATATTGAAAGGAGTGATAACTAAATCATTCCAAGCCAAAGATCTCAACTACTAATATAATAAACATCACATCAAGTTTAATATGCAAGCAAGAGTAATATCATATATTATCTCCAAAAATCATTGTTTATTACAAAAAAGAGGCCTTGCATATATAGGAAAGGATAAACAAGGAGATAAGAAACCTAACCAATGTGGGATAAATACACAATAGGAAAAAGACAAAGTACTAACTAGAGCACCTAGTAAATATAAGTAAGCCTTCTATATATATATATATATACATAAGGCTCACACACACACACACACACACACACACACACACACACACACATTTATACATATATACATATATACTTATACATAGACACAGACACACAGACACACACACATACATACCTATATATATATACACAAGCATACACATACATATATATACGTACATACACACACACACATACATATGTGTGTATATATACACTCACACACACATACATATATACATACATACATATATGTATGTATATGTTGAAAGGAGTGAACCGGATCGTTTCAAGTCAAAGATCTCAATTGTTAATGGAATAAACATCGCATAAAGTTTAATATGAAAGCAAGAGTAATATCATATATTATCTCTAAAAAACATTGTTTATTACATTAAAGAGGCCTTGTATATATATTCAAGGACAAATAAGGACCTAAACAACCTAACCAATGTGGGATAAATCTACAAGAGGAAAAAGATAAAAAACTAACTAGAACACCTAGTAAATGTGAGTAACCTACTTTAACACCCCCCACCCCAAGTGAAGATAAGGGCTAAAAATAGCAAAAAAAAAGTGGCATATCTATGGTATGAGTCCTGACAATAAGGTCTGATTAGATACTCATGTATAATATATATCCATGATATGAATAATGAAGATGTCCTCATGAACACCCCCAAGGATAATTTATAAAACCCCAAGAATGCAATACAACTCAATGAAATGAATTGATGCAAAAGGCTTCATAAAGATGTCATCAACCTAATACTAAGTTAGAATGTATTCTAAGTAAAGAACTCCATCTTGAATATGCTGACCATTGAAGTGCATGTGTATTTCAAAGTGCTTGGTCTACTAGTGCTCAATAGGGTTGTGAGAAATGTGAATAACACTCTGGTTGTCACATCAAAGTATAATAGGTGAATCCTATATGAAGCCAAACTCTGCCAATAACTGATAAAGCCAAAGAACCTATTGACATGTTGTAACCGCTTCCCTGTATTTAGCCTCTATAGATGAAAGTGTAATAGTCTACTACTTCTTACATGCCCAAGTAACTGGAGAAGAACCAAGACAAAATATGTATCCAAAGTGGAACACATGTCATCAAGATAACATGCCAAATCTAAATCAATGCACCCAATCAACTATGTAGAACCCATGGTGTAGTGTAATCCAGAATAGGAAGTGCCCCATAAATATCATAAAATCCTCTTGGTAGACTACTAATGACTATCATGAAGAACACATGAAAACCAAGGTACAATCCTAATTTCAAATGAAATATTTGGGTGAGTATGGTTCAAATACATGAGACTCCTAACCATCTACCTATGTAATATAGGATCATAAAGAGTAGTGCAAGTGGAAGTAATAGTGACTATATACTAGAAATAGAGGGACTTAACTTACAATCAACCATGCAAAAATGTTGAATAAGATCATGGGTGTACTTTTACTAACTCAAATGAATCCTTGAATCTGACTAAGAAATAAACAAACCAAGGAAAAAATGCAAAATACCAAGATATATCATATCAAATTATGATGAAAGAGCATATTGAATAGCCTAAATTTAAGAAGAAAATCTACCTGTACCAAGCATATCATCAACATACAAGACTCGAATAACAATATCCTATCTAACATGATGGATATATATTGTAGAATCTAAGTGGTAGTGATCAAAGCCAATAGAGAGAATAAAAGAATCAATTTTCACATACCAAGCTTGAAGGGCCTATTTGAGACCATAGAGAGACCTATGAAGTCGACAAATAAGAGAAGAATCATAAAAAAACCAAATGGGCTACTCTATGTAGATTTCATAGTAAAAATATCCATACAAGAAGGCACTCTTAACATCCATATGGTACATCAACCAACCCTATGATGCAACAAGATAAAGTATAAGGCAATCATAATCCATTTTGGAAACTAGTGCAAAAGTCTTACAGTAATCAATATCTGTGACTTATGAGAAACCATTTACAACAAGACATGCCTTATACTTGTCAATGGACCCATTAACTACATACTTGATGAAGTATATCCATTTGCATCTAACTAAATTTATTTCATTAGAAAGAGAGACCAATACCACAGATGATTCTTCATCAAAGAATAATACTCATCTGTCATGCATCATCCCACTCATGTAACCCACGAGCCTATGAAAAATAATGTGGATCCCGTGAGAATTCCTAACATAAAATTCCATTACTTTTAGAATGTGCATGACGATGTCTAGTGGGTGGAAGATCTTGTATAAAAGATATTGCTTCAGAAACTATAGTATGAGCCCACATATGCATTGTGACAACATCAATGGGAATATGATCCCCAACATCTATAACCTCATGAGGGGCCTCCTAAAATGGCTCCTCAAATAATGAATCATCAAGATAAAGTGAAAAATCATCAAAAGAAGAATAATAAGGCATGGAATAAGATTAAGAATCATGAGAAGTGAAACACTCATCAAATTGAACATGTATTCAAAAAAGAACATCATGAATATTAGTATCTAAAAGGTGATAAGCTCTCATGGCCTCACAATACCCTATAAAGATCAATGGTTTTATCTTCTTATCCAATGCTTTCCTTTTATTATTTGGTACAAAATCCCAATCATGACTCCCAAAGACTTTGAAAAATGAGACATCAAGCTTAATTATAGATCAAGCCTCCTCTAGAGTCAAATGCTCAAATGCTCTGTGTGGTGTGTGATTTTGAATGTAATTCACATAATTAATTGCTTCTACCCAATAGATTAGAGGTAAATACTATGAATGCATCATGTAGTTATCCATCTCCTTCAAAGTTCATTTTTTCCTTTCTGCTAAGCAATTCTATTGTGCAGTATGTGAAACAAAATGCTGGTGAATAATGCCATGAATTACCAAAAAATAAGATTACTCTCTATTGAAGTACTTCCCCCCATTATCAGTATGAAGCTTATTTATGCAACTAGAAGATTATTTCTTGACCAAAGCCTTAAATAATTTGAAGTGTAAAAAATCATCACTCTTGTACTTGAGAAAATAAACCCAAGTACACCTCAAGAAATTATAAATAAAAGTAAGTGCATACTTAGCTCCATTGAGAAGAGTAGGAAAGACCATAAAATAATTATGCAAAAACTCAAGTGGTGAAGAAGTTCCCTTTGGCATACCCTTATAAAACTAATATTGGTGTTGTTTCTCTAATGTAAAACTAGGGAAAACTCCATCAAGACATGAAACTGTATGGATACCATCAATCATACCATGAGTACTCAACTCCTTCAAATATATGTAATTATGATGTCTAAATCTCTCATGCTAAAGATTACTCTCAGAATCTGAGTGAGAAACCAAACATGTCCCTATAATATAAGTGTCATCAAAATCTTCAAAGTAATAGAGTTGAGAACTATGATAAAAAAATCCTAAATAATAAGTGTGTGAGGCTCTAACAATGCTCAAACTTCACCCCCATGGTGTGAAAGTCATTATTTTGCTCTAACCAAAATGATAAATCTGATATAAAAAAAGAAAATTCATAGTAATGTCAAGAACATATAGTGTATAATTGATACGACCACCATCAAGTTGTATGTCACCCTTTTCATTAACATAAATAAAGGAAGAATCTCCAAACTCAATGTTAAAAGTAAAACTCAAACCAAGAGATACAAAAGACTCCTTAGAAGAATTCATGTGATGAGAAGCACCTGAATCTATAACACAACTATATAAAATAGGTGAATGAGATGTCATAAAAACATTAAGTGTTTTTTCATGTTCATTGGAAGGAGGTGGAGTGGAGATATAAATCTTGTGTTTTCTGATTGCATCCTCTAAGGCTTGCATTCTCTTAAAACACCTAGATTCTTCATGACCAATTCACCCACAATAGGATCATGGAGGGTTAGACTTATTCTTTGATTTATAAGATGATTTAGGTTTAGAGTTATGGGGTTTAGGGGCACTTTATGATGGAGAAGGAGTTTTTTATTTACTCTTTCATTTTCCCTTTCCCTTAGGATTAGATGCTACTAATGCCTTTTGAGAGGAGGAAGACTCAAGGGTAGATAATTTGGATTCTTCCCTAGTAAGTATTTCACAAAACAAATATAAATTAGGTATTTTTAATGCAACTCCTAATGCTTCCATACTAGAGAAAAAGGTAAAAGCAAAGATTTGGAATGGAACTTTCAACTTGGATAAAATCAGGTAAACACATTATTCATATTTATTATCTCATCTACCCCCTTTCAATTATGTTAACAAGTGTTTAAACTTAATAAGATAGTCTAAAATAGATGAAAAATATTTAGGATTGAGAGAATTAATCTTGCCTTCAAGCTACATGGGTCTCAGGTGATCTAATTTTCCAAATAAACCTTTTAATATAGCCCATATTTTGAAAGAAGAGTCATATCCTTCCAAATGAAACAAAATATTGTCACTCACATAAGTTCCTATAAAACCCATACACTCATCTAATTTTCATTAGTGATGAAATTTCTCATATTCCTTAGTGAATACTAGTTAAACTTCAATCATTAAGGCCCATAATCCTTTACATTTGATGATTATTTCCATTCTAGGTCTCTATGTGTGGTAATTGTGTGTAGCTAATGGCTCACAATGATCTAAACTAGAAGAAGAAACCATGCTAAAAAAAATCACTAATGAGCAAGAGAATGCAAAAGGGTACACAAATCGACACTGAGACAACCTCCCCAAAAGATATGTATTGAGCCCCCGCCAAAATTTTTTTTAGTATTTTATAATTTTAGTGTGATTATAAAAAAAATGACACCAATGGATGGCGAATAAAAAAACATACACTTTTGAAAAAAATAGAACTTGATTTTGAGTCATAGTTCAAAAGTTATAGCTTTTACAAGTTTCCCATCATTAAAAAAAGGCCAAGATGATAAAAATGCATCAAATTTGAATTTTTGTGATCAAAATTTATATCCACTCATTGGAACTATAATTTTTCTCTAGACATAACAAATTTTAACAAAATTCAAAAAATACTTTCCTCTTGATGATACCAAGAAAATATTATTTGTTGTAGGCTTCATTAAAAAACTAGGTGCCAAGAAGGAATATTATTTGCCTTGGTCTTCATACCCCACCTCCACACTCATCATTCAAGCTTAAACCTCCATTTTTCCCTAACACGTCATGCCTTTCCTCTCTTACTGGTGTAAACCCCAAATCCTCTCGCAGTAAGCAACAACTACCACATGCAATAATGATAAGGATAGATTACCAAAATGACCAATAATAAATGCAATATTTTTTCAAATACCTCTTTGAACACACATCCACATTTTGGGTATGATGATCAATGCATAGGGGAAGACATGGTTGTGATCATCCAAAAAAATTTCACTATCAATGGGGGAGAAAATATACACACTTCAACTGTCCCCTTAGAAAACACCTCACTAGCAAGGAAGACACAAGATCAAAGGTCGTTGGAAAGGGTTGTGGATAGTCTGAAGAATGTCATGGACCACTTGAAGAATGCCTATGGATATAAGTACCAACTTTGTGAATGAAATAAAAAGGAGAAAATAAAAACACTTTGATTATAGATAAAGAAACCTAAATTCCTCACTCTTAAGAAAATGCTTCACTACAAAATCAATGTTTGAACAAAAATGGCTTCATAAGAGGTTGATGTAGTAAAAAATGAATGAAAAAAAGGAAAAAAACTAGTCTTATGGCCTTGAATTCAAAAAATATATATGGATGTATGAAGGAACCAAATCATTATTTTTCAAATTTATCTTGCAAATGGATGGTTGCAATAATTCAAGCTTTGATACCATAAAAGGAGCAATAACCAGATTGTTCCAAGCCAAAGATCTCAATTGCTAATAGATTAAACATCATAATAAGTCTAATATTCAAGCAAGAGTAATATCATATATTATATCCATAAATCATTGTTTATTACAAAGAAGAGGCCTTGCATATATATGCAAAGACAAACAAGGAACTAATCAACCTAACCAATGTGCGATATATCCACAATATGAAAAAGATAAAAAAGTAACTAGAGAACCTAGTAAATGTGAGTAACCTACTCTAAAACACACACACACATCCTATGGATCTTGAACCATTTAAGTATTTCCAAGTAACTAAATCTACATGAAATTATGTTCCTCATATGGATATTTTTACTCAAACAATGGTACAACCTACTATTCATAGTTTTATCATGACTCCTATAGTTACAAAGGGAATACTTTCATCTAGTAATAAAAAAACAAGAAATATGAATTTTGAATTAATTTATTTGAAAGAAATGGGTTTAAAAGGACAAGGACTAAGAAAGCATGTACAAGTCATTCTTCATCCTATTGAGGTATCTATCCATAAAGGTAAATAATGCCTTGGTTATACAGATCATTTAATAAATTCCAACTCAACTACATTTTCACATTAACATATAACTTTTTCCAACTCTATTTAGTGGGATAACAGGTCAATAAATCATATATCCACATTATCAGTTATATACATAGAGCTTATTGATGATACTATTTCATCAAAACTTTTAACATTGGATGAATTCTCTAATGACAAGTAACTGCTAGAATATTTAGCGGCATATGAGGATCTCCCTCCCTTATATCATAAGAATAGGTTTACTCATTAAATAAATGCTCATGCATATTTTGGAAAGATTGACATGCCACCAAATGATGTCCAAGTTGATGGTTTTGATACAATTCCCATTGTACCTTATGTTGAAGATAGATCCACACTTATAAATGAAGAGATAGTTGAATTTACTTATGGAATAGATACAGATCTAAGAATCATTATTTTGGTTGTTACAATTTAAAATGATGAGGACAAATCAATCTAGTACACATTACATGATTTTCTCAATATATTTGCTTGGGCAAACTCTGATATGGCATGCATTAATCCTTTTGTTGTAGTTCATCAATAAACACTTTATCTAGATGCAAAACTAGTTAAGCAAAAATATGCAAAATGTATCCCAAAGTTGCATTACTAGTCAAGGAACATATTCAAATATTACTCAATGCAAGTTTCACTCAACCCATTACCTATCTAGAATATGTGTCTAATATTGTTTTAGTAATAAAGCCTAATGGTAAAATTTGATGTTGTTCATACTCTAGAGATCTAAATAAGGCTTATGCCAAAGATGATTTATTGTTACCCATTATCGATATGATTTTTTATTCCATCGAAAGATATTAGATGCTATCATTCATTAACAGATCCACCAGTTACAATATAATCAGAACTATTGATGAATATCAACAGAAAACATCCTTTATGACATCATGGGGTACCTTTGTTTATAGAGTGATGCCTTTTGGATTAAATTTTTTTGGAGATACATATCAATGAACCAAGTGACATATTTTCATTATCTTATCCACAAGACAATAGAGCATTATGTGGATGATCTAATTATAAAAAAAAAGACAAGATCATGCAATCAATTTACAATAGATATTTGAGCAGTTACGACATTATAATGCACATCTAAATCTAAATAAAAGATTTTTTTGAGTCACACTAGGAAAATTGTTTGGATTTATCATATCACAATGAAGGTAAAATTCAAGAGATACAATGGTTTGTTACTCAGTTAATAGATAATACAGTACTTTACAATACCACTAAAAAAAGATACAAAATTTTAAAGGGATATAAAATGTTAGGAAAGTTTCGAGGCACTTAAACAATATTTGTTGAATCCACCTATTCTCATACCTCCAATACCAAATCGATCGACCATTTTTGTTATCTATTTATATTACAAATCACATTCTAGGTGATTTTCTAACATAGTATGATGAAAATAAAAAAGAATGAGCTATATATTATATTAGTTGCATACTTTTTGATTATGAGCACAATTATACTACAATGGAAAAACTATGTTTGATGGTGTTATTCGCTATGTAAAAACTTCAACATTACATGATTAATAATGAGACCCAAATTTTCACCAGGACCGATCCATTAAAGTTTTTCATGTCAAAACCTCATCTCTCAGGATGTATAACCAAATGGGTAATGTTACTCATGGAGTTTGATTTAAAAATTATACCTCCAGGTTATCATAGATAAGTTAGTTATCTACCCATTATAGGATATGACACCACTCATAGATACTTTCAAGGATGATGTCACAACATATAATGTTACTTAAGATACATGGACAATGTTTTTTGATGGTTTAACTGAACACTAAGTGGTGGTGGAGGAATTTTTATTATTACTCCACAAGGACATATGCCATTTTCATACAGATTGGGTTTTTCATGTACAAACAAATTGTATAATATGAGGCATTTATTTTGGGATTGTATGCTACTTGGGATTTAAAAATAAAATCTATTGAGATAATCGAGCTTTCATAATTAATTATTAACCAAGTTGCAGATATTTACGAGATGAAATAAAAAAAGCTAATCCCATACAAAAAAATGGTACAATGTTTACGTGCACATTTTGATAATTTTTCAATTGAAAATATTTCAAGGAAAGATAGCTGCCATGTAGATGCAATGGCTACTGTAACTTATTTAATACCAATAAAAAAAATTATGAATAAGAAATACTAAATATATGATATTTACAAAATCCAAAAATTTTAGATGCATATTTGGTAGCTTTGCCAGCCTTGAAAACTACACGTAGTGCAAAAAACTCAAAATGGTTTACTCATATAATTTCTTGAATAAATCAGTTACACTAGATAATTTTACCAGAAATGATAAACGTAAATTATAGAGAGATACACCTAAATATGTTATTATTAGAGGAGAATTTTTTAAATGATCATTTGAAGAGTAGTTACATCAATGCCTAAGTGCTAAGGAGGCTAAATTATCTATACAACAGGTACATGAAAATTAATGTGGCAGACATTTAAGTGGAAAAGAAATGCCATATAAATTAATTCTAATAGGGTACTATTGGCCTACCATGGAACATGAATGTCATGAATATGCCAAGTTATGTGAAAAATTCCAAAGGCATAATAATTTATATCATGTTTTTTTGCATGAATTGCATAAATTAGAGACTATGATGTAACAACCTCATAACCATACTAGAAAATATAGTTTTTCCCAGTTGGCCATAATTCATGCACATAATTTGCTCAGAAAATAGTTTGAAAACAATAATGTTCAATTTGGACAAGGGCATAGGTTAGCCATGTCCAAAACAATGTGATGTCATCCCAAAAGGTAAAAAACATTTTTTATAGAACTTCTTAGAATCATAATCAGTTATAAGATAATTTTCAATAGGTACCCAAGATAGTTTTAGAATTATACTAAGGCTTGTCACAAAAAAATTCTCAAAATGGGGGCATCATGGGTGTAATGTGTTCTAAGTTATCACACAAGTTTTGAATCCTAGAATCACTCAATATTACCTAGTTATAGAATCAATATACTCAGATATTAGATTGGGTGCATGTGCACAACACATGGTCACCTCCTTACTCAGTTTTTCACCAGTTTCATAGAAGGAATGGGAATCCATGTCATTCTCTACGTTATAAACACCAGACCTAGAATATGCCATTTTTCACTAATTTTGTATCATAAATGAATATTTTTCCATATTTAATGGTTGATTCACCCTTTTGCACCAATTTTACACAAGAAATGATCCATTAGAATTCATATAGGGATTCCAAACCACTTTACTACTTTGGGTATGCAATGATGGATTCAAGCACACCTTAAGTTATTAATCACTCTCTCCTATCAATGAGGATTAGGGTATACATAATCTAATCCATGTTATTAAATAGATAAAAATATTCAAGGGTCCTACCCTCTCCAGTCACCTATTTTTTACACCAATTTTTTCACAAGAAAAAATAATAGTTCATATACACAATAAAGTATATACGTTCCTTGCTATTTGATCTATAAGTTTATTGTCTTTGATTTCAAATTTTAATCTTAAGTAATGACTAATTTATACATGTTTCATTGCAGGCTCACATGAAACATAGTTAAACATGTTGTCTACATCCAAACCTACTCAATAGAGGTAAGCTCATGTATATCTCTCTTTATTTTACTCTAGTCCTTTCACTTTGATTCATTAATAAAATAAAATGGGGGAAGATTTAGTCATATAAATTAAAATTTAATGATAAAATAGTGTAATTATGACCATATCCTTATACTTACTTAACTCATACTCACTTTTGTGACTCAAGGCCATTATTCCTCTTTCTGTATGATCCCTACCTTAAGCAAAGTATCCTACATAATTCTTAACATTCTTAATACTAAGTATCCTAAACTCATCCTTATATTGATCCACACTCCTAGCTTAGTTGTCTCTACTTATAAGACAAGGTCACTCTTTTAGGGCCATCCCACTTGTTGATAGTGTCTAATAATACTAGTTGTATCCTCCTACCAAATAATGACTAATTATTCAAATTAAAAATCACTTAATAGGTCATCATGCATGTTTTTCAAGCCCCATCTAAATAATTTCCAAAAAGATCACTATAAAGCCACATTTACAACCATTTTGCACATAAATGTCTCACACATGGAAGAGCACTATAACATCTAATTGCACATTGAGGAAAAACCACTAATTCTTCTTAATTTAGAGTCCACACAACCCCAGTAGCCTTGAGCTAAGTTTGCATGCATCTCAAAGGTAAAAATTCATAATTTAAACACATTAATACACTAGGATTACACCAAAATTTAGCATTACACTAGTCTTTAGCACACACCACCGTAGTATGGAAAAATGACATGGAAATTGATCCCTCTTTAGAGTCTTGGTATGTAGGCAACACTTAACATAATGTATGTTGAGGTCAAGCACAATTTTAATTGTTGACCCATTTTCCTCATTTATTCCACTCATTCATCATTGTTGAAAAATAAGGTACACAAAGGCTTTTGCAGTTGATCGTGCATCACAAAATACACACATGGGAGCAACATACAATAATGCATAAACCTAAATTTACATAGAGAGTAATAACCATACAATACGTCTATGCTCCCTATGAACTATAGCTTAGGAGATCCCTAATTGATTAGCGTGGCCTTGTTTAAAGATCAAGTGAACCCCTATTCTTGATTCATAATAAATGAACATAGTCATATCCATAATTGTAGACATAATTATATGTTATATGATTTATAGCTAAGTAATTTGTTCATGTTCTTTTCCCTTTTAGTATCTTTCTAACTTTAGCAAGTTTTAAACCAAAAATACTTAATTTATTACATATCTTAATATTCTGATTTTATGTAGAAGCTTTTCATAATTATGATTTATGCATTTTCTTTATTTATGCCAAATATTGATAATACATATTGGTGGACCCATATTTTGAGAATATTCAAAACCCTAGCTTCCCTTAGGGGTTCCTTCTATTTTTGGCACTAACTATTTGGGTTTCATATTTAGTATTTTTTGATTTCCAAATTAATAATGATCATAATGATTGAATCTATTTATCATTTATTAATTCAAAGTTTTTTAGAGTTATTTACATATAACTTGCCTATAATATGTAAAATATTTAAGTTTTGTGTAAATCTATGGATGATAAATTTAATGGCAAAGATAAAATTTAACATAAATAAAGAGCCTAATAATGAACCAAAATAAGATGATTTGTATGGTTCATTTTGAATTGCCACCAATTACTACTAGACTTTAGAGAGCACAATAAGTTCCTTTCATTCTTCCCGCCCCTAGACCTCTAGATTATCTCAGCTACTATCCCACCTTTACTATTCATCCAAGGCTTATAGTAGATACATCAGTCTATGTCATTATCACTAAAATAGGTTAGAATACCCATATGATGCGACAAGATGATCGATCCTAATGTTTCAATGAATTTCAACTTATATTTTGGAAAGGGAAAAGATGAAACTAAATAGGGTATGGTTGAAAAACTTGTTGAATTATGCATATGTTGAATTAGATGATTATAAAGAACTCTTTTTTGGATTGGGAGGATGACTTGAAAATAAGATGACATTAAAGAAAATAGTTGGTTAGATAGATAGCTGAGTGGATTGCATAGTGCTAGCTAGATCCTGAAAGCAAGAGCTTCTTTGGGGCCTATCAATCCACACATTTTAAATAATTAAATTTATAAATAGAATAGAATATACTTGCATTAATAATCAAAAGATGCTAAAATTGAACACAAGAAATACTTGCTAAAGAAATAGATTAGAAAAGATTAATATAAAAATAAACAAGTCAATACTAGTGCTAAATGGCTTAGGTCTGTTTGAAAAAATCAAGCGAGGACAAAGAAAATTGGATTTGGCTAAGGGTAGGTAGGTATAAATAAATTGCTATTATTTCCTACCACAATGACTATTGGTAGTTGATGTGACTGTTGATAGTTGATGTGACCATTGACAGTTAAGGTGATCATTGATGATCAAATTGACCATCAACAGTTAGGCAGACCATTAGCTATTAATATGTGTAGACCTAGGTTGATAAATGATTGATTTAAGGGATCACAAAGGGAGATTTTAGGAGATGGGTTGGTGCTAGGTTGAGCATAAAAGGAAAATAAAGTAATTAGATACTAAAAATAAATATTTATCTTATAGAAGGTTGATCAGATAGTTGATTGAGGTGGTTGACCCATTGATGAGTCTGACATGATTCTGATAGAGTAACGGTACTTGTTACTTTGGTAGAGCTACGACAACAAGTTAGCTCTCTAACATGAAGGATGGATCACTAGAGTGCTGATGGTGATTGACCTAAAAAATAAAACAAATCTAGATGCACAAGCTCTTGATAATAATTACAGATAGATTTCACCTCCTTGCTCCTCTCTTCTTATAGACAAGACAAGAAAGTTTTAATAAGATGTTAATTGGGATTTAAAATCTTAACTCACTCATGTAATGGATCACACATGGTGGAGTGACTTACATGTTTATGGTTAAGGAGGTGCACCTTGATCATCAGTGGTTAGGGTGACCGTCAATAGTTGAGGGTGAAGGGTTAAAGTGGGTAAAAGGTTGGATAAGCTAGTTTGGTCAAACTCACTTGGGTTAGGTTTAATTAGGGGTTGAAGGGTTGGATTTTTCCTAAGGGGGTCCTAAGGTAGACCAGGGGTGATTTGACACTTGGAATCATGGTGTGTGAATTTTTGGTGTCTATATTTCGATTCTTTTTGTTATGTGGCTTTGAATCAACATGTTGCAAAATAAAAATGGATTGTTAGTCAAAGGTTTGATTGCCCTGAGTATGGGAGGAGGTGTTCCACCTAAAATTAGGAGTTGATGAGGCAAAAAAAATTGGGTGTAGGTTTGATAAGGTGGGTGAAGGTGAAGATGAAGGTGGACGTCATGAAGGTGGGTAATGGGTTGGTCACTAAAGTGCAAACAAATGCATAAAGTGCAACAAAAAGTATGATAGTTAAGATCATGCATAGACTAGGTTGTCATAGTTGGTAAAAATAAAGGTTGATGCTAGAAGGATAAGTGACAAGTGGACCATGTGATCTCATTTATGTGTGATGGCTAAGAGCACTCGTAAGTCTCCTAAGTGATGTCTATGTTTCAGTGGGTATCCAAGGTAGTAAGTGCTCTTAGTGAAAATACAAACTGGTTAATTATCATTGATATCCAAGGTAGGAAGTACTCCTAAGAAGACACAAGTGGGTCAAGTAAGTGCAAAGTGGTGTAATCTCAAAAATTAGTCAACATGGTAATGTTGTCACTATGGTCAAAGGACTAGGCAAAAATATAGATCAACAATGAGGGGATAAGGTGGTCAAGGTAGGTGGTCTCCATGGGTGGGTAAGTGATTTAGTGAAACTAAAAAAGGGTTGTTTAGAGGTAAAAGAAAAAAGGGTGAGCATTTTGATCATCGATGATGAGGTTGCTCAAGGGAGATCATTGATAGTCACCCTGACCATTGATGGTTAGGGTGTAAGCCCTAAAAGTTCAATGGATCAAAAGTGAAAATAGAATTACTTTTAACTCATTTTATCCTTTGCTTATATTGAATTTGAAGCTCTAGCATTTTGGTGATTTGGGTGATAGGATTATTGATGGTGATTATTGAGGAGGAGTTGATTGGTAGCTGAGGTGGAGAGTGGATCGAGTTGATCAACAAGGATGTAGGGATCATGTGGATGCAGATGAGGATGGTCAGGTCTATGGTTGACTCCATGGTGGTGATCATGGAATGAAGTATGGGATGCCTTCAAATTATTATATTAGATTGATTTGGGAAATGTTGGTGCTTTTGATTTATTTTTTGTTCTACTGGGATGGGTTGTAGGTTTTTTCCCTAGGTAGGTTTTGGGTAAAATTCATTGATAAATTTTGAAATTTATAGGGTGGGGGTAGGTATTAAGTTAGAATTTAGGAAATATTTAGTAGGTTTGGGTTTTTAAGGTAGTTAGGGTTTTGGGTGTTTTGGTAGTAGAATACCTGTAGTGACCATCGATGGTCAGGTTTAACCATTGATAGTTGACATCTTAAGAAAAAAGGGTGCTTAACCATTGGTGGTCACCATGACCATCAACGATCTAAGGTGGAGAGTGGATTGAGTTGACCAATGAGGATGTAGGGAGCATGTGGATGCAGATGAAGATGGGTGGGTCTATGGTTGACTCCATGGTGGTGATCACAGAATGAAGTAGGGGATGCCTTCAAATTATTAGATTAGATTGATTTGGCAAATATTGGTGCTTTTGATTTATCAGTTGTTCTATTGGGATGGGTTGTAATTTTTTTCCCTATGTAGGTTTTGGGTGAAATTCATCGGTAGACTTTGAAATTGATAGGGTGGGGGTAGGTATTAGGTTAGAATTTAGGAAAGATTGAGTAGCTTTGGGGTTTTTGGGTAGTTAGGGTTTTAGGTGTTCTACTAGTATAATACCTATAGTGACCATTGATAGTCGACATCCTGAGAAAAAAGGGTGCTTGACCATCAACAATCGACTAGTGGAAAAAAGGTTTATGAAAAGTGTTTGAAGTGATAAGGTAAATTAAATGTTATTTTCTATGTATAGGCTGGCCTTGTAAGCTAGATGATAAATTTGGTTGGTATTGGGTAGATGGGTAGAGAAATAGGTTGGTTGCTTAAAGGGTAAGGTAGGGTAGGTGTTAGTAGGAGATAATGGTGTAGGTGACTAAGCTTTATTTTTGAATGAATGGTTGTAAGATAGGGAGTAGATACAAATGCATGATTGAGTGCTACTAATTTTTTCAAAGATCCACCAGGGGCTGACCCCAGTCAACTAGGCCCACATAGAGGAGGTTGGGTTGGGGTGATGAGGCACTATCATCATGTGAATCAGAATGCCTTTATGACTATAGTGCTCATTGAGAGGTGGGATCCTACTACAAATTCTTTCTTACTACTGACCAGTGAGATGATGATCTTACATGAGGATGTACATAGTATCACATAGCTTTTGCTTTGAGGTAATCTGATCTATCACATGGAACGAGAGGAGAAAGAGGATCACATCAAGTTATTATATGGAGATGATAGTGATTAGGTCAGATGGCATGTTGGGGGGCTAAGTTATAGTGCATTATATGTGAGGGCTTTAGGTGAGAGGAGACTTTTGATGATGCTTATAATGTCCATCTCATGCTTTGTCCTTCTCAACTTGACCAATGGGAGGTTCCCATATTTGTTACTAGGGGTGCTGGTGGAGTTACTGCTAGGGTAAACTATGTTTGGTTGGGTAACTATTCTCCTAGTGCAGATATATAGGGAGATATGGGGGTTTAGGGCCCATAAGAGGTATGGTATCAGTTTTATCTTGTTTATACATTCCTGGGTCTATGAGCACATCTGGGTGTTGAGGCCTATGGGATTATTGTGGGCATGATATATGTAGATTGAGTTCCTAGTTAGGTTCATGTGGTGGAGAGGTGACTTTATCACTTCAGGTGTAGGGGAGGATCCCATGATGTGGATTGGTTTAGGGGTGCACTAGGTACACTAGTGATCAGAGATATCACTTGGAGAGCCTGTGTTTAGTTTCGAGTATGGTCAGGCTACAGGAGGTAGACACTCTCCCTATAGAGTTATAGATGGATATTTAGTAGGTGATATGGGGAGGTGGAGCTTATCCTTTTTGATAGGGTACACATATAGTTTGGCTTGGTACATGGTATTCTAGGCACATTCCCTAGATATAGGCATGAGGACTCAAAAATTCTACTACCAAATCCACATCTTGTGTCGATATTGGTAGATCATGAGGAGTTACCAACTAGGTCGCATTTAAATGATGCTAAATTTATAGATGGGTACACGACATAGTACTGGCCTTATATATAGTAACAAATTTTGGTGATGGTGATGGTGGTAGGGGGCTATGTATGTAGACCCAACTGGGAGATGGGGCTAGAGGGCATAGACAGAGTGGGTTGGACCTGATGGATAAGCAAGAGCAACACTAGCTGCTACATAGGTCATAATGCTACAAGTTTAGGTGGTTAGTCTATAGGGTCAGGTTATAAATCTTACAAGTGACAAGGACTAGGCAAGATCTTCACTAGCCTTAGTTATATAGGAGAGGGATTACTTTAGGTAGATAAGAGGAGGGGTAGCGGCATAGGCAAGACCATCGGGCACCATCCCCATGACATGATACTTGGCTACAATAGAGGAACTACGATATTACAAGGCTATAGTTTTGAGTTGGTGCCCTGAAGAGCCCCACTGAGGTGAGTATAGAGTGATCTTGTCAGGTGATGACAATGTGGCAACACCAGAGTAGTGGGTATTATATGTAGCCAGTTAAATAGGTATATCTAGGGGATCGACAGGTATAGTAGGGGCAAGCACTAAGATCTTGTGGTGATCTAGGAAATAATGGTGCCCCTGAGGCATATATAGGATAATTTATGACATTTATGTTGTATATCATTTTGATTCTGAGCTATGAGCTGATGTGGTGAGATGTAAATTTTGAGAGAGAGAGACATGTCTATCTGTTTGTACACATTATGGTGCTATTTTGACTTGCAATATATATATATATATATATATATATATATATATATATATATATATGATCTTTGCTTATTGCTTATGCTCTTGGTGTATGTTGATGTTTAATGCTTATGATGTGATGTTTATATGGATTGTGGATCATGTGTATGTTATGGATGCTAGACACTGATGTAGACTTAAGCTAGCTAGGAATGAGATGGTTTTGATTTATGGTTATTCTTATGACATGCTAAGGCTAAATGAGTATGTGCTTCATTATTTAGGTTTTAGACATGATGTGAAAAATGGTTGATTGCTTTATTGCTCATGGATGCTATGATGTGATTATGTTTTTTAGGGTTTATGTTTATGGTTATGGTTATAAATTTTCTTATGGCACATGTGTATATGCTTTGTTGTTAATTTATTTGAAGGTAAAACACATGAGGTAAGTTAACTAACAACACTAGATGGGAGAACATAGAATATTATCAAGATACTAACGCTGTAATGAAAATATCAACTAGTTACGATAGGAAAAGAAGAAGGCACGATGCTTCTTCTTGGACAAGGACTAGAACAAAGCCAAATTTAGTTTGGCTTAATGAACAAAATCCCTTCAAATACTTTTCATTAGCATTCATTAGTTGGTAAAAATGTGTCTTGACCACATAATGTTAAGTAAGCTCAAAATTCTTTGCTTATAGTGCATAAAGGGGAGATGGATGAAAATGGAACCCTCTTGTAAGACTAGAATACCTCTTCTATAGGTGTCTCAAGATTCAATATAAAAAGGTCTATGCCATACAATGTATAGATTGGGAAGCCTACTTGTGAAAACTGATGATGGTTTCTACCTTATTTTACTATGTGAGAGCTGATTGTGGCTTTCAAAATTAATTTTATTTTGTTGTGATTTTGAAAATGGGTCTTTTACTTTGTTACTATATATGGGAAGTTGATCGATGCAGGAAGTTTCCAAGAAATTACTATAATTTTGACAAATTCTTTACTCATTCATCTTTGAAGGGAGTGGTCTAAGTTTATTTCTTTTGTTCAAGGATTTTTGATATCTATCCTTCAAGGGAGTAATCTACCTTATGTTTGAGTAATTTCTATTATGTTGATGCAACTGTCCTTCAAGGGATCAATCTGTGAATGATAGGAATGACCCATTATTGCTATTGGTTCGGATTTTTCTTTTTGCTTGTTTGATTTTTGCTTGACATAGACATGCTTATATAAGCTTGAGGGCTCACCTTTATGAAGATAAACCTAAAAACACAAGAGGTTGATTAGGTGTAAATAGGTTTAGGTGACAATGATTATAGGAATCCATCCCAATAATGGGGTGGAAATTACCATGAGAATCATGCCTTGGGTAGAGTTGTGGTACCCATGAATAGTGAGATGAATGTGGTTGAAAGTAAGGGATGAACTTAAATTAAAAAAAAGCTGAACTTGATCCTTCTTAGCAAAAGAATAGATAGATATGTGAAACATTGAGGGGCTCAAGTTCTGGGTGGCTTTCGAGAGAAGAAAATCAATAAGCTCTTGATCCATACTTGTGGGTTATGATATAAGGTTCAAGCCAATTGAAAACAAACTTGCCCCGCTTGCTTTTGTCTATATTGGTAACATGTTGATTTTACTTTAGGATGAGGTCTCTAATTTTGAATTACCATACTTTAAGGTGTTTGTTATAAGCACACTTGACACACTCTTAATATACATGAAGATGGGTAAGGGATGCTAAGTGATGCTCATCAAGTAGCTCAAGCTAAGCTAAATGGTATTGATGATAATCATCCTCAGAAATGAGATCGTGCAAAGATATGTGAAAAGATGGGGTTTAGACCTTGAGAGGCAAGACTGTTTCTGATCAAAATACAAGAGAAAAGGGTGTAGCACCCATAAGGGTTCTAATGCTAGTGAGATATGCCCATAAGGCAAAGGGGATGTGAAAATGCCAATTTCAACCAGATGCATTGACCATTTTAGTTAGAATATTATTAAGAGTTTTGTTAGAGGCTTCTACCTATCCATTTTCATGAGGGTGACAGGGTGAGGAGAAGCTGAACTTAATTCTAAAAGCATCATAAAGGCCTTGCACTTGCTTATTTTTAAAGGATTTACCATTGTTGGTGATAATATTTTAAGGAACACTAAAGTGACAGATGATATGATGGTTGATAAAATCAACAATCTTCTCTACCTTGGTCAAGACTAGAGGAATAACCTCTACCCACTTGGTAAAATATTTGATCATAGTGATGATAGAATGACATCACTATGAGGAATGGGGGTTAATTTCACCAATAAGGTCTAGACCCCATTGTGAGAAGGACTAGAAATTGATATAAACATGAAGACTATGGCTAGGTGCATGATGTAAATTGACATGTTATTGACATTTAACACACTTTTTCACATAATCATAATAGTCTTAGTTAAGGGTAGGCCAGTAATAGCCAAGGTGAAGGATGCCTTTAGATACAACAAGGCCAATAAAGTGTCCCCCAAAAATACCATCGTGTGTTATCTTGATAGCATGAGAGGCTTCATGACTGTGTAGACAATAGAAGAGGAAGCCATCAAAGTTGTGTTTATAAATAATTCTTCTGATAATGGTATAATCTGAGGTACTCTGGATAAATGCCCTTTGAGCATTCCTAGAAAGGCTAGAAGGAATGATGGAAAGGTTGAGGTAGTTGAAGGTCTACTGATACCAAAGGTTAGGTTGGGTCTCTTCCACATTGAAAATGGTGGGAAAATCCATTTTGACATAGGAAGGTTGGGTAAGTCTATGGATAACAATGGATAGCTTAGAGTTAAAGGTTGCAAATGAAATCTGAGAGGTGAAGGAAGCCATGGTATCAATGAACTTATTGGTAGATCATGGGGTTGATTAAATGCAGTAATATTCAAATCATGCCAAGAGTTCATCAACTAGTTGTTTGTATTATTTCAAAACATCATTCTTACACATGTAAGAGCCATTGATTTTATTGACCACAAGTTGGGAGTTACCATATATGTTTATTGTTTTGAATTTTAGGGCTAAAGCGGCTTGAAGGCCTATGACTAGGGATTCATACTCAGTCATATTAATGGTATATTCAAAATCAAGCTTGAAGGGCAAAGGAAGAGGCTCATCATCAAAGGGAATAAGGATGATACCAGCTCCCCCACCACTTTGAAATTTTGATCCATCAAAGAACATGGTGACTTGATAGGTGAAGTCTGCCTAAGAGAGGGTCATGATGGACTCATCGAGGAACACAAGAGGAGGTTGGTTGTTTGATAATGGTGGCCTCAATTAATTGGTTAGAAATGACTTTCCATTTAATTGACTTTGTTGAAGGAACTCAAGATCAAACTCTACTAAGAACATGAGCCACTTGGACATACATTGGTTTATATATGGCTTGGAGTGCATGTACTTGAGTGGGTCGGTGTTGGTTATGACATAGGTTTTATGGTTAATAAAGTAGTGGTAAAATTTGATGGTCAGAAAGACTAAAGCTAAGCAAAGCTTATTGATATGGGTGTACCAAATATCTACTCTATAAGCATGCGACTAATGTAGTAGATGGATTTATTTCTATGTTGTTCATCCTGACGAGCAAGCATTGCCCCTAGGGAGTGGTTGGTGATGGAGATATAAAGGTAGAAATGTTGGTCATCCTTGGGAGGGGTGAGGATAGGTGGAGACTAAAAGTAATATTTGAGTGAATCAAAGGCCTTTTGATATTCACTATTCCACTTGAAAGACACAACCTTCTTTAGAAGGTGGTGGAAGGGTTGACATCAGTCTGAAAGCTGGGAAATAAAGCAACAAATGGATTAGAACTTCCCCTACAAACTATGGAGTTTCTTGAGGTTGATTAGAAGAAGCATGTCGAGGATTGATTTGATCTTGATGGGGTCAACTTTGATTCCATGAAGGGAAATAATAAAGCCAAGAAGCTTTCCAGACAAGAACCCAAAAATTAACTTCTTGGGGTTAAGGTGGACATGATAGTGGATGAGGCATTCAAAGATTATTTTGAGAATGAATAAATGATCCTTTCAAAGTTTGGATTTTTTGAGAAGGTCATCCACATAGTCCTCTATAATCTTATGGATAATGCCATAGAAGATATAAGTCATAACACATTGGTAGGCTACACCAACATTCTTTAGTTTGAAAGGCATGAATCTATAGCAAAAGGTTCCCCATGGGGTGGTGAAGGTGATTTTGTGCTAATCTTCAGGGGTAATTAGGATCTAATTGTAACCCAAGAATCAATCCATGAGAGATAACATCTCATGGTTGGCTGTAAGATCAACTAGTTGGTCGATGCTCGATAAAATAAAGTCATCTTTAGGGTAAGTGAGGTTGAGGTCACGAAAGTCCACATAAATGCATAGTCCCCTTGTGGCTTTGGTGATAGGAAAAATATTAGAGACCCATTGGGGATAGTCAATGGGTTGAATTAAATTGATAGATATAAGATGCTAAAGCTCTTTTTTTATGAGAAGGGCTATATTAGGGTGCATTTGTCAAAGTTTCTACTTAATGGGCATGGTGTCACAGTGGGTGAATATGTTATAAGTAGCAATGTCAAGGTTAATTCTAGGCATGTCATTATAAGACCAAGCGAGTGTTATACTACAGTTTTGAAGGAAAGAAGGAAAATCCAAAAGTTCTTTGGCATTCAATGATTGGCTGATTTTGACAATGTGGGGTCCTCTAGAGTACCCAAGTTAATATCTATGGTGGATTTATTCAACATGGTCAAATTATTAGGAGGAAGGGATTTGTGGATTAAAGAATCTAGGGTACCAAGGTAGGTGAGGATGGAGTCATCATATTGGCATTGAACAGTGTTAATTGTAGGATAGTCATCTCCTATCATCTCAAGATGGGTTAATGGGATAGTTACGATTGTCCCTTATTTGTAATAATTTAGGGGTTTGAGACTAATCATGTTGATAAAGAAAAAATTTAGGTAGGATGATGTCATCATCCTCACATGCAAGTGGAGGAGAGGTTTGGGAGGAAGGGGTGTCTTCCTCAATAATGGTGATGGTAGGTGGTTTAGTTTGCTTCTTTTTGGGTAGGATGAAATTGAGGTCATGTTTCTCATGAGGCTTTCTGGTCTTAATAGAAATAAACTCATGTGGGTCATGTTCATATCATCTAAGACTAAATCCTTTCAAAGAATACCTATGGAGGTATGTCTTGGGAAAGCTTAGTTTATCTAGGTAGGAAAAATTGATAGTAAATGGTTGAGGCGAAGGGGAGATGGTGGAATCGCTAAGTGGTTTATTGAGTACCCCATAAATGAAATGGGTCTAATAGGGAGGAGGTCTAAAGGGAATAATAGTTCTGATATTGGGATCATATCTCAGTAGGTTATTAAGTTACCCACACTCGTGAGGAGTAGAGAAAGCATCAAGGGCTAAAAGGTGATATTCCCATAGTGAAAGGCGATGGAATGTTGATTCTAAAGGGTCTAAGGTGGGGATCTAGTTGAAGGGTATGGATGAGCTAGTCGATGCCTCATTGGTAAAAGGAGGCACGACTTCTTCTTTTATGATGGAATTTTGGTCTTTGGTTAAGGAGGGTATGTTAGATGGATGTAAAAGGACATCATTGGGTCAATAGGTCATGTTGCATGTTGAGAAGGGGCTTGGGTCAGCTTATATGGTGATGACCTAGCCTTCATGCTCAAATTTAATGTAACGATGTAAGGTAGAGGGGATGCAACCCATGGAGTGGATCCAAGGTCATCCCAATAAAACATTGTATTGGAATTCACCTTCCACTACATAAAAGAGTTTGGGGAGCATGCAAGGTCCTAAGTGGATATGAAGGACAACTATTCCCAGGGTAGTGGTCATGGTGTCATTAAAGGATTGAAGGATGATCAAGGTTTTAGATATAACATTATCTATAAGGTTAAGTTGGTTATAGACATGAAAAGAGATAATGTTAATACTAACTCCCCCATCAATCATGACCCATTTAAAGTGGGTTTCGTTGATGTAAGCAGTAATAAAGAGAGGGGGATCTAGGTCATCTATATGGATATAAGGTATTTATGAATCCTTGAAGGTGACAAGGTTGGAAATTTGGAGAGCACCAATAAAGACTACCAGAGGTTGAGGTCTTTGGTTTGGACCTCTACCGATTGTAATGCCTATATCATTGCTTGGTGATGATGAGGTGAAGTGGTAATTAACTCATATAAGCTCATCTTCACCAAGTTTTGGTGAAGCTATTTGAGCACCACTCTCTTAATGGACTCAGAGGGGTTGGATTGGGAGGTACCTAAGATAGATACCCTAGGTTTGGGTGAAGGTAAATATATTTGGGTAGGGTTAGGTTGGGAGGTATAAGATGGATATGTCCATGGGATGGACACTTTGGCCTTCCCCTTATCCCTCTGCTATGCTCTTGTGATCACATGGATGTTATGGATAGAGGGAGGAATTGGGGTAGGATATTGGTTAGGCTCTTCATCACTCTAAGGAAAGAGTGGAAGAGTAGGTATGAATTGGGTAGAGGGTGTTATTTTTGGTTGGATTAGTATAGGGCTCATGGGAGGTTCATCTGTGAATAGATCATCCTCATCATAGATTTGGTGTATAATGGTTTGAAGAGATTTTTAGTTCTTTATGTCATGCCTTGGTGTCTTATGATAGGAGCACACATGGTGGTCATTATATAGATAGGTTTTGAATTGAGAGGGTCTAATGACCTAATAGGGGGTAGAGTCAAGAAAGAAGCTTGCAATAACTTTTGGAAAATGGTGGAGTAGGACTCAACTAAAGGTGGAGAAGGTGTAGGGGTTTTGGTCTTGGTTGATAGGGTGGAATTTTTTTTGGTAATGGGTTTTGTGAAAGAAGGTTTGGATAAGGTAGTGTGTTTGGCTGGTGGTTTTTATTTTGGCAAGGTGATGGTTGAGAAATCAGAGGTAGGAGGTTTAGGATAGGTAGCTTGGTTATTAACAGTTTGATGAAAATAGGTGTGTCAGAAGGCAAGTGTGCTAGTGTAACCAATAATGATAGTGGGGTGTTGGTTGGGACAATTGAAATTCTAATCAGAGTGGAGGGATGAGGCCCCAAGATAGATGGAAAGGTGGAAGGAGGTAGTAGTTTAGCTCTATAGCCTTTTAGTATGTCTACTCCCTTAGTTGATTTGGGTTGGTGCTTGGTTATTGGGTTTGGTGAGGTAAGCTCCACCTTCATAGATGGGTGATTGAGACTCTATTTAGGGAAGGTGCCAAAGTTCTTGGTTGGTTTGGTAGACTTGATTAGAGAAGGTGATTTAGTTGATTGGGGTTTAGGTGCCTTGGGTGGCTTAGGAATTATTGTGTTGGTAGAAGTTGTTATTTGTTTGGTTGATAGGGTAGGAGTTCAAATAATGAAAGTGGTGGGTTGGTCTACCACATGCATGGTTGTAGGTTCCTAACTAGTTATATAAGGTATCCCTAATTTATACTATAGGGTGGATCGATCCATGTCAGGGTTGGAGACAAACTCCAATTTTTGGACTAACCTAGAGAATGGTTTGTCAGCTGGTTTTATTCCCTAGATAGTGGACCTAAAGGATAAGCCCATAGGTTAAGACAGAGGGGTGATAACCTCATCCTTTTCCTCAATTAAAGGATGCAAGGTTTAAATGGGTGATTCCTTTATGGGAGGCATAGACATGGGGGATCCCTCTCCAAGGATGATTTCCAAAAGGGTAGTAAGTTTCTTGATGGTTAAAGGAGAAGGTAAAATGAGTGCTTATTATAGAATGTTGGTCAAGGGAGGGGTTGATGGATCTACTACCTTAATAAGTGGAGGGATAGAAAGGGGTGCTTCCTCAATTTGGGTTTCCAAAAGAGGAGAAGGTAAATCTGCTACCTTAATAAGCAAGGATGGAAAGGAACATATAGGTTGGTTAGTAGGTTCTTCAAAAATGAGTGTGCCAAGAACCATGTTAATAGTATGGGTATCATGAGAGCACTCAGCTATGTTGCTCTCATTCTTGGTAGGTGCATGATTGGTAAAAGGTTTCCTAAATATGTTATGAGATTATTTTTGAGGCACATTAGGGTTGTATAAAAAAAGCTTGCCCTTGTCAATGAGAGATTGGACAACACTCTTGAAGGTGTTGCACCTTCTAACATAATGCCTTATCAATCGGTGGAAGGCACATAGATCATTCTCATTATAACAACCAGGTGCATGATAATAAGAATCAAATTACTAGGGTGGTTTGATAAGAGGAAGTTGTATGATATTAGATTTTAATAGCTTCTCCAAGATCAAAGCATAAGACTCCAAGTGGAGGAAATTGCTTCTAGGTATTCTAATTTTGGTTTCTCATGTTTTACTTTGAGGAACCTGAGGAACTTGGTTGGTTGGTAGATGATATGGAAGTGGATTTAAGTATAACCACATTCATAATTCCCTTGATTTTGGTCTCGGTATTAGTTTGGTTGTTTGGTGTGGAGGAGGAAGCCTCATTGGTTTTGTAGGTAGATTTCTTGTTTTTTAGTTTTAGCTTTCTTTCATCAATGGCTCTATTCTCCAGCTTATGTACCATGGTAAAAGCTTCATCAAAGGTTTGGAAGCTCTAGACATGTAGAGGATAAGAGATATGCTTGACACATGCCTGAGCAAAGAGATCTATGAGTTCAGGTTGAGGTAGGGAAAAGGAAAGCTAAATGATTAGGATCCACCAATGAGCTACAAAATTAGTAATAAATTCATCATTAAACTGCTAGATAGAGTAGAGGTTTGTGATGGAAACCTTCTTGGAGATATTTATCAAAAAATGTTCCAAGAAAGTTTGATCTAGTTGGGTGAAGGAAAAGATGGAATGTTTGGTTAAGGCACTATAACAGTCTAATGTTGGTCCTAACAAAGACATAAGAAAAGTGTAGAGAAGGAGGGCATCATCATAGGCAATTAAATAACATGAATGCCTAAATGCCCTAAGGTGCTTCTGGGGATCCTAATTACTTTGAAACTTGGAGAACTTGGAAAGTTCCCATTGAGGAGGATATGGCTTGATAGGTATAGATGGGTGGATGGGCTCGTTACATATTTGGTCATAAGATAGTGGATTATGAGTACTAGAGAAGGATGGCTCCAAAGTTGTCATCTTGTCCATGAGCATCTTTATTAGGTATATTTGGAGTGGTGCACTTGAAGGCTTGTAAGGTGCATACTGTGGTTGGAGTTGAGTGACATATGGGTAATTTTACAAAGGTTGAGAGGTTACCACATATGGTTAAGTGGTCATAGGTGGTTAGGTTGAAGCTACATATGAATATGTGGTAACTGGTGGTTGGATAGAGGGTATGTATTGTTGACTGGGCATGGGTGGTTGAGTCATATGTAAGGGCTAAGTGGTAACTATTGTCAATCAAACTTGCACCCCTATGAAGGTAGTTTCAATCCTTCATAGTCTACCAAAACATGGAAACAATCTTAGGCTATGGGTGACCTAATCAATGGATTGAGTCTATAGTTTCTAAGGGCTAGCTCCCTTTGGTGTATCACTTAGGATATTTTCTCTATGCTACAAACTATCAAGAAAAGAGAGAGAAAATTGAAAATAAATCCTATCTAATGATGGTGATACACCTATATTTTTGATTGATCCACTCAATTTGAGCTCCTAAGAACACTGATTTAGACAAGAAAAGAGCTGAACTTTCAACTCCAATTGACCACTATGTATAAGTATTTCACAAAAAGATTTTATTTGGTGATCCAAGATTGAGGGAAATGAGATAATATGCCTAATTTAAGGCACTAACCATCCACTTATATCCACTGTAAACTCAACCAAAAGACATAAAACATAGAACATGACCTGCATAATCTAATTAGCTAGTAACTAGGTAAGAATTAGGGCTTGTTAAGGAAGAAAAATTCTATCACATGTGTAGATCATTGACACAAATACACTATACCATCAGCTAGAAATAACAAATAGACCTTCTATTAGTCTAAAAAAGGTTATAACTCAATCTTTGGTAGAATTTGATCTTGCCAAAAGAGGGATACGATTCAAGGCTAAAAAGCCAACTTATATATAAAAGAATACAATAGCCAAGAGTTTGGTGCTAAAAATAGAAGAAGAGTTCAACTCTTACATTATCCAAGTCTAATTTTTGTTAGACCAAGATAACAAAGCCTTATAAAAATATCTTCTTGTCTTTTGTCTTGCATGAAAAACCCTTTGGCATTGAAAATGGATAGTGGGTTCATCTTTGAGTTAATCTACCCCATGCATGAAATCTATGCTAATCTTGGATGTCTTAACTCAAGCTTGAACCGATCTGAAGTTGAGTTGGAATAATAAAAGTCCTCCTTTGCATGGAAGGCATGAGTATATGTGGCACTTGTCAATTAGTCAACTAGAGCTCGAGACTAGTCAACCTCCAAAATAAGAACAATCAAATCCAAAATAAGAACAGTCAACTCCACAAACATGAAAATGCTCTTTGAAGATTGAGGAGCATGCATGAAGTCCCATGTTCGTGTAGAAGGGATGAGGTGGAACCAAGTTTGACAAGTCAAACTCTTGCATGGAAAGCCATACCACACCTTAAACTGAGAACTCCAATTGAGCTATTGGAAATTTTTGAAAGGCTTGAATGAATGAGACAAATAAGAGTGCATGCATGAAATTTTGGGTTAATCTCTCTAACATTAAACTCCTTGAATTCTTCATGCAAACGAGTCTCCATTTTAGAACTAAAAGAGTCATGTTTGACATGGTTGCATGTCTTGGACGTGTCTAATCCTATTTATGGGCCACTTTGCATGTTGTATAACACATTAATATATTTATTGGCTATTGAAATCTCTTGCATTTTTTGGTTCTTCATCTCTATCTATTATATTCCGAGTCATTTCTATCTATTTCTTCTGGACAAAAAGTTAGAAGGAAACCATGTGTCTTTATTTTCTTCGGATAAATCTTCCTGAAAGAATTATTTTAGACTTCCTTTTATGGCCTTTTCCTTTGGTTTATTTCATTTAAACAAAAAGTTTGAAGGAATTCTATGTCTTTGGGTTTTTGTCTTTTCATTGTCCCTATTACCCTTTGGATTTCAAAACTACCCTTTGGGATTTTGCAAAGTAACCCTTCGATTTTGACAATGGACTTTCCTGAAGGGAAGGTGCCGTTTGAGTTTTATGTAATGGACCTCATGGCCTTTCTGAACTACCCTTTAGCAAAAATGTATCTGTCTACTTGCCCTTTAGATTTTTTGAAATGGTCCACTTTTCCATAAAATTGACCCTTCGATTTTTTGTGAATGGTTTTTTGAGCTTTTTAAAATGGTCTCTCATCTTTGAAAATGGACTTTCCGAAAAGAACCCTCCAAACTTATTGTAAACATCTAATTACCCTTCAAAATTCTCAAAAAGGACCCTTCTAAAAGAAAAAGACCTTTGGATTTTTGAAAATGGTCCCTCAGAACTTCAATAGACCATTTTATTTGGACAATTCCTTTGGAAACTTTTCAATGGATGACCTGAAAGGAAAGGAGCCCAAATTTCCTCTATAAAATAGTCTTCAAAAAATTTATAGAGGCCTTCAATTTTTTTGAAAAGGACTTTTTAGAAGGTAATAAACCCTCCTAAAACTTTGAAGTGATCTTTGCCCTTTTGAGAAGAACCTTTCTTCTTGTAAAGCTCAAATTCCTCTTTAGAATTTGCTCCTTTCAACTGCTCTAATCAACATTTGTTCTTTCATTTAAAAGAACAAGACAAGTGAAAGAAAACCCCCTTAATCACCTAGACAACCTCAAGGCCTGTTAACCATGGATTTTCAAGGATTTCTCAAGACCAATTATTGAGCTCTGAATACAAAATGGCATTGCAAAGTTTTGAATGGCAAGGGTGGAAATTTGATCTGTGGGGTCAAAATTGTCAACATTTTGGTGACTTAGCTGGGAAGCATGCCTATTATGCTTGAGAACTCAGACCATAAACATGATATCAAACTCCTAAAACAATAGTAAATATGGTCCATGACTGTAAATCTCTTTTGACCTGATATGAGATAACCTTCATCCTCCAAAATAAGAAGGGGAACACATGAAACATGAAAACTAACTAAAAAAGCAACTGTGCAAACAAGGCACTTATTTGGAATAAAATAGAATGAAACTAATGTGCTTAAACAACACTTGGAGGAAAACCAAACTAACAAAGAACCTAGTTAACCATGAAAAAACATGATCCACCTAGATCAAAAGGGAAATTCATAACCTCATTCACTCCAAGAGATGGTACAAGTTGTAAGGTAGGAAATTTATTAATCATAACCTTTGATGAGGCATTTTTTTTGTCTACCAATTGTATCGGTATCTTCTATAATGAGTCATCAACAACAAACCAATCACCAACAAAGACAAACTCATCAAGTACTTCCTGATCTTTTTCATTTTACTTGTCATCTACCACCTTGTCAAGTAATATCTCATCTATGCATTCTTCTTGAGTGACCACATCCTTCTTATCGACTGTTGCAAGTTCATCCAACTCTTCAAGGAGCTTTGAATAGGCAAACCAATCTATATTATGATTTTGGATAGGTGATTCTTGATCAAATTTATCATAAACATGCTCTTCAATAGACAACATATCCCTACAGAGCTCTTCAATCTCTCATAGAGATTCAAGGTACAATTGCCAATCAACTTTTTGTTACTCATTTTGATCTATTTAAATAGAATCAACTTGAAAGCTATTTAGATCCTTCTTAATAGGAGATACCTGTAACTCGTTTATGAATTTAATTTGTACTAGGTCCTCTTGGAGTTCCTCCACATCAAGATCAACCTTCTCATTGGATTCTCAACTACAACCTTAAGTGAATTATCAATAGGAAATTCTTCCTCAAACACACCTGAAGCATCCTCTTCACACTCTATAAGACCCTGACCTGTAGTTGCAACTTCCTTTTCAATTTTATAGAGAACATGCTCCTCTTGAAGAAGGGAGATGGTGGGAGGGTGATAAAATTCATTTGTTTAAGAGGAATAATGAAGCATGGGAGGTTGATCATGATCAGATTTTAGAATCTGGAGGATAATGGAATTATCTAGGGAGTTTTAGAGAGGAGGGAATGTGAAACTCTAAAATACCTCTGTATTTTGTTCCTTCCACTTGGCCATTGCCTCATCAAAGTATAAAATATCCTTTTCCTCATGTATAAATTGTGCTTGAGAGATTAGTGGTGAAGAAAGGGGACTATAAGAAGGCTTAAACTCATGAATAGGCTCTTGAATATAACTAGGAAGCTCACTTAACACACACTGAGCATGATTAAGAACTTCATGAGATTAAGGAACATAATAACCCTTTGTAGACATGTGATTCAACTTGATTTCTACCTCTCCCAAGCCTCCATCTTCTCCAATACAAGAGTACATAGCTCATTTATCTCTTATGGATCATTGGATACATTTTGAAATAGACCATTCCCTTCTTCATACTAAGAATTTGAATAAAATTTCATTGCATATGCCAGTATTTTAAGCTCTATTTTGTTCATTCTTTCTTGAAGACAAGACTACTCATATGCAACATCACATCCATATGGGAAAGATGAAATATGGTCCTAAAAATGATATGGCTCATAAGGAATGTAAGAGTCATGCTCTTGATAATAAGTATTATGAGAAACTTGATACGGCTCAACATAGCTTTGATAATACTCCTGATAAGGTTGATTAGGCTCATAAAAAGGCTCATACGTATCATGAAAAGGATGGTATGATCCATCATTGGGATGATAAGGAAACACAACATATGATTTCTCTTTATACACAACCATCAAAACTCATTCATGATAATTCAATAAAAACAGACTTACATAGAAATCGTGCCTGGACTATTAGAAGTAATTGCTTAAGTTTAGAATCACAAAATACTTCATGAAGAACATTATTGTGAATACAATTTCATCAAGACCAGATCTAATGTGTCCCATCAGGTGTGACAAAAATTATTGTCAATTAGACTTGTACCCTTGTGAAGGTAGTTTCAAGCCTTCATAGTCTGCTGAAACATAAAAACAATTCTAGGCTATGGGTGACCTAATTAGTGGATTAAATCTCTAGATTCTAAGGGCTAGCTCCCTTTGGTGTATCAATTAGGATCTTTTCTCTACACTACAAACTACCAAGAAAATAGAAAGAAACTCGAATGAAAATCCTATCTAATGATGGTGATACACTTGTATTTTTGATTGATCCACTCAATTTGAGATCTTAAGAACATTGATTTAGATAAGAAAAGGGCTGAAATTCAACTCTAATTGACCACTCTACATAAGCATTTCAAAAAAAGGTTTTATCTGGTGATCCAAGCTTGAGGGAAATTAAAGAATAGGCCTAATTTAAGGCACTAACCAACCACTTATATCCACTGTATACTCAACAAAAAGACATCAAACATAGAACATGACCTACATAATCTAATCAGCTAGTAACTAGGTAAGAATTAGGACTTATCAAGGAAGAAAAATTCTATCACATGTGCAAATCATTGACATAAATACACTATACCATTAGCTATAAATTGAAAATAGTCCTTTTATTAATTTGAAAATGGTTACAACTCAATCTTTGGTAGAATTTGATATTTCCAAAAGAGGGATACAATTCAAGGCTGAAAAACCAACTTATATAGAAAATAATATAACAACCAAAAGGTTGGGGCTGAAAATAGAAGAAGAGGTCAACTCTTACATTAACCAAGTCTAATTTCTATTATGCCAAGATAACAAATCCTTCTAAAAATATCTTCTTGTATTTTGTCTTGCATGAAAAACCCTTTGGCATTGAAAATGGATGGTGAGCTCATCTTTGAGTTAATCTACCCAATGCATGAAATCTATGCCAATCTTGGATGTCTTAACTCAAGCTTGAACTGATTTGAAGCTGAGTTGGAACAAAATAAGTCTTTATTTACATGAAAATCATGAGTAGATGTGGCACTTGTCAATTAGTCAATTAGAGCTCAAGACTAGTCAACCTCCAAAATAAGAACAATCAACTCTAAAATAAGAACAATCAACTCCACAAACATGAAAAATCTCTTTGAAGATTAAGGAGCATGCATGAAGTCCAATGTTGGCATAGAAAGGATGAGGTGGACCCAATTTTGACAAGTCAAATTCTTGCATAGAAAGCCATGCCACACCTTGAACTGAGAACTCCACTTGAGCTACTAGAAATATTTGAAAGGCTTATATGAAGAAGAAAAATAAGAGTTCATGCATGAAATTTTATGTTAAGCTCTCCAAATTTAAACTCCTTGAATTCTTCATGCAAACAAGTATCCATTTTAAAACTAAAAGAGTCATGTTTGAAATGGATACATGTCTTAGACATGTCTAATCCTATTTATGGGCCACTTTGTATGCTGCATAACACATTAATCTGTTTACTGGTTGTTGAAATCTCTTGCATTTTTTAGTTCTTCATCTCTGTCTATTATATTCTGAGTCATTTTTGTCTATTTCCTTTAGAATGTTTATTTGAAAGAAACATGTGTCTTTCTTTTCTTCAAGTAAATCTTCTTGAAAGAATTCTTTTGGATAAATTGTTTGAAAGAATTCTTTCAGACTTCTTACCATGGTCTTTTCCTTTGGTTTATTTCCTTCAAACAAAAAGTCTAAAGGAATTCTATGTCTTCGGGTTTTTTTCTTTTCACTTTCCCTATTACCCTTTGGCTTTCAAAATTGCCCTTTGGGCTTCTGTAAAGTGACCCTTAAATTTTGACAATGGAATTTCCTGAAGGGAAGGTGCCCTTTGGGTTTTTAGTAATGGACCTCGCAGCCTTTTTGAACTACCCTTCGAAAAAAGTGTATCTATCCACCTTCCCTTCAGAATTTTTGAAATGGTACACTTTTCCATAGAATTGACCCTTCGATTTTTTGTGAATGGTCCTCTGGGCTATTTAAAATGGTCTCTCATATTTGAAAATGGACTTTCCCAAAAGAGCCCTTCAAACTTATCACAAAGGTCCACTTACCCTTCAAAATTCTCAAAAAGGACCCTTCTGAATGAAAAAAGACCTTTAAACTTTTGTAAATGGTCCCTCAGAACTTCAATAGACCATTTTCTTTAGACAATTCCTTCAGAAAATTTGTAATGGATGACCCGAAAGGAAAAGAGCCCAATTTTCCTCTATGAAATAGTCTTTAGAAAAATTGTAGAGGCCTTCAAAATTTTTAAAAAGGACTTTTCCAAAGGTAATAAACCCTCCCAAAACTTTGAAGTGATCTTTACCCTTTTGAGAAGAACCTTTCTAGTTGTAAAGCTCAAAGTTCTCTTTAGAATTTTCTCCTTTCAACTACTCTAATCAACATCTATTCTTTCATTTCAAAGAATACGACAAGTGAAATAAAACCACCTAAATTACCTAGATAACCTCAAGGCCTGTTAACCATGGATTTTCAAGGATTTCTCAGGAACCATTATTGATCTCTAAAGACAAAGTGGCATTGCAAAGTTTTGAATGGTAAGGGTGGAAATTTGACCTTTGAGGTCAAAATTATCAACACTAACCTTGGTAGTGACAAGCAGTAAGGTAGAAGGTATGGGTGTCATACATTTTAAAGTGAAGTGGAGGTAACTAGAGGAATCATAGTGACAATGGTAGAGGGTACTCTAATATTAATTAGAGTATGGGTAGGTAAAAGTCTGGTGGTAGCTGTGTTAGAAGAATTATTAGTCAGATTAGGAGGTGTTTGGGTGTTAGAAGGTTGAGTTTGTTATTCTGCATGGTTGTATCAAATGGGTTGCTAGCTGAGGCAAATGATTGAGTAGCTAAAAACTGGGTGGTGACAGTGGCAATAGAAGAGTTGCTTAAAAATCCCAATGGCATGACATATGGTAGATCAGTAGGTGGTACCAAAATGGGTGTACAATGAGCTACTATGTTAAGATAATGTTGCAAGGCTACTGGGTTATTATCCAAAAAGGTAGAAAATTTTGGGTCACCTTGGGAGACTATCTGAGGCACACTAGAAGTGTAAAAATGATGAGGAAAACTCTCAACATCTGAGATGTACTCCATAGATGAAGAGGTAGTGGAGACTGGATAATCTATAGATGGGTCCTGACTTGCTAAGTCTCTTCATTATTGACAAGTAAGATCCATACAAGCGGAAGAGAGGAAAACATAAAGAATCTTACAACTTAAATAGAGAGAAATTAAGAACATGATTACGTTAAAATCCTATGGTTAATTTTAATCTCACTTTTGGCTTATGCCTTAAGTTATGAGAATGTGTGACAGAAGTTAGCTTGTAGATCAGGTACTATAAAAATAATCTATGCTTGGTTTTGAGTTGTTTAGGTGCTCAAAAGGATCTATATTGGGAATCAATACATGGCTTAGTATTGGGGCCTACCCCCTCACTTCACATACCATAATGATAAGGGTGTTAGTTGCTTAGCTGATATATATTGATTTTGAGAGTTTATACTCAATCAGAGAGCTAAGTTGGTTCTACCTTTGGTAATGACCTCTAAGTAGGATCACCGAAAAGGGTAAGGTTATTACTAGGCAATGAAATCTTAGTCAGGCCTTGTCTCAAGTTTGTTTCATTTTTAATTGATGAAGGTGGTTTGGTTTAGTGTGCACAATAAAAGTGATGCTATGATAAAGTTACCGTGCTTTAAACTTAAAGTGAGCTAAAATTAGAAGCAAGCAACAGATGCACTTAATTTTAAACCCAAGATAAATTTTAGTTTTGTTAATGAGCATAGATAAAGAGAAGACCATACAAATGCAAAATAAAAGAAACCCAAAGTAAAGATTCAAGGTCCCACCGAGTATGCTAGAATGTTTTAGTGAATTTCAACTTATATTTCAGAAAGGGAAAAGAGGAAACTAAATATAGGTGTGGTTGAAAACTTGTTGGATTATGTGAATGTTGAATCAAATTATTGTGAAGAACTCCTCTTTGGCTTGGGAGATGACCTATAAATAATACATCACTAAAGTAAATAGTTGGTTAAATAGATAGCTGAGTGGATTGCCTAACGCTAGCTAGATCCTACACACATTTAAAAAAATTAAGTTTATAAATATAATAGAAAGTACTTGCATCAATAATCAAACTGAAATTGAACACAAGAAATGCTTGCTAAAGAAATAGATTAGAAATGACTAATATAACAATAAACAAGCCAATACTAGTACTAGAAGGCTTGGGTCTATTTCAAAAAATTAGGTAGGGGTCTATGAACAGATAGGACACAAAAAAATAGATTTGGCTGAGGGTAGGTAGGTAGAAATAAATTGCTATTAATTCTCACCATAGTGACTATCAGCAGTTGATGTCACTGTCAATGGTTAAGGTGATCATCGACAGTTGGGTAGATTATCGACAATTGAGATAACTGTCAGTGATTACTATGTGTAGATCTAGATTGATAAATGAATGATTGATGGGTTCATAAAGTGAGATTTTAGGAGACAAGTTGGTATAGGGCTAAGTGCAAAATACAAACAAAGTAATTAGATACTAAAAAATAAATACTTATCTTACAGAAGGCTGATCAGATAGAGGGTTGAAGTGATTAACCTGTTGGTGGAGTCTGACATGATTTCGATAGAGTAATAGTAGTTGGTGATTTGGTAGAGATACGATAGTAAGTTTGATCTCTAAAATGATGGCTATATATTTGAAGTTTTGATGGTGATTGACATGTAAAATAAAGGAACTCTAGATGCACAAGCTCTTGATAACAACTATAGATGGATTTCACCTCCTTGCTCCTCTCTTCTTATAGACAAGGAAAGAGAGTTGCAACAAGATGTTAATTGGGCTTTATAATCTTAAATTTCTCATGTAATGGCTCACACATATATTAAGACAAGCTATTTTTAGAAAATCAAGGTGAGGTGACTTGCATGCTTGTGGTTAAGGAGGTGCACCTTAACTGCCGGTGGTCAGGGTGATTGTCAGTTTGGTCAAACTCACTTGATTTAGGTTCAATTAGGGGTCAAAGGGTTAGATTGGTCCCAAAGGGTTCCTAAGGTAGACCAGGGGTGCTTCAACACTCAAAATCATGGTGTGTAGATTTTTGGTGTCTACACCTAAATATATAATCTTGTCAATTAGATTAATAACATGACAACTAATATTTCCATTTTGGAGTTATTTTAATAGTCAAATATGTAAAATGATATTTTATATGAAATATTATGTGACATGGATGTTCCAAGAAATTTCGAACCAAATTATGTTGCATCTATCATTAACACATAACAATGGATAGAAGATTCTATATCATTTGAAAAATAAGATTTACCACCAAAAACACATTATTTTTTATTAAGGTTAAAGGTGGGGTTTTTTTTTTTAATTAGGGGCCCCAATACCTACAATAATTTACAAAACAAAATAAGTCTAGAGGACTCACCAAGCCCAAAAGTTTATCAATAAAAAGCTAAGCTCAAAAACAACTACAAGCAAACCAAATATAGCCCAAATACAATATGAACAACTCCAAAAATAAAGATATAACCAAAAACATACAACAAACACTTTAAGTTTCCACACTCTCTACCATATATTCCCACCAAATTTTCATATGTTTCAAATTAGAGTCTGTCTAAAAAAGAATATCAATGTCTTTGAAACACTCACTACATTGGAGATGCTTACCTTCAGAAGTGTTATTCAAATCTAACAAACCTTTCATGTGAGACTTTGAAATTTTCAAATAAAAAACACATTATTAATTATGTTTATACATTTAAATCAAAATTAATGACATGGGTGTTAAGCAAGTCTCAGTTGATAATGGTTCAGGATTGAATATTTGCAACATTTTTTTCCTTCAACTCCTCAATATAAATGTTAAGAATTTAGATTATTTGGATATGAACATTAGAGGTTTTTACATATTCCTTGAAATGTATTGGGATTGAATATAATATTGGGTCTTATAAATATTTCTACAACATGCCAATTTATGCCCAATGATTTTAATTACAACATTTTTAATGGAAGGCCTTGGATTCATGATATGCAAGTCATCCCTTCCACTTTACATTCATGCTTGAAGTTCAGTTACCAAGGGTATACATTTACATGTCCTATAGATCATGAACCATTTATTTTTAAGTAACCAAATCTACACAAAATTATGTCCCTCATATGGATTGTTATACTCAGATAATGGTACAACCTATTATTCATAGTTCTATCATGACTCTTATAGTTACACTAAGAATACCTTCATCTAATTATGCAAATGACAAGAAATATGATTTTGGATTAAAGTATTTAAAAAAAATGAGTTACAAAGGAAAAGGAATAGGAAATAATGCACATGGAATTCTTAATCCTATTGAAGTATCTACCCTTAAAGGTAAAAAAGGCCTTGGGGAAATAGATCATCCAGGAAATTCTAACTACATTTGCACTTAAACATATAGTTTTTTTCAAACTATTCAATGGGATAAGAGGTTAATCAATCATATATCCACTTTATTATTTGTATATCCAAATCTTATTGATGACACTATTTCATCAAAACTTTTAACATTGAATGAATTGTCTAATGATGAGTCACTACTAGAATATTTAGGAGCATATGAAGATCTCCCTGCCTTCTATCATAAGAATAGGTTTCCTCATTCCATAAATGCTCATGCATATTTTGGAAAAATTCACATGTCACCAAATGATGTCCAAGTTGATGGTTTTGATACAATTCTCGATGCACCTTATGTTGAAGATAGATCCACACTTATAAATGAAGAGATAGTTGAATTTAATTGTGGAACATATGTATAATCAATAATCATACTTTTGGCCGCTAAACTTAAAAAAGTTATGGAAAAATCAATTGGGAACAAATTACATAATTTTCCATATATATTTGCTTGGGCATACTCTGATATTCTAGGCATTGATATTTCCATTGCAATCCATAGGATAAAACCTTACTCGTATGCAAAACTAGTTAAGCAAAAAATACAAAATGTATCCCAAAGTTGTATTACTAGTCAAATAAGAGATTCAAATATTACTCGATGCATGAATCATTAGACATATTGCCTATTAATGGGTGTCTAAGGCATAGGTACATTATAAAATAAAAAAATCCACCAACTCTTGGCTCTGACCTTCACTTGAATCAACTTGCAAGTGTCTTACTCTGTACTTTAGCTTCAATCTTCATAGAAGTCTTTGGTCTTCTTTATATCTTGATAGCATCTTATTCTTTGTTATCCCTATTTATAAGCACTTTGGAGTCATTATTTATTCTCATTATACCCTTATTAACTCTCTAATTCATCCACTTATCACATTTCATTCATTGATTCATTTACTTTCACTTACTCATTATCTTCTTACTAGGCAATCTTCTCAGTGGCTTAAACCACTAAATTTTGTTATAGAGTTCATGAACATAATCTAACTTCTTGTATGACCTTAAATAGTTAAAATACACATTTTAAACCTCCTTTAACCTATCAATCACTCTCTATCATCCCCTTTCACACCTCAAACTCACTAGTGACACAATTCCCTTGTAGCCTTTTTTTCACAATTTCCATTTATTTGAACATTCTGTAAGTTACCTTAAAGATATAAGCCCATATTTGGGCACCCTTTATCTCTTTACAAGCCAAAATTAAGTTTCAAGGTCTAACTCTTTATCTAAATACCACTTCCTTTGTAGGTTTCTTGTCAATTAGGCCTTTTAGCCCTCCATACACTTGACCAATCATAAAAACCATACTAGACCATATGGTACTATAATAAAACCACCTGAATCCTTCTCCTCACATCAAAATATTCTTGATTACAAATTTTCAATTTTTTCCCTTTGTTATAACTCTAGTTATAGGGGTTTTGTTCCAAAACCCTAGCTAGTCAAATGTGCAGGTCTATACATGGCCGAGAGGGGTTAAAATGGGATAAAGAGAGATATACTCCAATTAAATACCTCAAAAAAACTTTAAAATTTCTTTACTGATAATTTCCATCTCTCCAAATAGTTAATAAACCTCATTCAATCCTATTATGCCTTATAATGATCAAAACATAGAAACCTGCATACTTTTAGTTGACTGAGTAAGGGGTTTAGTAATTTGTTTCACTTAAAAATGGTTTCCAAAATCCAAAATAATATTATCTAGAATTATTCTTCTTTACTCTCATACCAATACTCAACCAACACAATTCCCATTAACTTTTTCCAACATATGCAATCATATCTTGACATTTGACTGTGTAAATAGAGTTCTGCCTATGCAAACAGGGTTCCATTGAGTTGTAAATTGTGCATTGGGAATTTATCATGAAACTTAAATTAAAACCATATAAAATACCACTCAACCAAGGATACCCTTACCTATAGACCACCCTAATTCAAACAATGATATTTTTGATAGAAAAACTTCAAGAGACATCAACTCACCTTTATTCTTGATTATCATAGGCACGTAGCAGGGTTGTCATCTTAAAGAGAATTTATTTATTTTTATTTATATATTGGAATACATAAAATATTAACATGATACTTATCATGATTTGATTATACCTATATATGATTAAACAATGTTCTTGCTTTTTAAGTCCATTATCAACTTCTTTAATCTTTTCTTTCATGACTGTAACCTATAGTCCAATACTCAACTTGCAACCTCACATAAAGGGGTAAGTATATAGATTCAAAGGATTTTAAAAGGTATTAATGATTTATAATAATCCATATGATTATTAATAGAGAGTAAAACACAACAAAATAACTTTTCTTTATTCATATAAATCATCAAACATTTACATATGTAGTCCATGAGTGGATTCTACCACCTTCTTGAAATGTATACCATATTCGTTTCTTTTCTCCCTATCTCTCTTTCATGGATCTATATATACCTTCCTCCTACTCTCCTACTCTCCTAAAAATAACATTCTCATCCATTCTCTATGTTTGTTTGGGTGGTTACCAAAATAAGACTCTTTACCACCTTTTTCTCATGACTTGCATTTACACGTAGTTACCTACATAAGACATTGTTAAGACCACTTCACATATTAACTACCTCTTTGACATCATATTAGATTTTTATTACCCATAGGACCATATTACAAACATATTCACACCTATTCACTTCATACCATGCTTATGGTCTTCCTAGGCTTAGTTCTAGGATTTGAATTTTCAAACTTACACTTTTGGAGGGAAAACTCCAAGCACACATAAAAATAATAATTGATGACTCAATATGATTCTAGGATAAAAAATATATCCTAAAGGATCCATCACACACATATACACACAAAAATGGATCACCTATGACCCCTAACTAATACATGAGTCCTTAAAAACTGAAAATGATATTTACTTACTAGATGCTCCTACATCATACTCCTTAGGAAGGAGAATATTAAGTGCTAACAACTTCTTTCTCACCTTATAATTCATTATTTGAGGATATTCCATACTCATTTTAATACTTCTCCTCCTTTCTTTCTCCTTTCTTCTCATTAGACTCTTATATTTTGCCTCTTTGCCTTGTCTAGTCTCCTTGTCCATTCATCTTCTATCTCTATGAGATATACCAGCTGCTGTAACTTTTTGTTCTCTACATTTTTGACCATTTCCAACTCACTTTGTGCTTAATAATAATATATCTCTAACCAATGGTTATTATTCTTAATTCTTTCTCTTGCTACATGATTTCCTTCTTCATTTTTCTCACTTAGTTCTTACTTCTTTAGGTGTATTTGCTCCTTGGTAATGCTGGTTCTTTATTATAATCTAATAATATGATAGGAATCTTACCCTCTGTCAATTACTCAAACATACTTTCTTTTACTTCCTCTTCATTACACTTATCCATCTCTTGATGTGTCTTCATACAACCTTGCTCATCTTGCAAGAACAATCTCTCAACCAATTCATCTTCATCATGGTATAATATGGTTTGACATCTTCTTATCTTGCCATCATCATGAAAATAAACTAAAAACTCAACTATATCTTTACTTATGAAATAGATTACCTTTTTGACTTGCTCATACTCCTATTACTTGTTTGCTAGTGTACTTACTTGTGGATTTACTTGCATAAATCCTTGTGCTTCACTATGCTACTCCATTCCTAATTCTTATTTGAGATCATTCATGAACTTATCCTTCTTTTCTTCACCTATATTCATCCCTTTTAATGGACTAAAAATATTCTCTAGCATATCTAGTTCCTTTTTCAATATGAGAGCATCTATCTCTCTATCATCTTCATCAAATTTTGGACCATGTTGTCCTTCATCATCTTAAAAATTATATCCTATACCTATATATGTAGCCATTATGTCTTTATTCTTCATCAATGCTTCATCTCCATGTGTATTTGAACTCTCACCTTATTTCCCACTTGTGATCATTGATACTCTTTGTAATGCTTTGAAGTCTCTTTCCATGATCTCACTTATTGACTCAAGGAATTCATCATCATACTTGTCATAAAGGACTTGCTTACCTTCCCATTGGATTGTGCACTCTTTTCAATCTTCACATTGTTTCCTCATTAAGTTACTTAGCTACACCTTCTTACATTTATATTTATTTGCCTCCACCATTTTTTCTTGTTTCTTAGACTTGCAAATTACCTCTTTCTTTATGCCTTCTTGGAATGTACTTATAACACTATCTCTTTATACCTTTTCCATGCTCTTCACAACCTATTTTATACTTTGCACATGCTTATACTGAAGTTTGATTCTTGTTTCATCTTGTTCATGCTTCTTGGCTTGATATCCTATCATTCTAGATTGATGCAACCTGCCCTTCACTTATTTTCTCCATGTTTTCTCTTGTATTTCACTTATATTCTTTCCTTACACGACATCTTACTTGAGGTTATCCTTCCTCTTCTCACCAACTAATTTCTTGATCCACTTAGGCACCACATATACATGTTCTTGTACCATATTTGGGGGTTATATGTTGCTTTTCACCTTACCATCCTTATATTATCACCTTTCTTCTCATATGCACAATCATAATCAATTCTTAAGCATTTATTTACCTCCATATAGGACTGATGTAAGCTTATCTTCTCTCTCATGTGTTCATGTTTTGCCTTCATGTATTCATGGTTATCTTCCTCTTTTTCTTTAACTGTAATGCTTGTCAAAGCATCATGGAACTCCTCTTAAATCTCATCCTTAACATGTTGAGATTATTCATATTTAATCATATTGTCTTCTAAAACCTATTTTCTTTCCTCATCACATTCATTCATGTTGTTGGGTGATTTACTAGACCCATTCTTCACAACCTTTAAATACTCATTCTTGACCTTCATCAAACTACGTTTTACACCTGCATACACACACTTAAAAGCAACATTATAATATAAAATAAGAGACCACATAGTCTCCATGAATGCCTCTTTTTTGGACACTCTTCTCTTCTCCTTGTCTTCTCTCTCAAATTCTTCTCTTAGCACTTCTCTCTCCTTGTTCTCCTCTATGAGAACTCTTTTCTCAACTTCACTATCATGTTGCTCTCTTGACAACTCTTCATTCCTCATGCTTCTATGGGTTGTACCCTCTTTATTATTCTCTTTCCTTAAGACATTCATCTTGTAACTTTTCTCTCTCACAAGTAACTCTAGTGGCCACTTCAATTTATTCCTCATACTAAAACCAAGCCATTGTATTTCTTGATCCTTCGTGATATTCACCATGAGCTCTATCTTTTTAAAACTCTACCTCAATTCTCTTCTTATCTCTTTCACTTCTTCTTCTACATCCATATTCTCTCTTTTTATTTCACTTCCTAGGTCTTTCTTAGACATATCTCGTAGCAAGCTTACCCAATCTTCTCTTATACCACTCTTGTGACTTCTTATCTTTCTCTAGTCCTTGTCTAGGACTTATCTTATCCCTCTTGACTCTCACTTGGAGCCTTTCCCTTCTTTCTCTCTTGAGATGAAATGTTCTCTTCACTCTATCTTCTCTAGTTCTCTATTGAATAGTTTCAAGTCATTATCATTAGAATTAAGGGATTTAGTTTCTCTCTTCTCCAATATTCAATTTATTTTTATTGAACTCAATAGTTCATACATACACCATACTCTTTTCCCACAATATCCTTGTAATGTCATCTCATGTAACCTTCATTTCATTCTTTGCCAATTTTTAAATTAAAAAGTTTTTAAGAACTAAAAACACACTTGAACCAAGAGATTGCCTCAATTTGATAGAAAATGATGTAGATTTAAATGATAAAATCACAAACTCCACCAACTCTTGGATCTGACCTTGATTTGAATTAACTTGCAAGTGTCCTACTCTGTACTTTAGCTTCAATCTTCATAAAAGTCTTTGGTCTTCTTTCTAACTCGATAGCATCCTCTTCTTTGTTATCCATATTTATAACAACCTTGGAGTCATTATTTATTCTCATTATACCTTGATTAAATCTCTAATTCATACACTTATCATATTTCAGTCATTGATTCATTTACTTTCACTTACTCAATATCTTCTCACTAGGCAATCTTCTCAAAGGCTTAAACCACTAAATCTTGTTATATAATTCATGAACATAATATAACTTCTTGGATGACCTTAAATAATTAAAATACACTTTTTTAAATCTCTTTTAATCTCTAAATCACTCTCTAACATCCCCTTTCACACCTTAAATTAACTAGTGACACAATTCCCTTGTAGCCATTTTTTCACAATTTCCTTTTGTTTGAATATTATACAAGTTTCCCTAAATATATAAGCCCATATTTGGGCACCCTAAGGCCCCCATGAAGTTTTAATATCTAACTCTCTATCTAAATACCACTTATTTTATAAGCTCCTTGTCAATTAGGCCTTTTAGCCCTCCACACACCTGCCCAATCATCAAAACTGTACTAGACCATATGATACCAAACTAAAACTACCTAAATCCTTCTCGTATAAAAATATTCCTGATTACAAAGTTTCAACTTTTTCCCATGATTGGAACTCTAGTTATAGGGTTTTTCTTCCAAAATTTTAGCTAGTCAAAATTGCAGGTCTGTGCATGGTTGAGAGGGGTTAAAATGGGATCAAGAGATATATACTCCACTTCAATACCTCAAACCAACTTTAAAAGTTTTTTAATTATAATTTTCATCTCTAAAAATAGTTAATAAACCTCATTCAATCCTATTATGTCTTATAATGATCAAAACATAGAACCCTGCATACTTTTAGTTGACTGTGTAAGGGGTTTAGTAATCTGTTTCACTTCAAAACGGTTTCCAAAATCCAAAAGGATATTATCTAGACTTTTTATCCTTTAATATCATACCAATACTCAACCAACACAATGCCCATTCACTTTATCCAATATATGCAATCATTTCTTGACATTTGATTGTGTAAATAGAGTTTTGCCTATGCAAATAGGGTTCCATTGAGATGTGAGCTATGCATTAGGAATTTATCATGAAACTTGGATTAATACCATATAAAATACCAATAAAATAATGATAAAGTTAACTATAGACCACCCCAAATCCAAAAATTATCTTTTTGATAGAAAGACTTCAAGAAACGTCAATTCACCTCTATTATTGACTGTCACAGACACGTAGTAGGGTTGTCATCTTCAAGAGAATTTATTTTAAGTTATTTATAGATTGTAATACCTCAATTGCTAACATGATATTTATCATGATTTGAATATATCTCTATATGATTAAAAAACATTCTTGATTTTTATATCCATTATCAACTTCTTTAATCTTTTCTTTCATGATTGTAACCTATAGTCCAATACTCAACCTGCAACCTCACACAAAGGGGTCTATATATAGTCTCAAAGGATTTTAAAAGGAAATATCTGATCTATAAAAATCCATGTGCTTATCAAGAGAAATTAAAACACAAAAAAACAAATTTTCTTTATTCATATAAATCATCAAACATTACATATATAGTCCATGAGTGGATTTTGCCACCTTCTTGAAAGGTATACCATCTTATTTTCTTTGCTCCATCTCTCTCCTTATTGAATCTATATATAAATTAATCATACCCTCATACTCTACTAAAAATACCATTCTCATCCATCCTCTACGTTGGTTTGGGTGGTTACCAAAACAAGATTCTTTACCACCTTTTTCTCATGACTTGCATTTACATGTAGTTACCTACATAAGACATTGTTAAGACCACTTCACATCTTAACTACCTCTTTGAAATCCTATTAGATTATTATCACCCCTACAACCCTATTAAAAACATATTCACACCTAATCACTTCATACCATGCTTATGGTCCTCCTAGGCTTAGTTATAAGATTTGAATTTTCAAACTTACACTTTTGGAGGGAAAAATCCAAGTACACATAAAAATCACACCTGGTGACTCAAGATGATTCTAGGACAATAAATATATCCTAAAGGATCCCTCACACACATATACACCCAAAAAAGGATCACCTATTACCCATAACTAACACATGAGTCCTTAACAACTAAAAATGATATTTGCCATCTAGATGCTCTTGCATCAGTGTCTAATATTATTCTGGTAATAAATCCTAAAGGGAAAATTCGATGTTGTTTAGAATTTAAATATATAAATAAGGATTGTCCCAAAGATGAATTATCATTACCCAACATTGATATGATTGTGGATTCCATCTCAAGATATGAGATGCTATCATTCATGGACATATTCATTAGATATAATCAAATTGGAATTATTGATGAAGATCAAGAGAAAACATCCTTTATCACAACACAGGGTACCTTTTGTTAAATAATGATGCCTTTAAAATTAAAAAAGGTAAGGGATACATGTCAATTAACCATGACACATATTATTCATGATCTTTTCCATAATATAGTAGAGGATTATGTGGATGATTTACTTACAAAATCAAAATAAATACAATATCATGCAATTGTTTATGACATATATTTGAGTGGATATGACAATATAATGTAAGTCTAAATCTAAAGAGATGTATTTTTGGAGTCATCAAGAAAATTATTGGGTTTTATCATATCAAAATGAGGGTAAAATTCAAGTGACATGTCACTTTCTTGCTCAATTAGTATATGAGACACAATACTTTTCAAGACTACTCAAAAAATATATAAATTTTTAAAGGGATATAAATTGTTAGGAAAGTTTCAAGAAACTTAAAAAATATTTGTTAAATCCACCTATTCTCATGCCTCCTATACCTTATCAACTAATCTTGTTATAAATTTATGCTACAAATCATGCACTATGAACTTTGATAGCACAATATGATGATGATAATAGAAAATGAGCTATATACTATACTAGACACACACTTATTGACTATGAGCACAATTATACTATAATGGAAAAACTATGTTTGGCTCTTGTATTTATTACACAAAAATTTGACATTAAATTATTAGTAATGAGGTCCAAGATATTAATAGGGCTGATCCATTAAAGTTTCTCACTAAAAACCTCATCCTTTAGGATGTATATAAAAATGAGTAATGTTACTCATGAAGTTTTATTTATAAATTATACCTCAAAATTTGATAAAAGGCTAGGTTATCATAGACCAATTATTTGTCTCCCCATTACAAGATACAAAACTACACATAGATACTTTTAGGGATGATTTCAAAACATATAATGTTATTGAAGACACATGGATGATGTTTTCCAATGATTCAAAATGTGTATCAGGTGTTTATGCATAAATTATTCTTGTTACTACACAATGAGAACCTATGTTGTTTTCATATAGATTCAGTTTTCATGTACAAAAAATATCACAAAATATGAGGCATTGATTTTAGAATTATATGCTCTCGAGCTTTAAAAATCAAATCTATTAATATTTACATGGATACAAAGTTGGTTGTTAACTACGTTATAAATACTTACCACAAAAAATAATAAAATCTGATCCCACACATAAGCATGGTATAATGTTTGCATACACATTTTGATAAATTTTCAATTGAAAATATTCCAAGGAAAGATAACTGTAGAGTAATTTTTTACTCTACATCGTATTTAAATTTTCAATCATGCACTGCAATTTTGGTTCCTGCATACCTTGGTCATGGCGGCAGAGCTTTGGAGCAGAGAGCGGGTTTATTTTTTCATAAGTGTCAAAGTGCAGTGGAGGCTGCCAAGTGGTGTAATACGAGCATGGGCTCTCTTTCCCTTTTTGTTTCCTTTGTTTCATTTTTGCCTAAGTTTCAATTTTGAGCAGAAACTGCCAAGTGTCACTTTCCAAAACACGAAGCCAGCCAGCTGGTGTCATCTGAGACACTTTTCATAACTTTCAGGAAGGCTGCATAATGTGTCATGTATCTAATAGCAGCTAAGTAGAATGCACCACATGTCAGCAACTACGTCTCATATCGGCACTCGTGTTTCATTCTATTTTTTGGAAAAGGCTTTTAATGAGCTAAGCAGCAGGATCAGGCAAAAAGTGCCAAGTAGCAATCACGAAAGTCCCTAGACTACCTTTTTTAGAGGAAATTAGAAGTCACCATGTGTCGGCATCTGAGAGACTTTGGTTCAATGCATGGGTTCAACATAGAAAGGCGTCATTTCATTTTGTTTAAGTGCTGAAGGGCAGCGGATGCTACCAAGTGTCACTCTCTGAGCCCCTTTGTACTCCATTCCCGAATGCAGCGAAAGATGACACATACCCCTAGTAGGAGAAGCAGAAGATGCCATGTATCTTCTTAAGAATAGTGGAAGCTACCACATGTCAAATTTTGAGAGACCATCTTTGAGCTTCATTGCCAAGTAAAGATTGTGGTGGGTCTCGGGTGTTATGTCAAAGACCTTCACAGCACCAAGTGTCAACATGCAAAGACTACCACGTGCATCCTTCCCCTTTTAAAATTTGCTCAGGCAAGGAACGTGGTGAGTTTTATTTTGTTAAAATTTCTAAGTATCGAAGAAGTGGAATGTGATAGGTGTCGAAGGCAGAGCGTTCCTGAGCAGGATATAGAGAAAGTGGAAAATGTCACATGTCTTCGATAAATCAGGCAGAAAGCACCAAGTGTCATTCTCTGATGCCTTTTAAGAAATAAGGAGAATTTCAAGAATTAACTAAGTGTCCTCTTCCATTTCAATAGAACAGAGTGTTCCATGTATCTATTGCCGCAAAGTAAGATGGAGGGAAACTCGGTGGGAGTTATTTCTGGTAGATGAAACAATTCGTCGGGTAGATTTTTGGGGGCCTGCAAACATTAAAAGGGCCATCTGTTTGTCCCCTGTAAGTGGAGGTAGAATGGACAGTTAATCAGCTAAGCGGATGATGGAATGAGAAATTTAGGCGTAAAAGGAGGTACTAGACATGAATCGCCATGCCACAGTCAGGGTAGTTCCTGATAAGATCAGGATACATCCAAGGCATTGAAAGCACCATCTGTTTGTCCCTTGTGAGTTAAGGGTGGAGTAGAATTGTACAGGAAGGGGGATGATGGAAAGAGACATTCGAGGCTATAAAAGAAAAGGGAAGATAGAAAAAAAAGGAGGGGGACTTTCTATAGTTTTAGACTTTCTAGAGTTTTGACCAGTAATATCATTTGCTTTTGTCTCATTTTATTGAGTTGTAAAGTTGATATAACTGTGCATGTTTATGTGCCTTTTATGTGGCTGAATGAATTAAGAAAATTGAACTCTATGCCTTGGTTGATGTTATCTGTGTCATTTTCAAAGTAGTCTATACTATAGATTTTCTAGTGTTGTGATTAGGAATGTCATTTGATTTTGTCTTGTTTTCTTGAGTCAGAAGTTCTACATAATTGTACGTGATTTCTATGCCTCTTATGTGATTGAAAGATTCTATTAAGAAGATTGAACACTATGCCTTTATTGACATTTATTGTATCTCAGCAAAAGAAGTCTCTGTTATGAGCCTTTGTTTCTATTATTTCGATCTTTTACATTGATCATGCACTTGTCTTCTCTTAAATGTAATTGAATCCCACATATAGTCTCATTGTGCCCAAGGTTAGGATTAGGATTACACTCAGGCGCATCACCATAGTTAGGTTTCATTTCCTACATTTGTGTTTCTATTTAATTTCCTATCCCTTTTCTCCCAATAATTGATACAAAAGAAGAGACCAACTTCTCTAAAATCTAGAGGTTGTTTCAAGCCGCAATATCCCACAACTTGAAACTTCCCATTGTTGATTGATTAAGATCAAGTGCAATTTTTGTCATCAATAGTTTTTGGCATGCCCGGTGGGACTAATCTTTCAAGGAGTTAAATAATTTTGGTGCGTTCTTAGGCCAATTAGCCTTTGGAGGTTTTTGTTTCATCAACACCAATGGTGACTCTGAGTCAAATCAGCCAATTAAGCAGTCCTGGTATCATCAAGAAATCACCATTTGGTATGTATAATTCTATTACTCATAGCTACGAGTCTTATTCTCCTTCATATATTTTTAATCAAGATCAAGTTTCTCTCAAAATCATAGATGCATATGGTCATGAGTTTCACCCTTCACAGGTCTGATATGACCAGCCTCAGCCCTGTCATGAGCTATACCAGTCTTATGCCCAGTCTCCCCAATGTGTCACATCCCATGCTCAACCTAATCTTATTTTCACCTTAAAAAAAGCATTATGGGGATATAAAAAATATGTATTGGAACTCGACAACAGAAGGGGATGTGGCCAAGAAATTCCTAATCATGTCATCCATCAAATAAGGGATGAAATAGATCTGATTAAAAGTGAATGATATCCCATTGAGAGAGCAAATTGGCAAAGGCTTACATATGAGATGCTGGATGTGTGTGGATTGATTGAATTTCTAGAAGAGAAGCTGAGAATTCCTGAGAGACAGCCTTACCAAATCTATCAAACTACATATCCACCACCACAAATTCCATATCAGACATACGCCACACCTATTCATGAGCTAGGTTAAACCTATCAAGGTCATTTCCCCAATAATGTCGAGTCTATGTTAGCAGCAAAGGAAGAGGACTCCAAACCCTCACTTTCCCCTCAAGTCCCTTCCACCCTTCCTCAAGAAGATTCTTGTTTTTCATCACAGCCTTCTTCTTTATCCCTTTTTAAAGAAGAATATATTTTGAAGCAGATAAGTATGTAGAGGAGTGCGCTCAATTCATGGCTAGTCAAGAAGATTGCATGACAGATGAGGAGAAATCACCATAGGTACTCCCTTTGATGAACAAGAGGACAAGTCACAAGATTTTGTCTTAACCTCTGATGAGGAAGAGATCATTTCTAACTTCTTTCTCACTTTGCAAGAAGATGTGGAGGAGAATGGACACTCCCTTGATCAAGTCATTGAGACAGGTGACACTATCCTTCAAGGAGGCCATGAACTGGCCAGATGTGGAGAAGACAACATTGAGACTCAACTAAATATGCAGATGGGATGCCAAGATTTATCCTTTCAAGAGGTTGAAGTCATCAAGGAGCATGATGATGCAATGGAACCCAAAAATGAGGCAGAAGGAGATAAGCCAAAAGATGATGAATATCAAAAGACACAGAGTGGAGAACCAACAACCATCGATTTCTTGATGAGACACGACGGCATGAAGAACCATTATTTGACGAGATTTTGAGAGCAAGAAGAGCTTATGGATGTCGAAAGCATGTTTGACCCAGACTCACTCAAATGTAGGCAAATCTGTGTGGCCTGCACAAAGGACTTTTCACCAAAGATATACCCATTTCAATCACTTGTATGGCAACATAAGCTGGCCTGTCATGAAGAAGACGTTAGAAATTTTGTTTTTGATCTCAGAGGGAGTTAAGATGCTTAATTAATGTAGTTAGGTAGTTTCCCATTCCCACATTGTTTTGTTTTTAGTTGTTTTGCCGCTTTCCTTTTTAAAATAAGTGTTTTAAACATAGAGTTGGTGGCTTAGAAGGTTTTAATTCTTTAAATTTTTGCCACATTATATGCTTCCCAAATCTTTTAAAATCTCTAAGGTACCTTGCACTGCAACTTGCATAACGTGTCCACCTCACTGTTTCCTAAAGATTGAGTAGGATCTACTAACGGTCATCCAAATTTAATGCTATTTGGGACTTGATAGGCCCATAAATATCCCTTAGCAAGTTTTAAAGTTTACAAACTCTCAAGCATTCCTGCACCTGTGAAAATATCCTGCTCATTGCGATTGTTAGCGCCTAGTAAAATTTGCTTCAGCAATCATGTTTCTGTCTCGCATAAGGTTCATACCAAGTTTTACATAAAAGATATAGAGATGGCAGGAACATCATCTTCACAATAAGGAGCTGGAACACTTGGATCTCTTTATAGGTTACTGGCTAGTAAGTCATATGCTATAGCTCCTGCATAACCATCGAGAACCTATCCAAGAACTAGAATCCTGGAAGTTGGTCAAGCCAGTGACCCATCAAAAGTAAAGGATTATGTAGATGGAATCATGGACCCGATCTTACAAATAACCAATAGCAAGAATTTTAGAGAAGGGGCACACCAAAGGTGTCTTTAAAGAGCTAGAGCAAGGCAATACGAGACATTCAAAATGAGGATATGGACCTCACAACTAGCTCAATTCATTGTCCCAACTGTGCATCCATGCCCTAATGTGATTGGATTATGCGCAGACTTTCTCCATGCACCATCTTGCACCATTCAATAGGGTCCCTTCATGCTGTAGATCACCCCACAAGCTATCAGGGACATGCTAGCCTGCATTATGACAATACCGCCACATTCCCCACTATTGATAGGATGTAAAGGACGTGGGTGAATGTCAACACTGAGACAAGGTTTTTGAGGTCTGAGTTACAAATGGCCGATGGTGATTCAATGGTACCCATGCTCCCTACACCAAAGAACTCAGTTCGTGCCAGCTAGCCAAGATGCGCTGTCAATGATGGCTCTCATCTTTGACATGAAGTATGACATGGCGGTATATGCAGAACAAATGGCCATCCTTTTTAAGATGTAGACAGTCGACAAGACGCAGGAGTATCGACTTGAATTCTCAGAGCACATCACCTTTTCAATGGTGGAACAGCTGACCCAGTTCAAGTCAAAAGGGGTGTTCAGGTATTCCTCCTATTTGTTTCATCTCATACTATATCAGGACCCCAACCTTTTCACCCAACATATGAATCTGAACCTGTATGACCCAGGCTTTGACCCTCAAAGGACCATTCTTGTGTCTACATGGACACACATTTTATCAAGAACTAATGACCTATATGATTTTTGGGGACTATTCGTTACCCCTATTCTTCATTGCCTTAGCCCTGAACCTGTCATAAATAGGTTATTTCCAAGTGTTTTGAACCTCTTGGTTAGTTTTCCAATCCTGTGTGACTTCTATTTTGGGGCCCACCACACGATCATAAGGGTTCATGGTTTTTGTGGGGAACCAGTGTTGCTACCGAAGACTTTAACTCTTAGGTTAGCATTCTTGGAAGTCACCAGATAGGTGTCGGTAGTTGACAATGAGTATGGCTCTGGGAAGAATAAGAGGAAAATGTACAATCTCTCATGGATGGCAAGCAACATGAGTTTAGAAGCCAGGGATGCTGAGACTATGTTGCTAAGAAAACTAGCCTTCCTAGGGTTCCTGTTAGTTGAAGACAAATGGGTTTATGACCCAAGTGATTACATAGCCTCTGTGGTAAGGACCAATAGGATTGGGGCCAGGATTACACATGAAGGTCGCCCTTTTAGGGAGACCAAAAAAAACCCTATAGAAGATGCTCCTGGTCTTTATGTTGAATTGACAGATTTTCCCCTGCCATAGAATAGGCCATGGGAAACCTTCTATGATAAGTAGAGGGATTATGATCCCAAAGTCAGGATGAATTTTAGTTTGAGAAGGATATTGAAGAACAAAGGTTGGGATGCAGAGAAGACTGACGCCTATTGGAAATATAGGCAGGAAATTTGCCAAACCACCCATGCTTTCAGAAGCATGGATTCAGATGAAAGATGGGAGGAACACTGGGATGAGTGTCATCCCTCCCCTGCATCTAGCGCAAAAATGAGCTAATTGTCGACACTCAAGATAGAGCAGGAAGTTGGAGCGGGACCAAGCCAACAACCGCAGACCTTAGAGCAAGCTGCAACTGCAGTCACTACATCAGCCTGGCCCTAGCCTCTCAGCACTGTGAAACAACAAAGGAGTGTGGTGTCTTCACCACCAAAAGATTCCCCATCATTGGAAGTGATTGAAGTCCCTGGTTCTCCACATGCACCACCGAAAACAATAGAAGTGGAAGGGAAGCAGACGCAGCCAGAGTTGGAGACACCCAGGAAGAGAAAGAGGGTGCAGTTCCAAATAGATTCAGAGGAGGAAGAAGAACCTTCATAGCGCCAAGTGCAGAGCACTATAATTCCCCCTCAAGTAAGTACTACTCCTCCTCCTCCCTCTCAATATTTTCCTTTCCCTATTGGCATGATGCCTCCACCTAGCCAAATGACACCTCTTATCACCTCTACCATGCCCATTTTGTAATTCACCCCATCTTTGATGCCTCAAGCCTTAACATTACCCTATTTCTCTCAGATTTCCCATAGCCAACCACTGGCTATCCAGTATGTCCTGCCACAGGGATATCCTTTTATGGGAGGACACATTGCATCCCCTTCCACCTTCCAGATGCAAGCCGATGTTGCTAGGAAGGCAAGAGAAGCCTGGATGGAGAAAAAGAAAACTAAAGAGAATAAAGCATTGGCTGCCCCACACTTGCGGTCACAATTTGACCCTAGTCAGTAGCAATTGACGGTGACCCATTTGTCACCCAACGTCGTCAAGCCGAGTGAGCAAATGCAGCCAGAGGATTATACGATGAACACAGTGGCCATTGATATGTCCCTATTCAGACCCCAAGACAGAGTTGAGCTACTGATAGAATCCACTTCTGCAGTCACAGATGATTATTTGAAAACATCAAGAAGACTACAGAAGATGGAGGCTGACTTGGCCAAAGAAAAGGCAAACTATAGCAGTTTGGCTGAAGAAATAAATAAGAGAGATAATGAAATAACAAGCCTAAATAAATAATTGCAAGATATTGTTTCCCTTTAGACTCAATGGGTAGTCTAGGCCTAGAATGATTCATTAAAAATAGAGCTCACACTTGCAAAAGATGTAGCAATAGCCCTTAGGTGGGAGAAAGCAGTGTTGTAGGGAAGAGTCAAAGGACTTCAGCTACAAGTTTCCCAATCGCAGCAGGGGCTACTAGAGGAACAAAACAAGGCTACGGCTTTTCAAGCCCAGTTCCAAGCAGAGCAACAAAAAATAATGCAACTGACAATAGAGCTAGCTAATAGGCCAATAGGCATCAGAGTGATACAACTGGTAAGGGAGCTCTACGAGTCAACATGGGAAAGAATCTCCTTAGAGATTATCCAGCTCAGGCCATCTCTCACCTTCCTGATCAATGCATAGTAATTGTGTGAAAGGGTGGAAGATTCAGTGCAAAACACTCTGGCTACAGTTTCCAATAGAGTCATGGACTCCCAAACCTTGTTGTAGAAGCTTTATGATGAAATGGATGTGACATTAGCAGCTGCGGGAATCACTGACAGAATGGTTGCCATGAAATGGGTCAATGAGGTGCTCAGTTGCAATGCTACGATCAACATTTGTAAAGAGCTTCTCGAAGTCGTGAAAGAAGGCATCAGCGAGATGAGACAACATATTGAAGATCTAGTGCAACTAGACCTTCCTTATCCATTTTTGGATGCCAACATAGTGCTGATGGTTGATCAAATTGAACCATTGCTACTGGCCAAAAAGAGGGATCAAACAGTTTTCTAGGACCTACGAGATGATTCCTTAGTCTCAGAAGTCAAAACTTTTTTGGTTCCTATTTTCTAGTTAGAATTCAAATTGAAAGCTACAGTATAGATTTTACAAACCTTTTCACACAAGGATATCATTAACCTTGATCTATCTTTCATTGAATTGTAGAACAAGCGAGGGTTATCTGACCATGAATGGTCCATCTACCAGACATCACTTTTGAAGCTATGAAATTCTAAAATTTTGAAAGAGCGGGAGTTGGTTTTCTTTTTTAGCAGGCTCAAAAGTCCTGGGGGTCACCAGTAACTGTAGAGTAATTTTTTAATCTACGTCATATTTAAATTTTCAGTCGCGCACTGCAATTTTGGTTCCTGTATACCTTGGTCATGGCGACAGAGTTTTGGAGCAGAGAGCGGGTTTATTTTTGCATAAGTGTCAAAGTGCAGTGGAGGCTACCAAGTGGCGTAATCTGAGCATGATCTCTCTTTCCCTTTTTGTTTCCTTCATTTCATTTTTTCCTAAGTTTCAATTTTGAGCAGAAACTGCCAAGTGTCACTTTCCAAAACATGGAGCTAGCCAGCTGGTGTTGTCCGAGACACTTTTCATAACTTTTAGGAAGGCCACATAATGTGTCACATATCTAATATTAGCTAAG